>OX123198.2:15606300-16292853 GCA_944739405.2 Euclidia mi | reverse complement strand
TTCCCCGATGCGGTACGACACTTCGCCTGAAAAGAAGGAAATTTTAATTTATTTAGGTATATCTCAGATTTAGGTAAATTGATGGGTAGTTACAACACTGGGGTAACAGTTTTGTTGTCAATCCTATGCGATAGCAATAACTGCTCCTTAAATTGTAGGATCTTCCTAAAATAGTTATTCTAGCCATAAAAGGCGAAATTTTATGGTTAAGTAACCGTCCAGCTATAGGAAGCCTTTTCTAATCCTTGTCCAAAGGACATACCTACTTTTTTATTAGATAGCCTTAAAGATAACCAAGTTGAATTCTACTGCTGCGCCCAGTTATCTCCTCTAGGAAAGTGTCCTATTAATACGGATGTTTATTCATGCTGAAGTGAAAACAAGGAGCAAAATGCTCTATCTACTAAGAAGCAAAAATGCTCTATCTGCTAAAATCTCTAGGTATCTACTAAGTAATACGATTCAAAAATATAATTTGCCGAAGTCAACAATGCAGTTGTCGCATTTCCTGTCCAATATGGTTTCGCCTTACGTAATAAAAAGGCATTAAAACGTCTCAACAAAGCAAACCACAGTATTCAAGTGTCGTTAAAAGTTATCTAGTTGGTATGCTCGCAACAACAATTTGCATCTGTAGGTCAGCGGTAACAAGAGTGGACAGTTTGTATCTAGTTCAGTGTGAAGATTACGGTCCAGTTGCAACTGACTGGCGTTGAGAGCAATCATAATTTGTTATTGTCCTCACAGCGTTTGTTTGTTGACCTCGACTCGAGAGTTGCGTAATATATTCGTACTACTTTTTTACGTTGACGTTTGAAGATGCTGAGTTTCATCTACCGCCAATAACATATTGTTAAAATACTAACTAATATGTCAAACATGGTTGTATATCTCAATCTCTAAATCCATTGATAGATCGAATATTGAATCCGGCGATAAAAAGTGTTCTTTCCGCTTCTAGGCACCGTTTACGCTCTATTGGCGAGGCAAAAATTATCCGCGCGCCTCTAGTGGCGAATTTGGAAGTTGTCCCGGAACGACACTTTTGACGGGTTTCAATACAACTTTGCTTCGAGCTGTCAAAAGTGTCGTACCCGTACAACTTTCGAAATTCGCCGCTAGAGTCGCTAGTTACAATCTTAGCATCGCCAGTAAAATATATAAAGCAACCTTCTGAAGGTTGAACTGTGAATTTCCATCAAAATTCACCGGTGGAATGACTCACTCTATATCTGAAACAGTGAGTGAGTGAGCATATGCATATAATCTTCAATAACTAATTCAATTGTCACTAACGAGGCTGTCTCTACATATAAAATAGACTTATTCGTTTATAAATCTTGCAATGCAATTATTTTGTTGGCGTTATGAAATAATGATTAGCATCTGCAATGCCAACTAAAATGTCGCGAAGATTGATGACAATTATTTGATAGTACTAGCAAATAGTAACTATTGTTATGTGCTGAAATGTTCATAAATAGATCAAACTACCATGAGAACACAATTAGTGCTATAATAGGAACGAAGCCAGTTTTATCTCAGTTCCACCGACAACATTAGTTCCCAGCGATGATAGCGTTTGGTCTACATAGATTAAATGCTATGATGTCATAACTTTGGCAAACGATGTCGCCAAGTGAGGCGGGACGACGCTTGAATAACGTCAACCTAACTTCATATTTTGTGACGTGTGTTAAAACGATGCTACAATACCGAACTACCCACATAGTGACTAACTTTGAAATCTCGTTAAACTTTCATTAAGGACAAGATGATTGATATTTAATTTTCTCCTTAGTATCAACCTAATAATTCCGGCCTCAATTTTCTAACGAGTGTATGGATTCGTTTCCTGGGTCAGGTCAAGGATTAATAACGATTTACTTTTCGATGAATCTATATTAAGAAATATCGAAGATTTTATTCATTGTTGCTAAACCCTAAGGTTCCTTTATGCCTATTGCTTCGTACTTCAGTGATGGGTAGGGATAAAAGTCGACATTTTAAATACTTATAATTTCTATAAAATCAAACGTATATATCGAAAGCTCACCTGGATCCACCCAAACGGCGAGATCACGCGGCAGGTGTTCCAACACGTCTCGGACGGGCACTCCTGATTCCCGCGCTGCTCGCTCCAACACGGGGTCTAAAGGACCTCCCGTCTTGAGACAGCGGAACGCAGACCCTCTGCATGGTCTGTCGGGGTACCAGTGACCCCGGAACTTATCCTTGAGCGCCTTCTCCAGCTCTTCACCGAAGATATTGACGCGCCGTCTTGGTAGCTTGTTGTACAGGTACGATATGACAAAGTTTAGGGCAACTTGCACTTCAATATGCATTTTTGGGCTCACTGTGGACAAAAGAAAAAATACCATTAGAATAGAAGTTTTTATTCATACTTAATACCTACTGAACTAGTTTTGGATGTGGGCTTCTAGTAAGAAGTGCGTGAAATTGTAGATATGCTAGTTCTAATAGTAGAGATGCGCATCTGCATAATGTTTTCTAATCATAGAAGATTTTAGTAGAGCGCATTGAATTATAATTCAATGGTAGAGCGATTTTTTTCTGCTGCGATTCGCTTCTACATTCAGGCTGGACAAGTTTGAAGCGTCCTAGATCCTACAAGTTCACACGGAAGTAAACATGCGGCAAATTGTTGTACCTAGATACAATAATATTTTGTAAAAATAATTTGCGAAATTGACTGAAATAATTGTTTTTTTTTTGTTTGTGATAGAAATATACTTAAATAGCTCTGGCTGTTATGTAATGGGTACTGCTGATGACCCTGACAATGAGCCCAACCCAACCGTAACTACGCAAATAAAATAAAAATACGTCTCCGTAATCAATTGCTTTATTGCATCTAGTACGGTCACAAATCGATTTTGTTATACGACGTAATCGAAACAAATCGATAGAGCGGAATTGATTCGCTACTTAGAATAGCTGCTGGCTGGTGATTTGCAAATCTAATATTTAAATGGTGATTAGTTGGAATAGTATTCCGCTTTACCGCATCGTGGTTCGTATATGAACCAAACCAAATTATCTTAAGTATTTTTAAGTTTCAAAGTGATTTTCTTATTTTATGCATACTGTGTCGAATTCGTCCCATACGAGCTTCATTTTATGGATAAAACGGCCATCTATGAGCAAGTTGTGTGAACTACATCCTGCATCAAAGCCAGTGAACAGGTGCGAACCGGTGCGGAGCGAGTTTATGATTTTCGAAATTGTGTAAAAAATGCAGTTCTCAATGTTAGTACTTGTAAATAAATACTCCAGGAAAGAAAGTCATCTAAATATTAGTAATTAGGTAAGTATTTACTGTTTTATCAAGTAATAATTACTTTTAGGTGGTTCTAACTGAATGGAACAAATTTGGTACAACATGCAGAAATATATTTCTTCCTTTGTACCTTATTTGTGTCAACATGCACTAATATGATACTTTATAATGTAAAGTTATTTAGCTTATTATGTGATGTACCCTCTTATTTTTTTATTTACGTGGTTTTATGCTTATTTATTACATTTACAGGCAATTTGCGATATGGATCCACGACTTTATGGAGGTATTCATATAATTATCCAGGATTGCCCTTTAAATAGAAGCAGTGATGAAGACCTGTCCGAAGATGAACATCGGGTAAGAAAACCGGTATATTCCTGGATCTGACGAATCCGACACAGAATCAGACGATAATACTCCTTTGTCCCAATTGCCATCTTCGTCAAATAGAAGCGCAAGAGCTGAAAAACCTTGATGGAGGGACGGAATTCTTGAAAAGTTGATACTGAAACCACATTCAGTTCTGGTCCACTAGACAACATTGTAAGGTTCTTGAATGCAATGGAAGATCTCATGTGGAGTGCCGAAAATGCAAAGTCAACCTTTGCCTCAACGATAACACGTGTCCATTTATTTAGTGTTTCCTACTATATATTTTTTTTTCTAACTTAAATAAAAAATCATGCAGTAAAGGGGATAGCCATGTCTATGGAAAAGTTAGAAGGACAGAACGAACGAGCAAACTACCTGCTTATCAATATTTCTGAAAAGGTCGGCTGAGTTATGCCTTGCCATGACTTCCTTCACATTTTATGAAATCAAAAGCGTGTTTTAAATACTTTTGGTATGTAAATATTTATACTTCTACAGTACTATTATTAGGTACACGGGAGTGTGTGAGAGTTACCAACTCTTTCACGCAACAACTTTTTTTTTTATATACACGCCTGTATCCCTGAAGGGGTAGGCATGGGTATGATATTACACCCAACTACTACTGACTGGATAAAAAACTGCGGTAATTCAGCTTATGTTGTTTGCGATAACCAAAACCGATGCAGACGGTGCCGCGGGCAGAAATTAGTCGAATATATTCGAAAATATGTACAGCACTAAATATTTTCCGAAGAGCAATTCCCAACAGGGTCAACAGCACTAGAAAACTTAATAAATTCCCAGTGACGGCATGATCGAGCGAATACATGAGCACAATCTTCTGTGCGGGCCACAGAAGAATATAGGTGTACCTATATCCAATTGGTGCGGGCCAAAGAGACTGTCAAATAGAAAACGTGACATATTGTATAATGCTTAAATTTAGAATAGATAATATAGAAAATATGTACCTATCCGTTTGTAGTACACAATCGGTGAGAAAAACGTCACGGTGTTCTGTTGTGATATCCGGTCGTCGACCCCGGTCTACGATATTGGCTAACGTTTCCGTACAGAATTAACTTTGGCCTTCCGATGCGGGCGCGCACTATAGTAACGTTAACTAGTTGGAACTACACTACCTATATTGTTATACTCGAAGCCACTTACTAAGTATTACTGAACCATTAATACCTTGCTCTACATTTCCTAAAAAGATAGGTACGTTTCTTCATAGTACGTTACTATCAACCCATCAAATCGGAGATCGACAAAAATGCCTGATAAGCAATAATAGCATTTCAGTTCGACTAAACGTTAGTGCTTCCTGTCACGAAGCATATAGCGTAGTATTTTTGGCGAAGAGTATAAGTTGGCAGTTCTTATTAGCGCGGTGTATGAAGTTGTCTAGTTACAGCGCTAGGGACATCCCACAATGTACCTATTGCGTGTCTCAGTCACGTGCAAGTTTGGCCGTGACACTCGACGTGGTTTTTTTCCAACACCAAACTATATTTTTCGACCTATCAACTAAAAATGTATCGTCATATTTTTGTAGTTAATGTTTTTCGTGGCTGATTTATCCTCACGTGATACGTGTTCTAGAAAATATATTAAGTCATTCTCGTAAATAAAGTTAGGTAGATTGCAAATAAAGTACGTATCCAGATTTTCTTGTAAGCTTTATGTAAATAACTGCTCGCCATGACAAACAAGTTTGAAAAAAAATACGAAAGAACCAAATCCGTATCCATCCAATTTGATGAACTGTTCAATTTGTACTGACATTTGCCAATAAGTGGATTGAGTATCGATTTAGTTAACCTTCAGACTTCAGTTTTAGATTGATAGATAAGTTTGACAAGCCTGATACATTTATCTATAGTACGAACTTATACTTTTGGCTCGAAGCAAAATATTTTAGTATATAAAGAGCTGCGATTACGCTCCGGGCCGAAAACCAAATGCTAAACCCATCTCCAGAAAGACATTGTCCTCAAGGTCATTAAAAATTAGAATAACATTTGTTTGTTTTTATTTACCAGATCATTTAAAGGCAACAGATTGTGGTACGCCTAGTATCACATAGCTCTGAGGAAAAGGGATCGTATTATCTAGTTATCTTCTGATATTAGCTAAAAGGGCGAAAGTAATTCTGACTTTATGCAGTAAGCCGGAGGCGATGGTTAAGTCTTATCGTGACGGGGGACCATCTTACCCTTACCCAAATTTATTGATTCAATAAGGGCTCTGTTACCAAAATGACGTTAAAAGTTAGAACCGCAAAGTCGTAGTCTTCTAATTTGTCCTAAAATTCCTTATGATAACATTATGTTTAAACAAATATAAAACACAGCTTGTTGTTACAACGCCATTTTCAGTATCTTTATTTCATACCGCGTCTGTGGAGAAGTACAGTAGGTAGTATTTCGTAGTTTAGCCAACGTCGGAGAGTTCTAGTACATTCCTTTTCTGAGATGTCGCTAGATATTTCATCCGTACGTGATCGTCGTTCACATGAGGTGGTAGAACAATCATTATACCGAGCACGGTAGAAATATTTATTTTTACAGTCTTGAATTTTATCGGGCTGTAAAATCTCGAGTTTAAATTGGATTTGATGACCACGTTTTTTGATTAGTTGGCAGTTGTTACGTGTGGCTTTACGTAATATGGTTAATTGGATTTTTAATCAGCATTTTTCTACTTGCCTGTGTAGCTGAGATGTGACATTGATTGGCATTGATTGGTCGTTACGTCATCATCTGGTGACTATGTAAGCGTCTACGTTTTACCTACTGTAGTCAGCGAATAATTGGAAATAGTTACACGAGTAACTCTTATGAATGGTTGGTTGATTTTCGTTTAAACTAAAATTGCTTACATATACGTTCTTACTTAGGTACTTGCAATTTACTTGATTTACCTACATATGGTGCAAAAATCTTAATGGTTATGTTTGGGAATACAAATCTCCAAAAATCGAGAAATCCTTTTTCGTCTAATATAATCCCTTATGAATCTAATTAGATATGTACGCAACTATCGTAATAAGGTGTATACTGAACCACCTGAATAGGTACAGCGTAGACAAAACTACTTATAATAAAAAAGTAGTATGCGACCTTCGCAACTAATCCAGCCCATGTAGACGGTATTACTTGATCACATTTGCGAGCTTCGCAGAAATCAAGAATGATAGCTTTATTTGCCTCTGTTCCATGTAGAATTAGTACGATCAATAAAGATATATAAACTCGAGTGTATAATAAAAATACCGCATAGAAATATTGGAAAAACAAGCCTCTAAAAAAATATTATCTTCGCCGGGATCAATCGGCCATACGCTTTGAAGGAAAACACAAATATTTTTGTACAAGACGAAGTATCTCGCGGGTGGAATGATAGCTTGCAGTAACACCATTGTTTTCCACATTACGTCATTGGACCACATTCTCAAATATAAATCGTCTCCGTGCCTCGAATAAAATACCAATGAAAAAACGCTTTGTTCGTGTAAATTCCGTTTAAGTGCTGAAAGCTGGAATTGGGAATGTGGCATTTAGATAACAAAGATTGTAATAATGGCTTCGATCAATACGCACTCGCTGTTATAATGTAAATGCCGGTTTTAGGGTTCCGTAGTCCACAAGGAACCCTTATAGTTTCGTCATGTCCGTCCGTCTGTCTGTCCGTCCGCAGCCTAGCTCAAAGACGCCTGGTGCTAGAAAGCTGATATTTGACATGAATATAGACATACGATTTTGCAACAAAACTGTAGAATAAAATTTAGGAAAATATTTTTTTAAGGGTATCTCCCCTACATATATAGTGGGGTTGAATTTTTTTTTGGTTGAGTACCCCATTGTGTGGGGTATCATTGGATAGGTTTTAAAAAAATATTATTAGTTTGCTCAAATCATTTTTCGATCAAGTGATTGGTTTGTCAAATATCAAGCTTTGAAATGAAAAAAATTGTTAGACTCAAGTGTCCCCCCCCTCTGCCGGCTAAACTATTAATTTGGAAGAGGTGAAAAAAATCACAAATGTAGTACATATAACGAATTTAAAAGGAAAACTATCACGGCTAAGTAGACATCACTAGTTTACGAGTAATCGTCGGTTAACTTATAAATACCTATTTCTGTGAGTTTACATTGGGAGCGCTGGCTTAGATGCCCCATGTTTTTAGTCCCATGTGAAACAGAAGTTATTGTCAATAATGGCCATTATGGGCAACTACGGAACCCTAGATTGCGCGTGGCCCGACACGCACTTGGCCGGTTTATATTAGTGACAATGTCTACTGCTATTTACGTGTCATATGGGGTAATAATGATGACGGCAACAGTCGTCATATGAATATCAGTGTATGAATACATTCACGGTCTTGGGGTTTAAAGTGGTGTTCATTGTACCATAAGGTACCGTTATTATTTAGGTTAGTTTAACGCTTAGGTTTAACGGCTCAAGAGATGTAGGGAAAGATTATTTTTTGTTCAAACTATGGTGACATGGCGTCTATCAAATGAAATTTCATGCATATTATGTGTCATCTAATAATATGTCTGATAAAATGTGATGCAATATACTCGATTCTCATTGGGTGGATACAGGCATAAATGTATGTAGATATCTAAATTACGTAAAGTAGATAAAAGTACCTAAACCTCGTCTGCTGTTCGTAACTGGCCTTATTGTGTCGTAATGTTATACCTACATACTCTCGTGCCCTAATCTGCAACATAGAACTTTAGATAAGGCGCAAACAGACGTTCTCTAAGGAAATAAACGAAAGGGACCCAAAGACCCTTCGAAGGACTCTACAAACTTCAAGTACCAAGATAAGTTTGTTTGGACCGAATGACATTTGCCAAGAAAACAGGGATAAAAACGATTTAACATTAACTTTAGAGTTAACAAGGTTCATGTTTGCTTAGGCTAAGGCTCTAGCGTCTGGCATTAAACGTTATGCCTTCGGGCGACTTTTGGAAAGGTATAAAAACGATCGTAAAAAGTCAACAACACGTAAACTCGACGACCAATTTCTGTTTTGAATGCCAATCAATATTATCACACAAGTCTTTTACATTTCACCCTTGAGCCTCTTGTGAATTTAGGTCTCATATTGTGTTTTCCTTTATAAAACTCGTAGGTATAAGCCAAGTATAACTAAAATATAACATCGAGCTATTCGACAATAAAATACTGAAGAAATCCTTATATCATTTAAATATCCACATCCCACGCAAATTGGAGTAAACCATCTGAGTAAGTAACTTCGTGCTGCGAAAGGTCACATCCAATTAACCTTCTAATACGTTTTTATGGTTTCCATGTATATTTTTAAACCTTTAAGTTTGAGGGCAAAGCGAATGCCTTAGGCAAGGGGCGAAATTTGCAAGCGTCTTTACAATATTATGATTGCTATATTGCTATCAAGGAGCATTAATTAATTGCTATAAGTACACTCCTCGTCTACTTGTCAGAAGCGTCATACAACGGACAAGCCATACACGTAAAAAAAAAACAACGTTTTAAGTCTTCAAACACAACAAATAATTATTCAGAACTGTAAACATCTGTTAGATATTACAATTATCTCGGTTGAGCGCATTGCGCGTCAATTTCCGAACGCGTAGGCGCCTCTCGCTTATTTTAAGCAGTATTACATTTATAGCCTACAATTCCGTATCTACAAATATGTAGGTTACAGTCGACATAATACAGAGGCTTCCAGGCACATTTTCCAGCTAAATGGTTCCCACCATTATATCTCAAACAAAGCCACCCTTGTCACGAGGAAGGTCACAATGAGGAATGGCGGCCTACGCCCGTGGTCTAAATGTGAGCGGGTGGCGATTTATCTTTCCCTTTTTTATATTATTGTGTTGTGATAATAGCGCACAGGGCCGACGTATTTTACAATAGCCCAAAAAAATTAAGAATGCCCGTGCAAAGAATAACAACGAGACAGACTAAAAAAAAATGATACCTAAGGTATCTCAGGTAAATTTCTAGAATTTAGTACGTTACATAGTGTCTATAAAGTCATTTAAAGAAAAGTTATTTATTTTGCGTATTTTGTTAAGGTATTTACAAGTACTTGCAGAATTGCTTTGAAACTTTATTATTATCTCTAAACACGAGAAAGCTTACATTTCTATCTGGTGTGACTGTTAAGCCAAAACGCTCAGCCCATTGCCCATTTTCAGTCAAATATTACTGTACATTAAATACAAGTATAAAACGCTATAGTATACGCCTTACCCCACACATGACGCGGTTTCCCAAGCCACGGCAGTTTGCCTAAACATGTGAGCTGTGAGGTATGAAGGTCGGGGTAATTAATTTACCTAAGATTAATCGCGAACGTGTTGCGAATTCACGATAAAAGCCTTTTAGGAAGCGTCACTACACGGGATCAAAGGGATATTGATGGGTACGTATAAAAAACAGAGGTGAAGCATCGATATGTCACGTTTAGTTATGTGTGAAACAGAGAGCGAATGTTTTTAGGTTGAAATGTATTTGGCGTGACTGTTGCTTAACGAACGGTTGAATTGTGTCATGCCGCCATGCATTATGTTGTTTGTGTGTGACTGAGATTCGGTTTTACTTACTCTCTAACAAGATACTTACTGCTTATCATCTGTAAAACATTCTGAATTATATATTATATGTATTGAATGCTCTGTAAAAATTATTCACCCTTGATCTTGAACTCTACTGAATCTTATAATTGTAGGTATATCGCCGGTTCTTGCGTTGCGGTGTCACGGTAAAGAAAACACGTAAACGGGCCGTTAGGTCGAGCTCCACTTACGTCCAGCGAGACAGCCTAAGTTGTGTTGTTTATGAGTCTCATTTCAAGGGTATTTTAACTTCCCTCTTTAAAAGGCCTTCGAAATACGTGGTACCCTGGAATTATGAATATTGAGCCGCAAACCAAAGGAGGTCATACTTGAAAATATTGCAAACCGTAAAGCAATACAGATAGGTCTACGATTCCCTACAGCTATTAACTTGTTTTGGTAGCGATACAGTCACGAGGCAAATGTTCGTCTATCGCGACGTTAATTCGATACAAAATTAATAATCACAACAATTTACAAGATTTTACAGACTTAATGTAATGTAGACAATAAAAGTATGTTAAAAGAATAAACAAAATTCTAGAAAATTGATAGAAAAGGATCTTCCTATACAGCGGCTCGAATTTGAATCGCTCTATTTATCGCGTCACGGCGTCAGTATTGCTACAAAGACTTTTCTTGTGCTACCACCGGCCCTAAGTGCTACGCTGCGTTCGAAGTGTAAAATAGTAATATGAGTCATATGATGAGCCCGCGGTTACAACCGCCTTATTGAAGGCTACTGCGCCGCTCCCGTCGCTCATAGCGTCACGTTATATAGCCTATAGCCTTCCTCGATAAATGAGCTATCTAACACTGAAAGAATTTTTCAAATCGGACCAGTATTTCCTGTGATTAGCGCGGTCAACCAAACAAACAAACAAACAAACTCTTCAGCTTTATATATTAGTATTAGACTCACAAAGCGCTAAAAAGCAATTATTTAAGTAGTGTTCGTGTTTAAGCCGTGTGTATTGTAAGACTCGTACTAAAATCACTATAATAAAACCGTCACGTCAAACTAAGAACTGGAGTCAAATCGTGAAAGTGGGTCAAGTATAGCGGAAGTAATTTATTTAGCTGCAAGATTTTACTCAAAATTAACATATTGTTACCAAGCATTGACTCTATGGGTAAGGCTCTATGGTATTAGTTCGCTAAATACATACCTACATGTCATAGGTATATTAAATTGCATAGACAGATTTACACGTCTCTAATGGACAAATCCCTTTGAAATGTTTCAATGTAGGTATCATCACAAAGTGTATGCACTTGAAAAATATCGTGTTCAATTCGTGATGTCACACAAATTGACGCGTTGTTTGATTTGACATAACATTTTGTAATAAATTTTATATTTCCTTCAAATTTAGGATTCCAAGGCAATTTTTAAACCAGCAGAAACATTTCAGTGTAGCTCTACATTGGACCTAGAAAGCTGGACCCAAAAAATCGCCTTAGACAGAGATATGACTGATAATATTAAGTCATATCCATCAAACCTATGGCATATCAGCATAATGACCAACTATTGCACCAAGTGCAGTCAATATCAATCAGCAATATTTACCACTTCATAAGGCTAAAAGCATTGTTTACTTTTTAAACGCTGTTTGACTGTCTGGTTTGATGTCCTTTTAAAGAGACATGGCCAATGGCCTAATACGCGGACTAATATTTGTATAATCCACAAACAGGCAAGGCCTCTGCGTTTTTGTTCTGATCATATAGATTTGATGCAATATAATGTAATAATAGAGTTTTCTCAACTAAATAAATGCTGATATTAAATACCCGTATTTGTCTACCATATATTTAGTTATCTATCTACCTAATTCGCGTCCCTATTATATAAATAGTCTTAAGTGCTACCAAAAATACATGATTATTCCAAAACACAAACTTGGCATCTTCAATAGAATACGCCAAGTCCGCATACACAAGCACATTCGCAAACCGATAGAGTTCATCAAATATTATCCTATTATTCATATTTTCTGAAAAAAGTATACGTCTCTGAAATAAAAATACTTATCTGCACATATTTGACATCAATATTCAATACGCACACAGACCTTTAAGTAAACAAATCGAGTTTCCAAACTGAGACTACTAAAAATGCGAGAATATCATTCATAACATAAGACCTACTTAGACAGCTGAACATGCTATTCATCATACCATCTATATATATATTAAGGTATTGTCCATAATAATCTCAAAAAAGGCTGAAAGTAATTTATGACAGGTAATAATTTTTGTCACTAAATATGTACACCTACATGAATAACTTATGAAACCCCGATACCAAAGTCTTGGATCCGAATTATCGGCTCATAGCACAAAGATTTCGTTCGTATACCTAAGATGTAGGTATATTAAGTAAGAATATATGTAATTTAACAATAAAATAAAACAGTTATCAAACTAAACAGTGAAATCAGGAAACGGCGTGTTCCGTACATGTTCCATTAAAAGGTTATATTTCGCGTGATAGCGGTATATCACGCTATCTCCATGTACACCATTACCATTAGACAGCGCCAAAATACACGCATTTTCGCGGCAATTTCTGTTAATTTGTGAATGTTAATTTGTTGATATCTGTTTATTGTTTTATGTAAATTAATTGTCGTGCGGTTGGTAGAACTGGAACGACAATTACCATGCATAATAAATACCGCATTATGTGCTTTATTAAAAAAAATGTCTACTTTGCATGTGCTTATGTTTCTTTATGGCAACTTTCCCATGTGATCGTTTGGAAGTTATTATTGTTTCTATATCTACAATCCTTATTGATTTCAAATTATCTTCACCAGCATTCAAGTGACATTGGCCTTGATACGTTAATCCACAGATATGAGAACTATCAGATGTAACGCACGGCACAGTTGCGTGTGGCCACTAAAGCAAATACAAAATTGAAAAGCGAATACAAACTCGTCTCAGTGCGCTACGAAGCATCGTACAGTTCACGCGTCACGATCACGTCAACTTTTAAATTCTCAAAATGCCGTCTTGTGTTCTTTAAACACTGTAAAAGTTGTTCCTAAAAACAAAAACAGGAAAATGGAATATCTTTTCACAGGTAACTATTGATAATTTGACTGTTTCCTAATTTAATTTCGATAAAATTCGTATTTGTGCAAGAAATATGTAAGTGTTGCCAGTTTTTGTCGACGCCGTTCTGCCTGAATTAGGGAAAATGCACTTGTCAATTGATTATGTGATAATGATTGTCATGTTAATGAAAAATACATTACCGTATTATAAAAGTATACTGTAGATATATCTTCTTTCTCATAAATATAGTAATAGAATTTCAATTTCCATTAGTATATACCTTACATAATATTGTTTTGAGTTCGATCCCCAAACGATCCAAATATTCGTGTACACCCTGCTACTCGTCAAGCTTATAAACTTTGACCTTTGCACCGTTCTTATGGCGTAAAGAATAAGTATCAAAATCGTACATCAAATGTTTAGCTTGACTTGGCGCCGTGTGTACATACATACTTATGGCGTAGGGAATAAGTATCAAAATCGTACAGCAACTGTTTAGCTTGACTTGGCGCCCTGTGTACATACATACTAATGGCGTAGGGAATAAGTATCAAAATCGTACAGCAACTGTTTAGCTTGACTTGGTGCCGTGTGTACATACATACTTATGGCGTAGGGAATAAGTATCAAAATCGTACAGCAACTGTTTAGCTTGACTTGGTGCCGTGTGTACATACATACTATTTATTTCTCAACTAATCGACGCCAGCGGCTTCGCACGCACATATTTTCTTATTTCTCGTTTTGCCCGATCCCGTGGGAATTTCGAGAAATCCCGTCTTGGTGCACCCCTACGGTTCCCAAGAAACATACATGCTAAATTTCAGCTTCATGCGCCGAGTAGTTTCGGCTGTAGCTTGTCTGTCAGTCAGTCAGTAACGCAAGGATTTTATATATACAGATTTACGAAGTAGTTAAAACTTAACTCGGTACCTACATTTAAGAAATGTATTTATAAAAGCATTAATTAAATCCATGGTAAATTCTTCAAAACCGCAAATGAATATAAGAATATTACATAACTATATGCAAAATACTGGGAGATTATTCATAATCTGGCAACTTTTCACACACATAGACGCGCGTGTCCGTACAGTGCCAGTCGCCAAAGGTCACGCACACATAGCTGTCAACGTGCCACGCTTAGTTGGACGAATACGCTACATCTGATTCTTGTTAATAAATCTATGCGTTAATCAATAACCAAGTAAGTACCCAAGACCTCAGCACACCGAGATAGCAAACTCGAGCTATCTAAACTAGGATCTGTCATTTCATTATTCAAACAATACAATGCCTTAGCAGACCTAGTTCTGAATCAGCTCATCTCGACACTACGCTATTACGGCACTCAGAATCGATCCGCACGAACGAAACCGAACGTTTTGAGGACATACGGCCTTAAGTTCGCCTGTCCTATTTATATCGGTAACCCGGTATCGATCTGTCGCCCCACTAGCCGACAACCCCCTATCTTCGCACACGCGATAATATCACTTAGTGCCGAGGAACTGAGTTTAAATTCGTCCGCACAAACACTTACATGGGTTTTAAATAGTCGACGCGGACCGAGTTGTGTTGATTCGAATATTATTCTTGGTGTGCCTCGTGTTTTTCTTGTTTTCTGTTGAAAAATAGTGGGCGTTGGAATTAAATCGTGACGTAAATAGATACGCTACTTTACGTTGTCCCGGTACACTTAGCACGATACACTTTACTTTGATTTATACTACGTATTTGTGTGAATTCAGGCAAGTGGGTTTTTGTCTAGAAATGTTTCGGCTGCCTTTGTTTGGCCTTTACTTACTAGTACTTTAGGTTGTGCTGACAGATTCTATTTACGATTTAGGTTGTTGAGTTGTAAATAAGGGTTGATAGACAGTTACTGACACATTACATTTTATAATATAGGTATTAAAATCTCCAGTCGTCTGTAAAACATTGCTTGGATGTTCAATAAAATCCATTCTATTTAATATTGAGGAGTTATTTCACGAAAAAATTGTACCGAAAAAGTCTGGCCTTATTCCTCGTGGATTCTTCGATTCAACCAACCGTTTTGGCTCGTTATCGGAAAAAGATTTAGGTTAGCCTAACTGTGGATACGAAGCTCTACAAATTCGCTCTTAAAGAGATTATTTTATGCTTTATTAGTTCGCTCTCGGGTCATTTAACATGGGACAAAAAGATTGAAAGAAGCATTGGACGTTGGGTTTGTTAACTATCTTTTATGTGTCACGCCCTAGTAGATTCAGATCGTTATAATATGGATTATGGGATAACGCTACATAAATATACAATTTCTAGACTAGTGCAAATGAGGCTGAAACTTGTGAGTTCTATATATAACTAACTATTTAGTTTAGAAGTTATATAAAAGAGAAATACGATGTTTTTGCACTGTTATATTTGCAGTATAAAATAGCGATTACATTTTCTATCGTCTCACGGCTGTGCCAGCGCAAATTGATCTATTATCGTCTTTTCAGTGGTAATCATTGCATAAGAACGATTTAGACTTCAGTTATCATCGGTCTAGTGGGTTAAAGATTGAGTTGCAGTAAGCTAGGTACAATATAGATAGTTTATTCGCTTAAGACGCTGCAGAAGATGCTGTATTGTTATCTACAATGAAAATGTTCTGGTCATTTATAGAGCGTTCTTTGAGTAGTTTTGCAGAAGCGGCGGCGAGAGCGATAAGCGTTATTCATGGTTTATTATACATTATGTGATGATGAATAGTATTAATTATGATACTATGTCGGGGTGAATAAGGAAATGGAAGTCTGAATTTTAGTTGCACTTTTGGGCAATAGGTGAGAAAATGTATAATCTAATGGTTATAAAAGTACATTAATACAAGAAAGGAAATAGGTCTGTATACTGCAATGATATTGTGTTCAGTGTTGCCAACTCTGATTTTCAAAAATACGTAGATCGGAGTTAAAAAGTACGTAGATCTACGTACTTTTAATAATATCCTAGATAAAGGGAGTAAAAAATTGTAAAACGAGTGTTACAAACATCGATTCGAGTGTGTAAGCAAATATTATTGACTTAAAATTGATCGATATGTTTTTAGTTTGTACTTGTTAAACTAATTGGGTACGAATAAACATGCAACAAAGTATTAGATACGTCCATTATTACGTGTGGTTTGTGTTTAATAATGCTTCTTTCTTAGTAAAATCTCGTTATTTTGCTAATTTGGTCATTTGCTGCAAAATACGTAGATTCTGGGCCTGAAGTACGTAGGTTCGCGAGAAGGGTCCAAAATACGTAGATCTACGTAAAAAGACGTAGAGTTGGCAACGCTGATTGTGTTACTGAAAGTATGGTTCAGTTCTAATTGTAGTTTACTACCATAAAAACGTGCTTCTTTCAAATCCTTCGCACAATCCTGTCACTTGCGCCGGCCGAAACAAATGGGCTGCATTCATCTACGTTATACGGCTCTCTCACGTAATGGCCTGATGTATTGTAACAGCTTAATAATCTCTCGCCACCTACAACGGCCATCTATCGGCATCTCACAGCATTTCGCAAAGACAAAGTGAGTTAAATGTTCCTTTTTCGATCAGACACAATTTTTCTCAAGAAACCTTTTAAATTTACGATCCGCCGGCAAATTGATTGTAAATGTTAATACTCGCTCTTATTGTGATGAATAAATGTATAAGACTGAGTTATGCCCGGATCAAGCGAGGTACCTACTTCTTCCTTTTTCAAAGGATATTGGATGAAGTGGTTGATGGATATTGTGGAGATTTAAGATGACGGGTGATTTGTCAATCTTTGGTATATTTTGACATATCTTTTGCTATTTCTTATCAATAGAATATGTTTAAAGATATAGCACGATGTCTGCTGATAAGTACGTAAGGGTTTCTCCTACAGTCTATGCCATTATCTGATTGTAAGATCTGAATAATTTTACAACGTGATTTGACAATGAACAGGTGCCTAGGTATATTTTGAACCGGCCTGCCTTACTTAAACTGTACCTATATAGTTATGCCATCCTTACAGGATGGCATAACTATAACTATGTACCTAAAGAGTCCCCTCGTTATTTTATAAACCTGTCGAACGTAATTCCTCCCAGAAAATATATGAGTATTTGCACAGCAGCTCGTCAGTGTTTGTCTCGTGGCAGTCACTGACCCGAACTACTATTTATACACAATAAACAACCCTCGTTTCCTAAGATTTAATGCTGAACAAAAAACCTCTGGCTGCCATCGATTTCCATGCCCATAACGGTTGTACCTACTATAAACCGTAAATGTATCAGACGTATTTATTTCATGTTTTCGTTTCAGGGTACGAACAGATCCATTATACATCCAATATATATTTATACATACATATACTCTTGCCTTTTTCCCGTCGGGGTAGGCAGAGACAACAGAAAGCCACTTGCATCTATCCTAAGAAACCTCTCGCGCTTCCTCTACACTCATTACTCTTTTCATAAGCTAACCAGGTGCTGCAGACCTTTCCATTTTAGTATCCTATTTTATTAATATCTACGTCAACATGACTAAAGGGTAAAGACAGTACAACCTTGAAACCAAAAAGGTATCGACCTAACCGATATGTTACCTAAAACGTTGATGTATGAGTTTTCTGACAGGTAATATACAAGCCACAAAACAGCGGCCGTTTGGCGAGTCATGTACCTTCTGTTTTTAGAAGGTTTCTTAGTCTCAGCTAATGTCCTTTTATATCTGAAATTCTGGCAAATTGAGGTGGCCTATTTAATACAGGTTCATAATTATGTTCTCGGCAGGCTTGTAATTAATAGGTTTATAATGGTAAGGCAAATAATACACGAAATGATGTCTGTTAGGAGAAGATTTGTGACTAAAATGATCTTATAAAAATCAACTCAAGTACAATCTGCAGGATAATCTATTATTGATTAGGTGCACTTGAGAATGATTTTCATAGTTTTTTGTTACGTTAGGTACATTAATTATGTCTAGCAGTGGATATCTTTCGGCCGAGAAAATGATGATAAATCTTCGGTTATATTTTCTGTTTAAGATGCCTAAAAAGTAACCTGCGGCCCACAGCGATCTTAGTTTATTCTCACTTATTACAATTTACATTTATTGCCTACAAACTAGTTGAATTATTTTGACACTAACTCATAATATTTATAAGAAATAAAGCCACATCACTATTCATAAAAGTGTTTATAAGAAACGATTTTGTTTATCCATTTTGCTCAACGTAATCGATTCAGGTAACACCATTCAAAGTATGGCAAACTTTTAAATGGAAATCATGTTTATAAAGGGTCCCTTGCCATGAATTCATGTCACATTTTACATATAAAAGCGTCAAGTTACATAAAGTGTTTGTCAAGTTCATTATGTGCTCCCTAGACAGTGTATTATTCGCAAATGTATTGTCTAGAAGCGTGCTATTGCAGACAGAGTTATCTAAGTGTGCGTTAGTAGGGTAAAACAACAGTTTATTGGACCAGAGCCAGCTAATTGATTTAAGTTTTCCTGGCCCAGTTTGGGAGGTCTTGGAGTGAAGTTATTAAGAGCATAAAGTGTAGACAATAAGGCAATAATTTCTTAACTGAAAAACATAACCGAAGATTTTTATATTTCAAAACCTTTACAAACGTTGTACCAAAAACAGATTTTATAGTCTAAATCAACCTGACTCACCCATCCAAAATTAACAGATTTTTGATATTTGAATAGTGAATTGGTAATATAAACGATCGCAGTGGCCGCGTTCATTAAAACCAATGCTTCAAACGCGATCAGGTTTCTCATTTACAAAATTGTGTTTATACATGCTCCTAAATCGTCTCTTGTAACATAAGTGCTTCTGTTTAGTAGAAGTAAAGCATGAAACAATGGAAACCGAGCACCGCTTGTCCAACTATCTCTGGATTGCACCAGGTACCCGTGCGACGAACTAACGCGAACATGAATCCATAGTCTCAAACTTCCAAAGTGGGTACTGTTGCAAGAGTAACTGCCCGTATACATGCGGTTAAACGATGCCAGTATAACTTGACCTGTCATTGTATATGCTTGCTGTACAGAATGCAGATTGGATGCACTAGAAATGCTTGATGTTGACAATACTTACCTAAGTGTTAGTAGATGACCGTTAGTATCTACGGATAGGAGATTTTACAAAAAGATATAAACCAACTTTGATAGAAGATTTTCGTAACGACGTGACCTGATTTTATTTTGTCAGCTGTTCGAATGAGGCCGCTTTATATTATAATCAATCGAAAATATGTATACCTTAGTGAACAGATATCGTGGCTCAGACGCGACAAGTAATCTTGATAACCATAAACCCTCATACTTGAGTTCAAGAATCTCAAGATCTTGAAAGTGCTTAAGTTCATAATCGAAGTGAAAATTAAGCATCGGGCTTCTAGCTCATCTGCGATTACCAATTATCGACCAAGCTACATACGCAAATAATTATTTTTAATTGTACGTCAAATATCTGTTTTTATAGCCCTTAAAAATATTTGTCGTACATGTTACGAACATATAGGTACATAAAAATCTTGAGCGTTATTGTATTCATAAATAAGTTAACCTTAGTATTGGATTATAGTATTAAAGGTTATTTTATATTGTAAGCCTACAGAATGCTATTAATAGGCGGCTGAAGAATGGCTTCCATTACGTCGTCAAGGATATCAAAATAAGTAGCAAGGCAATTGGAATTTTACGATAAAAATATTGTTGATTTGATTGTATATTTGAAGTTCAAATGTCATGAAAAATGAATTCTTGAGTTTATGTTATGAAACTTCTAATGCTCTAGAGCAATTGACTTGGATCCTAAATATAAACTAGAAATTGACAAAATCGGGTTGTTATACATCTTTACCTATCTTCTATACTTAGATAAATTAGTGGTGGTTGATAAGCATGTAGAGTGTGTATAGAGAAATATAAAATTATTTTCGATATAAAACCTTTGATTACCTTTGTATTAAGATGTCTCATACAAAAATTTCAAAAATAAGATTCCATTTAAATAAGTACTGCATCTCTATGACAATGAGCAATGAATATAAAACTATAGCTATGAAGCATAAGCAACCAAAAATATAAAAATAACCAACAGCAGCGTAAGTATTTATCTCAATAAAATCCTAAAGGAACTGTTGCAACAACCGCACAAATTGCCATTTAAAACAGGTATTGTCCATTGAAAGTGTCGTAATGTAAAATGCGGTGAGTGACTCCAGTCTGATAGTATTATCACTAACATGCACGTGCAGTCGTTGCTTGCACGTGTCTAGAGTATAAAACATTAAATAAAGACAACCATTCCCTATACTTTGTCTTATACATCAATTATTTTTCTTTTTCGTGTTTATGTATTTACATATTGTATCAACAGTTTTCTTCGTAGAAATTGTGGTAAAGCAAGCAAAAAAATTATTTTTCACCAAATTTTATGTTGACTGTTACAAATAGCTTTTAAAGACGGCTTCACCCGCTTCGCCCGTTCTCGTAACAATTTAACATGTGTTACATCCTCGGACGAAGGGGAAGACCTAGGCGGACGTTCTCTGACCAGATTGGAGACATCCTAAAAACAGGACAGGTGAGAAGTACCCTGAACAGAAGAGCATGCATGAGGAATCTGATGGGAGTGAATGAAGCAAGAGAGATATGTCAGGATCGTTGCAAATGGCGTTCCATATTCTCTGCCTACCCCTGCGGGAAACAGGCGTGAGTCTATGTATGTATGTATGTATGTACATCCTCGTGGCACAAAACTACCAGTGCTATCCTACTAAACCTTGGATACAATACTGTTGCGGCGGCGATTTGCTAACGATTGATCAACGTTTGGCTTGCTGATTGGGTACGATGATCTTGTTTTTACTTACCGTCGCCAGTATGTGTTAGGAGTATAACATAACTGATAGATCTTACACCGTATACCTGATCATCATCGTCTAGCGTTATGCCGGTTGTATCCAAGTATTCTCGCTTTGAAGCCCGGGTTTCGTTTACTACGTTTCTACCCAGATAGTTAGCTTTACAGACAGAATATTGACAGAATATTAGCTTTATCTATTTTTAGCAAAATACCATAAACCAGATGTTCTGCGATAAAGTGGCATACAAACCTCACGTTCGACGACTCACAACGTACTCATACAGCCCACTAGACCAAGAAGTAACACCCATGAACTGGCGCAGTCACCCTAGTAAACTGATGTTGATTCTATGCCTAATACATATAAGCTATAGCCTAATATGCAATAGGCCCTGATTGTCATTCTCCGTGAAAGCGAGGTTGTCATACATTTTGGATGATAAATCGCTTCTACAAAAAATTTGACCTTCGATTATTAATCAAGTTGGTGTATCAAGGGTGAAATTCAAATGATCTTGATACCTTTTGATAGTTTTGATATCTAATAATAGGCCATTTGGTATTCCGAGCGTTGTCGCCAAAACCGACTAGAGAAAATTATTTCAGGTTAGATCCCATAGTTTCATTATTTGGGCAGACTTTAGCATAGAAATATTCATAAAGTTACTATTGGGAATATGTCTTGTAATGAAATCTTGGAATACCTTACCACCTTTGAGTATAAGCAGTTGTTATTTTTTACATACCTAATGGTTACACATCTTATCGTGTAACGGCTATACATGTATATTTTATACTTTTACTTGCCGACCCGAAAGACGTCATACCTGTTCTGCAAATCCAATTTGGTATCATTGCATCTATTGCACTGTTACCAGAGCTAGTTGCATGTTCAAACCATCAAGACACTCATAGATGCACACACAATTTTATCCAAATTAGTCCAGCCATTTAAGAGGAGTTAGCAAACGAACTACGCATATTAAGATAACAATTTATCCACAAATCACATAGCAAGATGAGTGTCATTGATTGCGCCGCTGTTTTGTAATAGACAATTAAATCATGGCCGGCGATGGTTTGCAATCAGACAGCGTGCTTGTTCATCTACGAGTCATCGTTGATTCCCGCCACAACTGATGTCCATGTATTATTTACGAGGCAGCTCTAGACTACCCGTAATTGGCTTGGCTTGATGAGTCTATGGTTTGCTTGCAAATATTGATGATTATTTTTCAAATTAAAGTCAGATTAGAAGAGTATACTTATCAATATACTTATTTATTTTATCTTATTGTATTTTCTATACCTATATAAAGACTAGACGATACCCGCGGTTACACCCGCGTTATTTAAGGCTACTGCTCAGCTCCCATCGCTCATAGCGTGATGTTATAATTAGCCTATAGCCTTCCTCGATAAATGGGCTATCTAACACTGAAAGAATTTTTCAAATCGGACCAGAAGTTCCTGAGATTAGCGCGTTCAACCAAACAAACAAACTCTGTAAAAATTTAATGAGTATGCCCGATTCTAGATTAGCTATACTATTTCACTTACTACCTATTGCTTGATGTTTTGATTGGTACTTATGTACCTAATATTTATAATTACCTCTGCATCACAAAAGTGATATGAGGTGGTTGTAGAGCTATTAAAAAAGAACGTAATAATACCTTGATAATTTCAAAAACAATGCTCCTCTTATGTCAACGGCTGTAATAAGACGGTTATGAGAGAAGATAAAGATTTCTTTCATAATCCGCGCGTAATTTACCGTCACATTATTCTGGTTTAGCTGTATAAGATTTTCGCCACATAAAAATAATAAAGAAGTTTGAGCACATCTCATATTTCCGTCTCTATCTCTATCTGTCAGACAGGCCCCTGATTTTATCGCCGGCTCAGTTGCGTAACAGTCATTCAAACCTAAATCCTAATCTAGATGCTCATTTTATGCGGTCGTTTCCAGCTTTCGACGTACTGAAATCGGCATATTTTTTTCTTTTGCCTCAGAAATAGGTCGTAGAAAAAGTTTTCTCTCAGTATAATTTAGAGGTTGACACACCAATCCGCTTGAAGATTGTGATAAATGTGTATTTCATTATTAATGTGTTTGTTAAATATTTGTGTTCTAACAATTTAGAACGACTGTGTATACCTACCTTAATAAAAATGGTTTTATTTTGGCTCGAGTTGTTCGAATTTTTTATTTGCCTCAGGCGATTGGCGTTGATTGTAATATCAGAAGTCATTGGCCTTTTGCGCCGTGTTTTATTTTTGGTGTGCGATAGACTGACAGCAAGTAAATATTCCTGGTATTGAATTTTCTTGTGGATCTCATGGCTTTAGTTTGCAGCTGATTGGGAGGAAGTGTAATTGGTAGTCTCTCTTAATTAAGACATTCTTAAGAAAGATTTAGAATCTTAGTAGCAAGGGTTTTCGGCGGTTACGCTTTCTGCACAATTATATTTCTTATTTGCCCTTATATAACCCTCAAAACCAAGTTCAGGGTTATACACAAAGAGGAACGGTCCGCGAATTATATACTATATTCTAAAAGCCCGTATGTTGTTTAAATATACGTATATATAACTACCTACTATACGTCATAATCAGATCATACGTGGGCGCCAGCCACACGCTTATCACCACACACCGTTATCACTACTAACAGTGCTATGCAAATTACATACACACCAACTTTCACATATCAGAACATGTTTCACGTATAGGTTATCTCTCGTGTGACGTGTCCTTATTACGAATTGATAGGGTGTTGTTTTGATTCCCACCATCATCATCAAACCAGCATCGGCATCCAAGGCTCAAAGAATATCAGCAAATATTGTGTAACTATGTAAACTGTAAGAAGTCGGATAAAGTCAAAATGTTTAATGAATCCTGAGATTGTTATGGTTGATATTCTCTATTAAGGCCGTGGCTATCATTTTAATATCGAGATTGAAGGATATTTTATATTTTTATACGTAACGTCACCCCTGTTTTAAGTAGGTACCGGGTAGAGCATGCAGATAATTGTATTACCTTTTTATGGGCGATTAGGCAAATATCAATCGACATGTAACTAATGCGAAAATAAGACTAGAGTTAGCCAAATACGCAAACGCTGCTGGAAAATTTGCGAACGAATGATATCTCTGCTCACCCTTCAAAATTTGCACGTGTGAGTATGTTATGTTTCTGCAGTTGGTCGACATTTTAACCTACGCAGGTACACCATAGAGTCGGCCTGTTAATTAAAAAGTGAGGTTAAGGGCTCGTAACCCGAGTTTTCATACCAATGTAGTGTCGTTTTAATTTAAAAAGTTATGCCGGATGAAAATTTGCAAATACGATGATGTTATCATCGAGTTTTATGTCTGATTTGGTACGTTTAAAATTAACATTTTGAAAGCTGTCTGGTTTTTTGTGAAGTACTATTGTAACGTTGATTTACCAACGTTTATCTATATACTTAAGGCAGCGATAGCCTAGTTGAGAAACCGACAGACTGCTACGCCAAGCGTGTCGGCTTCGAATCCACGAGTCCACCAATGATTTTCGAAACTATGTGCGTATAAAATGTTTAATTTATCGCTTGCTAAACGGTGAAAGAAAAGACTTAATAACCCACTAAAAAAAAAAAAGTCCCCTGAGTTTAAAGCTATGAAAATTCGGTCAAAAGCTACTATTGTGAAATTATATGTATTTATTTTATTTGCGATAACCAGATAAGGGTTAGAGTAGGCTGAGTGCAAAAACCGAATGTTATGCAAATTGACGCTTATTGATTGATTCTGCGGTTAAAACCGAAACTCCATTTGCATGAAAACTAGGGCGTACGTTTAGCTGTACCTACGCACAGAGCGTGTGCCGCATAATTATCAAGTGATAAAATAATAACACTGTTTTGCATGTTTGAACATAGATAAGAGTAATAAGGCCTAAAATTGCCAATAGGCCTAGTATAGGAAGTTTGAAAATGTCGAAAGTTGATCAAATAGTATACCTAGTAGTAGTAGTAGTCACTGTGATACTAGCGAAAACTTCCATTTTACTTCAAATTAATTTAGCCGCTCTCCAACAAGGGTGAAATAAAACTGACTGTAAGTACAAAAATTTGTTGCTAAACTTATGAGACATTGATATTTAATACCCTTTATAGAACTATAACTTATTAACTAATCTATACTATACTGTTTAAGTTAAAGCACTTATAGCATGGACTATGAGTAAACTCATCTAAAACTGTACATAAACCTATATCATCACAAACTTAGATTAATCTACGGTGATAGATTCCTACCTAGCATACACAGATACCTATGCCAAACGTGTGTGTCATCATTATCGTCCTAGCATTATCCCGGTTGCATCAAACACATTGGAGCTAACCAGATATGACAGAATATTACCCACTTCATCAGCTTCACTTTTTCACGCTGTGTGTGTATAAATTATGCCATTACAATAAATACTGATAAGTATAGTCAATAATTTCAGTTCAAAGTAAACAATCGTGTCTAATAACTCTATTAGCCGTGGAATTATCACGTTAAAACGTAAGTGGCAGTTTTAAATAAATAAATTACAAAAAGAATAAATTGCTATGTAGTGGTGCTAAAGGGTATTTTTAATGAAAGTGCAATACACTGCGAGGATAATTTATTGCAACGCAACCATGCGAGAATGTTGTTTGTTAATAATAGAACTTAATTGTTGTGATTAATATTATGTAAGAGATATCAAGCTAATTAAATGAATAGAATAAGCCTTTGTTGGGGTTAAATATTATATTTCATAATTAATTTAGTATTTTTAGTTAAATGGAATAGAGAAAATGCAATGAAAAGCTTTTCTTTGTTTTTTATCGATTATTTATTGTACTATCGCGTTGTGCATTGAAATAGGGTTTCTATACCTAGTATAAATATACCTAACAATTTTATTTATTCTATTAAGTAGCTATTCTTCAAGATTTAAAATCCTATCATCGCCGGGCTTAGATGCACCATGTTCAGTCTTACATCTACTACAAACGCAAAAGGTTATAAGGATGGATTGAAGTTAGTTACTCTGCACGCAAAAACTATCGATGAAACTATGCAGGATTATAGCTTATGCATCAGAATAGAACATGAGGGACCTTTTGTAACCGACACCCACGCCAGTGCAAAGGCTGCGGGAAAAAGCAAGTCTAAAATAAAACTAGTACTTGGTACTGCTTTGTTTTAACCGCCCACACTTTGAAGTATACCGGCGTATTTCAAACAACTTTCCATAACATTATTATTAAAAAACTTATCTCACGTCTGTAAAGTAATAAGAAATTAACTTTCATTTACCAAACTATATTTATGTTATTAGTAACTAGAATTTTGCTGTCTGCGCAATATAAAATATTATATTATTATAATATTATTTTAGGCATAGGTCATGTTAAAATCTTTTGACGCACGTTTAATATTCTACTCGGCAAATTGGATAATATCACATATAATATATTCAACATATTATGGCAAGGGTACTAGTAGGTATAACATGCGAATTCTAATCCCGTACGAAGGGATGCTTAACCCTGCTTAACATGGCCGATAGTTTACCATAATAGCCCATATTGGGACATCGTACATAAAATATTGATGACTTTGGGATTTCCTGTAATACAGCTCTACATATGCCGTGTAAGGTTTTGCAAATGGTATCTTTCAATAGAGGTGTGTTATTATTCATAGTCATATAACAAATATGGAATTGATTTTGTTTGACTTTCATATAAACTGCTGTTGCAATATTAGAGTAATTTTGTATGGCGATAGCTATAACCTAAACTAAAGTGATAGGTATATATAACCTTTAGTTTAGGATATACATAGATGACTACCAACTAGATATTTCCCAAGTCATAATCAAAATCGTCCTAGCATTACATAGGTTGTATCCAGGATTTTTGCATTGGACTTCGAGATCCTCTTTCTAGTCTAAACAGATATGACATAGCGACACACATTTTTCACAAAGCCACTGCTGTCTGACCTTCAGACTCCAAAGGGATAGCGATGATATCACTTTAATGCTGTGGATAGGTATTGAATCTACATAAAACTTAAATTATGAAAGATAAAAATATATTATAAAGTACTTTTCTAAAGTTTCTTGTTCCACTAGGACTGTTTATTGTTACTTGTTATTAGCAACTTGGGTGTAAAATATCTAAATTGACGTTATTTATTATTTGTTAAACTTTCAGAAAACTTATTTAAAAGTTCTTTGATAAATGAATACCTAAGCATCCGTACAAATTTTCGAGAAGTAAGTAACTCTATTTACATTTGGTTCCTTTGAAATGGTTCTTCGTATACTTGTACAAGTTCTTGATGTTAAATGACTTATTTATGAGTTGATCGATCTTTCTATCCTTGAAGTGAGTATTGTATGTACGGTATTACGTAATGAGTTACTGTAATAAATTGACGCACATGTCACGCTTGGTGTGTCTAAAGACTGTAATGAATACACGTTGAAGACTGTACCTACTTCATTTAATACAGAAATGTAACTGTAGCTTAAGTAACGTTTTTATTTGTTTTTTTTTATTAGAGAGGCAAAGGCAGCCTCTTGTCGTGTATTAAAATTATGTAACGCACATCAATTCAGCCGAGGAGCTCTGACTCCCAAAGGATCGAATCGCAGTCGATTGAAATTGCTTTCTTCTGATTAAAGGCCTGTTTTAAGATCCAGATCGCTTTAAAACTCGAAGCAAGCCAATCGTAGGCAGAATGCTGATCGAATCGGATGAGACTCCGAATAGCCCATCCTAACTACTAAACACAAATAAAAGTGAGAAACGTAGCTAAATTTGATCACTATTCTGAACGAAAAAACAGCGGCGATAGCCTATTGGTGTACGTAACGGACTGCCGAGACGATGGTCTCGGGTTCGATCCCCAGGTACCCCAGGGACACACCTCTGACTTTTCGAAGTTATGCGTGTATTAAAAATGTTAATTATCGCTCGCTTAATAATGTGCCCGGTAGATGGCAATAGGCTCGCCCCCTATTACATTGGGACCTAAACATAACTGGCGAAATGTGGGTGTGTAATACATCTCTGCCTACCACTTCGGGGATAAAAAAGACGTGAAGTTATGTTATGTTGTTTTATCTGAACGAAACTAGGCTAGCTCTCGAGTTTTACCAATAGTTTCGAAGTATAAAAATATACAAGATATGTAGCAAACAAACTGTCTAGTTGATCCAAAGAAGAGAATGTAGTAATACCTATTTAACTTTTTATTGCGAAAGTTAAGTTAACGAGTAGATCGGAAATAATTGAATTTTATTCCACTGAAATACTTTAGAGTTGTGGATTGGGGACGCGAAATAGCGGCGTTTGTCTGTAATTGTGGGTGTAATATAATGGTATTAATGGTGCTATTGAAAAGGAAAACTAAGTGAATATATTCATATTCCTGTACGTAGAGACTGCCTTTTTGATATATTCCCGTTCGTGTTTTCATTTATTTTATTTGGACAAACAAACAGTAACACATTATATCTGCGCAAATAATATAAACAAAGATATTATTATAAATGTGAAACTCACACCGTTATCCACAGCATATACAATTCATATGACTATACTAATGAACAATCTATGCGAGTAAGACTACAGGACTGTTCAAATCACTATACATCGGAATCCTTAAGTTTCTTTAACAAAGCAGAACGAAATCTATTTGCTGACACTGAGAATAAATCTAATTATGTAGTTTCTGAACAAAAGTCTTTCATGCAACACACTTATGAACATGTGTTCATAAGTGTGTCGCATATCACTTAACAATATTGTTGCTACGCTACACCGAGGTTCTTATGCCGATTTCAAGTACTCTTTGCTGGCATAGCGCAATTCCAACGCAGACTTAGCTGATCAAATTTAATAATTCTGCATATGACACCTGGTAAAGACTGACCAAGATACAAAGAAAATGGGGTTTTCAATCTAATGTAACCTATTTCTCAAACAACTTAAAAAACACGAAAATTATATGTAACCTCAAACACCCAAACCTGACTCTGCTCTAATTATCACCTATCAATGATACGTACCCATATCATGACGATGAGACTATTCGAATTGTTATCTGTAAATATGTAGCCGGTCTTGTGACGTCACAGCAGACACACAAACAAAACTATAGACTCACACATAGACAAGCAAGTATATAAAGCTCATAATCGATACTTAAATACTTATTACATTAAATCTATATTCACGGTACAAGAATTTTCATTAGAGTTTTACCCCAATTCTTCATTCAAGTTATCTTCGAGATAAATTATTATAACTCAATTAAGTTCAAAAGTTATTTAACTGGAATTCACTGAAAATATTTTCCACAGAAATTTATTTGAATTTGTGTTATTCTTCTAATATAATGTAGTCTAATTGTGGTATAAAATTACCTATAACTTGTATTTTTATATCGACAGTATTTTTATATAAGACTTGCAATATTCTTGCATTAATGTGAGTGAGTGCGGCATCATTGATCAACTATTGTTGCTAACAGTTGTTTTATAGCATACTAGAGGACGCCAGCGGCTTCGCACGCACATATTTTTGAATTTCCCGTTTTGCCCGATCCCGTGGGAATTTCGGGAAATCCCCTACGGTGCCCAAGGAACATACATGCTAAATTTCATCTTCTTATGACCAGTAGTTTCGGCTGTAGCGTGTCTGTCAGTCAGTCAGTAACGCAAGGATTTTATATATTGAGATGATAAAATACATATAAAAATGTAATATCGTAAAGTTTAGTTACAATCAAACGTTAATGATAATGACTATTTCAAAGAATTTGCATAGCAATAACTCTACATTCATAAAAATCAGAATCATTCGACTTCGTGGTTAGGTCCCGTCTGGTCAGATCGTTACCGAGTGTGCTACCTGATATGCTTTTGGACATCTGAGCAAATAATTGAACTTCGTATTTCTATAAGACCTCGTATCCGATGTCTGCAACACCCGAGAGAACACGACTGAAACTCTTCGCACTCAACCAATTTTTTAGTTTTTGCGACAGAACACTATTCCATTCCTTCCGCCACTCGAGATGACGATTTAAGTTACGGCTGGCAGAGAAGGTATGTGACTCACTTAAACCATCGCGGTGTCCTCAAAGCCCGTGAGGACGGAGTCACGCAAATCACGATCAGCATAGTTAGTTGTGACCCCGCTGAGTCCCCTCAAATATAGCCTAGGGTTCATAGAGCCAATTCCGAGTAATAAACAGTACGTAATAACATAAAGTTAAACAAAATATATTAATATCCTAACATAAATGTTTCTGACATTATCGCAGACGTCTACATAGTTGTAACACAAACATCCAAGATAATATATTGTCCAAGGATCTGTATCAAATTCTAAATCTCGCAGACTTCAAGGCTATGTTCATTAGACAACGGTCAATGCTCCTTAGATAGGTACGACAGCTCGGCATACATTCAAACCATCCCTCTTCTTATTTATTTTGCGTCTGTGTGATCAACTTTCTCGTCTTAGTTTAAAGACCGCCGGAAGGTCTACGATAATGCCTAAGGATTCCAGTCGTGAGACAAGAACAGAATTGACGGCTTTATGTGCCCTCTAGGACGACATGGTCGCTTCTCATTTGTGTATCAAGTCCTTTTCAAATTATAGATTTAAAAAAAAAAGCCCTCTAAAGCACGCTAGAGCTCTGGTATTAATGCCACAATAAACGGTCACCCATACGAATAATTACCTATCAAAACGTTGCTTCACTTTGGCTTTCTAATACGATAACAAGTCAATCTACGCTATGTGCGCTACCGCAACAATACCCTTATACGTACATGTTTTTAAAAGCCTCTTAAGAACATTTCTTGGAGGGTAAAACTGCTATTCCCTTGATAATTGTTCACTGTTATAACGTTATTAGGTTATTGTGCTAATATAATCTATCGTTACTGCGCATAATAGGCGCCATTTATCATAATAGCGTATAGCATTATAGCAGTTATTATTTTTACGTAAATGTGATAATGGCGAGAGTCGTTACGGCAGATGGGTCGCGTGGAGCCTAGCTTTACATATTTAGAGATATTTTTAATAATGTTTGTATTTTTCGGATGTCTTAGACCTAGTTTCCTAGAGCTGTGATATTCGGACGACCAGACATAGGTACTGAATTCTAACTTACGACATGTAAGTAAATACTTTTGTATTTTGTAGTACCTAAATTGTGATTCTGACTCGGATCTTTAAATGAGAGAAAATGATCCAATGAATACGGAACTCGTTATTGGAACTACGCCTCTGACATCTAATTGAACTTATAATTGATATCCGTTTTTAAATTTAGAATCATGTAGGTAGTAAATACAACTGACAAAAAATATTGAAATTACATTGCTGTCTTGGCATGTAAGACCCAGAAGAAGTCATTAGATGACTATGCAAAAGGAAGAGGAAATGGATATCTTTGCCAAAAGATGAAGAAAGAGCAATAACTATATTTCTACCTGTATATATACTATATAACTATATAATATAACTTTTGCATTACTACTGATTGGCAGACAATGCACAGCCAAACTACTAGGAGCAAGTAGCTGAAATTTGGTATACCTATTCGTTGGGGAAGGAGGCATTTCCTGAAATTCGCACATAATCAGGAAGAAACGGGTTAATTAAAACAATTTTATTTTACATTTTTTTTATAGTCTCACGGTAGGCAGAAGTGTAAATATTACACCCACGTTTCGCCATGAATTTTTAGGTCCCAAGTAATAAGCGGGCCTATTGCCGTTACCGGGCAAATCACCAGACTCCGGGCTGCTACTGAGTATTCGGAAAAACCCAGTAACACTTTTGCCCGACCCGGGAATCGAACCCGGGACCTCCGATCAGCAGTCGCATACGCTATCCACTGGACCACGGAGGCAGTCAAAAATTAATATGCGACAATGCCGAAATATCTGATACTTGAAACAAAGGTACGTGATTTAAATCCCGAAGGACAACATAAAACTAATGTTATAAACCACGAAAGTTTAAATTCATATATAGGTTATTAGTTCAGTGGCTCTCAAACTTTATTAGGGATTGACCACTTTTGGGTAACCAAATATTTGGCGGAGCCCTAAAATAAAACAAAGCCTAGCCTCCTACTTGCACTTTAAAACCATTTATCTTACTGACATACATCTTCGTGGAGCCCCTAGAAAGTGCTTCGTGGACCCCTGGGACTCCGCGTAGCACACTTTGAGAATGGCTGCTCTAGTTTAATATATTCTTCTAATAAGACGGATTACCTCACAGGAAGCACTTACCGGCAGGTACGATGGTTATTACTCGCGAATGTGTGACAGTAGATCACATTTGCATACATATCGCCATGTTACTGCAGTAATGATATCGACTGCAAATGACGGAGATAATTTGTGTGGATAACACACAGGCGCAATGTTCGTGTTTATGCAATATTCGTTCATTAATGTGAGTGTGTGCGGCATCATTGATCAACTATTGTTGCCAACAGTTGTTTTATAGCATATGGCGTACAGCTTACTAAAACATGTACATATCTAATACTAATATATAAAGCTGAAGAGTTTGTTTGTTTGGTTGAACGCGCTAATGTCAGGAACTACCGGTCCGATTTGAAAAAATATTTCAGTGTTAGATAGCTAATTTATCGAGGAAGGCTATAGGCTATATAACATCAAGCTATGAGCCACGGGAGTGGACCAGTAGCCTTAAATAATCGCGGGCATCATCTAGTATTTAATAAAATGAGTTTGACTTGTGCATCCGTTTACGTGTGTACGTTCATATTGTCTTTTATATAAAAGATATATTTTCTCTCACCCCGACCAGCCAAAACTATAGAAGTGGGAAGACAAATTTGGACACTGAGTTCCTCTTATGGCATAAGCTTGCACTAAGGGGCGACGCATTGCCCAAATGCGGGCCACAGCAAAGTTCTATATACGCGTGGTAATTAAATTGAACCTTTTTGTAAAACGTCAGACCCGGTTGGAACTGACGTTTGTACAATATTTGTTCAGCCATTAATTGTAATATTTAATTTAATCATATTTGATTATTATTTACAAGCTAAGCTTTTGTCGGTGGAGCCCTTTCAAGAAGTCGTATCTCGTGCCGAATCCAGCCAGCGCTTAAACCTCTTAATACGACGTAACTAAATTAAACTACTGAAGCCTAAAATACTATAACGTTTAAATAAACAAGTCACAATATCGTATGCGTAATATTTTCCATTCCACGTGTACCCGAGATCAACCATTATCAAACAAAACCGTCGAGAAAACATACCAATCTCACAGCGCTTGGACATGATAACAAATGATGCACGTTTCAGAACGTATCACTGCCACCGTAATGAGATAAAAACGTTTCGTTCCGGAACTTGAAAAATGTGACTGCGCTGAATGAAAATTGGTTGTATTAGCTTTAATATTTTAATAACGATATCATGGTGTACATTCGGAAATAAGAATTATGGTTCGGTAAATTATGAAATAATTATATGATTTTTGAATAACAATTATAGTAGCGTTTCAACAATAGATAATCGAAATTAAATTTCGAGAATCTAACATTGTGATTCGAGTTTTCAATAAAGGCCCAGAACGCGTATCGTAAAAAAAATGTTGTGCATATTTATGAACTTTTGCGAAGGATCCCAATTATAAAGTAATAAATAAAAAAATATTCCCAAAGAATCCTTTTTACAAAGTGCTGGTATCGTTTCAGTTGAGTATTAAATTATAACGCAGACGGCGACGTAGTGGTAATGGTAAGGAGCACCCAAGCTAGTGATATTTGCAGTAAACATTAAAATACGAAACGCGAAGTATAAGGAGTAAATAACGGTAAAGAGTCGTTGTTTTTATGAGAGTCTTTGGAAGCCAGTCAGCTCTCAGTAATAGATGCTTTTCTCAATACTCACGGCGTAGTACAGTTACCGAGAAGGTATGTAGTATAAGCCGCTTACCTGTAAAAGACGAAGAAATATTAAATTTCATTTATAGACACTAAAACAATGTATTTCTAGGAAATAGTAGTAATTTTCTGCAAACATTGTGACGCTACATAGCAATTTACACATTAAATGGAATTCTGTGCAACAGTTTTATTAAAATAGAATACTGCAGTTGCATGAAAGTACTTGCATGTATTGAAAATGTATTTTGTAGTTATTGAATCATTTGTACATTGCGCGCATTCTACCCCAAAGGGATAAAAGGGAGCTATATGTATAACCCGTGGTCTGACAGGAGCAATGTAGAGACCAGGAAAATATATTCTACGAGGATAAACATTCTGTAATACACGAAGGACTCAAAATAAAAGGGACATATAGGAACTGCTCTATATGTTCATTTTATTTTGGTTCCTTTGTTACAAAGACGGCTGACTGCTGAGCCTGGGCTGTAAAGCAAAATACTTAGATGCATACGGTATAATGTTCAGATAATGATGGTATAAATAGTGAACATATTACCATCGATTAGACGTTTCCGCACTACAGTTCGTTACCTAGCTGGCTATCATTTTGCTTTGCCCGGGAGGCAATTAATTTCATGAATTACAAAATATACTGGCTTCTAGCCTCTTGCATAGCACCGGAATTATATCAGTGGCAATTCAAAATCGTCATCCGTGCAGGCCAGTTGTTTCTATTTATTATGACGCAAAAACCGACCCGCCAGTGTGTTCTATGCATTAGTTAACGGAAGCAGTTTGTTAATCTGCACGTGAGTCCGTACTACGACAAACAGCAATAGAGACAGTACAAGGCCGCTGTAATAGAGCTAGTACAGACAGCAACATAAGTTGATATGGATTTTTTCTTTTGAATTATTTTATTGCGTAAATAAAGACGAATCCTGGATTAGTTTAATCCATAATTTAAGTAAAAAAAAGATTGAAACGATTACATATGGCTTTCAGTAGTGTACGGACTGATTCATCAGATCGGTTTAGTATGTATAATTAATCGTGAACCAATATACCATGCCGGTGGCAAAGACGAAAAAAGTACCGTTGATACCTAATCGAAATGTCTAAATACAAATTCAGTCTGAGCGCATTCGGTAAAAAAAAACTGTGTGGGTAAATTTATAAAGTGTTTAAGCTACTTATGCTGTTGACTGTATATGTGCTTTGTATGAAATTGCAGTTAGCTATTTAATAGGATTTGTGAACACTGTTATGATGTGTGGTTTCGTAAATTGGGATGTATAGCTGCACATTAAACTTTAGGGTTCAGTTTGATCTATTTAGAATACGGGAGATAAGTTCCATTTATGTGAAGCGACTTTTGTACGAGGTAAGGGTATTGTAATAATCTTTATTATGTTTTTAACCCCAATGGCTTCATTCATGATCAAAGCAGACAACTTGGATTCAATCCCGGGCCTCGGATGTTACAAACATGCAGCCAACAGGCACAAAGAAAACCCGATGAAACATTTAGAATAGAAGAGTAATTAGTAGCTGTAAATATTACTCAAAGCGAAACCGCAAGTAATTTATATACCTAATACGCTTAACATACGTATATTATACATAACATAACTTCACGCCTTTTATCCCCGAAGGGGTATATTATACTTACATAACATAACTTCACGCCTTTTATCCCCGAAGGGGTAGGCAGAGATGTATTACGCACCCACACTTCGCCAGTTATGTTTCGGCCCCAATGTAATAGGGGGCGAGCCAATTGCCATCTAACGGGCACATTGCTAAGCGAGCGATAATTAACATTTTTAATACACACATAACTTCGAAAAGTCAAAGGTGTGCCCGGGGTAACTGGGGATCGAACCCGAGACCAACTTCTCAGCAGTCCGTTACATACACCACTGGGCTATCGCCGCTTTTTTACGTACCTACCTACATTATATTAGTAAATTATAGTGACTGTTATTATCAATTAATTAGTTATCCTTATAAATACTAATCACGATATCTCAAGAGCCTAATTTTTCATATTACCACCAATAAATCATTTATTGTTGCGAAACAAATGTAGAGCTAGATTCAACCAAGTTTCGGTTATGGATTTTCATGTAACAGTTGTTTGATGGATTACGACATATTTATCTAATAGTTTGAGACAAAGATTAAGTACGGATCGCGGACGTATTATCTACATATATACCTATAACGTTTGCGTGTGTGTTTTCATCTCTTATTTCAGGCACTTAAGTATAGGACTTCAAAGAAAAACACGTCAATTATCTTCATGCTAAATGTGTTCAAAGTCGGTTAGCCATCCAAATGGTGGCCTGTGTAAACATTGCCGAACGGCACGTCAAGTCACGCTACGAGCGCTACGAAATAAGCACCTACGAGTATAATTTATTGCAAGTGAAACCGCAGGTTAAGGTTAGTATACATTGTTTATATTTTAACGTGCATGATTGATGCTTAGGAAATGCGTCAGCGTAATATATTGACGCGTTATCGGTCCGTGGGATAGTAGCTATCTATCTCTTGATCGATGGTTATGTATTACGCAATACTTCTTCATGACGCATGATGAATTTGACATGCTGATAATATGTTTGGACATCTCGTTGGGTGCTATAATTAGTACAGATTTTGATGGGTGGGCTAGCCGAAGATTGAGCTCAACGGTGTGCTATTGGAGAGGCCTATAATATACAAGAGGCTAATGAAAATGGTGATAATGATGTATGCTAAACTGTAAGTGATATTTGAAATGTTAGGTAGGCATAGAGTAAATTAAATCGTCGTAATCGCTCTACAAAAAATCTTAATATATAAAATCCTTGCGTTACTGACTGACTGACAGACACGCTACAACCGAAACTATTGGGCGCAGGAAGCCTAAATTTGGCATGTATGTTCCTTGGGGACCGTAGGGGTGCACTAAGAAGGGATTTCCCGAAATTCCCACGGAATCGGCCAAAACAGGTAAATTAAAAAAAATGCAGGCGTAGCTGCTGGCGTCCTCTAGTATTACATGAAATTAAACGACATTAAAGATTACGATTACGACTGATCTTTTGTTTCAAAGCATTATAAGCCAAGAAGTAACTAAAGAACTCATTACAGCTGAATAATAAAGACCATCCCTATACAATGGTTAATAGGTGATTACAGACTTGAACAATATGCTTCTCACAATACGTTTCATTAAAGGTGACTTACTTAATGATTGGGACAATTTGTCAGTAATTCATTGTACAAAAGCTTTTGTCTCATAAATTATACGAAGTGTAATCGGGGACAATCGAGGGCAAGACGATTGATTAATCCACCTACATTCTATTTTTTTTTAATCTTGTAAGCAAAAGTTTCCAACCTACAAGCCCAAAGAAAACCTTTTAACTCATTTAGTACAAAGGGAGAACAGAACTTCGATCGATTGTAAAAACCTAGATTGAACGGACAAAATGGAGAAATAGAACGCCCGATGAGATTGCAATTTAGAGAGGAATTCTTAAAATAAAAGAAGAAATTTTAGCTTTTACATCAAATCATATTAAAATAAAGGTTTTTAGAGTGCTTTCGGATGCGAAAATTTCGTTCTTCGTTTATTTGAATCTAAATATTTCATTAGAGAGCTCTGTGTGTGCAGCCGACAGACAAAAGTTAAGTAAATAAAGGCGTTTTGTATGAATGTTGGCATATTTGTGTTTGTTTTCTCTGCGATGTTTGTGGAAGGACGTTCAAGGTTTTATTGTGCTTTAGATATGTTAGACTTTTTATAATCCTGGCGGGACGAAAATCGATACGGCGCAGAGATTTCGTCAGTTTTGTGTACGCTGGGTAGGCTTTGGTTTATTTATAAACCAGAATAGATTTTTCTACATTGTTATATTAGCCGGTGTACATTATATACATACGTAGTATACATAAAGCTTAAAAATAAGCGTTATTTTGTCAATTTACGGGTTTATGTTCCACAAGTCTAGAACCAGCTTTAGAAGAAGAAACAAGTGCAATTTGCCAGTCACGGCCATCGGACGACATCGTGTAAATGACTGCAACACAATACATCCCCGGTTACGTTTGACAATGGTAGCGCAAACTATGGGGTAACGCAACCATGTCAAGGCGTTTCCCTATTAGACTTTTGACACGGACTAAATGCCAATGGGCGATGAATTGACCTGAATAGAAGAGGCTGTTCTGTTTTTATGGTTTTATTTTTGACTGCGTAACAAAAGCTCGCGCGTTCACTGGCGTTTTATTTGGAGCAGGTTTGAAGTGGGGGTGTGAAATCTATGTTCTCCTTTTTTCAGTTGTTCAAACGTTGTATAGAATGCAATTATAATGCCACGGGTTTTGTTATCACAAGAACTGAACCCTCACCCACATACATACAAAAGGATAAACAAGTCAAAGGATAGGCATTCCGTAGGTACACACAATAGCTAGTTACCTGCATTTGAAGGTGCCTTCAGTTATTTTGACACCTATCAAAACATACCTATACAGATGCCTAGTCATACGAGCCAATTCATCCCGCAGAAGGATGCTTATACTAGCTGCCTATGTATATATCTATCTCTGTCGAAGCTAGCTACATATATAAGAGATAGACATATGTCTATCTCTGTCTTCGAAGTTCGGAATCAGGTTCTTGCCGGCAGGTAACTAGCTATTGTGTGTATCCTCAATACGGAAACCCAATTACGTTACGTATGCGGTTTACCGCTCAAGACTCTCATACTTCCTGCGTCTGTCGTCAGATTCTGATAAAATTACACGAGTATCTGAATAAATATCGGAAAAATATTTCAATAAAGGCATAAAGGAAATATGCCTGCTATGCCAGATTCTTTACAAGCACAAAACATCATTATTTAAATAAATATTAAAGATAATAGACGTAACATCTAATACGCACAAATAGAAATAAAAGCTATGTGGGAAGTAACTATGGGGTTCGTATGGTTTTGTACTGAGGCCTAGTTGAGGATAGGTAGGTACTTAGTAACAAGCTGGGTACGTGTAACTAGCAGTCCAAGTGATGTAACTGTTCTTAGGCGAGCGTGCTCTATCATTAATAACAAGATTGCCCAACATCGTGAGAGATAGCGATAAATGTTATCATGTTTAGTGAACAGATGAGTATCTTATTATAACAAATTCTTACAAACTTTGGGGATCCATACACATGCTAATATTTACGCAATGGGTTTTAATCACGAATCTGCTTCTTTGGAATAAAGGTGAAAATACTTATAATATTAATTAAGCTGACATTTCAGCATGGTTTACATCAGCCTTCGTCATGAGATTATCATGCCTGGTCATCATCAAAACATACGCAATTCAGACTCATTACATAAATATAAGTATTTCAGTTTTGTCTTTTAATTTCTGTTAGACTGGAATATATTTTTTAATATGTAGGTATTGTTCCGTTTATTTTCTGTAGGACTAAATAATCCATGTACGCGAAAATATTTGCTTATAACAACACCTAATAGTCCATAATTTGTTAACCACGTAAATATTATATTTAAAGGCTAGTAAACACACTGGTCGAAGTAGAATAAATACAGTGGTCGTATACATATTGTAATCACACCCTCGGTCTTGTTATGTTAATTCTCACATTAGCACTAACACTGATTGTCCTATAGACTCACATGTTAACATTGTAAGGATGACGTAGCACTCGGTAGTAACTAACCATTGTGAAGACTTACTGGTACATTACTATTTGTGTATCAGTTATTATGCAATGTGTTTACTTCTCGTGATCTGTATTCTGTGAATATCTATTTTGATTCGCGAGTGTGATCTTGAAAGCATAAGAAGTATTAAATCATAAAATTGCGTTGCGAACATTGATTATAGTTGCTACGTAGTTTCAGGTCACTGGTAATAGAATTTTTGTAGCGTATTGTAGTTATCTGTGTATGTCTTACTAAGGAATTACTGATGAATATCACGTTGTAATAGTACTTTGTCCAGTAGCAGTATTTTACGATCAGCGATATCTCAAATGACTAGATTGAACATCATAATCACTGAAGAAATACTATAATGATATACCTAGGTAAATAATTTCAGCAAATTTAAAAACTACCTATTAAATATTAAAATTAGAGCTGCTATTATTGCAATCTACTGCTTACAGAAGAATTCAAGGTGACACCTTGATATCTTTTGTATGTTTGACATCTTAGCCTCATTGCATCCGATATCTCGTGACTTGAGATTTAAAAACACCTGGGCCCTACTATTTTGTCACTATCATTCTCTTATCATTGTACCAATATTTCTAAGTAAAGACCAACTACGTATTACAAATTTAGTCTACTAAATCTATAATGGCCAGTCGCTGGTATCTCAAAGAATTTTTAGTAGAATATAGGCGACATTCATGTTTAAATACAAGTTATACCTAACATATTTTAATAACTCAATTGCGAAATTCACTTTATTGCAAAACGCTTACATTTTTGCCCAATTTATACCAAAATCTGTAATTTCTCTATGAACTAATTCGATTCTGACATTTGATTCAGTAGCATAATAATACGCCATTAGGAAAATAACTAATCCGTCAAAATCAATCGTTATGATGTCAGTGATCGCTAGTATGACGCGATAATGACACAATCAGCGCCGTGCCGACCCAATCCAGCGCCTGTGTGCGAAATCTAGGAAGCGCCTGTGCAGTGGCGTAGGCTAGCTTGGGTGGCACCGAAAGTTGAAGGATGACTTTTTTTTTTTGTCGATACCTACCTAACAAATTCCGGGCTAACTCTCGATGTCGTTTTTTTTTGTTTTTTTGGATGGGTGGCAATCGGGGCGGACCGCTAACGCCGCCGCCTTCCTACGCCACTGCGCCTGTGTGCGAAATCTGTGAAGCGCCTTTTTGGCATCCTTTTTCGAAAATAACTGTTATAATTAACGCATATCTCGGCGCGCGGCGCTCCTGTCACCCTGGCGCCTGTGTGCGCCGCGCACATTGCACATAGGGACGGTTCGGCCCTGGACACAATTGTACCATATAGCAGCTCGCTAGGAGTAGCAAACCAGCGTACCTGGTAAATAGCGCTCTGATTCCCCTTTCCCTTTTCAGTCAGAAGAAAAAGTTGAGATAGTTTGATTCATCATTCAATAAACATACCTACTCTCAAACCAGATCTGGCAAATGTGTGCATACGAAATATCAACCTATTCCAGCAGATATTTAGAAGCGCCATCTGTATGTGGGAATGTATTCACTTAAATTTCACACATGTGCGCTCTTTAATGTTTATTCAAACAATCAATCTGTGACTGGTGTTCGGTTACCGCGGCCAGACATCAGCTTAGTTTGCATCTACTGGGAGGACAATTTATGCGTAATTTGTTTACCTAAATCGGTCACAGTGTGTCTAATACAAACGAGCGAATAACAACGATTTTATGGAATGCTAGCTATAAGTAGGTAACGTCATAATGCAGAATTATATAAGGGATTCATGTGTGTAGCATTCATTACACCATTGGCTGTAAGATTTTTTCTAATGGCGAGTGCAAACACATTTTTCAGTACTGTAAGTGCCTACTAAGTAACTAAGTAGGTACTTTGACTTGTCTAGATAAAACATGTTGATTGTTCTTAACCCATATATGCCCAGAAATATTTAGATCACCAATTTCAATTAATTTTGGATATTGTTGCCTTTAAAGGAAGTAATTAAACTGAAAACTAGTAATTTTCAGTTTCAGTACCTGGAAGTATCTTTTTTTCAGGTGGTCGATAACGACCCCTTGGGCAAAAATGATACAGAGTGTACTTCTTTTTCGCAGGTCACGGCGCGTGCTCTCAACAAATGAAATTGCTGATGTCTTGGAGAATTTGACTGATAGTGATGATTTTGGTGGCGTTGACATGTATTTGTACCCGCTTTTAGGAGGTACTATATCCGAAGGTGACCCAGGGGATGAAGAATGTAATGATATTGCGAGCTTTAGGCAATGAAGAATCCAAGATCAACGTTGCAGAGAATATATCCATTCAACAACCAGAGGTTGAGGTTCCTTTGGTTATCCATCCAATCACTCCCTTCAGTAGTCGCAGTCACACATCGAGGCTATAACGTAGTAATGCTCAACCTCATCAAAGGAAATGGATTAAACGGAACCTTCGTCAATCTGAAATTGAGTGGTCAGCACCACCACCACGAGCAGTAACAACACTGTCGGCTGAAAGTGAGCCTATTGGGTTTTTTGAACTTTTCTTCGATTTGAAGGTGGCACACTGTGAAGCATTCTGTAATATATGCCTTCAGCAAAGGCCCAAATACTACTTTCTCTCTATCGACTGATGAGATGCACTGCGACTAGTGGGGGGAGTGACTGGATGGATATCCAAAGGAACCTCAACCTCTGATTGTTGAATGGATATATTCTCTGTAACGTTGACACTGGATTTCCTCATTGTCCTGTAATATCACTTCAGCCGGGGCAAGAAGCTGATGACGGTTAAAGCTCGCAATATAATTGCATTTTTCGTACCCTAAGTCACCGTCGGATATTTTACCTCCTAAAAGCGGGTCCAAATATACGTCAACGCCACCAAAATCATCTTTATTAGTCAAATTCTTCAAAACATCAGCAATTTCATGCGTTGAGAGCACGCGCCGTGACCTGCGAAAAAGAAGTACACTCTGTATAATTTTAGCCCAAGGGGTCGATTTCGACCCTAACAAACATTTCTTCCAAAATTAGCAAAAATAAATAGTCCTGTACAGATTTGATATGTTACCCACATACTAAATATATTCATTTTATTAATTCATTAACAATACTTGCAAGATTTCAAGCAAATAAATAAGTAGTTACATTTTTGTCTGCGAAGGTCTTCAATTTTCGACGAACAAAACGTGTTCCTACTTTTCTCCTAATTTTCAACTGTTATTAGTTTTAGTTTTGCATAATGTAACTTACTCACACGTACGTAGTTCTTCCGACAATTCGTAGATAGCGTTAAACTATGAAAATAATATACGGTTTTTATTTATGACGCTTTGCTACTGAACATGTACCGTTGGGTCGTTTTTGTGCTCTTGGGCATATATGGGTTAAGCAATCATTCTATGGTAGTAGACATTTTATTCTTTGATATAAATTTAACTATACCATTAAATTTAAAACTCATTATTATGATGAAATAGTTATTGAGATTTGTTTGGATTAAAGTCATTATATCATTATATTCAACGTTAATGTTACTTTGAATTACCTGACCTTGATATCTTCATGAAAACTTTTTCAATATTGTGATTTATAGCAGATAATTCTTGCCACGCTTATGAAGATTTGTCACGCAAGAAAAACAACTACTTTGTGCGTGTATCTCGCTTCGAAACAAAAAGAATATAAAACAACCCCCATAATATTATGGTAAGCCTAAAACGCGCGGTTTAGCAGACTAGTAATGTGGGGCACTGACGTCAAAGTTTTCGCATTAGGAAAGTTACTAGGTCTCGGTCGAACATCGGAGTAGCAGATGGGGAAATGGCACTTATGTTGTTGAATATTAAGACCAAACTTGTATGAAATTGCTATAGAGTGACGTAAGAACTACTGTGAAATTAACCCTGTCTACACGCCGTGCTCAGTATCTGATGGTGACGCAAATTGTTCTATAAACACGTTTCGTGTTTCACTGCACTGCTTTACAATTTAGGTCGCTCAATATATTCACTTTATTATCTACCGGAATATGTTGACAGAATTTAAAGTTGGAAGCATTAGTTGATTTTACACTAAGCATTCTTTACGGTAGGCATGTCATTATTCATCCAGACAAAAGCGAGGGATGATTTTTCAAATCATTTTATTATTCCTGAACGAAAAACAAGCCACAAGTTACACCGTCACTGTTGATATATAGGGTACTACAAACATTTTAAATGAGCAAATTCCTGTGTAAATTTTCCTGGGAGCCGTTGGTTAATGTATTCTAAAACTCTTGAACATGTTTGGGGTTTCTCATCCACCCTGTTTGCGGGGGCGGCATGGATTATAGCGATTACGGTTAATGGGCCTACTTACGTATTGATTAACTGGTTCGACGTCATCGTGAAACAAACGTGGCACTTTCAGTTTTATCGTTTGGCAAGCCAGTCAGGCAATGCAGGTAGTTACGAAGCGTTTCACTTACTATGCCATGTAATATTATAATATATTCGTTATTTTTATAATATATTAGACTTGTTTTAAATGCAATACTATGGTTTAACGTCATAAGAAGTAGTAAAGTTTTATGATTTTATTGTGTGTATTCAGGCGATAGCTTATGCATATATAATACGCAGCACATATTGTATTAAATTGACTATTTTAAATGTTATGACAAAAATAGACATAGGCTAATTATTGGTAGATTGGTAGGTATAGTTTCAAACCACGATACTAAACGTATCGATGCCTTCATATAATATTGCTAGAATGAGCTCCTCGTGTCCACTACCACCACTTCGCGCCTGGGCAGAATAGCGTGCGGCTCGTCGTGGAGTGTCAAGACGACGTGTTTCCACCATCGCTATACAGGCTTATACGGTCGGTGGTCATGATAAAATTCAAAACCTAAAGCCCAAAAACGAGTAAAATATATTTCTTTTGGAATCTAAACGGATTGAATAAAGTCTGTCTGTCCATTTCTATTCTAGATAATATACCAATATAACTTCGCTCTAAATGCATATTTTTCGATAAATTTCTCTTCGGTTCGTAAATAACCAATCGTAAATTTTGTATTCAATTAAAACTGTCTTGTGGCGATACGGAGTGAAATATAACTTTAATTAACTATCTAGGGTAACTATTAATAATAGGTATTGTTGTCCTTTTCTGACAGTTCGTTGGTCTACTAAATTAAGCTATTGATGACGGTTATTGTCAGTATTTATTCGTCGGATTTATTGAACGGTTTGGATTAGCAAACTCATATTTTATTTGTCGATTTAGTTCTGGTATAAATAGCTACAAACCGATATCAATTTAAAGGGTTGAGATTCTAATACTAAAAAGTAAATATTTGTCTAGAAATATCTGAAAGTATGACGTAGTCCTGCTTTTGAAATGCAGAAAATTGAGTAGGTATTACAATAATTTTCATAAGTATCATGGTAATATTCAACAATCTTTCAACAAAATTGAATTGAATCCATTAGGCTATGGGCCACTATTGGCAGGAAATTACTGTCCTGAAATAAGTACCTATATATGACTCATGAAATCAGCTGTTGGTTCATATGAAGATCGAACAGCTGGCATATATTAACTCTCCATAATAAGTTCCGTTATGTAAGTTTCGAGACTCGTCAGTTCACCAAATCAATAAGTATAGCTGTCTTTTTATAGTGCAAAATCTATGGATTTTTAACCAACTTTACTACTTTGCGTTGGTTTTAGAGGTACGTAGAGTATAAAAACAAATCGTTAGTTAACCCTCTGTTCACATTCTAGAGTTATATCTTCAGAAGTTTAGCTCCTTTGGATATAATTAGATAGCTATTATATTACCGAGAGTGATCCCATCGTAAGACAAACTTAAGGCAATCAAAAGCTGGTTTTACGATCTCTTTAACCACTATTTACTCTCAAATTTTGTTAATATTACCATCTATTGATTACCTTTAGAATGGTTTCAGCATCCAGATTGTTATTAAATTTACTGAAGGTATTAGTTAGGTATGTCGTAAAATAGGATCTGTAGGTCGAACATTTGGGGCGTCCTCAATTTTAAAGATAAGAGAATTTATGTAGCCGATATGAAGTTATAGAGATCTTGCGAGTTATAAATGTGGGGTGATCACGAATTTATGGATCCTTAATATTCAAGAAGGATCGTAAATTTGTATCTATGTGCGTTAAAACATATTGTGCTTGTGGTATTTTGGCTTCATTAAGTATTGAGTAAGTTGGTAGAGTGGTTGAACGCTGTAGATGTCTAAAGGCTTGCTTACTCTTGATATTTTGTTATACTAGATGTTGTATATTAGATTATAAATATACCTACATAACTTTGACATGAGAAAATATGGCAACCAACTTAGGAGCATCACATTTGCGTTGCTAAGAATAATTATAAATTTTATCTACCCAATCCAATTTTAACCGCTAGAAATATACGCAGTTTACAAAATGAAAGTTTACTCAGTCTTAAACGATTTTTGCCTGTTCAATATTGATTAGAAGACATCTTATATTATGTCTTTAATTTCCTTAAGCCTGCCAAAGTCGTAAAACTTTTATGAACCAACGTACAGTCAACTCCATAAGTCGCTTTTAAGAATTAAAAGTCCTCGATTACTATTCCTTATTAATAAATTATGCTTTAGGTAGACTTTCTTTGTGTGAAAGTCGTACGAGATATTAAGAATAATAATTCGTAGGAACGGTAAAGACAACCAAATTCACGGCAATGTATATGGGCTTGTGAAGCTGACTGTACCTAGATTACCTACCACAAAAAGTCGTACCCAACAATGTTACAGTCTAAAACTCAAATAATCCGGCAAAAAGATAAGGGACGTAAAATATATGAGAAGTGGTCTATTATGTTATCTAATGTAATATTCATTAACTTCGCCGAGTAATACTCCTTTTTCATAGCTTGACGTACTGTCATAAAGAATATAAATAGATGGTGAGTTGGTTTAAGATAGATGTACCTATATTATATTTTTAGATAAGGCCATCTTTGGAAACTGGGCCGCACGAGTCCTTCTATAATGATTAATGTTATCCATTTATTTGTTATGAACCGCGGGGTTTTCGAAGGAAAACTTGATTGATGAAGGATTGCTAGAGGGTTAGTGGGTAATATCTTTCTGCTATTTCCTCGTTCCGAATGTGGGTATGTGGGTTATTGGTCCCCTATTTATTTGTTGAAAGCTTTTGAAGAGGGTGGCGCTATGAATGAAACGATGCTGAGATTTGGGGCGACCTAGTTTCGATGGGGAATATTAAATTTATATGTATGAATGAATTTGGCGAGCTTTAACAAGTCTAGTGAACAGATTGTTTTTATGTGTTAGTCGTTTTAATTTCCATCGTTTATTTTTGTGAGCTAATTAATGCAAACCTTTAATCAATAAAGTATTCTTATTCCTTCATTTAGAGCCAATTTTGAACATAATTTAGATTATAATGACCTCAGTACAAACTTTTCTGAATTGCCGTCAACTTTTACTTAAGCTCATTTAAAGTATCGCTTCTCAATACGATGTCACTGCTCTTTAGAAAGATAAACATGACGAAAATAAAGGTCGACGCAAATAAAACTTTTACCGATACTTTGACTGTATTGTAAATATTTCAGCGATATTTCAAGGCTTTCACGCGCCCCTGGAACCTGACGCAGACATAACATCGATTGACCCTGAATGCCAAGGTATAAAAATATTACGTATAAGGTATAATACAAACGTATATAACTAAATGTTATAAAGGTACCTACCTATATATCGTAAACTGCTGAATATGTTTGGTAAAGGACCATGCGTCAAATTGGGCTCGGTGTCCAACAGAGTTATGGCATATGCCATTGTAAATGATTTTGTTCGTACTAAAATTGTTACTACCAGCACCACCTTCAATTATTTATGGTAGGAGAAAAATATTTATATATATATACAAAATAACCCCATGGATTCTTCGCAAAAATGAGTTTATATCTTTATATTTAGTACTTTACAAGTATATTCAAAGTGGTCTCATCTCTGTTGGTGGGTGAGCCCAGGCTTCATACATTTTTGCCCATGGTCCTTTATTATTGATCAATCATAATACAAATGCACATGAAATGTAAGGATAAACTTATTTAGGTATATTTATTTAATGTTGATGTCTATTAACTGAGATCATGAGAAAGCCTGCTCTAACTACTGACCAACGATCAGTCACAAACAGAAAAGACTAAAATATGAATTCTACTGCTTTACTTCACGTTATTTTCAATTTGCTATAAAATCACGATAGTGTATTGTTGCAAGTTGTGCGGAAATTTGGTGGTAACCCAATGTGCCAGTCGCGACCTATTTATACCCAAGCGGATCTATGCCATAAACTACGCTAAACAGTCGTCCACTTTCAATCCGCTCATTACTCCAATGCAATCCAATAATCTTTATAAATCGTACAACTACTGCTGGGGTGTGGATGACTCGACCCAGTAACCTAAGCTAGGGATGACACAGCTTACAACGCAGCCAGAGGGTTAGACGTCATTGGCCATTAATTCGGATGATGGTGGGAGTAATCGTAGCTTAACCATGTTAGTTGGACGCTGCACTAAGCTACTGTATTCATCTCATTATGCTAATCAACTTTAGAGTATACTAACTGAGCTCACGGTTACACCAGCGCTATTTAGGGCTGCTGCTCCGCTCCCGTGGCTCATAGCGTAATGTTATATGGCCGATAGCCTTCTTCGATAAACGGTTATCCAGCGCAGTACTTCCTGAGATTAGCGCGTTCAACCAAACAAATAAACTAACAAAGTCTTTAACTTTATTATACTAGTATAGATAGGAGAATTGTTGAAAACTACTAGAGCTAAATGTGCATACTGTGCACACTTATTATTATAAATATTGTAGTTAACTGCAAAACCGATTATGTTTTAATGTTCTCATTTGTATAAATGTGTTCCTTTGTAAGTAGATATTTGTTATTGCGTGTATGCAGCCATTAACTAAAATAACACAAATGATTACGCAATCCAAATTTAACGATGTATCATCAAATTCTTTCTACAGTTAACACTCCATTATTATAGCCAGATTGGTTTAATTAATATCCATTTACGGGTACATCCATATTAACATTGAAATTATGACTACAAATAACAAGCAAATTTATATTCGGCAAAGGTTACAACGGGGTCGTGATTATTTATTCCGATAACATGCCAAAACTGAGGTGAAATGATTTAATCTGCTAAAAGCTTATTATTAGCAGACGCTATTTATTTTTGAAACGTAACGAAAGAACACGATTATCCCTTCAAATGAGTCGGCTAAAATAAGGCCGTGATTAACTTAGATTAGTCAGATTACAAGCTTTTTGGGTGAATAGTCTATTCAGCTATTTATAGGGTTGGTATTGAAACGCTTTTGAATGTGGTATTAAAATGTTGCAGTCGGTGACAGGGGAATGGAAGCGTCGTTTTAAGGGCCATGACATAATGGTGTCATGTTATGTTACGCAATGTGTTTTGGGGGAAGTTACTAATGTTCCCTTTGTATACACACGTAAACATGTAAAATGTTATAGAGGGGTGGCACTTTATTGTCAGTGGGTGAGGGTCTATTTACGGAATGGATAAATGTTAAAATGACTGTCTGACTGACTGGACTGACTCCGTGGTCCAGTGGATAGCGTAAGCGACTGCTGATCGGAGATCCCGGGTTCGATTCCCGGGTCGGGCAAAAGTTACTGGGTTTTTCCGAATACTTAGTAGCAGCCCGGAGTCTGGTGATGTGCTCGGTAAAGGCAATAGGCTCGCCCTCTATTACGTGGGACCTAAAATTCATGGCAAAACGTGGGTGTAATATTTACACCTCTGCCTACCCCTTCGGGGATACAGGCGTGAGACTATAGTTAAATATAGTAGAAGTTAAAAATGTAGGTGCTATAGATAAACGGAACATTACAGTTATAAATAGAAAATATTGCACATACACTTTGTAGTTTTTAATATCGATCTTCGCCTTTGACAATAATGTCAATAACAAAAGAACACATCAAAACTAAGAAACAAAATAAGGTCACAGTCACTGGGCACGGTAACAATCGTTACTTAAAAAGATAAACACTAAAAAGTTTTAAAAAGAAAAAGGTATCATGGTAAGAAACTCATTGTGTACTGACCTTCCAAATATTACGTGCATTACGTAAAACTACATCCACAAACGAGAAGCATCAATGATGAAACAAAAATAACGACTGGCTCCACTTCGCTTGACTACACAATGGGCAGTGTCCCTGACATTGACAAGGTCGAGCCGGCAATGTACGGCGAAGAAGACAATCCACCCGTCACGAATATTTTACATAGCTATAATTATTACGTCACAATGCCATGGATATGATACAACGGCGGTAATTAATGATAGACTTGTAATAATATATGAAATTGACCTTCGTATTTTAGAGGTTGCTGTAAGGCCATGTTTGGTTAGAATAGTGGTTATAATGTTCAGATTTTTTCTGTTCAGTGATTTGTCGGTAGTACAGATCACACATAACACCCATTAACCTTGATGTGCCTTTTAGAGGCAGATAATTGTTTCCATCTGAGGTCTGACTTACATACGAGAATACGCCTACATTGAATAATTTATACAATGTACACATAACGCCTGTAATATTCATGTTATTTTGATATAATATTAATAGCGGAATTGGAATATAATACGAATAATAGACTAGCCTAGTGTCAGTTATTGCAAAACAGGCAGCCTATGTTATATTCGGACGTATAAGCTATATTTCTGCAAAGTTTGATTAAATTCCGTTCAGTAATTTTTGCATAGAGTGACACAAATCAATAATTCATACAAGCTGCAGCGTTTATAATAGTTGTAAGGTTACGTTAGTCTCACAAAGGCTGCACTTACTACATCCGTTGAATGCTCTGACTACATATTATATTTTTGCAATACGCATCCGATTGTATTGGATCGATTCATACGGCTGGCAAAGAAATCACTGAGGGCCGATGACGTCACGTGCATCGCACAATGTCACAGTGGCCATTCATTAGAACCGCTAGGGCTACCAACTATATTGATCTGAATATTTTGTTTGACGTTTGACCTATTTGGGCTATGGCTATAGGCAGATTGCACGATCGTGACGTAGAAGGTATTCTATAAATAGATTGTAGTTTAATTTAAAAATACTATTAATTATTACAACTTCAGAACAAAAGGTGGAAGGTCAAAGTGTTCCGCACTGACGTAATGGATTGAAATAGCTTAATTGGAAATGTGTGCGTACATTAATTCAGATTTACTGATAATTTTGATAAACATGTTAGAATTCTTCAATTATTTACAGACGAGGCCAATATGATTATAATTACACTCGTGTTTATTTGAGGCGAACCAGGCTTCTAGGTTAACGCAAGTTCACCTAGAAACGAAGCCGTGCTAAAACAATTACTCTAAAAATCCACCGAGCGTCTATGCCAACAATTTTCGTTATAAATTCCTCATCCATAGCCGGGGCAAAATGCGTGGCATGTTAGTGGCAACCCTGTAGTTGGCACGCACAGTCAGCGATGCGTGGCACAGTTTTATTTCTATTTATTTTTTCCCACGGAGCGACCGTAGCCGCGTGACGGCATAAGTGCACCGGAAAACCAAGGTGCCGCTCCGAGAAAACTGTGGCTGTGACAGCCTGTGTGATCATGGCCGAAACTACGGTATGGAGGCCACTAGAAATATTGTTTCATAAAAATATAAATGTATTTTACGCAAATATTTTTATGCAATTTATTATAATGGGTGTTAATTTTTTTATAAAACATGTAAACAATTTTTGAATAAATTTTACGTTGCTTTCGTACAAAACAGAGTTCTTCGGCCATCTAATTTTTTATATGCGATCTTAGGCACATTAAACAGCATAGTAAGTAAAAGTTGGCCGTTTGAGCTCATTTAATAACTAAGACCTCATTTCATTTACACGTCTAAGACTTCCTTTATGCGATTAATAACCATGAAATTTAGCTCGTTAGTAGTCTTAGTATAAAGTTTTCTTTCATTAATAAAATTAAATTTCATACAAGATGTGTGAAAGTTCCTAACTTATTTTCGTACTTATATATTATCTTCTTAAAGAAAAGTTACAACTTTGATATACATAGTAAATAACACAGTTACTTCAACTACAACTGTCATTCATAGCAATTGGCAGATTCTGGAAAACGTAACCAGTATGCTTTCAAAAGAGTCTGAGAGAGACTTGATGTAGAGCATCAGACAGTAATCAGAGTTTTCACTATGGTAGCAAACCTGTTAAAACCCTGTCAGATTCAGTCTAAATTGTCAATTAAAATAAATAACGTAGAGTTGAGAGTCAAGATTTCAACCGCGTCATAACCAAACCTCGTGACATACATTATCGACAATATTACGTCTTGAGAAATAGAACAATATTGGGAATGGGAAATTGCAACCTGATAGCCAAGTGCATAGATTCACACCCATATATTTCTGAAGGATATGTAAATCAATCGCTATCGCACGATACGGGTACGGTGGTTCTAATCCACGGATAAATCATACTTATATGGGAGGAAAATTTAAAAAGGAACATTTTGCAATACTTTAAACGGAAGGCTCTCTCATCGACTGAGTCGTGGTTACGACGGACGTACGTCACACGAGACAATATTTTATGTCTGTATTGAAAGTCTCCTGCGACAAGTACTGGATTTTCTAGAATTAATATGGGCACTACAGTAGGGTAGGCGCCAAACGAGCAGACGGATTGCCTGATGGTAAGCAATTACCGCCGCCCATGGACACAAGCAACACCACAGGAGTCGCAAGTGCGTTGCCGCCCCTTGGGGTTGGGAAAAGGGATAGGATGAGGAGTAGGATCAGGGAGAAGGGATAGGGGATAGGGCTTCCGGCACTCTCACTCACCGAACAAAACGCAACAGTTTAGGTACTGTTACTTTACGTCGATTTTCTGTGAGAGGGTAGTACTTCCCCGGTCGAGCCGGCCCATTCATGCTGAAATCAGCAAGGCCACGATACCTTGAAAAACCTTATGAGATAATCATTAATAGAAGCGTCTATAGACATTAGAGATCAAAGCCATGATTCGAGGATCTAGCACATATTCATGCCGAACTGTTTGTTACCTACTGGCTTGTTAAGGTTACAACCATTTAGAATTATCAGGGCTCTAGGTTGTGTGCGGTGACATACATTTGTCTAGGTGTAAACAACCAAGGAAAGTAATTTATAACCTACGTACTTATTTAGTTTATTGAAGTACCTATATTGTACTAAGTGTTATAACTTTAAACTGATGCAGTCTACAAAACGAAGTGACTCAAGCTGACGTGTCACAAACCAGTAGCAGTAACATATGTACGTCTTAAATATGAATAAATGGTAGACTAATAAAATTATTATTTTATATGGATGACAAAGATATACAGGGTGTAAAACGAGCCTTAATGAAAACGGAAACCCCATATTGTACCAATCATTATGAACATTTTTTACTTCGGCACCATACCTGGGAAGTTACTGGTTCAGGAGATATTGAGGCTCAAAGTCACTATAGGATTTTTCTAATTAGGCATAAAATCGATGAATTTACCTTGGCAATGTGTTTTATAGATGTCCTATGCACCCATGGATAAGTAGGTAATTCGAGCATTGTACGCGTTCACTTTTAATTTCGGCATAAAAAATGTGTCACCTTAAAAAAAAAGTTCGTATTCCAGGCATTATTTTTGCTTAGTATGACTTGGCATGATGTCCGAAACAAGTAGACTTCGGTTTGGTGATGGGTCTTGTGACACCCTGTATAGGTACTTTATCATCCCGGAACTTACGATTCATCCAAGATACAATCTAGCTTCTTGCCAAATTTCATGAGAATCGGCTCAGTAGTTTCGCGTTGTCAGCATAGTAAATAGACAGAATGAGTTACTTCCGCGATTATAATATTGTAGCGGGTTAAGTTCGCTTACGTAGTAGATGACTTGTTCAGTTCCTAGATTCTACTGTTCCAGTTTCTGGAATGTTCCATTCTAGTTTCCGGCATGTCCCATTTTAATTTCTATTTTGACATAAGCACGTCCAGGAGCGTATTATTTCCGTATTCTTTTTTCGTGTGAATGTGTGGCCAACTCTGGTGTTTTCAGATCATCCGAAGGCATCCAATGGCACAGGCATTGTTTCATGAGACAAGACCAGAGGCTGACAACTTTACGAGCCTGCGGAATACGTTAGCGCTCTGATGTAAATGCCAGAAGTGGTCACCCATCCAAATGGCGAACAGGCAAGCGTTGCTTAACTTTTCCGATCTATTAGGAGGCAACGCGGTCACCCATCCAAGTCATGACCTGCCAAGCGTTGCTTAACTTAGCCTACCTATTGCGACTATTGCGACCCGCATCTCGCTATGAGCGCTACAGTTTCCGTATTTGTTCGTCACGTGACGCAACAGCGTAAGCGGATGGCGCGTGAGGCCGCTCATCATTCAATATCCTGGCAAACTAGCTCCGACTGACTGCAGCTACAATGCCACGAGATTTTACGAGTTCTTTGCTCTGTGACGTGGCGAGATTACCTTGAATTGTGTTGTTAGGTAGTTCATGAAGGATAGAGGTGTTATATTTTCTTAAAATATGCGATTTATATAAGAGAATCGAGGTATAACAGATGAGCATCAAAAGTATGAAGATAGTAAAATCTATGCATATTTTTATGGATTTCTAGTTCTTGTAATAATCTAGGCGCCATAGCTAACAGATGTGCCATCTGTTAGCTATGGCGCCAAGAAGGATATAAGTTATTGTTAGATTCAGAAGTATTTCATTATTGAATGAGTTTTATTGTATATTGTGGTCTAGATCTAAAAGAATTTAAGGACAGAGTAAAAAATTGCAATGTTATGTTTTCAAATAATTGCAGTCATAAAAACATTAAAAAATTGATTGAGTTTTTAAAGAATTTATAACGAGTTGTAAAAGTTGTGATAAACAAATTCTCAAAGTAGTTATATCAAAAGATTAAAGCGATTATTATAATAGTAAAGTTGTTATGATTTTAAACGTAAAATTAATTGAATACGCAAAAATTTGCATGATTTGTTTGAACTGCGAAATGTGTTACTGCGTGTAATTGGTGTATGGTCTATATTACAGGCGTTAAGCGATGATTAACACTGCCATAAATAAGGTCTTATGAAAAACAATTCAACATCAAAACTATCCTATAAAGATGACGGTGGTGTACGTTTAGTATGTTAGATACATACTTCCTACTTGTAGGCATCTTTCACCAGTCGCGTAGTCGCCACGAAAATTCTAGTACCTCTTGTCTATTGGACTTACCAGTAATTTTCCAGAGAAACTGACAGAGTGCAAAATTAAAAACCTCAGTGTTTATTTTTGTCTTGGGTTTAATGTTTTTATTAATTTTAAAAATATTTTTGGTGGCCAGTCTTGCCATCTGGGTAAATCATCCAAATGAATTCAAAATTAGAACGTAATTTATTCTCCGTCTAGTAATAATTATAATCTGTACTTATCGGCTAGTGTTGCAACTAGCCCTTGGTAAATTAAAAACAAAAACGAACGTGCTTATTCACATAGATTTATCTCGTGTACAATTGCGTCACATCGCTGTATCTAACAGATTGTACAATCGGAAAACAAACGTCACAGGCCGGTGATGTTGGCTTTCCGACCATCTGTCCCAATACTAGTTAGCAAACGGTTTTACACTCCAAATGATCTGGAAAACAGAGCCATTGATTGTGACGCAGCTGGTTGCGAAACGCGTAAACATCCAGGTTGTTTTGGTTTAAAAATATAGCTTCTGCGGTGGATAACCCTGTGCAATAGAATAAACATACATTGATGCTTTCTACTTATAACACCTATATTACGAACTGGCTTTTACCCGTGGTTCTGACCGCGTTGGTGGTGGTTATCACGATAAAATGTCGCCTATGTGTTTTTCTGATGTTTAAGCTATATTAATGTAGAGTTTTATCAAAATTGGATTAATAGGTACTTTTTGCGTGAAAGAGTTATAAAAACAACCGTCTATCCTCACAACGTTCTGTAGGACAGAATCAAAACAACAGATACAAAGGAGACCCAATAACCATATATTTAAATTCGATTGATAAAGGTCTTCAGAAACATGATCTTTTTTTATAAGACTTAGTTACACTTAAAAAATAGACGAACATTTTTAAATCTCGACTCTATTTATAAAACCAGATAATTATATTGAAGTCTAGACATACGTAAAGATCATATTATCGGGAATTATTAAGGTTTCGTTATTGTTTCGACAGCGATTACAATATATCAACATTATAAAGTAAATTATTATATACACACTGACGTCTAAGGTAATTTATTTGGAAAGTTGTTTAATGCTAACATTTCTATATTTTAAAATTAGCAGACTTGAAGCAGAATAAGTTATTTGACTTAACCCGTCAATCTCACACTTCAAACTATTAAGGCGTGAAAAATTAAGTTGCTGTTAGTTATCAAAATTATGGGCTCAATAAAACTATTTTGTTCACTTTGTATTTGATCGCGTGATTCTTTGTTTGTTTTTGGTGAGTATGTGGCTAACTCTTATGAAGGAGTTTATAGGCTGTCCGAAGGCCTCCGACACTTATCGTTAACGTCAGACAAGAACCGGGACCGATGTGTCGATGTACATTTCTGAACAACGGTAGAGCTCTGATTTAAATACCGCAATGGGCGGGCATCCATCCATACGTCGGTCTATACAAAGGTTGCTTCGCTTTGTCGATCTGATACGAAAAACGCTACGATGGCGTGTTTATATTTATGAAGTTATGTATAAACAAATATGAATGTTGCCTCGTAAAGTTCCTTAAGGGAACGAAAATATTTGAAGTTCTTACGGCGACGAAATATTGTGTGGAATTTTGAACGGCTGCCAATATCAAATAGGAAAATATGAATATGTCTTTAGTTTTGGCATAAAAATTCCTTTGTGACCTAAATAGATTAAGATAAATACAAGCTGCGATATAAATTGTCGTTCTGAAATAAATAGGGTGCAGCTATTATTGCTGTACCTAAATAAGCTTAGCAGTTCAGTTTTAGCTCATATTTATTGAATATTTCCATTTAAATTTTTATTAGTTTGTCTGAGTCAATTACTAAAGTATGCTAAGATGGTTTGGGCACGTGGAGAGGATGGATGACGAAAGACTGACCAAGCAGATATATAAGGCAAGTGTGGAAGGGACAGGACGAAGGGGAAGACCTAGGCGGACGTTCTCTGACCAGATTGGAGACATCCTAAAAACAGGACAGGTGGGAAGTACCCTAAACAGAAGAGCATGCATGAGGAATCTGATGGGAGTGAATGAAGCAAGAGAGATAGTTCAGGATCGTTGCAAATGGCGTTCCGTAGTCTCTGCCTACCCCTCCGGGCAACAGGCGTGAGTCTATGTATGTATGTATGTATGTATGAGTCAATTACTTAAGATTTAATTAGCTTAAGTACCAAATATATAAAAACCAAGCTATGTATTTGTGTTGATAACTGCATGGACTGTCATAACTAATTAATTAACACTAAAGTAAGGACTACTAGGTTCCAAATTAGAATGAAACCCTTAAGAAAATCCGCAATCCTTTGTCTATAAAATGAAAGGCAGAGTACCTATCCATTTCCTCCGAATTCTCAGTAGCCTAAATACCTTTCCAAATGTTTGCAGATGGCTGTGCTAGATAAGCCGTATATAATTAATTATTCAAGAGTAAACAATCGATTAATATTCCGTAACACCAAGCTGCCGCAAGACAAAGACAAAATATTTACCAAAGATTGTTTGTATGTAAAACAGACTATAAATAGGCTTGAGGACAAATTGCATTATTGTAGAAAAATATATAGTTATATTGTCTGTACCTGTTGGTTATTACTCTGTATTTTTTCATGATAGCATGTCGTAAGTGGCTGTTAGTTTCAGGTAAACCGTACTTTATTCTTGATAGCCACAGATGAGATAATATTACCACGAGGAAATAAAAGGCTGTTTGAGACCTTCACGGTAAATATGAAAACGTGGAATAGTACAGAGTAGTGAAAACATCAGAATCTCCTTTAAGAGGTTAAACTTTAGTTAGTGGTAGTAACTTAGGTACTTTAAAATCAAACTGCTTGTAGTCACAATAAAAACAGAAATGTAGAATCCACTCTAGAGTATTTTATATCTCATATTACAATTCTTTTTATTTAAAGCTTCCAAATGATTTGACGTTATTCAAGATATCAATCAAAACTTGCCACGACTCTGAAATATTATATTTTTATTCTAAAATTAAGAATGCAATACAAAACCGAAATTAAAATTCTATTCAACTTGTTTGTTCAATTGTTAAAAACGATAAATCTTGACGATTGTTTGTATTTTAATTTTAACTTTACGCTTGTTATTATTAAGGCCTACTTTGTATGATTATTTTATTTTAAAAAATTGGTAATCAACGTAATGTAAACCCTACAAGAAATGCCTATGCATTTTTTCAAAGCTCCTTTCGCTCTAAAAATATGATATATCCCGTATGGTGCCGAATCCATTCAACTTTACAAAGAAAAACGGGCGCAAATAAAAATAACGGATAATCAACAATAATATGAGGAACATACAACGTGTTGTCTCGTAAGCGATCGAATCCACAACTTTCTAACCAGTACTACGCAAAAAAGAAACCACTTATGCGTCGAACTTATGCTCATGGGTTACAGAACGATTCGCACCGGATACACCTTTAAGTCGACCTAAATAACCCTCCGATGCCCGTAGGTAGTATAGTATTATATTATCTGTGCCGTAGGTTACAGTTAGGATAAGGTTACAAAGGTCGGCTACAAACTGTACAAGCGAAAGTAATATATTTAACCAAATAGCTTAGTTAAACAAGTTTTATTAGCAGCACCGAGTTAATATCACGCTGTGCCTCCAGTAATATAGATTAATGGTATGCTATACCGCCTGAATCACGCATATAAGAGAATAACGAGTATACTTTGGAAGTGATTTTGTTCAGGTATGTTTAAACACCTGCGTAAAGCGCAGGTAGGTTTAGCTTATTTGAGAATTGGTTATGTTAATATATGCTGTATTATAATAAAAATAGATGCTATATTTGCATAGTAATAAGCAGGTATATCGTAAGGTAGGCTTGCCGATGTTTTCAGTTGTAGGAGAGGACAAGAGTAGCGCTGGTAGGGTTTTGTTTGGAATATAATAGTCGATGATGAATTATCATATTAAGACGTTTGTTAACTAGCAACTAGGTAGGTACATATAAAATTCGGTAAATTTAATTATTCGAACTTAATATGAGACAATTTGTACTGATTGCTTTACATCTTATTGTAACATTATTTTTAAACTGATTCTTTTGTAAATATGTACGTCTTAAGGTTATCTTTACATCAATCTTCTTCGTTGGTCTGTCATTCGTTCTCGACAGAGTACAACAGAGCAATTAGTTTGCGTAAAACGACACTTTACAAACAATATGTTAAGCGTTTAAGGTTATTACACGTATTGCACAATACAAGTATGCTAACAATGTTTAAAATTATTATATCTATACTTCATACAGTAAAGACTTGTAGTGGTATTAAAAAATACAATTTGACTTCATTGTACACACAATACACTGAAACTTCGTTTTGTAATTTGGCACTACCGTTCACTGTGCTTGACGGCAGAATAAAGCATAAGCAATTAAGTACTTAAACACTGTAGTTTACATAGCTAAAATAAATACGGTCATTTTATTAAGAATATTTTATATATTTTGTTAACATTTACCTAGTTAAGTATCGATTCATCGTCGTAAAACAAAATTAATTAAAACATGATACTGTGTAAAAATTTATAAAAATTAGAATAAATACGATGAGGGATAAAGACCTCTTTTAAATTATGAAAAACATAAATCTGATTCAGCGTTTTTTATCCTCTATTTACACCGAAATAGTTAAGGCGCGTTATTTTTACGTATTTTTACACTTTAAATAGTTGCATTTAAGTCTTTGAAACTCTTATATAATTCAAATTAGTTCCCATGATGTTTCATGTCGCTGAATTTGGCAATCTCATATCTCTTCTGTTATGTCAGACTTGGCTCATTTTCACTCTCCAAGTATTAATTATTTAGTTCTAAGTTTTCAACTACTCGAAACGAAATTAATTTCATAAAGTTTAATTTATGTTTGAAGCTCACTAGATAATGCTGTCGTTTCATATTAATTACTTTTCATTTTAAAAGGGTCTCGAGTAATGGCTTGGTTTCGTTATATTTATGTCTAATTGTAAGCACCTGAATAAATGAATATTTACGGCATGTGGCTGGGCTAAATTGGATAATTGTTATGAAAGGATGCTTTCTGTGCGTACGATCTCACGATAACGATATATATAAAATACCTAATCGTAATTTCATTGAGCAAATAGGCGTATTGCGTATTAATCGCTCCATCTAGAACGTGTATTTTAGAGGCACTTTTAAAAAGATATTTTGGTCACGTAACATTTCGTAACGATCAAAAAACAATTTCTTTCTACTATCACAGGAACATATAGCCGCGAGTTCTTCACTAATTTACCTAAAAGGTCGCTTTTCGAATTGGTTGAAACGTTATTGTATATGATTATAGAACGTTCGCCTCACGCATTACTTTCGCTGCGGCATGTAAGTAAATTGTGTGTCGAAGAAAAGGAACGTTGAAAAGGAAAACAGAAATAAAGGCGTGTAGTGTAAGGAAAAGGCCTCCAATATCGTGATTGCGTGACCTACCAAGGTAATACGAAGGTGGTATAAATTAGGCCAGCGCGCACCGAACTGTCATAGAAAACAACGTGTCATCGGGAGGGTTAACTTAACCTTGTGTCCTCAAGGTTACCTGCCTTATGGTCGACTGAAAACCAACCTATATATCAACGACGTATTATGTCTTAAAAGTTGATCCTTGCACATAATTAATATCTTATCTAAGTGATAAAACTTTTTCAATTATTTTCAGCGAACGTTTGTAGAATAATTTAATAGTCGACCTAACTTTCGTGTTTCGCTAACCCTATTAATAAGTTGGAGTTACATCAGAAATTGTAATTAGGGACGTCTAGTGAATTATCCTTTATGAATTTCAATTGACATTGTAGTGGTAATATGAGGTCGAAATTTGTTTATGTCCCAAATATTTTTCTCCCGCATCACTTGTGAACTAATGACATCGTTATGTAGATTTTGGTCTATATTCTACAGTTGTCATATCATCGAAAAAGGTCGTGTGTTCAACGGCGAATTTGAAAATCCGTCTGGATTTTGCGGGCGATCATTGTGCCACGGCATCTGTTACTGACGTCTTTTCTAGATACAAATTCGGAATAGGCCTACAATATGTTCAGTACAGATTAGAAGGGTTTTAATCAAATCGTATAATATATAGATACGCGTAGTAAAATAAACTAACTTCTTAAATTAATCCTATAGATATACTATTATAATTATGGAAGTAGGTAGAGTATATATCGAAATTTTATTTTTAAAAGTGCATGAGCCTGTCACTTTGTTAGTGATAAATAATGGCAAAACTGAATTAGCTGACATAACGTCCGCAGCGAATGCGTCTTTCACGGCAAATCGGTTACGTTCCAAAGGTTGAAGTTAAAAACTTGTAGCGAATTACTTCATATTCCTACACGTGTTTTACAAGAATATAATTCCGTTTTGTTTAAAAGAAAGTAACAAGAAACAATTATTTTCATATTTAACTAAAAAGTTTCAATTATGATTACATATTAATAAGTCTAGAAAAACACGAATTACATATTGCATAATAGCATATTCAGTAATATTAATAGAAAATATAAATATTGATGTAACTAAACACAAAAGTTTATGTAAAAATATATAGATTAATTTACCGTTCTCGTTAAGATTACGATTCACGTTGTTCTCTTTCAGAAGATCCGTAACTATAAAGACCACACTACACTGTCTTTTTCCAGCTTCTTATATAGAGTTATTATTGCCAATCGATCTGGCAAACCGTGCAGATGATATCTGGCGTTTTTGCTGGCATTTTGGCTTTGCCATCGGTCCGATGATGCCAGATGATTCGTGACGGCACCTTGACATACTAACTGTAGTTCAATGCAGTATATTAGGGCAGAGTTTGAACTCATTCTGTAATGGTTATATTTAACTTTTGATCAGCAACACCTTATAAGGAAATCATGACGATTACAAATCGTGTTTTAAAATGATAGGTTATTTTTGGGAAAATGATAAATTGTTTGAATGACAATCGGAGCTAGGTACTTTTTAAGGTTCCGCAGTGGATAATATTTAGGCCTTTGTAGTGAATATTTAAATTAAGATGTTGAGAATGAATCAATGTAAAGGGCAAGTACAATTCCGACATCGTGCACCCGACACGCACTTGGTCGGATTTTAAAACAATGTCGTAAGCTGTTTCCATGGCAATTACAGGGTTAAGTGCGTAATTTCTCGAATTCAGCCACGTCAATCGTGTGTAAAATAGTATGTTTCTATTATAATCTAAATGATTTAAGTTAAGCAGTAGTTTCGGAAATTCACATAAATTGCCTGTTATTTCTATGTAGCACGCGACTAGCTTTGTTGCTTAATATTTATTATTAAATATCAGCTTAAGTTATATTTTAATGTTTTCTCGTCTGAGTACGTCGTATTTTATGATTATGTATTTTTTATATTTAATTTTAGTAAAAAGAATTACTTACAAGTAGACGTTACACAAACAATAACGGCTCAAAAAAGGTCTGAAGAATAAAAATGTTTCGTAATCTTTTATCTTATGAAAAAATATTTAGAACCCTAAATCATAATCGAAAAATAATAACCGAATTGTTTTCCAACTTATTACTTAATATTACAAACAAAATACAAATATAATTACGCACAGATTGCCGTAAATAAAAACAAAGGTCTCTGCACACAAGAGCAATTATAACCAAAACTATGCTTTAATTAGTCACGCGAACAATTTCAATGGTAGCTTATTTAGTTGCTCTTTATATCGTAAAACAATTAAAATTTCATCGGGTGCGATTCTTGCCAAAAATATTACGTCAAATTGCCTAATAATTTTAAGGGTTTGTTGCTACACTACTGTTGCTAACTGTTGACATTTTCCGACCAATCACGTGATCGCATAACTAGAATGTTATTAAACACAGTCGTTTCATTGGTTGTTTGTTACATAATAGTGACGTAGTCCAGTGTCGTGCTGCATGACGGTAACAACGTTTTACTATATTTACTCTTCAATCACGACTTGATTTATTTGTCTCAGTATCGTCGTGTTTTCTCATTACTTCGACTCGTATTGAATGTAATTGGTTCTTTTAATCTTAAGAGATACATTTTCGTTTTCAGATAAAAATATTGTACTTGGCTTTTAATAAAAACAAGTCTGCGTTTTAGAGGATCATTATCCAAAACTATAACTGTACGAGTCTACGTTATCAAATATAATAATTGTTTAATCTCTCACTGTGAATTCCACGAAAGTCGACAGGGCTAGTTGTTCATTAGTTTGTAGGCTCTTACGTTTTATTGCCGTCATAAAGAGATATCCTCTTATAATAATTCATGAGTACCTAAACCTCTATGAAAATGAAGCGAAATTTTCGTACATAATATTCAGGAGGGAACCAAAATATTTACATAAAATGAATATGTATATTTTTCGTATATTTTGATCACGCGTCGACGGAAAGCGATAAGAATCCAATAACTGCTTCGGTACGAAACGTTGCGAGATTGGATAAAAGCAATTTGTTTAACGAAAACTACACAGTCCATAAAATTTGCGGAGTTATAATGAAGTGTATGCACGTCACTACGCAGTTGAGGTTTTTCTACATACATTACATACAACAATAACATGTACACAATACACACAGAATATTTTGCTATTATATTTATTAGAATGCAAGATATGCTGCAATAAATATGCACCAACATGTTTATATTACATACTTTATTTTTGCGAGTAAAATTCTAAATCTGATTACAACACCGCTTGAACAATGTTTTTTCTCAGTGCGAAGTATTTTAGAACAAATGATAAATCACAATGTATGATTGACATATTTTTTATCAGTCTAACTTTTCAGAGCTCGGATGACTCAAACTGTAATGATATTCGAAACGAATGATAAGTTATTTCATTTCAAACAAATGGAATTTTCGTATTTGAATGCGCAATTTTATGAATATCTTTGTTTTGACAACTTTTTAGGTCTACGGTTCTGAAACAAAATTACGTCTCAAAGTTCTACTAGCTCGTATATATTAATAATTTTAATAAGATATAATAATTTTGGCCGGTCTGATAAAAGATGAGAAGTAGTGCTCACATGATGTAACGGACGCAGATATTCGCAGATCGCTTGAATGAATCCCTGTCTGAAAGTTTGCCAGATAGCGTATCACGCACACTCAGATTTAGTGTTCACTGTGTAGGTCATGATCATCTCATGATCAAATCACTGTACACCTGGCCTGACATGTAATACTTTTATTATTTAATACATGCGTACCTTACAGAGGTTACGGAAAATGTCACCTTCAAACACGGCAAACAGCTCTACTTGCATTCAAGTCATTCGGCGCGGCTGTTGTCATACAACAATAAGAAAAGCCGTAATGCGCTGTCGTCAACCGCAGCAGCCTTGGTGTTACAGCGTTATCGCATTACTTATTCTAAGCACGCGCCGAAGATCGTGGAGCCGTGAAAACGATTCGTTTTCCTCCCGAACGAACACTGCGCGATATAAGATAACTAGTCAACCTACGATCTAAACAATCGATCAAAACATCAACGTAAACCGTACATCTGAACGTATACGCGGACGCAAACAAACGCGGCCTTGAACGTTAAGCAGATCGCCTGAAAATACTCGGCGCGTGGAAATAGCCGCGGTGAAAATACGAGCACGTGATAGTTACGTACCTCGCGTACAGGCGTATGGAGAAAATCGATGGTGCTTGCCACTCGGCGACCGGCGGCTGACTGAGCCACTGTGTCAGCAGAACGCGCCCCACCCGAGCCTCCGCCCGCCTGACTCGCTATCACAGTTTACTATTAAAAAAATAATTTCACCGTTTTCGCACTTTAAAAAAAATACGGATGCAACACTTTATTTAATTTTAATCAGGCGGCGTTTGTGAGGTTGTGTGTTTGTTCGCGATCATCCGCGGCGTCGGGTCGCGACCGGCGCGTGCTTTCAGTTCGGATTGGGGCGTTGGACTGATCCGAGCGAGGCAGCCAGCGAGCCGTCGGGCGGCCGCGGTGCCTCCCTGCCCCCGCCGTGACGTCGGCTACAGCCCGCGATGGTGGAAATTAGCAGCTTCCCGACCGAGGGTCGTCGGATGTAGGTCACGGGGACTGGGCTGCACTTGCCCACTCTACCGTGCTGATACACTTGACAAGTTTAAGGACATAACTACTGGTGATTAGATGCGCTCCGCATACTTACACACGTTTTTATTTTCAATAATTCAGCTGCGTAGCGTTCGTAGCACCGGTGCAACCGTGCGGTGCGCTTGTTTTAAGAAGTTTTAAGGAGAAAATCTGAACTCGATAGGGAAATAACATTTAATTTTCCTGTTATTTACTATTGGAAAAGTTTAGCAACAATATTAATTAATAACTATTTTATTAACGTGGTGACATTAATTCGCCGAATTAATGCAGATGATACTGCAGATGAATTACAATTAGGTATTAAGTGTATTATTAATTGAGAAAACGATTTAGAACATTTTATGCTGGTTATTAGATAAATACATGGATATTTTTAAGGACGATATCGTACATACATTTTCTTTAGATACATACTCGTATACATATTTACATCAAAGTGGCTAGGTACATAATTGATTTGCACTGAAGTCACGAACTTCCTTAAAGTGGCGCCGACGCGTTAATGAAATTGTGGAGTCTCTCGTCCACCGTGATTGTTCGTTAACAGAATAACAGAGTATAACAGATATAACTGCTAATAGCCAAGGCGGTCACGACAAGAGATGGCCACCACAAATTTACATATTATTGCGTTTCAGGTTTTACATAAACTTGGTGTGATATTAACCGTATTTACCTATGTAGAGTTTATTTAGTTCACTGTGTGTGTTTTGGATATATTTGTCTGAAATAATGAATCATGAATAATATAAAAAGTTCACTATATTAAATTTAAAAATCCGCCTGAATTTAGTGATATTATTATACATGAGTGGCGAAATACAATAAGTTGTTTCCGTAGTTATTTGTAATAGTCGCCAATAAGCACACGGCCTATATTTTGATTCTTTAGTCACTCGCGCGCTATTTCTCATAGAACCAAAGGATACAGTCTATACATATTATAAAACTAAGTCATCGCCGCGTCTTGTCTATATAATCAGGATAAACTCAAAAACTACCAAACAAATTTCACCAATAGGTAGTGGACCTGAGGAAGATTATGGTGGACAATTCACGCAAGCGGTGCCACGGGCGGCAACGTAGTAGAATATAAAAATGGAGTTCTAACCTTGACGCTCTTACTGTTTCAAAGAGAAGTAAGTATATACCAGTACTATAGCTACGTGTTTGAAGAGACAGTGGGTCTATCGCGGTCAAGCCAGCCCATTCATACTGCCAACAAGGCCGAACATTCCTATATGTACGTATAGTGTATACTTGCCTTTTTCTTGGCGTCGTTTTCAGATGTTGCCAGTATTTTTTCTGTAGTGTTTATTTTAAGAGGCATTATTTATGGACGTAAAATTAAAGCCAGAAAGGTTAAGGAGTAGAAAAATATAATAGCTTAATTAGGCAAGAGCGTTCTTGATTATTTGGTATCGCCAGTAGCTATTATTGTGGCTGAAAATAATCTGACCGAGAACTCAATAAGGCGGCTGTTTATCGATCTTGAGAAAGGGTTCGAGACTCCTTTAATTAATTAAAACATTATTCAGGATATCGGTTACCCGGGAACCATTGAATGGCAGACAGTATTGAATGGGCCAGTTTTTATCACTTGTTGTGGTGAAGCTATAATGACACATGTGAGAAAATTTGGTTTTCGGGATATATACCACCTTTGTTTTGAGTTCTAGTTATTTCGAAATTGTTGGAAGCAGTATGAACGCGGATGTTAACACAAGAAAGCGAACTTTCTTTGTAGTCATATTAAATTAAATCAAGACTTCCGCTAATAATGAAATAATCGTAATTGTAAAAACATGAAAATTAAAAATATATATTTAGTTTCACGGTACCCTTTACTTCTTCGTTTCGTTATCTTACGGCCGGTATCAACATTTGAACTATCCATGAAATTGGCTACAAGAGATATCTACTTATTTCGTATAATATAAAAATGTAAATATACACTTAATATAATATACGTATAAATACATATATCAAATATGTATCTCCAGTAGCCAAATTCATGGATAGATCGAATATTGAACGGCCCCTTAATGCATACCTACTCGGAAATCGCATATTCAGTTTACGAATTCGGAGCACCTATATCCGTGTGGTGATGGATTAAGAATACGGAATGTCACCATCCCATATCATCCTATGGGTGTCGTAAGAGCCGACAGAGGGAGTATATTATGCAGAGAACAACACTGTAAGAGAAGGAAAACTTGATACAAACCCAACCCAACCCGTTTGGTCAGCGTAGGCCAATTCCTCCTTTCAAAGGAGAGACCTAGTCCAGCAGTGGACTCTTAAAGGCTGATGATGATGATGATGGTGATAAAATAAATCAGCTTAGTAACCCGAACGAGTACTTGTAAGTATTTTAGAATGTAGCCGCATATTACAAATATAAATATTATCACCGCTAAACGCTCAGTTTGCGCAACTTGCACACGTAACAATGATAAGTTGTTTTACCTTGCAATTACGATTCATCACAACGAATATTCCTTACTTGTCGAACATTTCAGTTAGCGTTATTGTTTAGCATGTTTAGTTATAAAGTGTGACCTGCGATATGTCAAAAGTTATGCTGAATTATGCCACATTTATGTGAATTATGTGACTCTGCAGCCATGACCAAGAGACCGATGAACTGTCAAGTTGTTGCCTCGTTCGTACACACATTGTATTTGACTGCTTCGCCTTGACAACTTTACGTGGACTATGGGTAAACGTAGGAAGCTCCCAACCCGTTTATTTGGACTTCTTACTTACGGATCGGTACCAATATTTGATCTATCGATAGATTGGGCCACTAGAGATATATATTTTCCATATTAATAAGGAGCTTAAGTGAAATAAGGAACTTTAGAGAAATACGCGTTTGTCATAGACAGGTGACCATGGTGGAGGCTTGTCGATTGCTCATTTTTGTAAGTTTATCTCGAATCTCAGTTATATTAGTAATGTATATTTTTATTGACTGGTGTCCATTATATATTATTATTTATTTTATTTATTTATATACAAAAAGGGTCCCAACAGAATACCAGCGCCATCTTGTGTTGTAAGATGGCATTATGCTGAGTTGGAATCCGATTCTGTTTATGTTAGGATACGTTAGTGCATAAGTTAATACAGTTATTAATCCTTCTATATGTTGTATATGCCTTCATAAATGAAATAAATGTGTTTTTCTTTTTTTAAATATGTTAGAGATACATATTTAGCCATGGATAAGGTTAAGGATGGATAAGAATTAAGTATTCGGACCGGCCGCTGTAATTAACCTTACTGGACTAGAATGTCATAATCTCAACTTAGTAGATAGGTAGACAGTTTCTTTACAATCTACATTTTAATTACATGAGGAAACATGTGCAAGATTGTACTTTTACCAATTTTAGATAGAGCATGAAAGACGTGACCTATACGCGTTGAAAGAAACTTGTTACTTACTACCTATCATTTTTTGCTTTTTTATTGTAAGAAAACGTGTCATAGCTAATGGGTCTCTAAGATTTGAAGTTATGCAATTAACATTTCCAGTCTGATTATCGTTATGGTCTTAGAGTTGTCCTAGTTGCATTGAAGTCTTACGACTGGGAGCCGTTTTGTAATCGAATCAGATATGACAGAATATTATATTTTCCACAGAGCGACTGCGGTCTGACTTTTTCCACCCAAAGGGATTTTAAGTAATTCATACTAAGACAAAAGTCGTTATTTTCAAGCGAACTGACTCCCTATAACGACTGTCAAAGATCTTCATGACAGCCGGGACCGACGGCTTAACGTGCTTCCTTCCTGCAAGCGATAATTCACAATTTAATACGCACATAACTTCACAGTTGTGTTTTGCAGTCTGTTGATCTCCACTATGCTATCCCTATCAAATTTTCAGGTTTAATTTATTATTTAATTATATCACAGTCTTACTTAAAGAGTCGGAGGACCATGGAGGCTGCCTCCGTGGTCTAGTGGATAGCGTATGCGACTGTTGATCGGAGGTCCCGGGTCCGATTCCCGGGTCGCGGGCAAAAGTGTTGTGGATTTTTCCGAATTCTCAGTAGCAGCACGGAGTCTGGTGATGTGCCCGGTAACGGCAATAGGCTCGCCCCCTATTGCTTGGGACCCAAAAATTCGTGGCGAAATGTAGGTGTAATTTTACACCTCTGCCTACCCCTTCCGAGATACAGGCATGTCTTACTAATTGTATTTGGTAAAAAATTCTATTCATCAAATATCATCATTATCCAGCCTTTTGCAGCAGTTTGCCTTCTTGATGTCGAGTTTTTCATATTATCGTCTCTTCATATATATATTAGTTGCGTCGTGTATTTTCATTAGTTATCTGGAACGCCACCCACGGCCAGAAATGGGTTAGCGTCCACATGGACGGAATTAAAATATTATTTGGTGCTTAATTTGAGACGGGATTGCGAAGAGATCATCGTAGTCGTTCGTGATCTCTCTAAATTATACTACTGAATATTATTTATTTATTTTATTTTTTCTATATAAGTTGATAGTTTATTTGGTATGTTATTTACATTTTTAAATAGGAAACTCAACCTTAAAATTAAACTACTGTTCTACCTGCGTAATTATATACGTTCTTATAACATGTATTACAAAAAATTAAACTACTTAAAAACTTAACTATCCTAAACTAACGAAAAACAAAAGAGGCAATACAACTATGAAGCGTCCAAAAATTCCTCCGCAACGCTGTCGATTGGTAGCGTACCCAGAAGGCTGGCACGCTACCACTATTATATTATTATTATTATATTATAATATAATAATAATAATATAATATTCTACCATATTCACACAACACCATCTAGTCCCAAACTAAGAAGAGGCTTGTACTGGATAAACATACATTTATATACTATGTTTTTTGTAAACACATACATGTTATATTACATGTGTGATCACCAGAGTCACTAATTCATCAAAGGTAGTAGAAAACATGTTTTTTATGTAATAGGTGGCATACGAGCAGACGGTTCGCCTGGTGGTAAGCGATTACTGCCGCCCATCAGCACCAGAGGATTCACAAGTGCGTTGGCACCTTTTGGGGAGAAAAAATAATAGTATGAGATGATGAAGAAGGAAAAGGGGATGGGGCCCCCGGCACTCTCACTCACCGAATAAAACGCAATTTCGTTACTTTACGCCGATATTCTATGAAAGATCAGTATTTCCTCAGTCGAGCCGGCCCATTCATGCTGACATAAGTAAGGCGCTACCACCGATAAGTATACAGTCAGATGTCTAACTATACAGTCTGTAATAGAGCAGAAAATCTGTGTGTATAAAATTCTTACGTTGCTGACTGATTGACAGACAATGCACAGCCAAAACTTTTGGGCGCAAGAGGGTGAAATTTGGTATGTACGATCCTTGAGGATCGTAGGGGGTCACTAAGAAGGGATTTCCCGAAATTCCTACGGCATCGGGTCATCGTGTCAGCCTAGAGACGTCCAATGCTGGACATAGGCCTCCCCCAAGGTTCTCCACACAGACCGATTTTGAGCCGCCTGCATCCAACCGCATCCTACAATCTTAACCAGATCATCGGTCCATTTTGCGGGAGGCCTACCCCTGCTGCGTCACTCTAGAACCCGCCTGCCCCAACGGCCATCGGTTCATCGCGCTATGTGCCCTGCCCATTGCCACTTCAGCCTGATTATTCGGAGAGGTAAGTCAGTGACTTTGGTTCTCCTGCGGATTTCCTCATTTCTGATTCAATCTCGCAGGGAAACTCCGAGCATAGCTCTCTGCATGGTATGGAGGCTATACGGCATCGGGTAGAAATGTTTAAATTAAAATAAAATGTGGGGACTTAGCTGCGGGCATCCTCTAGTATTAAAATGTTTCAAATGCAGTCAATCACAGTTTAACATTCCATCTTTGATTCGATTTTAGATTATTCAATAAAATGTCAAATCAACCGATGTTTGTGGCTATACAATTTCGGTTTATTTAGAAATAATTCATATGTTTTAGTTTGTCTGAATTATTTGTTTCGCCGAGTTCATTAAAGATTCATAATGTTGGTTTTGTTGTTTTGCCTTTTGAAGAGAAGGGTTGAATAAATAAATATAAGTAATGAGGGAGTGAAAGAGAGGTTTACTGAAAAAGATAAATGGTTTTTGACATTGAATACAACCAAAGAGTGACGCCGTATCTTATAAATGTTTTTCATAGGTAGCAGAGCCTTGCTGATTTCAGCATCGACCGGAGAAGTACTAACCTCTCACAGAAAATCGACGTAAAGTACATGTACCTATATCTACTGTTACGTACCGTTCGGTGAGTGAGAGTGCCGGAGGCAATTCGTTCTCCCTTATTGCACTTCACGTCTTATTCCTTTCCAACCTCAAGGGTGCAACGCATTTGTGACTCCTCTCGTGTTGCTTGTATCCAAGGGTCGCAGCGATATTACATAAAAATGCCGTCTATAACTTAAAACAATATTTTTACCTAGACTTTTACTTACTAGTTTGTGGTATAATACAGTTAACGATGTCTACAGTGTATTTTAGGAACTATCAACTCAAGAATAATGTAGCCTGTTAATGTAGCATTGATAATAAAATATAAAATTATAATCGGTTCAATTGTATCAGCGACTACAAAAACATACATACAATGTTTTTTCCTTTTTAGAATAGGAGCATGTTAGCCATATGGAGTATGTCAATATTACGTTATCTAATATAGAAAAATGCTAAGTCATTGTGACATTTGAAAATTTTGTCAACTCGTCTTTTCAAACACATTTTAATTATATGAGAATCGCACATTCGGATAATACGTGTCTGTAGGTTTGTATGACTAACTGTATACTTATGCAACTTGTACATATATTGTATCTATACAATGAAAATGGAAACTAAAAATATCTGCAGTTATCTGAAGAATAAATCTCTGTGTTACGCGTCGTAAAATGTCTCCAATCAATAAACATGATATTTTTATATCATAACTAGAGGACGCCAGCAGCTACGCCTTTTTTTAATTTACCCGTTTTGGCCGATCCCGTGGCAATTTCGGGAAATCCCTTCTTAGTGCACCCCTATGGTCCCCAAGGAACATACATGCCGAATTTCAGCTTTTCGCGCAACAGTTTCGGCTGTAGCAGGTCTGTCAGTCAGTCAGTAACGCAAGGATTTTATATATTAAGATGCTAGCGCAACCGTACCTTGATAAGTACATCATTGAAATAAATACCCAAATGATTCAGAGACTGCGGTGTTAAGCGTACACAAACAAGCAAACTCATAGAGCAACGGTAAAACGAATTCATAATAACGACTGACTGTTGTATATATTATCAAGTTTGGGATACACATACGATTTTCTAATTAGCAAAAGGGAAATATAAACACAACTACGTTTTCGGTACACAAATATTTGGGTTGTATTTGGCGGCGATGGAGTATCTACATAATTGGGCTACTCATGTATCCAACAAGTTATGTTTGAAAGATATTCAACGTTACGCATTGCTGAATAATCGTTGTGTATTTTAGTTGTTAAGTGAGATGAAAAACTGTAAAGGTCATTTAAAATAATATAAAATTACAACTGCCTCCGTGGTCCAGTGGACAGCGTATGCGACTGCTGATCGGAGGTCCCAGGTTCGATTCCCGGGTTGGGCAAAAGTGTTACTGGGTTTTTCCGAATACTCAGTAGCAGCCCGGAGTCTAGTGATGTGCCCGGTAACGGCAATAGGCTCGCCCCCTATTACGTGGGACCTAAAAATTCATGGCGAAATGTGGGTATAATACTTACGCCTACCCCTTCTGGGATACAGGCGTGAGACTATAAATAAATAAAATAAATAAATAAAAATACAACATAATGCGGCATTTTCATAGATCTAGCTTCAAAAACAAACAAATCTGAAAAAAATATTCTACCACAATTATCATAATTCCACAAATAAAACAAAAGCTGTGTACCAATTACTGTTTTCATAATTATGAACTAAAATTATCTTCAGAAATATTGTTTTATCATTGTCTATAGCTGCGTCCTTGGGTAGCTTACAAGTAACTGAGATGTCAAGAAAAGTATCACGATATTTTGAGTAAGTATATGAAATATAGAGCAGCGATAACCGAGTGGAGAGACCGACAGACTGCTACGCAGAGGCTCTCGGGTTCGAATCCACGGCACGCACCAATGACTTTTCGAAGTTAAGTGTGTATTAAATTGTTAATTGTTGCTTGCTTATCGGTGAAGGAAAACATCGTGAGGAAACCTGCATGTCTGAGAGTTCTCCATAATGTTCTCGAAAGACATGTGAAGTCTGCCAACCCGCACTTGGCCAGCGTGGTATACTATGGCCTTACCCTTCTTATAGTGAGAAGAGGCCCGAGGCTGATGATGATGATGATGATATGAAATATAAATAACAATGAACTCAACATGTATGAGAATTATATAAAATATGTCTAGCCGCCATTATAATTATACTTACATACAAACATTTGAGATGTGTACATAGAAAAATATTGTGTTTGATATTTGTGGGCGTAGTTGTGTTAGATAGTACTTCATACATTGTAAGTATGTACCTGTGTTTTGTTGTGGATTTAGATCGAGTTCGGCCATATGTTAAAGAGGTCTTATACCCTTAAAATGAGTACCCAAGCCATTAAATAAGTTTCGCATACATACAAGTCATTAGAAAAGCTTACAAAAATATAATATTAACTAAAGGACGCCAGCAGCTACGCCTGCATTTTTTTAAATTTACCCGTTTTTTTCGATCCCTTGGGAATTTCGGGAAATCCCTTCTTAGTGCACCCCTACGGTCCCAAAGGAACATATAACAAATTTTAGCTTCCTGCGCCCAGTAGTTTCGGCTGTAGCATGTCTGTCAGTCAGTCAGTAACGCAAGGATTTTATATATTAAGATTATTAAATAAGCCATCATAAAGCTTTTTTCTTCACAAACGTCTTTTAAAATATCTTTATTCTCGACAGCAATTGTCATTTTCCAGACCACTGACAACATTCACAGCCATAATGCATCGAAACCCAAAATGTATCATACAAATAATTTGCTGATGAATCGTGCAGCTCTCGTCAGACATTTTTCATTTAGAAAATTTGTCACTATATGAAAGTTTTGTTGCGAGTGCATTAGCGTTTGTGTGAAGTTGTATTATGGTCATATCAAGTCTTGTGTCTGAAGTTTTAATTTAAAAGTTTTTGGTACAGACCGGAGAGCAATGTCCTGCGACTGACGTTTTATACTGCTGTGTATGAAGTATGAACTATGTATTTGGTTGTATATGCTACTTAAGGTTCTTATTTTTATACATTTGAGTGTAGCTTGGTAGTAATAAAAAACGTCAATATTTTTGCGTGATTACCGAAAATTTCTTGTAAAGATTTCTTAAAAACTTCATTTGTAATTTATAGCAGTCGATTCAAATGAAACCTTGGGTCCACATTTATCACGATACTTTATGACGATGCTCATCGTTTATTTCCGTGTGCTCTGTGGGTTCAATCACCATACGAGACAAAAAATGTGCTCCACAAATTGTTGTTTCGATTTAGACCGCTCCAAGTTCTGGAAAGTCTCCCACAATAAAGGATGCAGTCCTATAGCGCTAGATTCCTTTCCCGAGTTTATTTTATTGTGTGATGGGTAAGATACAAACATAACTTTTACTCTTTCTCACAAATAGTACTTGATCTTTCAACACCGCAAAATCAACTTTGATATGCTTTAGTAGGTATCATTTCTATAGTATAATATAATCTAATCTTTGTAATACTAAGTAGACATAAATAACAGTAAAATGCACTAATAGATTCAGTGTCAGTCATCACATACATTTTTGTACGGAACGTCTCCAATTTTTTTTATTTTTTTTAATAAACGTCTCCAATTTGCGACTACGCGAATGCGCCTTTCATGTCATAGGAATATGCAGGGTATTTCTGTCACGTATTTATAAACGAACGAGAAAGGATACCAAATGTTTTTGCTTGCTATTTAGCAATGCTAGAAAATCTCAATGATAGAATACCTAGCTACAGGACCACAAAACTTTTTCAGCGTTGACTAGCAATAGGTCAGTTTTTTTTTAAATCTGGTGTTTTTATAAATCATACTTAAAGAAATACTCAGAACTGTTTCGTAAATATTACTGTAAATGTTTCTAAAGGGCCCCATACCTACACTACACAAATTCAGTTATTTCCTACATTTCCTATCGAAAAGTACAGCAAAGTATATCCGAACTCCGTAAAGAAATAATCACGGAAACATAAGATTACTTTTATCTTCAGATATTATTCGAAGAGACAAAAAAGTAATTTTGGGTAACAAAGGAATCGAGGATAACTGCTAAAGGTCAATTCTTTTGTTCTAAAACAAAAAGAATTTCAAATTAACTGATGCTAAGGCACCAGCGGTATTGGAACAGGAATATTAATATTTTCGAAAGTATAAGTGGAATTCGAGATGGGTTTGGAATTTTTGCAAAGGTAGCTTTCAATTTGTGAAAACAAACATGAACCTTGAAAAGAGAATATTGGATGAGATTTGTTTTTATTAACAACATTAAAAACAGTAACAGAGAAAAAGGACAATAGGTACGAGAGAACCGGGCAAGTATTTGCGAATTTCCATTGTACCTGTAATTTTATTTAAATTCATTCACTCCTAACAGATTGCGCATGCCTTCCGATCAGTCTTTGTAACTCACAACTTAAAAATACCCATAAAAAAGAGAAACACCTTTTTGGTAATGATGTCCCATTTTTAAAGTACGTTCCTCGAACGACACTCACCGTTTATCCAAATTTATCTCTACCGATAGTCAATACATTTCTACATAGGGCTGCGCTGAGAATTCAGGGCAAAGAGCCTTGGAAAGCTCTCACAATAATGGTATTCTCTCCGTCACAGTATGAGCATCTAAACAATAACCAATAATCATTATTTATGCCTTGTTTAACGGTTACTTAGACTTGTGCCCGATATGTGGAGCATAGAGAATTGTGGTCTATTGATGTATAGTTTCTCAAAGGCTTTGAATATTTTAGTATGTAGGTTTTAAAGGTGTAGGCTAATGGACTGAGGGTTTGCTTAAATCCCCATGTATATTAACGTCCCTACTGACTGTAAAATAAGGCAAAATGTGGCTACGTTGTGTATAAATACTCTGAACTATGGCGATGTAAGAGACAACCATGACCGCTTTATAAATAGGCAGTATTCCACATTGACATTGTCTAGTGTGCTGATTCTTCACTTCACACGTTATCAGAGTTCAGAAATGAATGCTGCGCTTATTTAAAATTGTCTTTCGGGATTTATACCACGTACCTTTGTTTGGAGTAACCGATATTTCGGCACTGTTGCAAGCGTCATGTTCACGGATGTACTGAGGGTATTGCGGGTCGATGAATGTTACGAGCAAGTATAACGGTCTACCCGCTTTCTTACTCGTTTTTTGCGTACAACAAAAAGAAAGGTACGTGGTATAAATCCCGAAAGACAATTTAAAATAAGTTTAAATGACCAAGTAAGTTTAAATTCCTAGAATGCTGTGCTGTCAGCAATAAGTTCTTGCACTTCTAGAGATTTTTGCAGAAGCGTTATGGCAAAGTAGTTTACGTGTTATGTAGTCAGATATGCCTGAGATATCCTCTAGTATTGGAAGCAATTGGCAATGTAACATGTAACTAGATATTAATAAATACTTGCTATGTTTGTTTGGATGATGTGCATTGTTTGATCACATTGCATAAGATTATTATCTAATATAATTGGCATAAGAATATACACGATGGTTGTCTATTACGGCATTGCAAATAATATCTTAATCTAGGATCAAATACTTCACAAGAAACAAAACCTACAATTTCATTAGAAAAGAAATTCATTTGTTAAAATCTTAGATAGAGTATTAAATCGTAATATAAATCAATTGATATTATAATTGTTACTTGTTAGGCTGAATTAGAAACTTAGAATAATTAAGTAATCGCTCAATTTAAATTAGAATGAATTATTTTCCATATTCATAGTTTGCAAGTGGAGTACCATTAGTTAAGATTAATTCTAAATTTAGAATTAACCTGCTTTATCTCTTATTTATAGTTGCATGCAACTTGCAACCTACTAATGATTGCTGCTAAATTGTTGTTTTTGAATTAGAAATGTTATTTTATTTTAATTAATAAGTAATATGACGGTCCTGGGCATCTATCTCTTTTTGGTGTCTTAATAGTTAAAAATCCTTACCTACATTATACCTTACCTACGTGTATGTGTTATACATACATATATTAATTCGATTTTTTGTTTTTTTTGTTAATTACTTTCTTGTCCGTCTGTCGGTCTGTTCGTGTGTCACCACCGATTTTCTCAAGAACGGGTGGACCTAGCAAATTTAAATTTATACCAGATACTAAGGTCTATGGTTCCTACTAGGTGTATAAAAATCAACCTCCAGGGTCCTGGGTCAACCCGATAAAAAGATATGGTCAAAATTAGATTTTTGCGAAAACTTGTAAGTAGCAAAATTAACCTTCATTTTCAACTTTTTTAATTTTCGGACGTTTTCCTTTACTTGTGCTGAAAGACCTTGGTTTTAACCAAAATTGACAATTCTAGGTCAACCGTAAATACCCGGGAACTACCATATAGGTTTTGGGTCGAAAACCTATATGGTAGTTCCCGTTGAACTAGAATCACGAAATTTGGCCAAAAGCAGGGTCTTACAGCACAAATAAAGGAAACATTAAAAGAAATAAAAAAAAGTGGAAAATTTAAGGGTGTCCCCATACATACATAGTAGACTTCATTTAAGATAGTCCTCTAAGTTGTATGGGCGCTCATACAGATTTAAAGGACTAGCGTAATTAGCACCAACCTCAAATAAGGTAAATAAATAAAATTGTGCTCTTGTGTGAAAGAAAATATTTATTTGCAATCAGCGAGATGAATAAAATACAGTTGAGATGGTAAACAAAATGTCTGTCGTTAATAATAATCCCTCTTACTTATAAACGTTAGTTAAAATTTTAAACGACGGCTGAGAGGCTGATTAGCAAAAACCTTACCTATAAACCCTGTTTAGCGTTTAGCAGCCACTAAGTGACGCTTAAATAGCTGTCAAATTTAAACAACACCGGCACCTTGTTTAAATGTTGCTGAGAGGCACAATCGCGGCTTTTACTTGAAACAGCTGTTCGATCAATGACATATTATACATTGTTAAAATTATGTATTTATTCGCATTTCTTTCAATTCTAATGTTGTTTACTTATAATTAAACATAGGTTTTGACGATCTAGCAGATTTCCAAAATGTTATAGAAGATTTAACTTGTGTAGTTATAAATTATTTCTCGCCGATATTTTTAGAACAACGTAATAGTAGGAGAGCTGGTAAACAATTTTGGTAACATACCCAATTGAGGCATTACAGAAAACTCTGTGATTGTCCTTAAATGAACCTAAATTAGATAGTCGAGGTCTAGTTGAAGTGTAGCGGCTCCCTACAAGCACTTGAATCTTTGTACAGGCAAAAAAAGATTTAGTCATTCTAGATTACTTTTTTTTTTATAAAGAGAGCTTATATTGGCTGTATATCTTGCTCAAGGTTACTGCGAATTGCGATGCGGTGGGCTCTCGCGACAGCACGACATAGGGCAGTCTTTTAATAATATTTTCGGAGTAAATATATAATTCCATCCTAAGTAATAACAATAATCGAAAAAGAACGTTTATTAGATCTTTTTATGAAAAACAAAAATACATCCGTAATTAGTATAATACCCTGAAGCTATATTGAATCTCAATGTTAAGAAAAAAATCATTTATTACGTAAATTTCAAAAATTATCAATATTCCTCATGTTTCAAAAAAATATCCAGAATTGTTCACTAGCTCTGGGACTTTTTGTTATTTGTCATAATATCGTTGCCATGGAGATATCATATCGTTGCTATGTATCTATGACTCATAGATACAAAATAGCCAAGCGTGTTCGTTCAGTTGCGTTATTTAGTCGACTATTTTGGCTATAATCTGTGGCTCTCGCATGTGTTTCGTTCTTTATCAGTTACTCAGCTAAACAACAGCTATTCAACGTTTATAAGTAATGAAAATTTAAGCGTTGTTTAAGTGCTTGACAGCTATTCAGCTGGGAGGAGGCTAAGTCACACTCAACGAGATTTTTATAAGTAAGACGGAATATGTATAATTGTCGCTTAAACGGACAAGTCAAGTCACGCATGCGCGTTACGATTTGTTCGCGATAGACTGAAGATGTCACGTCGAAAAACGAATTCATCTGTTATTTTAAAAGTTGCTCGAGAGTTATTAGTTACTTAAATTTACAGTGCCACAGTTTCGTGAAAAACCAAGGATCTTTCACAGTGCAATAAAAAATATGGCCATTTATACATCATTTCTTACCAATTCTTATGAATTTTGTAAATAAAAACCTAAAGGGTGCTTTTTGTGGACTTAGAGTACTGTAATTTTGTAAGAAGCAAGGTCTTACAATATGAAGACAAGAATAACTCCAAGAACGGTTTTGTAGATAGGAATGTACTTACTTAAATATTTTTGCAATTACTGCTAAAGTTAAGGAGGTCATTTATGTTAACAGTAGAAAAACTATTCTTATACTTATTTTAGCAATATTCTATAACGGCACTCGACATAAAAAACGGGCAAAATTCGTCTTGATACACGATGCAATGCGTACGAAACCCTCGGTGCGCGGATCAGACTCGCAATTGCCCGAATTTTATATAGTTTATACGTATCTGAAAAAAGGGCTAATACGGGAAAGGCCACAGGGTACTTTTCATTCACTAGGTTTGCCACAAAGCAAAGCTGCAGATAATTTAATCTTATGATTATAGCATATAGAGGCAGCGAGTATTAGATAATACATGCTGGCTCTATTGGTCGATCGAAGCTATAATTTTTTTTAATGTAATTATTTTGGACATTGAGATACAAAGTAGTCAACCGATGTATAAAGTCTTAGTACGTCTAAGTTTTTATTGGCACGTTCGAAACTGGATGATTCTTTAAGGTTACATGCTTTGAAGCGAGTTTATTATCACATCTAAAAACTGAGAAATACATCACTACATACTACATAGTATAAAACAAAGTCTGACTTCTGTCTGTCTGTCCCTATGTATGCTTAAATCTAAAAAACTACGCAACAGATTTTAATGCGGTTTTTTAATGGAGTTGAGCAGCATTGGCTAACTCGTGGCACTCATATTCAGATGTTCGATCAAATATACTTACATAAGGAATTTTTCTTCCTTTTAATCAAGTACTTAATAAACTTGACAACATAAGGAAGTCTAACTCAATAAGGTTTATGACGAAACAGAAAAGCTGTCGTCGATTAAGCAAGAGGTAAACAAATACAACTTAGGGAAAATATGTTAGAGAATCTTAGTGGGTCAATGACAAGAAGAGATAACAATGGCATAATAAAGAAGGATCTGCATCGAAATAGTTTCATACAAGCGAGCCGTAAATAGAAGAGACTTTTTAATGTTCCTTATGGCATAAGCTACATATGAAACTAGTGGTTGCTGCATATATTTTATTGCTTACAGTTTTTAATTGCGTTAATTAACGTATCTATTTGAAATATAAAGACCGCTTTATTGCCCAACGTTTCGAGGGATAAATAGGTTAATAATTAGTCATGGCAACAAGAAATAGTAAGTTATTTATAACGGAGTTACTATGTAAGGGTATAGCTTAAAATGATACGTTAAATAAACTTGTATACTGTATACAAATTGCGAAACCTTAAAATGATTTACTGATTACTGCTAAGTACCTAAGAATAGCAGCGATAGCTGAGTGGAGAGACCGACGGACTGCCACGCAGAGGGTCTTCGGGTTCGAATCCACGGCGCGCACCAATGACTTTTCGAAGTTATGTGCGTATTAAATTGTTAACTATCGCTTGCTGAACGGTGAAGCAAACATCGGGAATAAACCTGGATGTCTGAGAGTTCTCCATAATCTTCTTGAAAGACATGTGAAGTCTGCCAACACGCACTTGGCCAGCGTGGTGGACTATGGCCTAACCCTTCCCATAATGAGAAGAGGCCCGTGTCCAACAGTGGGACAGTATAAAGGGCTGATGATGATGATGATGACTAAGAACCTAATTCCTGGTAGATTTTAGTGTGCGTCACCCATGTAAAATTTTGCAAACTAGCAGAATTTCTTTAAATTTGATTATCATATTTTTCATAGGTCTCTTCTTCTTAACGTATGTAAGCATAATCCTTTAAGGATTATTTTGCTCCGCTGCGTATTATAAGTTAAAACATAATCTCAATATGGTGTTTTCTTTCTTGCATTAAGCGGCTTTTCACCCCTATTTACAGCGATATCCGATTACTATCTGGATTTATAGATCCCTTGGCTCGCATATGACCCGCGTGCATTTGAGTTAAACTATGAATTTTTTTGAGGAAAATCCTTTGGTAGCGCAAAAGCGTAACTACAAAAACATGTAAGTATTAAGGCAAAAAAGAAAATAATTACATACATTCATACATAAGAAAATCTTTGAACTAGATATCTATAAATAAAATCTTTGGATATTATGACACCAGCAGAAAAACCCATATGGAAAAATTTCAACAGCAAACAATTTATCTAGTATAAAAGCTCATATAAGTACACGTAGTACATGCATACATTATTTGTACACTGTCACATAGATCTACAGCAGCTTTACTTAGCAGACTCAACGATGTTCGTACAGCGCTTCTCCATTCTCAGATGTACCAGAATATTCAACTTTAGGTTCCAATTTGGCTAAGTGTTGCGCAAGTACACACTGCAATACTTATGCATAACGTTTAATCATACCCAGTCTCAAGACATTTTGTACTGTTTTCAGCGGCAACGTCAAACAATAGCAGGATTATTTGAGAACGGATTAATTCTATCCAAATACGTACGCGATTTTACATAAATACCTTCTATACCTCCTTTGTTCCCAGATTAAAATTCCCGAAACCTATTAATGTTTTCATATAATGTAAATAAAGTAAATCCAAAGGGAATATCTTTTATTACGACCGATCTCGAATCAATCCGAAAATTCGGTGCCTACTATGGAATTCCAGCGCTTTTTACAAAATTATTTGCTCAGATAAAGATGAATTGATTTCAAAATCAAATTTCTATTTGTGAATTAGAATGTGAATTGTCAATAACCTATTTTGGTTACGAAGTAGTTTCGTCACCTGTACTAGAAAAAGAATGCCTTAAAATTTACATATAAACAGGAGTTCAGGCAAACCCATTAGTTTCTTTGAACGACTGGAACTAAGCGCTCTCAGACTGGTTAAAATTTGCATTCACCGTACCGCACTCTCAAGACACAAGTTTTCCAGATCAAACTTTGAATAAGAAATAAACTTTGGCATAATCGAAACCTCTAACGGAATTGTTCAGCAGTTCTCGCAAGATATGCGGGGACAGTTATGGGAAGAATAGTTTACATCGCGATTGCGCCACGGTGCGCTTGTAAATACTGAAAAAGGTTAACAAGTACATCTACCTTTATTTTCTTCAAAATAAGATAGTTTTCGCTCAAAAGTGTAAAACAACAGGGACAAAGTAAACCAGAAACTCGACACAACTAGCTATCTTTGTATTACTTAATTGCGTCGTAGCTGTGAGATAACCACTTGAGTGTTGGCGCAAGTGAGTTTTGAGATCTAAACTTTATTACAAAGTCACATAACCATGCCATACAGCACAGCAACTTTAAATTTCTTAAGTAAACAGGCACTCTTCAAGCCACAAAAACCGCTTAAGTATTAGGCGGGGAACTGTTAAAATTAAACCAAAGCGCGAAATTAATTCCGCCACAAAGATACTCTTGGGATATTTTAGGGGAAATTACAAAACCCCATGGTAAATATATACAAGAAACCCTTAAGGTTCAGCCGTTTAAGTTTGGCAAATAAAAAATTTCGGCAGTTTTGTGGCAGCAAATATTTGCAAATCTGCTTGTTAAATGTCTTGCGATTATGATTTTAATAGTATTTTTATGCTAATCTGAAGACCACAGACAATTTTGGCCAGAAAAATCGTCGGCTGTTTTTATAAGAGCGTATTTGTTTTAATTTAATGATCAGCAGAGTGGGTCAGTCGGTTAATGTGAGTAACCAACAACGCGTTCTGCGTATATTTCACCGGCAATCCAGTATAATTTTTATATCATTTCACACTCTGACTACAAGTAAGTTTCGAATTCCAATATCATAAGTAATTTTGTTGCCGAGATTTTCTCACTTTCTATTAGATAGGGGAAGATCCTTTATCCACTTTATGCCACCAAAACCGACCCACTTCTATTCAAACTTTTCCTAAGTACCATTCTATGTGGCAAGAAAACGACATCAGAATTCGTTTGAAGCTTTTTACCATAATTGACATAGCTATTTTTATGGTCGTCTCTTCCCCTCTTGGTAGGGTAACTGCTACTGCTATTACCCGTAAATACCCTTTAGAAAGACCCCTCGAAATGAATAGCTAATATGTTGCTTAATATTGTGAGAAAAGTAAGATGTGTGCAGGGGGAATGAGTCAATGTTCTGTAAAGGTTTTAATTTTGTTCTTCATGGTTATTTCTTTCGTAAAATTACTTGTGAGTAAACCGGTAGTGGCTTTGTATAGTTACTGATATATAAAGGTTTTATTTATTCTTATGTTTGCGTTCTATGATGCAGTATTTGTTCAGCAAATACTGACATAACACCTAGTTTCGAGCCAATACAGACAATAGTTCGAATACTATGCCAATAAAACTTGTAAACCATGCGATTTTTCCATCAGATGATATCGGAGATATGAACAAAAGTATATCAATTGAATTGTATTAGGTAAAAAAAAGTAAAATCTTATCAAAGGAAGAGGAATAAGGTCGTCAAATACCTATAATATAAATCGTCACAGATCAGCTCTTTTAGATTTTATACTGAAAACGGTGCGTAAACTTCTGAAGGTTCTTCCCAAGATCATGCAAACAAGGACAGATTAAACTGATAAACAATTATCCATGCTCTGAAACCCTAACCTTCTATCAACCAAAACAAACGTAGTTTTTACGTTGACGGAAACAATCGTGGCGTGTAGCAACCAAGCGTGCGCTCTAGAACATTCGACAATTCCTTAGCATGTTACACTAAATTTTAATAGTAAGCTTATCAATGTCATCTAAAAATAGCCCCGCCCACATAAACCGTGTTGTGGGGTGCTAAATATTGATTTTTCATTGCTAGGCCACGGGGTAAGGGGTACAGCCTTCAGGAATAGTGATTAATCGTTTCGTCGTGACGTATCAAAATCACTGGCCTCTGTTGCCAAGCACTGTGACTAATTATACCTACAGCTATTTATATGCACTTGTGTTTGGTGTATCAGTTGTATAGCGAAGGGATAGGTGTTCCTATATATGGTTGGTTGAGTTGGGTTTGACAATAGGTCATCGAAGGATATGTAACTGAAAGACGGCATCTTCTGGATTATTTCGAAATTGGAAAGTCGGTTAAGTGAAAAACAATAAATAGGCAGTCTATCTTTTTGTAGAAACTACCACTCAGATCTTTGTTGGCTGCTGTTAAATAACTGTTGAGTGTTTAACTCTAAAAGTCCTAAACTAAATAAAAGTAATTTGACTCATCACACGAATCTATTCCAATATTTACAAGTAAAACAAGTCTAGAATAGGTCTAGAGAAGTCTAGTCGTATAGTGCGGCGAGACTACATAAATCTATTATTGGCAGAACGTTGAAAGTTTGATTTATGTAAAAGAAGGTCGAAAAGGTTTCTCTGAAGGTCAAATTTTTACACGTGTATGAAGTCTTCGTTTGAGCTTTTTTTTTCTAAGAAACTTGTAAAGCAGAATTTGACAAGAAGTTTTGTTGACCCTTTCTGATAAGGTCAATAATTATGTGGGTTAATTTCAGTTTAGATTTCGATCCAACTTCAGCAAGATTGCCAGATGTTTTCGTCATAATTAAATACTGTTGTTTTCAAAAATAAGGTAAAGGGCTTTTTTTGTGCTTGGTACCAGGCACCCACCTACCACGCACCAAGGGCGTGGATAACACGTGTAAAGTAGGTGCGCTACCACAGATTACTTGCAGGCCGCACGCGTGCCAAGCACTTCAGAATTGTGTGTATTGTTGTTTTTGTGTAGACAAAACGACAGTCGGCCAAAGGAAAGTTCAACTTCACCTGCAAACACCGTTTATGTTTCTTTACAGAAACATATTTCTTAATCATTGCGAAACCGTGGAGCCGGAAAATATAAACAATAAAATAGCCGCGCAACAAGGAAATTGAGAAATGCGATGAACATAAAATGCCTATTCACAGCGTGTTATAACACGTTTTACAACCCTTCCGTCGACACGTGTAAGTATTCAAAAGTTTTTCCTCAGGCATACCCTGACCTTTAGTTACTTTGAACATGACGAGATTAAACCTGTCGCCGGGTCGCATGTATACCGCACTTTATATATAATTCAATATAATCGACCTTTTGTCTACGGCGACATTTTCTCGGAAGTATTTCCCCGTGTATCTACCATTATTTTGAACTGAAATGACAGTCCCCGGGCATGACGGATGACGTATGAAGTTTTACGGCAGCGGAAATTGATTTTCGACAGTGTGATTATAATAGGATGGGTAAACAATTTCTATTTTATGATAGACAGGTTATTGCATCACTGGAACATCCAGTATTCTTTGGAGATGGAAGAGTAAAAGGGGAAGAGGGAAATCATCATGTCATCACGTCAGTCTCGAGACGTCCACTGCTGGACATAAGCCTCCTCCAAGGTTCTCCACACAGATTGATTTTGAGCCTATATCTTAATATATAAAATCCTTGCGTTACTGACTGACTGACAGAAACGCTACAGCCGAAACTATTGGGCGCAGGAAGCTGAAATTTGGCATGTATGTTCCTTAGGGACATGGTGCACTAAGAAGGGATTTTCCGAAATATCCACGGGATCTGTCAAAATAGATAAATTTAAAAATATGTGCAGGCGTAGCTGCTGGCGTCGTCTAGTATGATATAAGATATATAATATGAGAGGGATATATTTTAACTCTAACATAATTCTAAGTAACATACGCTATAAATAATTTAGAAAGTATATACATATATGTACAACACATTACTTAAGCTGAAATCACAAAGTGTATTCCCTTGTCTTGTCTGTTCATTACGAAACGCAAACTTTAACTCCCTTGAAATTATGAAATCCAAAAACTTAACGATCTCTTTAGCTTATATACACACTTGTGAATTCAATCTTCTATTCTGAAGGCACCTAATGTCTTGTTCAGATGGTAGGCAAAAGATTCAAATTTTTGCGTTATAATTGTATTTTTATTTAGCCGAAAATCGGGCTCAGTGGCATACCATTGGAGATGCCAATATCCAGCAGTGGACTCTTGCAGGCTGATGATGATGATGATGAATTGTATTTTAGCTTAGTAGAGAGACCAACAGACTACTACACAAAAAGTTTTCTCTCGCGGTGCGCACTACTGTCTTTTCAAAGACGAGACGAATTAGATTATTAGACAATGAAAACTGCATATCTATGAGTTCACCATGAAGTGCTCGAAAAACACATAGTTTACCTTGTCTATCTACATAAGCATTTTGCTTATATAGATGTAGCTTTTGTAGTGGACTATAATTATCTTGCCATTCGTTGGTAAGAAGAGACCTCGGCTCAGCAGTGGGATGATTTATAAACAGGGCTATTATTAATTGTTTTATTACTCATACAAGGTAGTTTATTTATTTTTAACCAGTATTATCATTGTAGAATACCTAAGAATAATTGTTAGGTACAAAAAATATATAGGTAATAGACGTCGCAAGGTTCTTTATCTTTTATATATTTATTGTTCTTTCTAAGAAATAAAATAATCCCGATGTGAAGATACTGAAACGGACATAATACTGTATTAATATTTCTCTTAAATGCAGGCATTTTCGCAATAAAGGCTCAATCTCAGGTTTTATATTTATTCTTTCAATAGCAGTATAAAAACTTGGCATAAACTAGCAAATTGAATTTTGTTATTTGAATAGATAATATCACTGTTGATTAAAAGATATTGGGATGTAAGGAATTAAGTTGGTGAGTTTGAACAAGCCTTTAGCTATGTATTTGAATTTGTCTAAGGCTCAAGGGTATGTAAACTTTGTATCTTATGTTCATTACTGAAGAAGATTAGTTCCATTCTGTCGAAAACATGACAAAACATTGTAACGCTTTCACGGAAATTTCAATAATAATGTTACAACTTTTGCGCTTTGTTTTTTATGATTATCTCCATGGTGATAAATGTTAAGAGGAGGAATTAACGTAATGAAATTAATATAGGTGGGCTACAATATTTCGAATCATAAACATAATACGAATAAGGGCTTCCTGGTGTTTACCAGGAAAACCGGGAACGTTTACCAGGAATAGTTTGGCTCTACCACGGAAGCAATATCGCGGAATATCGACAGAAAGTAAGAGAACAGTTCAGTGATGAATACATAACGATGTATTTCGTTTGGTAAATGCGAGAGATTGGGGTCAAATCAACCCCTATATTACTTGTAATAAAATCTTTTAAGTTCTAGTACTGCTTGAGCCGGACTTCGAGGTCCTCGCTCGACAGAATATTACAACTTGATTTTGTAATTGATAAAAGTATAGGTAAGTTAAATAAAAATAAAGCAAAAAAATAGTTATTTGTACCATTGGTTCGTGAGCAAATGCACAACTCTTCTTCTCTCTCTTGGCTTTCCTGGGCACGTTACATTTCAAGAAAATGCTGCAACGTATAATACTTACTAATAAGTTTATTTTATAATATACAATTTCGTAAGCTAAAACTGTGGTAGTATTTGTTATGTAAGTTTCATACAGAATAATAATAATAATATATTATAATATTCTACCACATACTCACCATCTAGTCCCAAACTAAGCAGAGCTTGTACTATGAATACTAGACAATGGATAAACATACATATTATATACTTTTTTTTTGTAAATACATACATATTATACATAGAAACACCCAGACCAAGACAAACATCCATGTTCATGCACACAAATGTTTGACTTGAGCGGGAATCGAACCCGCGACCATCGGCGCAGCAGTCGCTTACACTCCCGCTGCGCCAACCGGTTGTTAAACTTTCAGGTTTACAGTTTTATTGTTTTTGATTATTAAAGTATATTATGTCTCTGCCAACAGAGATTTCAGAAATGGTGTTGAACGATAACTTTAAAGAGACCGCAGGTTCGGTATTGCTACAGGTCAGGTACTACCAATCTGCAACCAGATATTTTTACAATGTAACAAACAGACAGTTACACTTATGTAACGCTCAAGCTTAAAAATATAGTGAGAAAAGACAATCCCTTTGAACATAATTCTTTAGTAATAGGGAAGCCATTACATAACTACCACATTAACGTTACCAAACAATTGATTTATCTGCCATAATTGTGTGCTAGAACGTTCGAGAGACCGCAAAATCAATGCATCGCAAGGACAAAGATGCATTTCCCGCTTCCCATTAGAGTTCCGTAAGAAAAACTTGTTGTTGAAAAACTAAGGGCCTCGAAATCAACAGTGCGAATAATAACAAACAAGTAATCATTTCCCGAAGCCAATCGAATGAGCCGCCATATTTTTTTATTATTCGTTCCATATCCGAATGTCCTTCTGTTCTCTATGCCCTTTGCAGACAAAGTTTTTATGGTGTTGACATGTTTTTTGTTTTAGTCGGCAACGACTTGGAAGTATTGTGCCAACGTTTATGTGTTTTGCTCGAGTTTCTTGTACTGATACACTTTTCTACCTTCATGAGTTCTCATGAATGTCGGATAAGGAAGTAAACTATGACGTGTATTGGAACACATTTATTGCTGTTATTTTTATGTGGCTGCGTGTTGGTTGAGAAAGTTGCCCTATTTCATGGGCATAAATATTTACATGAAATAATATGAACGCACGACAAAAACAAGAAAACACCGAGCATGAAGCAAGTTCCTCTGTTCCTTTGCTAAAATATATGCAAAGGATTTATTTATATTGCAAATGTTTTTAACTAATTTATGATACACATGACAGTGTGGCTCCGAACGCAGCAGGGGTAGGCCTTCCCACAAGGTGGAGCAACGATCTGGTTAAGATTGCGGGAAGTGGTTGAATGCGGGCGGCTCAAGACCGGTCTGTGTGGAGAACCTTGGGGGAGGCCTATGTCCAGCAGTGGACGTCTCTAGGCTGACATGATGATAACAGTAGCAAAGACATATTCTTGTATTGCATTTCATAATAATATTGGGCATTATTAGCACTTTTGTCCAACAAGTCACAGGTCAAGCTAGACATTTAAAGTTGCGATCATGATTTCGATGTTCCGTAATGCACACATATCCACAGTTTTGACAGTGGCAGCTGCGGCTGTAATTATGAAAAGACGTCGTTTTACAGACTGACAGACAAAGCTCAGCCGAAACTACATGGGGCGCAAAAACCTGAAATTTGGCACAAAATAAAAAGAAATGTATCCAAAATGATTATCAGGATGATCCTATTTTCAGACTTATTTTGTAAAACTGTGCTGCTAAGTCCAATTAGAAAGATGATTGGATGTCGAAGTTAGTACTCGGGTGTCGGGGTTACTAGGCCAGCCGTAGGTGTCTGACGTAGCCTAACGCTTCTTAGCCCGAGACTAGGACTTGAAGCAGGCTTAAAATGACTCCTAAAGCACGGTAGAATTCCGGTGTAAATGCCACAATAGGTGGTCACCCATCCAAATCGTGACCTATATAAACGTTGCTTAACTTGCCGATCTATTCCGAACTGCTTGCAGTTCAAACGTTGTCGTCAGTTGCAAACTGCTAATAATGCACGCTAATCTTATGCCATAGGACTAGACATCAGTAATGCGTTGCATGCACTCAAAATAGCCCGCATTTTTTAATATTTAAGTAAAATAAAATACCTAGAACCCGATCTGCAAAGCCTTGGGTTCTAGCTTCGTGTCCTTATTTCTAATCGTGTCGAGAGGCTTAGAAGCTTTAGAAATCATACACATGACGACGCCGGCACAAAGTTACGTAAATCATATAAATATGAGCTGGAATAACATCCACAATAGTATTATTTTCTTTTGCATTTTGATATAAGCTTACGTGAGCTAGGTATATTACCTGCACTAAGTTTATTAAGAATAATATTTTAAATACATTTCTTGTTTAGTCTAATTGAATAATGTTGAATAGCAGGTGAAGGTGGCGATGGTCTAGTTAGGTATATTACCTGCACTAAGTTTATTAGGAATAATATTTTAAATACATTTCTTGTTTAGTCTAATTGAATAATGTTGAATAGCAGGTGAAGGTGGCGAATGGTCTAAGTGAATATCACTATCACTTTGGATTCTGGCGGACATTGCAGACAACAGTCGCACCGTGGTAATTAAAATATTAAGTGTTTTTTTAAGAACAATCAGCGGACCCTGGACTACAATGCCTTGGATGCAACCGGGACAACTGTAGGAAGATGATGATTTTGATAAGGCCATGAAGGATCAACTCCACAGCATTGGGAAGCCCTGCCACTGCGCCACTGGTAGTATTAACATAGCACAGCGTTATTTACATTTATGTACATTTATAAGACTGCCTCCGTGGTCCAGTGGATAGCGTATGCGACTGCTGATCGGAGGTCCCGGATTCGATTCCCAGGTCGGGCAAAAGTGTTACTGGGTTTTCCCGAATTCTCAGTAGCAGCACGGAGTCTGGTGATGTGCCCGGTAACGGCAATAGGCTCGCCCCCTATTACGTGGGACCTAAAAATTCATGGCGAAAGGTGGGTGTAATATTACACCTCTGCCTACCCCTTAGGGGATACAGGCGTGAGCCTATAAAACAATCTAGGAATTTTACGTATAGTTCTTGGGCTCTATATATTTTGAAGCATTCATCTTGACTGCTAAAAATCTACGCTTTTTATAAATTTGGAGGGACCAACATGACGACAGATAGCGTTTCTGTTCTGCAGCCTATTTTTATATTGTTTCGTGTGAGGCACACAGGTCGCAGATATAATATACAAATCAAACAAATACATTGAAATACAGACTTTATTTTGGAACACAAAACCTTTTATGCCCTTTCACTTATAAAAATAATAAAAATATTCCTATCAGTGTCAACTGTGTTGAGTAATACGTTTTATAAATTTTATTATTATTTCGACACATCAATTCCTAAGACCAGTTTCGATATCGTTATCGGTATCTTATATTATCAATAACGAGATTACTTTATCACCGCGGAGAATTGAGATAAAAATAGGTTGCTACATAAAGGAGCCTGTTATAAATCTAAGTAAACTAATTTTGTAATATCTTAGGAAAAAAGACGAAATTACTTCAAAGAAGATTAATTATAGAACTACTGAAATAATTAAGTTTGTTTTAGGTATAAACTGAGATTTAGATACAGCTGATCTCAGGCCAGTGGGATTTAAAGTAGATAATATTTTGAGTACTGATTTATGAGAAGGCATTTTTTGTTTTTATTATTTAGTTATATGGAAACATTGTAGTTTTACCCGACTACGGCGAAGCCAAAAGGAAGGGTAATGTTTTTGGCATTCTATGTATGTATGTATGTTTGTATGTTCCACCGTAGCGCCTTAACTACTGAACCGATTTTTTAATAAATGAACATAAATTCGTAATTATGGCTCGGGTGACATAGGCTATGTAAATTTCATCTAAATTTTCTATTACGGGATTAATACCTCGGATTCCAACCTCTAAAAACATTAAGCTGAGATAATCAGTACGTGTATGGTATCAAAAGAAAGGTATTGTTTAGCACATTGCAAATATGTAAATATATTATACTATTGTTGTCAAAATATAAGTTTGAAACGCAGTTGTACTTAAAATTAGCGCGATTCAGACGCTTTGCGTTACCTATATTTCTTTCTTTAATTATAGCAATGTACATGTACTTTCCTGCCATGTTTATTTAATGCAGGTAAGTGTTCCTGGCACCCACATTAGGTATACCATAGGTGCGACCACGGCTCTAGCTTGAGCAATTCAGTACTTATACTTTTCTGGATTTATATCTGAATGAGCTATTTTCTTGTTTCATCCCTTTTAGACCCCATTTTCACGTAGTCGGGTTATAGCTTTTAAACTTTTTTTTTAATGTACATTTTATTGAATGAGGTTTTTATAATAATAAATAAATGTTTTAATAAAAATAATTATTTAAGTTTTACATTAGCCTACTTTGTCCTATTTATAGCACTCAACTAGGTTACGTAAAGGTCCTTTATCCTGTTTCTTTTATCTGTCCGTGATACAGGTTTATACTTAGGACGGAAATAGTTAAAATAGCTACCAACATGCCTTACCTAATTTATTTATTCGGAGAATGTATTCAGGGCATGAACCGAATCAATCTCAACTTCCTATTATCCTTCTCCTACCTTTAATTTAACATGATATTTAACATGTGTGCGGTTACACCCTACTTGTCATTTTGTTTTGGAGGCTAAGTGTTAGTCATTATTCTCAATTTTCAAGTCTTAAGTAGGTACGTAACTAAATAAATGGCAATAGGTTGTGTGATAGCTATCATGTTAACTGAAATGTGATATTATTAATTTTTTGATTATAATGTATAACTTCTTATTTAAATACGCAGACAGTACTGTGTTGCTAGGGAGTTTGTTGCGCTGCTTCTTCTTCCTAGCGAAAACACATAGGAAGCAGTGAAGGGTTGGGCTTTTTGGGGGACTGTCTATTGTAAAATTTAACGTTCAGAAAGAGCTGTTTACCAGCCAATTTTGAATAAAAGATTTTGATTTTGATTTTGATTTTGATTTTGATTTAATGTATACAAGCTCTTTGTATCAGGCGTTACAGGCTCAACGCCTTTTTTAAATTACATAAAAAATTCAGAAGCCTACCTGGAACAATCTATGTTCTATATAAAAGCGGTGTTCGCTTCCAAAGTACTTAAAATTTGATTAACCATCAACACGCCGAAATAACCCTATAAAACTTTATATATGCCGATACGGCTCAGATCTTGTCAGTTTGCCTCTCAGTAATTACTTTGATACCTAGCAAATTGTATTAATTTACATTAGAAAGCTTTGCTTAATGATATTTTAATGAGACCTTTAAATAAAAATAGATAATAAGGGTCTCAATTGACTTAGGTGCCGGAAACGCGCAATGAGAGCAGAAATTTCCCTTTTCCCTTATTGCTTGTTTTGTTTGGGGTTTGAATACGGACTTGAGTAGTATTCTCATTGTATCATTGTGTTTTGTGGGACGAAATAAAAGTTATTTATTGCGCTAATTTGCTGAAAATAATACTTGATGAATGCTTTCGCAAAATGTAAATCCAATTTTGTTGGAAGGAATTCAGGCTTTGCTTTTCAATAAATAACAAAAGCAGAAGATGTCTTTTTTATCTTTTAGGCTGCGATCCTTCCTCATGATGAAATATTCTTGTCTGATCGATAGGTACTTACAAATTTAGCCCATTGAGGGAAGGGAAGCTAACTAGATAAGATAATCTAAGTCAATAACGACCGATAATTGATTAAGTACCTAGAATAGCCCGCATGCGTCAATAAATATAATGGCTTAGCGTGTGGGCTTTAGAGTAAACATTCGTGATTAATAGGTAATACGAACAGCAGTTTAAAAGGACTTTATTCCCTTTTTATATTGAAAAGACTGACATCGTGTGTAGTTGGGGACTTCACAAATATTCAATCAACGGATTCAAAAATCACTCAGACTCGAAACGATATTTTGTGGAACATACAAAGTAATGTCACGTGTGAGGATCGAACGACATTCGGCGCAGTGCCAAACAGTGCGGACAGTGCCATTCATGCAATCAAGAGGATATTGTTTACCTCTTCGGGAATAAACATATTCCTCAATGTTCAATGTACCTTTACTACCTTTGTTCACCTTTACGTAACTTGATTTTCTGTCTCATATTGACTTATTCAGCAAAACACAATGCCGCCCCAATATTATTACGATATAATAATAATTATATTTATTACGTGAGAGGCGTTTATACTACACGAGCACGTGTAACAGGCTTTCATTAATAATTCGCGGTATTTCGATAATATTGTTAGACCGGCTTCTATCGACATTATATTATACATACTAGATGAGCCCGCGGTTACACTCGTGTTATTTACGGCTACTGCTCCGCTCCCTTCGCTCATTGCGTGTTGTTGTATAGCCCATAGCCTTCCTCGATAAACGGGCTATCTAACACTGGAATATTTTTTTCAAATCGGTCCAGTAATTCCTGAACTTAGCACGTTCAAGCAAACAAACAAACTCTTCAGCTTTATAATATTTATATCGATTAGCTACAAGGTAAGTATATAACAAAGGAACAAAACGATCACTGGGTATAAAGGCTTCTAATATATTATTTATAAAGACTAATATAGAGAGCTGTAGACAAGGGCAGGCAATTATCCCTGTAATTAATAATTCCTTCGAATTACGCTAAAGCCTTCTATCTTGCTTTAATTAAGTTGAATAAACCAAACATTTTCCTAGCGTACAAACTACTAAATAGCCGAATTAGTGACGAAACTACAGTGTACTTTAGGATTGATGTAAATACGTTTATTTGATGTAGTTTTAGTGGAAGTATGGAGTTCTATATAGAAAAGTAAACAAAATGTAGGAGTGCCAGTCGGTACGTAAACTTAATTTTTACCGACTCGTTTCTCTTACACATTACTAATATTATAAAGCTCAAAAGTTTGATTGTTTGTTTGAATGAACGCGGTTATATCAGAAACGACTGGTTCGATTTGAAAATTTATTTTCTTTTGGATTGCCCATTTTTCTATTTTTAACATCACAAGTGGAGCTGTACACCAAATAAAGCGGGTGTAACCGCAGGCTCAGCTAGGTTTTTTTATATGTATAGATCAATCGTAGGTACATGAGATGTTTGCCAGTATAATATTTACGTAACTACACGTGTATTGTACTAATATATTACGGTATTTGAAGTTATCTTTTATTTATAAGTAATATTCGCAGACTAAAATATTTATAAAGATGCTAACAATGATCTATTGCTCAAAGGAGAAAATGGAGTCTATGCTTCAGCAGAATAAACATCAATTTTTTACGTTAGTTGTGTTTACACAAAGAATCTATATAGGTGCGCTTCCCTTACATATTGAAAATATTTTTATCGAAATGTAGATCAATTTGAGCTGATCTACGTACTTTTATTGAAATTGTGATTTGTTCTCTGTTTTGTCTCGTACATGAATTGAGGGGTGACTTTTGACAAAAGGGCTTATTTCTTCATTAAACATACTTTCAGAAAATGATAAAAAAAACTCTGAGCAAATAAGCACTTTTGACACGAATGTCTCCTTTCTAGTTGATTTTCTAGACAGAAAAGCGGCTTTGAACTAAACTTTGAACTATACTTGAGAAAATATTAAGAACATGGTATTAGAACTGAATCGCATTAAAAATATGTTTTTAAAATGAGAAATAACTAAGCCCTTTTAAAAAGTCACTCCTCAATTGTCCTAATCATCATCATCTCGGAGTCGGAGGTCTATTTCTAATTAGATTAGATAGAGGGGGGTTATCTACAGAGCAATATTTAAGGTGAGTTTTCTAGAGAGAAAACGTCTTTTAACCTCCGCAACCTAAGAGTTGTTAACTATATTCTATGGTTTGGACAGTCGTGTCTTAGGTACTTAAAATCTGGATATTTAACTGTATTGACTCCCCGTAACGACTGTTAAAGGTCTTCATGAAAATCGGAACCAATGGTATGACGAGCTCTCTGATAGTCTATGAATCAACCATTTACTAACAATCTAATACGCGTAGGTATATTCAAGTATCCCGCCATAGGTACCATAGGTAGATACTATGCGTGGCTGTTTATATCGGTTTCCCTACAGCGCCGTCGTTTCTCAAAGACAATCGTCTTTCCCCGTGACCTCTCATATTATATTAAATCTAGTTCTCAGGTAAAAAGGTTTTCAAAATGGCTAAACTCGAGACAATTCGGCAACGCAGGTGACTAAAACATCTTAAGAAAACCCTAAATTGTTAAAATAGGTACGCACTGAAAACGTTCAGAATAAATCAGGCCAGATTCAGTAGGTGCGTTTAGCTAATGTTTAGAATGGTTTAATTACGTGAAACACAGATTTAAAGTAAACTGACTTTGTTAAATAGATTTCACAGGACCCTGACGCCCTTTTTGTGGTGACTTTAAATATGATAGTAAAGTCCAAAGGGTAACACTATGTGTTAATTAAAAGTCGATATCCAGTTAATGATTATTTTTAAATAATATTAAAATGAAATAGGTTTGGGTTTTGGCCGTAGTATAAGCTGCCGCTTTGGCTGGTAACGTTATTAGTGATAAACAAATTTTATTGTTCCTTGTCTCGGTATTATTTGTGTCCGTTGTTTAAAAAATTGTAAAGTTACCTAAAATATGGGGTTTATAGTGCCGGCCTGCGTTTTCTTTATTTTAAAGAAAATGAAATTAACTCCCAAAATATTCTTGGTTATAATAAGTATATAACTTGTTTTATGTTCTCCCAAATTATATTTCAGATTATAATTGTATAATTAAAACGTCCTCAACATTTGAATTTGGTTGGTTACATTAGTAACTAAACTAGAATACATATAAATGTTTCTTCATATATATTATTATGTATGGTTGCCTGTGGTAGTTTAAGGGAGAAGACCTGAACGCCTAAAGAGTGGTCTCATAATCCCTCCACCAAGCTTCAAACCCCGAAGGAATACCCGCAAAATTCTGTCTACCACGAGATAAAAAAGAAATACATATTTCTATCACAGGCATGCCTGTTATTACCCAACTCTTATTTTTATCTACATAATTTAAGCAATCTGCCGAAAGAAACAATATCCAAAACAAGTCTAGCATTTTATTCTACTTAATTGTTTTGTTTTGTAGGTCAACTTTATTTGTAACAGAAGTTGTCGTACTCCATGTTTATGCCATATGAAAAACTGATTGTTGATTAAAAAAATGCCAATAAGAGTTTAATATTAGGCGACTATTATTAAACTCTTACTGGCATTTTTTTTCATTCAGGTATGATAAGATAGCGTTATTCCTTTGTCCGAGTATCTTGCAATGTCATCTGTTGTCACTTTAAGTAATTAAGAAACGAAAGCTTCAATACAGGCCCAAAAGATAAAAATATCTTTACATCGCGTTATTCAGATAGAATAAACATCTGAGATATTATTTGATAAGCGCGCATTCAAACTTTTCTTTTCGCAGAATTGGAACCTAAATAATATGGTTAGATATATACAACTTTCAAGTTCTAGTCTAGTTTCACCTCTTTAATTGTATTTAGAACAGCAATACTAAAGGCATGATTCTTGTTTCTTCTGAAATCCAATAGCCTTATCAAGTTAGAAAGGTTAGGTAATTCAATATACATATCGCAGTGTGATTCTTAGGTGTTACGTACTTACTAGAAAAGGTCATGAAAGCCTATTGTGTTGTGTTTAGGTATCTAGTTAATGTTCTTTTGTTCACACGATCTAAATAAGAAAGCAGTGTGATCTTTTCTAAATAGATTAGTTATTGATTATCTTGATAGGAGCGTCCCATGGGCGTCATTTAGAGTTACTACGTTTGCTCTGTGGACATTGTATACGTAACTACATTAATATAGAGGTTTTTTTATAAATCTAATTTGTATTTGCGGTTTGAAAGCAAAAAATCGGTGATAATAATTATTATTTATCGCAGCTAAGAGGCCTGGCCTAGGGATAATCTTAAGCAGTCTATCGTAACTAGTAAGTAGTGGCAGAACAAAGATACTGTTTTATGTCGGCGCCTGAACGAGAAATATTTTTGCTTCTCGAAGTACAGAGGAACTCAGTCTGGATCAATTAAGGATGGTGTACTTTGCCTTGGTAGAATCTAAGCTGAGATACAGCATTTTACTTTGGGGAAATAGCTACCAATATAATGTACAAAGGACATTTGTAATACAGAAAAGAGCTATCAGAACAATGCTCCGCCTGTGGCAAACTGAATCATAAAGATCCTGACGGTTCTATGTCTTTATATTCTGGTCCTATTAGTCAATTTTGTTAAAAATCTGCATAAATTCGAAACCAATGACGAAAGACAGATTAGAGAAAGCACTCGAAGAAAAGATATACCGTCAACAATTCTACCGAAACTTAGTATAGTAAAACATAGCTCTAGAGTCCAATCAGTCTTTCTGTATAATAAATTACCCGTGGAACTTAAAAGTATATACAGTACTAATTTATTTAAAAGCAAGTTAAAGTCATTGTTATTGAGGAAAGGCATTAATGAATTTATAAATGACTAGAGGACGCCAGCAGCCACGCCTGCATTTTTTGTAAATTTAGCCGTTTTGGCCGATCCTGTGGGAATTTCGGGAAATCCCTTCTTAGGCACCCCTACGGTCCCCAAGGAACATACATGTCAAATTTCAGCTTCCTGCGCCCAATAGTTTTGGTTGTAGCGTGTCTGTCAGTCAGTCAGTAACGCAAGGATTTTATATATTAAGATTACTATTGTCACTATAAACAAAAGCAATTTTGGAAAACTACTTTCGAATTTCATAAAGGTTTATTCAAAACAGAAACGTTGCAAATTATTTATACTCGATAAGTAAGTTTATATTTCAATTGATATACTGCTTCAATTTTCTATACTGTGGCGCGAAAGTGTTATACCTACATAATATGGCGGCATGGTAGTATTATTAATGTATGAATTTGTTACTTAAAAGGTACGATGGGGTTGTCTTATCCATTCAGATAAAAACCCCAAAATAAATAAAGAATTAAAAAAAAAAAAAAGATAAACAGCGGACATAATTAAATTACCTATGTATATATTTAAGTTATGAATTAATGACCTAATTAGATTTTTTTAATGTGTTTTATCGTATAATAATAATATGATTATTTACCGTTCTGTGATTATTTATTATTTGAATGCAATATGATGTCCAAAATTTTATATTATGGAATGTTTTAATTAGATTAGTGTAACAATTTTCAACTCAATGAATATTGTTATGAAATAAATGATTGATGACTTATGACTTACAAAACACAAAATCAAATTAGTCAATTGCAGCAAACATACGTGCTACTTGATATTCTGTCATGTCTGGTTAGAATAGCAAGTGGAAACAGAACTCTAAGGCAAAAGTCTTAAATGCAACCAGGACAAACACTTTAACGATAATGTATGTAGTTCAACTGTTAAATATTTAGCGGTGCGCTTACGCACAATGTTACAAATTTCGCCATAGTGTTGTTGTTTAACCGTGGTGTTTGGCGAGTGTTGGGCCCTTATCAACTCGTTATTCACACTTGTGCAACATGTTGACGTTATCGCGGTAACATACCTTTACGTAACAGTACCGTCTTGTTACCAACCTCATATGGGCCTTGTTTCTGCCAATGATTCGGAAAAACGAGGCATGTAAGAGCAACCAATAAATTCCAACACAAATCGAAAATGTATGTAATGTAGGAACAAGTACTTTGTGTTCGCACTCAAGCGGATCAGTAACAAAAAGGTTTTATTATCGTTATGTATCGCAAATATATGAATCCACCACTGCTTAAGACCAACAATTTTTATCAGAGAAGACGTCAAGAAAATGGCTGTTTACTTAGTTCTGCATGGACATAAATATATCGCTTTGGATGACAGAACTACTTAACACATTCTTTTTAAGTCAGGGTATGCAAATACGAGAATGTGAAGATCTCGCTTTTAAGACACAGTTTGCCATGACTGTCTGCTGATTACAGAGGGGCGTTAATGAATTAAGAAGCGTTTGTTAAAAAAGTAATTGGGCTACTGCCAGATGCAGAGTCGCTTTTAGATATCCCAAGATCTACGGGCGCCTTAGCTCTTTCGATAATATAATTATGTTACTTTATCTTAGCAATGCTTTTATCGGCTAAATATTGAAAAGATTTTTGTCGTGTTGATGCAGTTTGGTATAATAGGGTTAACGCCAGAGTAAAAAGCTTTATAAGTTTTAAAAATCATATAGCGGTGTATGGTGAAAAATGTATCATGCATTCTTACGGCTGAATTAATATTCTATTGATCGAATTTCTGTAAAAGTGTTTTGCTTTAACATACACTACTGAGAAAACTGTGCGGGTTATACATTAGAGCGTAAGACTATACTTAAACTTAGGTACGTTCACCATTCTCTTACTCTTACAGTCCGAGGAGACGGCATTCCGATCCGACCTTAGGGATTGGGCGCAAGACCAAAGTCTTAACATTATTACCGAAGCACAAGTAAGTGAACCATTGGAAACGCCTGATTCCGAGCAATAATTCGATCGTTACTGACGCAAAAATCAGTATTACTTTGAATCTGAAACCCATTCAACGTAGCTTACACTGCTATTACTAATACTGGTTACCGAAGCAACAATACGGCACTGTTGTAGTCTTCTCAACGTTATCAATGTTGGTGTTGACTTACCAGACAGATTAATATTTTAATTATTTTCAGCATATAATACATAGACATAAGTTTCCACACTTATTGCCCACTAAAGGGCAATAGTATATTAGTTTCTTCATTAGTTTATCAAACTTGTATAACATATTGCTGGCCGTTGGGACCAGAAAATACGAATTGTCACAAAAACATCGATATTATATGAGCCCTAGAGCATAATATATACCGATTTATACTTATTTACCTAGACAATAGTGAGGGTCAACTAGACATACTTTAGATAACAAAATAGCTGCTATAACAATAAAACTTTACGAAACAGGGCCCAATAGGTGTCTTCGCAAAAAAATTATATTTCGCACGTCGCCGCTTAGCAATGAATATTTTGCGTCTGTTATTCTCCAAGGTACGCTATTCCTCAGATGGAATGAGTTTAGAAATTAATACCTCCAGCCATTTGTTTTAATTAAGTCATAAATATGTATGAGAATAACGCAGATGACACAGGTAGGTGGCGTAATTTAGTTTGCTAGTGTTATTATGTACCTACTGCGTTTCTATTTCAGCATGATTTGTTTCAATTATATTGTGCTTGTAGTGCAGACGGTAGATTGTATAAGGTACATACCTTGATAATACCTGCAGCCTGCTTTTACGTATGTGTTCATAGGTATTACTTGCACAAGGGTATTTAAGGTTTTTATAGTGGTAAATAAGTTACGAAACAGATAACTTACCAATTTTTGCCCGCGTGGGTTCTTCCCCTGTCGCGGTCATCGCGACAAATGGCTTATGTGCTATACTGACGTATAAGCAATTTATATTACTGCAACGTTTCATACGTTTTGTATATTTTCCGTAAAAATGTGACATGCATGCATGCACATGCATGCATGGATATCACTGTCAAATTGGTATGCACCAATTTCCACGTAGGTATATTATAGGAATTGTATACATAGGGTTTTCTAGTTCCATCGCAGCAAGAAGTACATTCTTAAGTTTATTTATTTTCTTACTTTTTCTTAAGTTACTTTTTTCATAAGAATGTTATGGTCCTCTGTTGATTTTAGCACAATAGAACTTTAGTAATAGCTTTTTAGTCTTAAAACTAAAGTATACGATATATATAAAACGATAACGAAATACTCGAGAGAAAACCTTCAAATTTTTTCTCTTGAGTATTTCGGAGTGGTTTTTGTCGTGAGATGGACGTAGAGGATTAGTTTTGTTTCAAATCACTTGAATAGTTATCGAAGGGAGGCTGTCATACCTTTGTTTCCTTTGTCATTAATATAATAAAACTATTTTCGTATTTTTGCACTACGTTCAAGATCAAAAGTATAAATGTTTGATTTAGCAGGCTTTAATATAGCTCATCAAATAATAAAGAAAAGTTTATCTGTCTGACAGGAGATTAGTCGGCTTTGCAAATTGTAATCCCACCCACTCAAGTTATATTACAGGCCTAGCTAGGAAAGTTATAATTATTGCTAAGTATAGATGTTATAAATAGATTATGACGAAGAAGGATAGGTATCTAAGCGATAAATAGCTCATTCATTCAAATAATAAGGTACTTACGAAACTCTTTTTTTATGTTTTGTGTTGTTGTTAAATAACAGTAACAGTTGTTTAGGTTTATGACTGGATAGCGTCTTCCAGATCAAATTTTGGCAACGGCCCGAATTAAAAGAGGCTGGTTGGCTAGGCGGGAAATTATAAGACGTAAATTGTTATTTCGAGTCTGGGTGAACTATGAATCCATTGGTTGTACGTTTGTAAAGTTCCTCGAGACGCCGCATTTAGGCCTAGTGCGCGAGATGTTTCTAAAAACAGAAAAGAAAATCTAGATAATATGTTGGAAAGGAGATGTACCATTTGGCCGTACATTGTGGGCCTGGCAAGGGCAAACACGAAACCATGTGTGTTTTGAAGATAAATGACTACTCTAATAACTTGTATATATTTTTTTAAATAACTCTTGTTGGATATAAGATACGAGATATTTGAAATGGAAATTATTCCACAACTAAATATACCTCAAAATTAAATTTTAACATAAATATAATACCTAGATGTAAATAAAGGAATTTCTTTGTGTCCTATTAGAACAAAATCTACATAAAAAGAGACCAATAACAATGAATAATCACCTGTGCTAGAGAACCTCGTACTATACTCGTCCAAAAAAACTGACCACAATCACAAACACCGCTGCATATTCTTGGCATGGGTAGAAGGTAGTGATCATTATTATTGAATTCATATTCAATTACATTACAATTAAAACCGTACGAAAACACCAATAAATCAGAGCAAAATATTCACGATGCGCAGTAGCAACACGAATGACATAACAGATAAAAAATGTGTTGCAAATGGTTTTAAAATATAATAATTATGGAGTATATAATAAATGATATATTTCTTGATTCTTTTTACAAATATATTTATAAAGTAAATAAAAGATATTGTTTTCTAATATAATAATAAATATAGTATTTCCTTAAAACAATTTCTGCCTACCATACTTCATTTTATTTTTAATGCTGGCAACATAAGGCATTCATCCGCTATTACCATAGCCTATTCAAAATAATAATCTTTAAAAATTAAAATCTTTCACCGAAGCTCTATCAAGAAACGAAAACAATGTATAAATTTTAAAAATTATATGTTTGATTTCAACGATTCACAACTTTCTGGCCGCTACAGGCCGTCTTTGTTATTTCTCCTTTAAAATTAAGAATAATTCCATTATATATCAATATCATATAAAACAAAGCAATGACAAACTGTTCGTTATGCGAAATTACAATAGTTACAACTTCTGTGGACATTTGTATTGTTTATCTAAAATCTTCAAACACGTTCTGTAGCTGAAAGTAGACCAAACGCGTGACAGTTAGTTTAATTAATATTCCTAATGAGTGTAACTAGAAAGGCCTATATAGAACCAAAAGGACATATATGTCCATACAATACATATCATTTTACACTGTAGCGTGTAAAAAATAAAGTTTAGAATCCCGTGCGTTGAAACAGTTGTTGTTTAGAATTAGCTGGACAGACTTTATTCCAAGTTTGCGTTCGGACCAATGATTTCCAAATCTAGTTTGTTAGTTTAGGACTCAAGATATTGGTTTGTAGTTTACTTCAATGTTGTTCGTAATGGGACATCGTGTGGCGTACTATCTTGTACGGTGTCAGCAGTAAAACCAATCTTGGCACTTTTGGAAGGAATAAATTAGTCTTACGTACTTTGTTCCAATTCTCTCCAAGCTCAGGTGTGCATCTGATATACCAATTATAGAACGAGAGTAACCCATTAGTTGTGTATATTTGGTACCTACGTCTTATTATAAGTTAGTTATTAGGTGGTATATTTGGCTGTACTAATGACGGTCGCCGTTTAGAAGTACGACGAGTAAAGGTCAACGCTCATTAGAGCCACCCGACGCACGGCGTCCACGAGTGGACGTCGCGCGGTCAACCAGCGGACCGCGCGCCGTCAACGAGTGAACGCCGCGCGGTCCACCAGCGGACCGCGCGCCGTCAACGAGTGAACGCCGCGCGGTCAACGAGTGGACGTCGCTTGGTCCACGAATTTTCGAATAGTCTGTTAACAATTGGTACTGAGTCTACACGTGTGTTTCGTAATGCCAAATTTTACAATAAATAAAAAACGATACGTCCAACTCGCTCGAAAGAAAGGCTGGAAATGAAGGGCGAGCGGGGAGCGGCGCATTGCCAACGTAGTAGGTATCGTCCTCGCGTGAAATTCACGAATGATTCACGGCCCGGTGTTACCAGATGACATTTATAAATTACCTTGTTTGCTGACCAAAATAACCGTGTTTTGAGTAAAATTACCTAAAACTTATTTTCAAATTACAGTGTATATTACAGCGTCGATTAAATTAAACGGTTTTCATAATTATTTAATACTTTTATTCAGAAATTATTCTTCCAAAAGTTCTTGCTCATAAATCGACGAAGTCATTTTATTCATTTATCTTTTGGTGGGAGTAAATAAATACAGTTTCCATTATTTTCTCCGAAAGGATTGTTGTCAAAATGTGAGTTAAAATATTTCCCTATAAGGTCTTCGTAATTATTTTATTTATTTTTTAATTTAATTTATTTCTTTTTCTAGTTTTTATATCAATTAACTTGTTCAAGTAATGCAATGACCACACACAACTAGATACTAAACTTTCATTTATGAATACACCTACTAACTACAAATTTTAACATAAGGTATGCTCATGAAAAACACTACCTAAAATATTTTTAATTCTGCCTGATTATATTACCTGCCAAGTAATGAAATCGTTAAAGATTTCCCCGGCATCACCAACTGCGACAGCCAGTGTTGCCAATAAAGGATTACTCGTAAGAACATAATATATTTTTGAGTAAAAATAAGAGTATCATTTACACGGTAATAACAATTAAAAATACCTTAGAAAAGAACACGAACAAGCTACTAGCTTATTACCGTAGGCCGTGTCTTGCTCAAAATTACCGTGCATCTACGGTATTTACCGTGTATCTGGTAACACTCGGACGTGAATCATTCGCGGGCAGCGCGCGGTCCGCTTCGAACCCGCGCGTTAGCGACGAGCCGTCAACGCGTGGCAAGCATGCGAGCAGCGACTTGCCACCGAGCCGTCCACGCGCGGACGGCGGGTGGACAACCCGCCGCCCGCGCGTGGACGGTTTACGACAGAGGCGATCCGGTGACGCTACGGAGTTGATGTAGTGAGCGCATACCCATACAGCGTCGATTAAATTAAACGGTTTTCACAATTATTTAATACTTTTATTAAGGAATTATTCTTCCAAAAGTTCTTGCTCATAAATCGACGAAGTCATTTTATTCATTTATCTTTTGGTGGGAGTAAATAAATACAGTTTCCATTATTTTCTCCGAAAGGATTGTTGTCAAAATGTGAGTAAAAATATTTCCCTATAAGGTCTTCGTAATTATTTAATTTATTTAATTTATTTCTTTTTCTAGTTTTTATATCAATTAACTTTTTCAAGTAATGCAATGACCACACACAACTAGATACTAAACTTTCATTTATGAATACACCTACTAACTACAAATTTTAACATAAGGTATGCTCATGAAAAACACTACCTAAAATATTTTTAATTCTGCCTGATTATATTACCTGCCAAGTAATGAAATCGTTAATGATTTCCCCGACATCACCAACTGCGACAGCCAGTGTTGCCAATAAAGGATTACTCGTAAGAACATAATATATTTTTGAGTAAAAATAAGAGTATCATTTTGTAGTATCAAGAGTATCAAGCTACTAGCTTATTACCGTAGACCGTGTCTTGCTCAAAATTACCGTGCATCTACGGTATTTACCGTGTATCTGGTAACACTCGGACGTGAATCATTCGCGGGTAGCGCGCGGTCCGCTTCGAACCCGCGCGTTGGCGTCGAGCCGTCAACGCGCGGCAAGCATGCGAGCAGCGAGTTGCCACCGAGCCGTCCACGCGCGGATGGCGGGTGGACCACCCGCCGCCCGCGCGTGGACGGTTACGACAGAGGCGATCCGGTGACGCTACGGAGTTGATGTAGTGAGCGCATACTCATACAAATCCATATAAAGAATACTAACCGCACGAGGCGAGGCGGTGCGGAGTGGGTGCCGGGTGGCTCTAATGAGCGTTGACCTTGAGGGTGGTTTCAGATTAGCGTATTTTAAACGCGCGCTATACTGCGCGCTACACTGCGCGCTACACAGCGCGCTTCAAAAAACCGGACTCGCATAAACGCGCATATTTTGGCGTGTTTGCTCGAAACGGTAGTGACATCTTGTCAGTGTCAACATGGATTCTGACGTTTTGTGCTTATACGAGCTTAGAAGCGCGTCAACGTTTGTACGAATTGCGCGTGTGCCAAAAGGCGCACCTATACGCGCCTACATGCGCTTCCAAAAACGAGCTTATACGTGCATATAAAACGCTAATCTGCAACCGTCCTAATGTGAGTTCGTTTCTCAGACAGGAAAACACCTTGTGTTGTGTTTTTTTTCTTTTTCGGGTCTGGCTGTATTCTGTGTCCATTGATTGAATGTTTGTATGGGCGCTAGGTAGTGCAGGAAGTGTATATTTTAATTGAAAATAAATATATATTATATAATAATTTGTTAAGTATTTTTTAGTAATTGTTTACATGGTCTTAAGCCTTACTATACATACATTTATCATCATAATCAGCCCTGTATATTAACTATCGCATAGCTGCGTACGGGCTTCTTTTCACTATCTTCTATTCTACACACTTACCATCAGTTTAGGTTGGAAGACTTCTCATGCCTTTGAGATCATTATGGATCTTCCACAATTTAGCAAGCGATTATTAGGAGTTTCATTACACCAATTAAACGAAGTAAATACTATAACATATCGCGAGGAGCTCTTCAGATCATACCATTGTAGATGATCCAAATCTCTATTTAAAGATTTTTTTTCTGCCCACACGACAGAAGGGCAAAATACTGTTCCCATATTTTGTGATCTATAAGAATGATGAACGGTTTACCTAAACAAACTTGTCACATCAACAAAACCGATGCTCGAAATAAAATGGCATCCACCAATTTTCTGCTGTTGGTTTAGGTACGTGTAAATTATCTATAGAGCTAGATTTCGTCACTCAAGCCAATGTGTAAAATACGCATCAGGTATTTTATCCATCCCTTTGATCAAAGGTAAATAGCCCAGTTAGGGGTGGGTCCGAAATATTTTCTAAAGAAAGAGCGCGCTGACTTATGTGTACAAGGCATTTACTTAATAAATATCCTTTTTACGTTCGAGAGTTTACAGTCCTGCTTGGGAAAGTAGCTAGATTTGGTTAAAGAACTTTGTTTTTTTTATGGAAATCATCATGATTATAGTGAGGTTGAATTGTACTTAAAAATGAGTGTGTAATATTAATGAACAAGTAAATAAAAAAAATATAACCGGTTTTGATTGCATTGAGTTATTGAGTTAAAATGTCTTGAGCTATACATTTTTTTGTAGTACTTTTGACTTCACACGTAAACGTTAATGTTGCATATTGTGTTTTATGACGCGATAATTTAAGAACATATCAGAAAACCGATTTGTGGAATCTTGGAAGTGTAAACTAAATCGTGTTGCCACCATATTTGGTGCATTATACTTTACTACCTAGTATGTTTGAGTTATTCTGCAGAAAACAAGATGGAAAGGTACGAAAGCTAGGGAGATCGGAGAAGGATACAAGTTTTATTATTGTGGAAGTGATGGGAAAAGAAATGGTGTGGGAATTGTGTTAGACGAAAATCTGAAAGATGGTGTGACATGTGTAAATAGAATTAATGACAGATTGATTGCTGTGAAAGTGATATAGCAAGATATTATTCTGAATGTGATAGGTGTGTATGCCCCTCAGGTAGGATGTGATGATTGTGAGAAAGAGAAGTTTTGGATGGATTTCGATAGCATGATGACGGATATTCCGGAGAATGAAGAGATAATTGTGGGAGGAGATTTTAATGGTCATGTGGGACGAACAAGTGGAGAGTATGGAAGAGTACATGGAGGCTGGGGTTTCGGCAGCCGAAATAGCGAGGGAGAAGCAATTCTACAAGCTGCTGCCGCTTTTGATCTTATAGTGGCTAACACTTGATTCCAAAAAAAAGAGCAACACCTGGTAACCTACAACAGTGGCCACCATATGACCCAGATTGATTATTTTCTGCTAAGGCGTAAACGTATCAACTGGGTCAAAGACTGTAAGGTGGTACCGGGAGAAGACTTAGTCTCACAGCACAGACTCCTGGTGGTCGAATTAAAAATTCGGCTGAGCTCGAAAAGAACCAAGGAGCAGCTACCCCCAAAAGTAAAATGGCATATGTTAGAGAAGAATGAATGTGCAGTAGAATTCAGAAATAGAGTGGTAGATAAAATGATTGAGATGGGCGATATGAAGGATTGCAGCGTGAATGAGAGTTGGGAGGAGATGAGTAAATGTATGAAGTGCGTGGCAAAAGATGTTTTAGGAGAATCGAAAGGAAAACGTATGAAAGATAAGGATACCTGGTGGTGGACAGAGGAAGTACAGAGTGTGCTCAAGGAAAAAAAAGCAAGGTTTAAGGAATGGCAGCTGATGAAAGAAGGTAATGACTCGTTGAAAGAGAATAAGAAAAAGAAGTATGATGAATGTAAGAAAAGAGCCAAAAAAGCCGTTGCCTTAGCTAGAGCAAAAGCCCTTGACAATATATACGGATTAATTGAGAAGCCGGAGGGCCAAAAGTATTTATACCGACTGGCTAAGGCTAGAGAGAGAAAGGCGAGGGATGTATCCCATATCAAGTGTATGAAAGATGAAACAGGAGTGGTTCTTACGGATGATGATAGGATTAAAGAAAGATGGAGAACATATTTTGAAAAATTAATGAATGAAGAGAATGATTGGTGCAAAATGCTTGAGAACAAGGCGAAGAATATTGGACTAGTGAATGTAATAAGTAAGGATGAGGTAAGACGGGCTGTGAGTGGAATGAAGAATGGGAAAGCATTAGGACCAGATGGAATACCAGTAGAAGCATGGAAGGTGTTAGAGGAGGATGGATGGGCGTGGCTGACTTTATTCTTCAATAAGATGTTGCATGAGGAGACAGTACCCAAGGAATGGTGCAGGAGTTACCTAGTGCCCATTTTTAAAAATAAGGGAGATGTCAAGGAATGCAACAATTATCGGGGAATAAAGTTAATGCCTCATAGTATGAAAGTATGGGAGAGAGTAATTGAGCGACGTTTGCGAGCAGAGAGTGAGATTTCACGTAACCAATTCGGTTTTATGCCTGGTCGAGGTACGGTGGATGCCATTTTTGCACTTCGCCAAATTTGTAAAAAATACAGGGAGGCGCATAAAAATCTGCATATGGTATTCGTTGACCTCGAAAAGGCATATGACCGGGTACCGCGTGAAGTCTTGTGGTGGGCCCTCAAGAAGAAAGGAGTGCCTGAAAAGTACCTGAGGTTGATCCAAGCTATGTATGCTGAATGCCACACGCAAGTCCGGTCCGCAGCTGGAATCACAGCCAGATTCGATGTGGCTGTAGGCTTGCACCAAGGGTCGGCTCTTAGTCCTTACCTCTTCTTGTTGATTATGGATGCCATATCATCGGACATACAGGAAGAGGCACCCTGGTGCATGCTGTTTGCCGACGACATCGTCCTGGTAGCAGAAAGTGGACAGGAGGTGCAGAGCAAGCTGGAGGAGTGGCGGCAGAGACTGGAGAACGTAGGCCTTAGGATAAGCAGAACCAAAACTGAATACATGTTCTGTGACTTTGGCGGCCTCTCTAGTCCAAGCCCGGTTACACTCGACGGTATACCCCTACCAATATGCTCCGACTTTCGCTACCTCGGTTCACTCCTGCAACACGAGGGCGAAATTGACCTAGATGTTCGGCAAAGGATCAACTCAGGATGGATGAAATGGCGACAGGTCTCGGGCACAATATGCGATCCTAAAATGCCTTTGAAATTCAAGGGACGCATATATAAGGCGGTTATAAGGCCTGTCGTATTGTATGGAGCTGAGTGTTGGGCTACTAAGAAGATGGATGAAAAACAATTACATGTGGCAGAGATGAGAATGTTGCGATGGATGTGTGGAGTTACGAGAATGGATAAGATTAGGAATGAATACGTGAGAGGTAGTCTGAAAGTGGCGCCTATAGACGAGAAAGTGAAAGGAAGTCGTTTGGCTTGGTATGGACATATTATGCGAAGAGATGATATGTATGTAGGTAAGCAAGTGATGAATATGAAGGTAGAGGGATGGAAAGGGAGAGGGAGGCCAAGGAAAAGATGGATGGACTGTGTGAGGATGGATATGAAAGAGAAAGGGGTAAATGATCAGATGACGGGCGACAGAAAAGAATGGAAGCGAAGGACGTACTGCGCCGACCCCAAATAGATTGGGACCAGGGCAAGAAGATGATGTTTGAGTTATTCTCTTAGGGGCCCGATCCCCGAAGCACCTGTACCAGAGGGCCCTGATTTATTTATGTCTTGGTAAACTCAATCAAAAGTCAATTTAGCTTAAAAGTACCGTCAATGGCAACGTGCCGTTTATAAAATGTTATTAGTTACAAAAATTTAATATTGAACTTTTAAGAACAGGATTAATCAGAAAAACTATAGAGTTTTGCTTGGTTACGGTTAATATTATAATTAAAGAATACACGTAGAGTTTCTTAGGGCGATCACAGGTTTTAATTATTGGCACAATTGGTTCTTTTTCAATACACAAAAAACAAAATATCATAATTTTTTGAAATTGACATAATTATAAAATTTTACTTCGACATTTCAGTTTGATTTTATATTTTTTTTAACAATATAGAAAATATAAGATGCTTATTAAATATTTACTAATATTGGCTTAACAGTCTACAACATAAAAAAATCAATAATCTACATTACTATCAACTTATAATAATATTTATATTAATGGTATATTAAAGTTAAAAAAATACATAAATTATTTAGTTATCATCAGCCTTTAACAGTCCACTGCCGGACTAGGCCTCTCCTTTGAAAGGAGGAATTGGCCTATTATACCACGCTGGCCAAACGGGTTGGTATAGGTTTTGTATCAAGTTTTTTTCTCTTACAGTGCTGTTCTCTGCATAATATGCTCCCTCTGTCGGCTCTTACGACACCCATGGGATGATATGGGGTGGCAACAATCCGTATTCTTAATCCGTCACTACACGGGCTTTGTTTAGTATGATTTGATAATATTGTAATATTTACACATAGAATATTCTTTCCGTTATTCTAATAATCTATCCTATTTGAATCATTTTATTCAATCTGTATTAACTTCTAATAAATCTATGAGTTGGTGTTGTACCAAATTTCAAATTAAATACGTTTGTTTTATATATATAAAATCACATGCACTTTTGTCAACTGTACAAGTAAAAAATAATAGGAAAAAAGCAAGATAAATGTAATCATATTTATCGTTTTCGGGGCTCTCCGAAAAGTGTGCATCGGGGATCGGGAATCTAAGGGCCGTATGCAGGTTAAAAAAGCATTATCTTATCGATACTATCCTACTAATATTATAAATGTGAAAGTTTGTGAAGATGGATGGATGGATGGATGTATGGATGGATGGATGGATGTTTGTTACTCTTTCACGCAAAAACTAGTGAACGGATTTGGATGAAACTTTACAATAATATAGTTCATACATCAGAATAACACATAGGCTACAATTTATAAAGATTTTGTATAATGTTGCCATACTATAAGGAAAAGTATAAACTAAGTCGGCAAAAATCCATAGCTCTGAAAGCTATTTATTGGAATTTTACCCCGTTCCTCATGACAGATTGATCTGATATTTGGTATACACTCATATTTTCATCAAGATAAAAGTTAATATTTAAATTATTGTAATTTCAAGATGGCCGCCGATACAAAATGGCGGATCATATTATATTACTTCACAACAACCTCAATATGGGTATCAAATGAAAAGGCTTGATTGGTAGAATAGAGCTCACTATGAAAAATCCAAGATGGCCGCCGCCACAAAATGGCGGATTACTTATTTTCCACAAATACCTCAATATGGGTATCAAATGAAAGTGCTTGATTCGTAGAATAGAGCTCACTATGAAAAATCCAAGATGGCTGTCGCCGTAAAATGGTGGATTACATATTTTCCACAAATACCTCAATATGGGTATCGAATAAAAGGGCTTGATTGGTAGAATAGGGTTCACTATGAAAAATCGAAGATGGCTGCCGCCACAAACTGGCGGATTACATATTTGCCACAAATACCTCAATATGGGTATCAAATGAAAGGGCCTGATTGGTAGAATAGAGCTTACTATGAAAAATCCAAGATAGCCGCCGCCACAAAATGGCGGATTACCTATTTTCCACAAATACCTCAATATGGGTATCAAATGAAAGGGCCTGATTGGTAGAATAGAGCTCACTATGAAAAATCCAAGATGGCTGTCGCCGTAAAATGGCGGATTACATATTTTCCACAAATACCTCAATATGGGTATTGAATGAAAGGGCTTGATTGGTAGAATAGAGCTCACTATGAAAAATCCAAGATGGCTGCCGCCACAAAATGGCGGATTACTTATTTTCCACAAATACCTCAATATGGGTATCAAATGAAAGGGCTTGATTGGTAGAATAGAGCTCACTATGAAAAATCCAAGATGGCCGCCGCCTCAAAGTGGCGGATTACCTATTTGCCACAAATACCTCAATATGGGTATCAAATGAAAGGGCTTGATTCGTAGAATAGAGCTCACTATAAAAAATCCAAGATGGCTGTCGCCGCAAAATGGCGGATTACTTATTTTCCACAAATACCTCAATATGGGTATTGAATGAAAGGGCTTGATTGTTAGAATAGGGCTCACTATGAAAAATCCAAGATGGCTACCGCCACAAAATGGCGGATTACTTATTTTCCACAAATACCTCAATATGGGTATCAAATGAAAGGGCTTGATTGGTAGAATAGAGCTCACTATGAAAAATCCAAGATGGCCGCCGCCTCAAAATGGCGGATTACCTATTTGCCACAAAAACCTCAATATGGGTATCAAATGAAAGGGCTTGATTCGTAGAATAGAGCTCACTATGAAAAGTCCAAGATGGTTGTCACCGCAAAATGGCGGATTACTTATTTTCCACAAATACCTCAATATGGGTATCAAATGAAGGGGCTTGATTGGTAGAATAGAGCTCACTATGAAAAATCCAAGATGGCCGCCGCCACAAGATGGCGAATTACCTATTTTCCACAAATACCTCAATATGGATATCAAATTAAAGGGCTTGATTAGTAGACTAGAGCTCACTATGAAAAATCCAAGGTGGCCGCCGCCACAAAATGGCGGATTACCTATTTTCCACAAATACCTCAATATGGGTATCGAGTGACAGGGCTTGATTGGTAGAAAAGGGCTCACTATGAAAATAGAATGAGAAGTATCAACTAACAACAAAACTAAAATCTTGAAAATAAAATTAACTAAAAAAAATTATTTTGGGCGTAGCGTATCCAGAGTATACATTATGATAGAAATTTCACTTGCCCAACGATTTTATATTTGTCTGATCAATACCCCAAATTGATGAGAACATTGGTGCGATCTGGTAGCTAGAACATACCGAATTACTTTTAACTTTTAGTAGATAATCTAACTACTTGCATCATTTTTTATTGTAATAAAACAGTATAACATCAAAAAAAATATATATGTTTTTTACAATGCTCATTCTAGAGTAGTTATCAAATTGTTTTCAAAATTGATAGATTTATTTTGACGAATAGTTAAAAGTTATCACGATATATCTGACCTAAGCGCAGCGTCATTAAAAACGCTTTCTATGAGTTAGTGCGCTTAAGCACAGCGAGGCGGAGGGACGGTCTGATTGTCTGATATGTACTTTGTGGTACCTAATGCTTTCAGATTTTATTTTTGCTGCTGTTATATTTAGTAGGTATATAAACTCTTCATAACTTCAAAAATATACTTACATACTAATCTTTACCTGAAGTTCAACGATTATGAAAACAAAAGTAATTTTTCAGTATTATCTGTTTATATGTATGCTATACGGCTAATCTACAGAGCCGTTTGTGATGAAATTTGACATGGATACTGGATAGTCTGAAACCTGGGGAAGTACAAAAGGCTACTCTTTATTAAAATTTCATGCGGGCGAAGCCGCGGGCGAAAGCTAGTACTTATATAAAATTACTAGCTCAGATTGACGTTGTGAGTCAAATCTTCTGGAGCTAGAATCACGAAAAGGTGACTGTGGACTTTTTGTAACCCAGGCACATAGTAATGTAAATAGAGGGTGGGAGGGAAAGTTTGATCAGAAATCCGTTAATTTGAAACAAGCACTTTACAAATGCGGACAACAGGTACTATATATGTACTTACTTTATTAAACGTACTTACATATTGTCTCTGAGTTTACGTTCGTTTATTTAATTTAAGCGTTCGCGAAGCAAAGAAGATTTAAGCGAGCTGTAAAACTGTATTTATTATATACGTTACAGGAAGTAAATGAACAGGCGGATCGCCTGATGGAAAGCGATCCGCCGCCCATGAATGCAAGTCTGGAGGAGTCACCAGCCATAAGAGGAGTTGTATGAGGGAATGGGGGATGGGCTGCCGGCACTCTTACTCACCAAACGAAACGCTACAGTAAAGTGACTTTTACTTTCCATCGATGTTCTATGGGAGGGTAGTACTTCCCCGTTCGAGCCATTCATGCTGACATCAGCATTGCTGCGAAAACTAGGTTAAGGATGGGTATGGATAGTAAGAACTCATAAGGACGTTTTGTAACCTAAATTCTGATTGTTCTGGTTGTCGTGATTATATACGACATACCTTAAAATACTTCTTCCACTATATTTTATCAGCTAAATGAGTTTATTACAATTTAAAATGTAAGGCATGTTACGAGACAGGCAGGACTACAAAGGTGATGAAAAAAAACCACTGAAATGTACTAAATTATAGGCTACCCTTGATATCATAGCCTGTTTCATACATTTTTACACAAGCCACATATATTTCACGGTGTAAATAATATTGTTTGTAATAAAGCCTAAATGTGCGTCGGATTGCGACACGATTTTTATCACATTCAATTCAAATTCAAATGTTTTATTGCTCTCCATATGTATTAGAAGTTGTACAAAGATAAGGTATAGACCAAATATGGACCCTGTCGGGCACGGCAAAATAGATAGAAGAGGAGAAAGGAGGAAGCCACTGTTGTTATTAAAGTATTGAAAAGATATTGAACACAATTATTTTTAATTAATTAATTTTGTTTAATTAATAATAAATAATAATAGTTAAATGGTAATAATTGTATAAATAAATAAATTATGGAAATTCGAATTTATTAGTCACTGTATTAATGAAATAATGTTAGTTTAGATTATAGTTTGTGATTTAGGTACTCATTTAAGTTATAATAGCTTTTCTTGAGCAGAAAGTGTCGTAATTTAGTAATAAATCTGTTGTATTTATTTTCGTCTCTTATAATAGCTGGTAGTTTATTGTATATTTTTAAATGTAAGTCGAAATATATTATAATTGAACACATTCTTACACGTGTTGGACTGAAATTCGACTTTGAATAAAAGTGCGCTAAATTGTTGAATAGAAATATTATAAATAGTTGAAATAGACTTATTGAATATTTACCTAATACAAGACATATTAAATAAATTTACTAAAGTAGTTTTATAGTAGCGCTGGCTACAGCAGGAGGTACGGGGTAAGCGATGATTAACAATAAACACGCGGTGCGCACCATGGATTCGAACCTGAAACCCTCTACATTGCACTCTGTTGGTACATCGGTACATCCACTAGGGCTCACTAGCCTATCGCTGCTTCTGTCTGACAAGAAAATAAATGTACTCTAACTAGGAGATTCACCAGCAGATTGCAGTTATTTTTGCAGTCTAAACAGGCTCATTCAGGCCAATTCATTCTTTCAAAGGAGAGGCCTAGTCCAACAGTGAACTAATCGATTTTTAACTTTCGCAATTTGTATACATCATACAATAGGTATTATTTAGCGGGTCTTAGTCGCGATAATTTACTTATTTCAAGGCATAAATTCCCAAGATCACAGTCCCTCCGCGACCACGACCGTTGTAAGCCAGTAGAAACGTAGGAGAATAACAAAGGTATTTATCCCTTGAAATAAGTAAATTATCGCGACTAAGACGCGCTAAATAATATTGCACAACAGTGAACAGGCTGTTGGTGAAAAGGCAAGGATGATAAAAAAGGTTCATGCATATGTTGTATGGGAAAGCTAACCCTCGAATACATCTTTTAGTAACTACTCGTAATAGGATTTTGAATAAAACATATAAAGTATAATGTATCTCTATCTGCATTTAGTGAGTCCCCTCCATTTAAAAAGTATTGGTAATAAAATTAAACCATCTGCTGCTGGCAATTATACTGCACTCAAGTGGTTTTTATGACTTTATACTTAGCCCCATTGTGTTTGGCCTACTCCGATTTAAAATGAAATCAGAAATATTTTACATTGTCACTGCATTACTGTGTGTCCTGTTTAATAAGGTGTAAAGTGAAAAGTCCTAGGAATTATAATTATATATTTTTTATAGAAGATAAGTTTTCTTTCAGACATGTAGTACGTCAGCAGTCTTCAATTAAACTACCATATTTTAATAAAAGTCTGCAAGGGTATTTAACAACTGGCTTGCAAGTTGAATTTCTGTTATTTAGCTTGCGTATTCTGGGTAATATTATTGCGATCCGATAAATATTATATCACAATAATACTGTTAGGTACACCGATAACGTGAAGCTTACTACTTCACTCAAACAACATTGTAGTAATCCCTCATCCATTGCATCTCATACAACACATCATCCAACACAAACGTTCAGGAAATATAACAGGCTATGAGCCCGATTAATCCATTTCCTCGAACCAAGGAAATACTAGGTACGTCTTATTTTCTAAGAAAGCGTATTCAAGTTATCGTACAAGATACCAATAACACATATTTCACTCGCATTACGCTTAGAATGATAGCGTACAAAATCAAATAAAACTCAAAGGTGAGGCTCATGAATTATAAATCTCCTGCGTCTAAACGAGCTGTATCGATTCACACAGGAACATACGCATAACATGTATATAATTATGTCCTTGAATGTTTAATCAGATTCTGAATATTTGAATATCTATTCACTGTCAAGGATATACGGAATACGAGTCTATTTTTGTTGTTCACCGAACATTTCCATCAATATTCTGTAATCATCGTAATCCGTGGTTCGTAGGTATGTGGCGGTATTCCATATTTATGAAATTATGTTTGTCTGACGGTGACAGGAGTGTTGGTTTAGTCTTCGTTTTCTCAAGCGTGAATTTCCGGAATACGAGGTAAACTGACGATTTCTATGGTATATCTGTTACCCAATGCATATCTAAACTTGATATATAAAGCGAAGCAAGTGATGGCAGTAGTTTTGGTCAAACGTTAATTAATCCTTCAGTTGAATTGCGTCAAATATCTCGAAACGAAATAAATATCTTCGTTTGAAATGAAATATGTATACGAGTGTACGACAACCGCGGTAGGTAAGATGTCAGTTTAATACAATAATAAATAATATTATAAGAATAACCATGGTCATAGGATAACATAGAGTGTAGGCAGCGATAGCCTAGTGGAGGGACCGACAAGCTGTTAAAATCGACTTCAGGCTCGATTATTGCAATGAAATTATTGACGGCACGTATCTAAGGGCCCATAAATACGTCCGTCTATTGTCATCATTTCATGAACGTGTCCCAATTGTATTTGTAATTTCGTACTTGTTTAGAATAGGAACTCTCGTGAAGACAACTGTAAATCTAACAAACCTAGTATCTTGTGAATGATTGACAGAAAATCTAAATAATTTATACCCATTGCATGATTACCATAGCGAACCTCTGAGTGCTCGATAATCGAATATCCAATGTAATAGACAAAGGAAAGTGTCCATTCGTCCATCTGGTTAAGAACTTGTATCTTGAGAATCAAATGATTGACAGAAATCTAAAATATTAAAACCCATTGTATGATAATTACAACGTGGCGAACCACTGAGTACTCGATTATCGAATATCCAATGTAATAGACAAAGGAGAGTGCCCATTCGTTCAATATCTGATCGATTTGGCCAAGAACAGATTCCATTTGGTTTCTAATTATCGTTATGGACCACTTGGGAACCAATCGTTTGTTCATCAAATTGATATTTTGACCTTTACAAGATTAAATTGTTCCAGCCGAAATACGGGTGCTCGAGATAATATTTTGTTCAATGTTTACCTTGGTTTTAGATGTAAAATTAATATTTCTTTGTGGAATTGGAAATTAAAGAAAAACATTACCTCAGATTTCTAGTATTCTGTTGATTTTGGAATAATAGAGTTTATAAATAAAATTGATTGTTATGAATTAGATTGTTCATTTTGTTAGTAAGCCAAGAATAACTTTGATTAAAATATACATCTTTTGCGAAGCTTGTGTGCCGGTAATGGTAAAAGCTAGCTAACCGGTTGGATAGTTCTGATACCAGTACGTAAAGCATTGGCAGTGCGTCTGCTTTACCTAAACTCTACAAAAAGCTCCGCTACCACAAATGTCAGCTGTCGCGACTAAACTATTATCATAGTCGTTATACCTATACGAGGGTCAAACTGAAAGTTCTTAGAAAATCAAAAACTGATTACATTAGCCAGTTATTAGTTTTATTATATCTTTTCAAAATATTGTCCATTGACGTCAATACACCGCTGCATGCGATGGAACCACTGGGAAAAGCACTTTGCCCACTCGTCCTTAGGGGTCTCTTCAATGGCATCGCGATACGCAGCCACCGCTTCTTCAGCATTCATAAACCGCTTTCCTTTAAGTTTTTCTTTAATTTTTGGAAATAAATAAAAATCACAAGGCGCGAGGTCGGGGCTATACGGCGGGTGACCCAGTAATTCAACGTTTGATGTCGCCAAATAGTCGATCGTTCGCTTGGCGGTGTGCGACGAGGCGTTGTCGTGGTGAAGGAGGATCCTACTGCGAGGTCGTTTCTCTCGAACTTTTTCCAAGACAAGTGGCAAACAATTGGTAGTGTACCATTCTGCAGAAACTGTTTTTTGATCCTCTAACACAATTGTTGCGAAATGACCTATCCTTCCAAAGAACGAGGCCACCATTTTTTTTCCCGCACTTCGATCTCTCTTCACTTTAGTTGGCAACTCCTCGAAAGGAAACACCCACTGAGCAGATTGTCTTTTGGTTTCAGGATCATAACAGTAAATCCAGCTTTCGTCACCTGTTAGTATGTCGAACACAGCATTTGAGTCACCTCCGTTAAATCTTTCAATCATTTTACGGCACCAATCCACACGATGGAGTTTTTGAGCCTTAGTCAAATTATGAGGTATCCACCGGGCGCAAAGCTTCCTGACCGCTAAATGTTCGTGGAAGATTTTGTGCACTTGACTCATACCGATGCCTAAGCTTGTCCGAATCTGCTGATAGGTCACTCTTTTGTCAGTCTCTATCATACGCCGCACAACACAGATGTTATTTTCAGTCGTCGCCGTAGAAGGCCATCCCTCACGTACATCTTCAGTGAGATTAGTGCGACCACGTTTAAACTCATTAAACCAGTTGTAAACAGTCGCACGAGATGGGGCTTCATCGTGAAAGGCCAATCGTAGTCTATCATAACTTTCTTGTTGACTTAAATGACATCGAAAGTCATAAAAAATCATTGCACGAAAATTTTCTCGTGTTAAATTCATGTTGATGTGACACAGACAATTTTCAATTTGCCGCCAAATCGTAAAACAAATGACAAATGAATGAAATATATACTCAGTAATATTGGCAAAGAGTTCTGTTTTCAAATTTTAGAATATTTTTTTTATTATATTGTTTATAAGTGGCCAGTTCTAAGAACTTTCAGTTTGACCCTCGTAATATTTCTGTGAAGTCTGCAGTAGGTATATGTTATTCACTTACCAACCGATTGTATTATAAATAGAAGAAAAGTAAAGTGAATGTTTTAGCAAATTAAAACAGAATTCTATAGTACGTAAGAGCTATAAATCTAAATATAGTTAATAAATTAATATTAAACAAAATAAAAGTATATTTAACAAAAATAATATTTTTTATTTAATATTTTTTATATTAATGTTTCTGTAGCCATTTCACACTATCTTCCTGAAATACATAAACGGATAATACCATCAAACAAATAAATCAAATATTAGAAACTAAAATTTGATGTTAAAAAATCGTGTAATATAAAGAAAACGCTATGCAGTGGACATTTTACATACATACTTATGCTCACGCCTTTTTCCCGTCGGGGTAGGCAGAGACAACGGAACGCCACTTGCTTCTATCCTTACAAAAATTTTAATAGAAATTAATCAAGTTAGCCTCATTAAATAATAACATAAAACCATTAATTACATCATCATTTAATCTCATGAATTTATATATAAAACGTACGATTTATAAACTTTGTCATTACCGAACAAAGCACTGTTTTCAGAATCAGGGGGATAGAAAACAAAGTTTACCAAACAGGCCGATTTCGGGTGAACCACGGCCAATTCTGTTTTTGACTATGGTATTATAACGTTGTAAATAAAGTCAGAACTGTAGAACGAGGAAAACATTTCATTAATTCAATGTTTACTTAATGTTTTTTTTGCGGTAATAAATGTGTATTTAGGCTTCGCTCACGTGAACAATCTACCCCAATTAGAATCAATTCACTCCCTTTAAAGGGCAAAAGTTCTGAAAACGCCGATTTATGAGTAATGTTTATTTTTAGCTAGGAGTTGCTGTATGAAATTAATTGTACCTTTTACCTTCCCTGAAAAATATCTAACTTCCCCTACTTAGTTTCCAACCCTAATTCTTCCTCATTCATAGATTTATGACGGATATATGCAACGCCTTGGTTCATCCCTTGAAATATCACAAACCGCATATAAATTCATAAAGCGGAAGAATAACTTTAAAATAAATACAAATAAATATGACTAGAAAAGGTAATCAGTGCTATCACGAAATGTTACTTTATTTATAGTACGTGTTCTTATATTGAAATTGAAATCATACCAAAATATGCCGAAATTATCAAAAATGGCCCTTTAAATATTACTATAACATTTAAAGTTATCCGGGTAATTTATATCTACATATTTATCTTACTTTTGAGCCGACAATACTGTCAAAAACATGTTCTAAAAATCTATTACAACTTTGAATGGAGGTTGTAATACATTTAGAGATGTAGGGAGATTATTTAGTAGGTAGGTAGTTAGTATGCCTATTATTTAGACCCAATTTCCCAACTTTGTTTGCGAATCATGAAATATACCTATATATGTTTGTTGCTAGGTAAGTATAATGTATTTACCGTCCGTTTCGCTCAAAATTAGGAGATTTCATTTCAGTAAAGTACCCATTAGTTTCGACGTTTGTTCACAAAAGTAATATTTTACAGCAAAAAGTTTTAGAATATGGTTTCAGGCTTCAAACTCAACAGCATGTTGGTTATTATTATTATTAGGTATACGAGTGTTTCTATTAGTCATGTACACATAAGGAGACAGGTGTAGGCGTAGGCTCCCTCAGTTTGTGACTGAATGACTATGCCGCTTCATTTTGTTGTAAACGCAACAGGACCGTGCCGCGCACCCAATCCAGCGCCTGCGTGCGAAACCTATGAAGCGCCTTTCTGTCATTCTTTTTCGAAAGTAATTTTAATTATTAACGCATTTAGGCCGGCGCGCGGCGCCCCTATTACCCTGGCGCCTGTGTGCGCCGCACACATTGCACATAGGGGCGGCTCAGCCCTGAACGCAAGAGTCAACGATTACCGATTTAGTCTAACAGAAAACGCCCATTTCGATGAAAACTAGAGATGGTCCAGTTCTATTGTTTGGCGTATTGCCTTTGTTAATTATTTTAGTTTCTGATAGACTTATGAAATCGGTGCGGGAATTTAGGAAAACATTAATTATCTTCCTAGGGCTAAGAAAATATGTAACTTGCTCCGAAGCGTTGCGACGTAAAAGAAGTACAAACAAACACACTTTCGCATTTATAATATTAAATACTAGCTGTCCCGGCGAACCCTGTATCGCCTTTTAAAGGTCTTTTTGCTTATTCCTTTTTTTTCAAACCACTTTTCCAGGAAATTCTGAACAAAGTTACCAAAGCCAACAATCCCTTTAAATATTGGAGACGATTCCCATATCGATTTAAAAAAGAATCCCATCCGCCATCTTTGATCACGAAACAGATGTTGTATTTGGATTCCCCGTCCCTTATAACATCGCACACGATACCAATATTGTTTTTTTTTAATTTTCCCATCCGCCATCTTTGATTTCCCATCCACCATCTTTGATCACGAAATAGATGTTGTATTTCGATTCCCGATTCGAAAATATCGAAGGAGATACTCATAATGATTTTTAAAATTTTCTCATCCGCCATCTTTGATTTCCCAAATCACCAAATCCTAAATAAATTTCATATTATTAATCAGCGTCCCAAAAATCTCGAAAACGATACCCGTATAGATTATGTATCCTATTCGTTTAGCCTTTTTTTGCCTTTGACCCAACCCTCCCCCTCCTCGTTAGACCATTTTATTATTTTTGTCTGGCCCCTAAAAGTTGTGGCGTAATTTTATATAGCCTTTCGGAATAATTGGGCTATCATAGGCAATAACATTTTTTTAAATACGACTGCTAGTTCCTGAGATTAGCCGACATTATCTTTTAGCCTTTTTAGCCTTTTGCCGGCCTAAAGGGTCGAAGCGTTATGTGGCCTTCCGGAATAACTGGGCTATCGTAAACAAAAATATTTTTCAGATCCGATCGGTAGTTCCTGAGATTAGCGCGTTCAAACAAACAAACCAACACTTCCGTTTTATTATATTAGTATAGATAGTAGAGCATCGTAAACTTACTATTCGAGTGTTACTTTTTGAGTGCAAAGATTCAAATTAACTAATAATTATGTAATCCGGCCAGATAGTATTTATTAAAAGAAAGAGCTAAAAATTTAGGTGGCAGGCTTCACATCAGGGCTCGTCTGAAAACCGGCGCCAGACCTTAGTAGCCTGGCATATCTCGAGATGAGCACCTGGTTGTTGCTTCGTGAGACACAATATCAGCTGTATACTTATTCTATGATATTTCACACTATTGCTTGTTTTTTTTTTTGCCTAGTATACGTATATACAGACTGGCGCTACCATAGGGGCACTTTTTGAACAGATGCATAGCGTACAACATTCTGAAGCCTTGTACCAAAAATCAATTAAATCGGTGCAGTAGTTTAGCCACAATATCGATTTTAAGTTCAGCAATTTTTGCACATGCTTTGAATTCCACACAGCTGATACAAAACGGTCAACGACCCTATATTGTGCGCCCCGACTCGCTACGACGCGACGCCTTGACGTCATCCGAAGTAAGGCTCAGCGCAGATAAAACGGAGCGCAGTGGAGAGGATTTTATTAACGCACTTGAAAATAAACTTTATTTTTTTTACAATAAAGTGCATAAATGAACCTGACAAAAAACATTCGCACGTCCTCGAAGATACGCGGGAATCCTCGCACGGCGTCGAGTCGGCGCCCGCGTCGTAGCGAGTCGCAGCGCGCAACGTAGGGTCGTTGACCGTTTTGTATCAGCTCTGTGGAATTCAAAGCAAGTGCAAATATTGCGGAACTTAAAATCGATATTGTGGCTAAACTACTGCACCGATTTAATTGATTTTTGGTACAAGGCTTCAGAATGTTGTACGCTATGCCTCTGTTCAAAAAGTGCCCCTATGGTAGCGCCACCCTGTATAACCCTTACTGTTTTTTTGATTGTATTTAATGTATTTTTTTGTAACTTGTGTTTCTTTAGCAGCAATAAATTTATCTTTATCTATCTTTTATCTTTTTTAGGTACAGGTTACTTCTTTTCTAACACAGTAACTAAGAAACTTAAATATGAGTGTGAGTTTCATTAACCGATCATTATGTTATTTTACATTATCAAGGCCACAGAAAGGGATATTTAAGGGATACCGATTTCTACGCCGACGAAGCCGCAGGCACAGCTAGTACCTAATATTAGTAGGGATTAGCCAAGGCTGTTACAATAATAATTATTAGTTTAATTAAGTAAGCGAACCTTGAAAGCGAACGAAGTAATGACAATGCATCATAATTATGTCAATGTAATAATGTGACAGTACTGACAGATATAGCACATGCGCAGCAACTCAATTATTACAGCGCATGCGTTATTACTGTCAATAGGTAGGAGGTTTGTCCCTACAAACTTCGACCCTCTCTAAAATCCCTCCCAGATTATTTTTTGCATTTTATTGTATCCTATGTGTTTTTCCTGGTTCTGAGCTACCTCCCCAACAATTTTCAGCCAAATCAGTTCGACCGTTCTTGAGTTATAAATAGTGTAACTAACACGACTTTCTTTTATATATATATAGATGGATATGATTTTAAGGAGAAAACATCGCTTTTGTACGTTAGCGGTCAAGTGTAAGCTTTTTGTATTACCCTTTTTGGTTTTAAATAAGGAGAGATAAATCTTTTAAATAAAATATGACTTAGTATCCGCCCTGTTGGCATCTGAGAACAATGACTAAAGTTAGCATTGAATATAATTTTGGCACAGATTTCCGTCCCTTCCGGTAGAGCATTTTGGAAACCCTTTCTTTAATCCTTTCTGTATAATAAGTAACTTTGTGAAAGTGTTGCATAATATATTTACTTATAAAGACAGTGTGTCAAAATAATATTTTTCAGCAGTTTTGTGAAATTATTACCATGCCAATGTTTCGTATGGCTATGATATACCCACCCTACCTTACTAATATTATAAATGTAGTTAAATGTGTGTTCGGTTCGGGTCAAATGGAAAACCTAGTACCTAATAGGAACCAATTCATGCGTCATAAAATGAAATGAAATATTTATTTTTGCCACAAATGGCACACACTAAACATATTTGACAGAAAAATTGGTACAAAACAAATATTAAAAGAAAACCGTAGCCTTAATAATAATATAAAATAAAAAACAAAACATATTAAAATGAAACACTAAAACCTAGACTAAAACAAATAATAAAAACAAATGGCAGATCGTTACGTCTGCATACTGGCAACCCAACCCATTGGCCAATACAAACAAACAACTAAAGATGATGTCAGTCATGTCAGTGAACAGCGATAACAATCGGAAAATTTATAAATTTATTTATAAATTAAGTTAAAAAACATAAGTGGAAGTGTGTGTCTCATTAGTGCCAAAAATTGGACTACGCTCAGTATACGTTGCGGTTGTTATGCCGCAACACTGGTATTCTGCGCAATCCATTTTAGTGGCGTCGGCGCCAGTGTCTGTTTATAACTTTAAAGTACAAACTAAAATCACTTTGCTGTATGATATGTGTGAGTAGATACGATGTGTTAAACATATCAAAGCAAAATAGTGTCGAATATGTGGTGTCGTGATGCAGAACCTTGCGTGTATTAATATAATTTTAGAGCGAGCGTCAGTGTGCTATAAGTACCAACCTATACCGCCTTGGTTTAAAGCGCGCTTGCGCCCAGATTGTTAACATTATAAATAAATGCATAAATAAATGGTAAGTAATTTTAAAGAATAGTGTAAATTAAAAATAAGATAGTCATGCCTTTTAAATAAAGTGAAAAAGGGTGTGTAGTTATTACAATAAACTTGTTTTGCTACAGGACCGGCAGACAGTCCTTGAAGTTATGATCTGGTTTTGCCAGGAAGAAAATAAAGAAAGCCCAACCTTCAATGCGACATGTTAAATTTAAATCTCCAATACGCCACAAAAACACTGTCTGGAACTTGGGGTCTGCTCCGTTACCTGTCGGCTATACCCAAGAAGGTGAGTAGGTGTTTGAGTTGAGTACTAGTCATAGATGTGTTAAAAACTGTTTGAAGTTAGAGAATGTTGCAATGTGAAATTTTCTGTATAAAGTATATATATATATATATATAAGTATAATTTTAATGGTAAGAAATTGTGTTATAGATATGTATGTACAATAAAGTACTGTAATTAAATATGTATAGAAATTTATAAAGTTAGGTATTTGTAGCTTCCCCCCCGTGGGATCTCCACCTTGTCGTGGTGGGGGGGCTCAGTAACCGTGGATTGGTCACCCGCGGTGAAGCTAAGAGGGATCCAGGAGTGGACGCTCCGCGTGGGCTTGGAGGGGCCTGCGCAGGATGCGTCCAACGGTGCGGGTGCGGGGGACAGTTCTGTCTGTCCCTCGCAGTCGGGTGCGGTCGCGGGAGGAGAGGCGTGTCGGTGTTGCGTTGCCGCGCGCCCTATCTCCCGCGACCAAATGGGGGCGCACCATTCGATGCGTCGCGGTGGGGCCGCAGAGAAAGAGGAGATGCGGTGTTGCGTTGCCGTCCTCCCTATCCTCTGCGGCCGCTGGGCGTTTTGGCGGCGGAGTCCAACACCTTAATCCGTCGCCAAGGGGGTTTTGTTCGGGGCCCGCCTGACCATCTGGCGGGCCAATACCCGTCGGAGGGTGGCGACGAGTGCTTAGGTGATGCCCCTCCCTCCGACACACGGGTACATGGCGGCAGTCGAGGTGGTTTTTAGTGGACACACCACATACTCCGGCTCTTATTTCCCCCAAGAGTCGGAGATCCGAAGGGATTTTCCACCGCGTAAAAAAAAAAAAAAGGTATTTGTAGCTTTATGTGTTTCTAGCAAATATTTCTTTAGATATACAACAAAGCTATTTTTGGTTTTCAGGCTGCGGATTGGTGGTGGTAGATCATTCCAGCAGTGTGTTGCGGCATACTTGAAACTACCCCTGAATGCAGTAGTCCTGTGCTTGGGCATGGATAGTGGGTTAGTGACTAACCTCACCATGTGCTTCGACTGAGTATCTCTCCAGCATAGCCTGTCATATAGGTATCTTGGTGTTTTGGCTTGTATAACTCCAAAAAGTAAAGATGCCAAGTGTAACTTTCTTCTGGAAGCAATGGTAAGAATATTGTGTTCATTCAGGAAAGGAGTGACATGGCTGCGTCTGGGTATATTTACACAAAATCTTACACAAGCATTTTGTATGCGTTGTGTTAGCCGAGCAGTACGAGATAACAGACATGGCCCATAGACAGCATCGCAGTAATTTATCCTGGCCAGTACCAAACTTTCCACCAGTTGCTTCCTTACAGGTATACTGAGAAATTTTCTGAGGTTATACAGTACTCTAAGCCGGTAAAAGCAGTTACTTGCAATCCTGCCTATGTGGGCCTCAAAGCGCAGTTCTGGGTCCATGGTTAATCCAAGATTGCAGACACTGTCTGCTCTCTGTATAGCCTTGTCTAGTATCAGTATTTCCGGATTAGCAGAGAGTATATCCCTGATTTGATTTTTACTACCCAGCACCATATACTTAGATTTTTGGGGGTTTAGGGTGAGAGAATTTTGCTTTGACTACTCAGTGACTCTCCGTAGGTCTTCATTGATATTCTGGACTCATACTCATTTGATTATTTGTTTTAGTTCTCCAAATATATGTCATATGCGAAGGATCGGATGAGGCCTGCACAAGGAAAACGACCGGTGAATTGATATATTTGTATTTAAAATGGTCGCTTCATTGACTCTCTGCAGCTCCGAAAGATGCACCAAAAGCTGTCAGAAAATTACAATCTCCAAATTTTTCTTCATTAATGAATCTACCCAATTCAGTTAAAATTAAACCATGAATTTCCCACAAAATAATCCAGCGATCAATATAGACATTGCCGAGCAAACATTCAAAAGTAATATCCAGCAAATTACTTTCCGTAATTAACGAACGAAGCTCCAACAATCGGAAATGTACAGAAAAAGTAATTAATAATGAAACAGAAACGATTACAGCGATGAGATAACACCGCTCTAACTACAAACTCGACAGATTTGAGTCCAGGGGGCCAATTCTCCTATTTTTATATGACATTGATATCATATTTTGAATGGACTGAGAAGCGGTATTCTGATTACCTAATGTCATTATCGTATAATTTGAATTAAACAGTTCGTCGTTGACACATATTTTGACACTTGTTTCAATTTACGATCTCGTTACAACTTCGTGCAATTATCAGATAATTTTGAAGAATACACTTTTTGTGACGTCAGTATGACACTGACATGATATCGAAACTATATTTATTTAGTAGAATTGGGCCCCTGATAATTAAACCAACCAAATTGAAGACGTTTCGGAGGTCAAGTAAAGTTAGATAAGTTCGGTATATCTAAGTTTTGCAAGATAAACTTCTGTCAGATGATTCGTGGTGACTTGTTAACAAACTTGAGTTGATTTTATCTGTGTAATTAACGAACAAGAAGTTAGCTTGCAGTTCAGGTGATAGTGAGACTTAAGACTGGTCGGGACAAATCGCTTTGTTCGTTTGAATATCATTATGAGGTTGAAAGGTTCTACATCTGTTCGGTATAGTTGCAATGATATTATGCTTCAGGCGGTGAATAATGTCAATGACCTTCAACTGAGTGCCCCTGCTATTTCCAATGCCGACGAGATGGATGAAAATTCATCTTATCAGATTTTTCTTAAGGAGTTCTTTATTAGTAATAATGATATAATAATGTGGCCTGTGATTCTTCAAAATATGGTATGGGACCCAGCTTTTCATAACTATACAACAAAAATCTAAGAACTATCTTTATATATATATTTCTTGTGTGCGTGTGTATATCACTGAACTCCTCCTAAACGAATGGACCGATTTTGATGAGATTGTTTGTATGTGTTGAAGGGGACTTGAGAATGGTTTAGATTCACAATTTAGTCAGTAGTCAATTTAGTAATTTTAAATTTGTATGTAGTTGTTGATTTTGGAATGTTTCACATTGGAACCGACCAACTGCGCTACCATCGCAGTGTCAAATCTATATTAATAATTTCGTCTAGGGGTACGGTAGACTCGATTGAAACCTTAACTGAATAATAAAACAGTAATAAATAAAGATTTCGAATCGACAACATATATCCGCAAAATTCTGATTGTCGAGTATTTTGTCAAATTGTAATGGTTCTGACAGACAAATTGCAGTCGCCATATAGGCCATTCTAGCCAAACGTCACTGATACCGTTTGCGTGGTTTGCGTTATATATCTTTGGGTAGTACATTTTGAGTACTACCCAAAGAAATATAACCTTACTAAGGTACTACCAATGAATACAGATGTAAACAAAATTGCTCCTTGGATGTTAATATATCCTTTATCTGAGCTCTTTGGTACTACCTTCCTACTAAGTCTTAGACTAAGTAGTTTGTATGTGTAAATACTTTTTGCACTTATATTTTTAAAAAAATATTCCTTGTTAAAACAGTTATAACGACAATTATAGAAGGATCCGCCGAATAAAGGAGATTTGTGTTATCCCGAACATAGATGATATATTATAACTAGAGAACCCCGAATAATATGCGAGCGAAGCCGCGGGCAAAAGCTAGTTTCAATATAAAAACCTTCAATTTACCTTTGAAGGTTTTTATATTGAAATAACAAAGGAAATAACTATAAGGTAAATATAGAAATTCCCACAAATATCGGATTAAGGCAAAATACAGCGCAAATTGTGTTTATTTAATATTTCTATGTGCATAGGGTTCCCACCAAGAACTTAGGGTCCCAAGCCAACCTCACCTGCAAGTGGTGCACCTGCCGATCAACGGACGAGGCTCTGGCAAACAAAATGTCCCAATAAGCGGCAATAGGCTCGCCACCTATTACGTGGGATCAAAACACTGGCGAAAAGTGGGCGTTTAATATGCCTCTGCCTACCCCTTCGGGGAAACAGGCGTGAGTCTATGTATGTATGTATGTAAATATTTCTTCAATTTAATCACAATGAATGTCCAATTGGTGTTCCGCATACCCTCTTTCGAAACAAAAACGCCGCTCCCATTTTACCTACAGGCTTCTCGGCATTTACTAATAAATTTCGTCAGGATTACGTGTACGTAATCACTTATTCGACTAATGAGCCTGGCAAAAAATATAGCAAAAGTATACCCATGTTTTTTGTACGATAATGTTTAATACGTACTTAGGAGTATAACATTAATAATCTTTCGTAACACGTAAATTGTTTATTAATTTCTTCGGAGGGATATATCTTTTTCTTTGATTTATGAGTTTCCTGTTAAGTTCTTAGAACGTTATTAATATTCTTTGTACAAATATGAGCGATGTTTTGATGAAATATAATGAATGTTGACTCTAACTTGTTCTTTCTAGAATGGTAACCATGTAAGTTTGAAGAGAAAAGTAGATACATGATTAGATTGACGGAGATAGAAGATGAATCGAACGCACTTATTGAAAAGTCGTTATTTTTTTCAATAACGCGCAAACTTACTATTCTATAGGCACTTTTTTGGTTTTCAATAATAATATTTTTTGAGGCCGTATATAGTGATAGGCATATATGTGACAAGACATTCTCCAGCATTCAGCCTGGCACTGATTATAGGTACAACGGATTTAATTAAATAAATTTCAAACTAAGAATATGGCTAAAGCGGCTTTCATAGCGGTTCCGATATACGCATCTATCAGAATTACAAAAGAAAGACACCAATATCATGTAAAAATGTGCTTGAACAAACACTTCTATACAAGCGGTTCACTGCGCAAACTTTCACTTCGCACTCGCACTCGTAAATATCAAACAACACACCTCAACTCACATTTCGCGTATAAGTCCGTAAAGTTTACTAAATCGTTGCCGCTGTAGTTTGTAATAGAAATTATAAATCACTTGTTAGTGAACTGTTTTCCATACCTACGCAACAAAGCTCATTGTTGTATTAAGTTGTGGTTTCAACAGGAGTTTGCAGCCATGTTCGTGAATAAGTGGATTAAATTCTAACTTGCCAAGTCCACTCAAGTGCTTATAGTTTGAGAAATCTTTGGAAATTATTCTCTGCTTGGTTTGTTTGTGGCACTCGCTTGAGTATCGTCTGTCTTCGTTTTTCTTTGTGTTCTGTTGGAAATTATCATTTAGAAGGGTTGATAGCACTGTGTGTTATTGTATTTATGTAATACAGAAGACTAGGTACATTGATTTTGAATTCCATTTCATGATACATTTTCATGAATATTGTAGTATCTGCAGAATATTATGTTGACTGCTTCCGTGGTCCAGTGGATAGCACATGCGACTGTTGACCGAAGGGTCGGGTTCAATTTTCGGGTCGTGCAAAAGTGTTACTGGGTTTTTCCGAATTCTCAGTAGCAGCACGGAGTCTGGTGATGTGCCAGGTAACGGCAATAGGCTCGCCCCCTATTACGCGTGACCTAAAAATTCATGGCGAAATTTAGATGTAATTTTACACCTCTGCCTACCCCTTCGGGGATACAGGCGTGAGTCTATAAAAAAAAAATAGGTACATTGATTTTGAATTTCATTTTATGATACATTTCATTAATATTGTAATATCAGTTTTATCATTGATGTTAATCCTGCCCTGCAGAATATTAAATAGTTGATAGTTTTATTTATTTATTAGGTTTGCTAACAGTCCATACATTTCATACAGTTTTGTCTTAAAATTAACTTAGATACTAGACTTAAATGTAAGACCAATTATAAGCAAGTTTTAGTAGGTACTTATGTGTTAAATCAATATGCTGTTCAACAAATCGAAGAGGACAACATTAACATTGCCCGCTTGAAATCAGCTGCAAGTTTTCGGGAATAAATAATGTAATAAAAACTGCTTGAGAGGTGTCAAGGGACACCCGGATGGAACGAAGTTCCTTTCGATTAATTAGTGAAGGAGAATTGTAATAATTTTTTAATTTTTTTTAAGTTATAATAATATTTTTTTTTCATTAACAAATGTAAAGTAATATAAACTTAATCAGTAGGCTCAATTTTAGTAATAATTGTTAATTTTACAAAAAATGTGCCGTTCGCCATCTTGGATCCCCAAATAAATGTCATTTACGTTATCAGAATGCGTGATAGCCCCGAAAATTATACCCATAATAATTTTATTAAAAATGTCCCGTCCGTCATCTTGGATTCCCAAATAGATTTCATTTTCGTGACCAGAATCCATAAAAACCCCGAAAATGATACCCATATTAATTTTATTAGATACCCATATTAATTTTATTAAAAATGTCCCGTCTGCCATCTTGGATTCCCAAATAGATGTAATTTTCGTGATCAGAAAGCATGAAAACCCCAAAAATGATACCCATATTGATTTTATTAAAAATCTCCCGTCCGCCATCTTGGATTTCCAAATAGATGTCATTTTGTGACCAGAATCCATAAAAATCCCGAAAATTATACCCATATTCATTTTATTAAAAATGTCCCGTCCGCCATCTTGGATTCCCAAATAGATGTTATTTTCGTGACCAGAATCCATAAAACCCCGAAAATGATACCCATATTAATGTTATTAAAAATATCCCGTCCGCCATCTTGGATTCCTAAATAGATGTCATTTTCGTAACCAGAACATGATGCTTGCTTTCTATAAGAGAGAGAGAGACAGACAGAGAAACATGCGCACGCTGCCCGGCTTACAATAGCTTACTATAGCAAAAAGTGTCGTTACAACTTTTCGTCTTAATTTTTCCGTGTAGCCCCCTTCCGCAACGCGCGATAAGGAACTTCGTTCCAAAAGCGAAAATAGAAATACATAATTATATGAGACTACAGTTACAACGACGTTTAACCTGTGACTGCTACCGATGCTACTCATCCGAAACATAGAGCGCATGTTTGTGCTCCTTGGTTTGTACCTTATGCATCAAGTTGTTAAAACACGTGATTAGGTGCCACTGTCACATTACCAAATAATCTTAATATATAAAATCCTTGCGTTACTGACTGACTGACAGACACGCTACAGCCGAAACTATTGGGCGCAGGAAGCTGAAATTTAGCATGTATGTTCCTTGGGGACCGTAGGGGTGCACTATGAAGGGATTTTCCGAAATTCCCACGGGATCGGCCAAAACGGGTAAATTAAAAAAAAATGCAGGCGTAGCTACTGGCGTCGTCTAGTTATCAAATAAAATTCGAGAATTCTATACTATTGTAATGAATAATGATGTTTGTGAGCCCTATTCCGTGTGCCTTTTGACCTTCTTTCCTTTTTTGTTACATTCATTCGGAGAAAAATATTGTGGTGAAGTGTCACTCCTCTGTCTCACGTGACATAATGTGGTTTCAATCGTTTAATCTCGGAGGCTCTCGGAACCGATTCGGTTCGTTATCGGGGAAGGTTCGCAAAGCCACTGCAGACCACGACACCACGACAATGATAGATGGGCACGCTTGATGAATTGCTCGCGAGGTATTCTGACACACGACTTAAGACGATATAAAAACGATATCGGCATTGGAGTTTTTTTATTTTCTGAGTTTAAAATTTTCGTTGTTAATACAAATATAGACTGTCAAACATACTTACTCACAAACTTTGAAAGTTTCGCCAATGAGATACCAGATACGGTATATCATCTGGTATCTCATTGGCGAAACTGACCAGCTTCGGGTTTTGATGTTGTTGTTTGTGATCACAGTTTGTGTTATTACCAAAATTAGGAACTTAAAAGGTCTTTTTTTTGCTGAATTAAACTGGTTTTAACAAAATAATGTTATCTATGAAGCGTACATAATGCATAACTATGTTTTGCCTCGAAATTAGGTATCATATCTCGATTTTGGGACAGATGCAAAAATACTATTTACAGACCAAAATTCTGCACTTAAATATACATGATCGAGCTGCTTTTTCGTGATGTAAATTCACGAATCATAATCTTCCAAACATTTTTATTACAAGTTGCATCAAGACGAGAATACAGTAAAATGCAAAAATCTAGTAAAAATTCAATATAATCAGTCAAGATAATATGGGCTGATACTGAGAAACGATATAAACCATATAGTACTAGGGGTATTATATGGTTTATATCGTTTCTCAGCATCAGCCTGTTAACAGAGTCTGTCTAACAAAAACAAATTGATCGGAGATGAGCTCCGACTTTTTATCGTTTATCTTGAAAACTGTGTCGAGATTGTAACGAGATTGATGTACATTCACTCATTCCATTCAACCTTATAATAGATTTTAAGTAATAATTTACATCTATTTTGAGTGAACCTTGACTGACGTGTTTGTTAAAGTAAATTTTCTTTTCAAGGAAGTTATCAAAATGGCAGCCAAAAATAATTACGGAGCATTTAAATTTGATTAACAAAATACGGATTCTTAAAGACTTACTTTAAGTATTTAAGGTATTATTTGAGTGAATCTTTTTTAACAGTGATGACTTAGTAGAAAAATTTAAGGTAAAAGTAGGAGTGGTAAAGTTTATAAGCCTGAGGGCCGATTTTTCAATCGTCAGTTAAAAGATAACAAAACAATAAATCATAACACTTACAAATTAAAAACTACGGTTGTGGATAAAGTAGATCAATGATGTTACGTACTTTTCAATTTAGCCCGGTTACAGTTTATCTGGCAAGTAAATTTTAACTGACGATTGAAAAATCAACCCTAAGTCTATATAAATGGTATATTCAAGATACCTCACCATCGACTGTGATAACTAATGTAAAACTGATTTATAAAATACCAATCAAAATAAAACTGGTATTTTATGAAATCTTTATTTTTTCTAGAGACTGCCTGCCGGCTGACCTCCGTAACCTAAAAGCAGGCATTCTATTTATAATAAAGGAAGGCACAGAGTCTCCGTAAAACTGACAGTGATTCTTGTGACAGTCTCTGTCGTATAGAATATCGATCACATTCTACTGGTTATTTCAAACTTTATTTGAGACTAAGATCCTCCACACTATAGTAGCATAGAGCATAGATATCAATCATCTGTATTCATTGATAGTAGCTAAGTAACACTGATGTACCAAGGAAGTACATAACATAACATAACATATCTTCACGCCTTTTATCCCCGAAGGGGTAGGCAGAGGTGTATTACACACCCACACTTCGCCAGATATGTTTCGGTCCCAATGTAATAGGGGGCGAGACTATTGCCATCTACCGGGCACATTATTTAGCGAGCGATAATTAACATTTTGAATACACACATAACTTCGAAAAGTCAGAGGTGTGTGCCCGAGGTGCCTGGGGATCGAACCCGAGACCATCGTCTCGGCAGTCCGTTACGTGCACCACTGGGCTACCGCCGCTGTACACTCATCCAATTTATAGCAAATGGTCATTGTAACGTATTAACGTTTATGAGATTAGAAGACCCGCGACGATCACTCTCTCCAAAAATATTCCATGTCCACGTTTCTACCAAAATAGATCGACCAAAATAGACGCATGAATGAAGAATCATTAATCACAAGAAAATCGGCTAAGGGCGAGTTGGACTTGCGCAGCAAGGGTTCCGAACCTATAGAAACGACCACTAACAAACATGTTTTTTGTATGGGAGTCCCTTAATATTAGTTTTATTCTGATTTTTAGTGTTTTTGTTTTAGCGGCAACAGAAATGCATAATATGTGCAAATTTCATGTGTGTTCCTAAAACGATTCATGAGATACAGGTAGCTGGCACCTGGTGACAGATGGGCAGTCAGACATATGAATGTACAGACGGACGGACAGCGAAGTCATAGTAATAGTGTCCAAACGGGACCCTTAGGTACGGAACCCTAAAATAAGATGACATTTTCTACTCCATACATAAACGCAGTACGCGTAATTTAATACTATCTCTCAAATAAACATTGAGTAACGCAGAACCGACGTAATCTCCCACCGTTACTTAATGGAGGAGAAGATAATTTGTAAGTAATTCGGAAGTAAACAATTTACCGTTCTGAAGGTTGTACCGAAGGAGGGTTGTAAATAACTCACATTCAAACATTCACCGAATTAAGGAAGCAAGATATTATTCATGCGGCTATCATTTTTTCTGTAATCATATTAGCAAGCAAGAGCAACTCTGGAGTTTTATAATTCTGATGAGTTTTAGGATACGTAGCACACGCCTTTTTTGAAAATTCGTCATTACGGCACTGTTGCAAGCGCCGTGTTCATGAATATACTAAAAGAGGAGCATTCATTGTTGTTATTATGTAAAAATGCATAAACATAATACGTTATTGTCATGAAGTAAATAATTATCTAACGTAACATTTCATATGGAAAAGTTGTGAAGTAGTTAAACATTATATTCAGTGACAACTGAAGTATTCACACAAACACACATTAGAATTCGAAATTTCTCACGAAATTATCATCAGTAGGTACGTATACAAATCTTGCGAATATAAAGTCTCTTACGAGAGCGAAATATTTATTTTTCAATTACTTCCACGTCTTCGGATCCTCACTTCATCATTTCACTCATGATTGAGCCATAAGCCTCCTTAAAATGTAATAAAAAACGTTTACATACACATGTATCTGTCGTCTATCAAGGAGAAACGCGCGGGAACACTCATTCCATTTCCTCGAGGGATATTAAAGAAAATTATTTTCTATTTCAAGTCACCTTATAGTCGTGGAAAGACCTAACAATCTACATAAATTAGAAAACTCTTTACCTAAAGTGAAAATTCAGATAGCGTCAAGTGAAGTTGAATTTATTAAATTCAGTAAGAAATACTGCGTTGATTTTAAGGTTATTTCGTGGTTTGGAGGCAGGCGAAGCGACTCACTGCTTTCGCTTTAAGTAATTAAATTTTATTATAAATCATCTGAGTTAAGGCTGTTATAATTTACGCCATTAGGCGGCGTGTGACGTCGAGGCACAGATTAATAATAACTTGTGTGATGCTGACGATGTTAAACATTGTATAGAAACTCATATGTATGTGTTTTGCTCGTACGAAACAATTATAGCAAAATTTACGTTTAATATTCTAACGCATACTTAAGTAATGGGATAGAATCAGTAACTTTTAGCTTGCTTTGCTTTTCACATAGGTTTTATTCAATTTTCAGAACACGAAGATGTGTTATATATTATAGAGTTCAAAGCCATTTCACAGCACGAATGACAACTTCGCTATAAGTGAAGATTTCACAATTAAATTGTATAACAAAAATGTAACATTTTTTTGCGAAAACATCAATGTTCTTAAATTTTCGTTTCACAATGTGGACACATAAAATCCTTGGCGTGTCCAGATGACGAAATAATATGAGATACTTATTTAAAGTTTCATCAACTAGACACACCTGTGTCCAGTACTTTGTGTCGAGTTGGTGAAGGACGCCGCAGGGCAAGTACAGAAGTCGATAATTTGTGTAAAAGCTCGATACGCAATTCAAAGGACAATTTATAATTATGTACTTAGAGTAGGTAATTTTGCTTCAAATATATTTACATCAGGGAATTCTCATTCGTAATGCCTACTCGAGTTATTTGAGCCAAAATTCTCGTGCCTCTACTTTAGTACCTAAGTATATTATATTCTTCAGTGGGTCACCGGTTCAGACATTCACAAACTGTGATGGAGTATAACGGACACTGTCAAGACCAACCGCAATTTATATGAAAGTATATAAATATTTGAATAGGTAACCTTTTTCCGCAACACCTAAAACTTTGCAAAATGATTTTACTGCGTATCAGCGTAGCAACGCCTGAAATACATACTTAATTCCTGCTTACCTTTAACACAACCTAATTTCTACCGTAACTACTTGGAAATTTGATCCATTTTCGTTTGCCAGTGAAATAAATGGCGGATATATGAGCGAACATGCGATAGGATATCAGTCGATATCTTGAGATTGACACTTCTTATTACATCAGATGCCATAAAATCATAAGTTTTTTTCTGTTGGCTTGTAAATATTTATGTTTATTTTAATAATAATAACGCGTAAAGTAAAATATGCGCAGTTGGTAGTTATTGGCACCTGTTTCGTATTTATTATACGAGCGAGATATTTTGAAATGTAAATGGTTTAAGCATAGTGACGACCGGTTGACGCAGCGGGAGTGTAAGGAACTGTCACGCTGCAGGTCGCGGGTTCGATTCCCGCTCAAGTCAAACATTTGTGTGCCTGAACATGGATGTTTGTCATGGTCTGGGTGTTTATATGTATAATATGTATGAATTTACAAAAAAAGAAGAAGTATAATTATGAATTGTCTAGTACCCATAGTACAAGCTCTGCTTAGTTTGGCATTAGATGGTGTTGTGTGAATGTGAGAGAATATTATTATATTATTATAATAGTGCTAACTGAAGCGATCACAATAAATGCGAAGTGACTGATTGACAGAAGATGACTATTTTTCTTCTTAGTGACTAGTCTTACTCACATTCGTAGTACTATATCACCAGGATAAGTTCAGCAGCAGTGATAATTGAAGACACTGACAAAGTCCCAGAAATAGGGACTATTAAGTAATTCAAATTTTTACGCATACACATAGTTAGTTGATGCGTTATTATTAATGAAATAAATATAAACATTTTCACGAATGCAGAACGTATCCTTTTCTTTTTGTGACGGAAATCCCTAAAAGGGTTTTCTCCATCATGCTTTAAACTCAACCCGAAGTTGATCTTGGAGCCAAATGGAGGGAATATGTGCAATATCCAACAGATTTTTCGGTTTACGCACCAAAAACCGCCACAGTGTCCTCAACCTCCATTGGTGCAGTTGCGTTAATCTACCATAATGTGGTATAGCACACGCGGCCCTACCTAGATTAGTTACGCAAAAGCAGACCCAATTTCCCCTGCACAGGTAGAAATTCTTAGTCGCCTCCGCAGCGTACCTACAGAACGCAACATACCTATAGTTGTAATACAGAGTGACTTGGAACACCTTGCGGTGTAAATATTCCTGAACAGAAACAACCTTATGATACAGTGTCATGATAATTATTTAAATACTTAGCTATTTATAGAAATTATAATTAAACCGTTTCGCGTTGATGCAATGTCTACAAAAGCTATTGCTACGTATTTATTTGCTTTACTTGTCTGAAAATTAATCATAGTAGCTCGTTGTTCTGATTGTTCTTGAAAGATACACTCGTTTCCTATAACGGTGCACTTATAGGTAGCTTATTAATGGTGGAGTGTATAAAAGAGTATTATATCAAAGTAATATTTCGCCAAATGTGCTTGTTAGATGCTTTAGAACGCAGAAGATAGGACTATGTGTGTATAATTTTGTGATGAGATATTTTACTTTTTCAGGATCACTTTTCGAAATACCTTAAAAATTAATGAAATAACACAAAAATTTAGACACCGCACTTCAATAAAAAGGTATCGGTGAATTTTATTAAAATTAAATTCAACTGATGTAATTATTTATTTAGTAAAGCTGCGCTAGCCCACACCAAGGTGAGTTAAGGTGCAATCATCATTGGGATAAATACCACCGAATAATAAACACAACGTCCCTAAATGAAATATGAAATTTCGTTTACTTGGATTACATACTTGTTGAAACTTATTTTGATTTCAAAACTCAACCACTGAACCAACTTTTATGACATTACCATGGGTTTCGATGTTATAAACATAAACGATAAAAAAACCGGAAAATATGAGTTGGATATTGTAGGAAATAATAACATTTTCCTTCTCCCTCACCTCCTCTCCTGCTCCTCTTACTATTCCTCTTCCAACCAAGGCGGCAACACATTTGTGTTTCCTCAGGGGTTGCGGGTGGCCGGTGGTAATCACTTGCCATTAGGCGATTCGTGTGCTCTAAAATAGTGTCTTATTAAATTAAAATAGTTTCTTAGATCATCATCACCCTAGCGTTATCCCGGTTGCATCCAAGACTGGCACGCCTTGGAGCTCGAGGTCCGCTCACTGGTCTAACCAGATATGACAAAATATCAACTTTTCCACAGAGCGACTGCCGTCTGACCTCCGCAACCCAAAGGGATAGCGATATTCCATGGTTTAGACCAGTATCAGTTATTTGAGGGTACTGACTCTCCGGTTACTTATAAACTTACTTGTAGGTACGGACGCCCTATAACGACTGTCAAAAAACTTCATGACAGCCGGGACCGACGGTTTTAACGTGCTCTCCGAGGCACGGGCAAGCGATAATTAACAATTTAATACGCACTTAACTTCGAAAAGTCATCGGTGCGCGCCGCGGAATCGAACTCGATACCCTCTGCATTGCAGTCCGTTGGTGTCTCCACTAGGCTATCGCTGCCTTAAAATAGTGTCTTAGATATATTCATTAAATCAATAAATCCTTTGAAGGATTTTCAGGCTTCGCTCTATTACATCATCTTATTATTCATAAGTGAATTGTAATAAATGTTTAGGTTTATAACGGTATATGATTATGTTTTATCTGTTTACATAATATGCATATTTTTTAATTCAGCACTTCCATTTTACAAACATACAATACAGTTACAGGCAGGAAAGTTGCCAACCAGACCCTTTATTATCAGTGCAATCATCTTAGCAGTGGATTCATATACCTAAGTAGGCCAGAGATCCTTGAATTAGAATGGCATTAAAGGCTTGAGGGAAAGTGCGCGCTTGATGCCTTAAGAAATGAGCAGGGGTTGTTGGATGGCAAGACATTTGCAGTTTTAGTACAGTGTCGTGTGTTGAAAATGGAATAACGTATAATTTAATTTTATTCGACGCGTGCTGCTGCAATCTTAATATAAAAACATTGAATAATGAACAGTAGTTTGCAAATCAATGAAATTTTGAGTAATTTCAGAACTTTTTACTAAGTGACCTGATTTTGATAATAATTATTTTATGACTTGAGTGCTTTTCGTATTTCTTTAGCAGTCCAATTCTATACTTAAGCTTCTTCTTAAGTGCTTCGCGTCTGGTCCCATTTAAATTTAAGAATCTGAGGAGTCGTTCTTGAGTTATCCTTAATAATATACAATTAGCATTTACACCACACCAAAGAAACCGCATTTAAACAGCCCAATATTATTATACAATATTTTTAAATTGCTTACTGTCGCTTGCCTCATGGATCGGAGGAGACGGTAAACCGTTGGTACCGGTTGTCATGAGGATCTTTAATAGTCGTTACGAGGAGCCAGTAAGTAAGTAATATTTACCCTCAAATAAACTGTTTCTGGTCAAAACTATGGAATGTAATTTTTCCTTTGGGTTGCGGAGGTCAAACTGCAGTTGCTTTATAGGAAAGCTGATCTTCTGTCATATCTACATAGACTAGTAAGCGAAAACCGAGCTCCATGACGTTTGTCTTGGATGCGACTGAAATAACGCAAGGAATTCCATTTGATACTAATTATTACACTTTAGTGATAGATATCTCCTAAAAATCTATTTATAATCTATTAATGATAATTCATTACACATACAAGGCTATTATCAAACTGCAGTTTATGTATGTATATTTATAAGTAATAAGTATATGTATAGAATTCAAGATTTACGTCTGCATCTCCGTGTTTAGTGCCGAAACAACATCCAAGTTCAAGGCAATTTTGGTTTAGGAACGTAAACAAGGTAGAATTAAAAAATCATCACTCGTACTTGTCTGAGCGAGCCTCCTGTCTGCGCGGGTCAAGTCGTGAAGCTACGAAGAAATGTTTTGGATTGGGTACCTGCAAAATATTTTATCAGCAAATCTTAAAAAAGACAACGGGTACCGATTAGTTTACTTGAAAGACAATATCATAAAATTGTATTTTATTTTTAACTAGAGCTTTTTCGGTCCCTACTGGTCCGATTTGAAAAGCGAGATTTCCCGAGATTAGCGCGTTCAACAAAACAAACAAACTCTTCAGCTTTATATTATAAGTATAGATTTAGTAATATCCTTATCCTAAGACAACTCAAACACAGTAATGTAATCTCGAACTAAGCTCAAAAACAGACAAATATACTTATAATTCTGTTCTTAAGTACATATATCACAAAAGAATTCCATTAAGAAACAGAGTGAATAAAATAAAAGATCTCATCACACAAAGATTTATACCTCACGAGGGAATCCAGCCCATGACCCCAAGCCAGTCGATATTTATAACTTCATCATCAGCCTTTAAAAGTCCACTGCTGGACTAGGCCTCTCCTTTGAAAGGAGGAATTGGCCTACTATACCACGCTGGCCAAACGGGTTGGTATTGGGTTTGTATCAAGTTTTCCTTCTCTTACAGTGCTGTTCTCTGCATAATATGCTCCCTCTGTCGGCTCTTACGACAGCCATGAGGTGATATGGGGTGGTGACATTCCGTATTCTTATACCGTCACCACACGGACATTTATAACTTATCTGAATGATTAGTGACATTGGTCCGCGTATCGTAAGTAGTACAAATAGTCAATTTATTCCCGAAACACTACATGAGTTTTGCGAAACGAAGATTCCGTGAATACCCGGAGAGTGTTCCTGGAATGACGATGTCACATATGGCCTTCATAAATTAATATTTTTCGTAAATATATCTTATTGACCACTTCTTTATAGAACCGTGTTTTTTATGATCAAACCTCGCTGCATAAACACAACATGAGATCCTTTACGGCGAGTTTTGTCTGGTTGTGGGATTGTATTACATTATATTTGAGATATTGTATTTGTACATACTTGCGAGGATCTGATATAAATTGATAAAATCGAGTCACAACATCCTTATTTCCTAACAAACTACTCATAGAAATACTTAACTAAACTAAATACTGTAAAAATACTATCTAGTAATATTTTAATCCTTATATCTACATGCCATACTCATTATACGTACAACTGTAACAAAAAATAAACCTACAACACATTTTTCCAAAAATAAAACAGTCTAGACTATTATGAACTTATATAAAACAATATGTACAGTACAAGCCCATTCCTATGCAGAATTGCCTTTATAAAAAGGCCCAGCCAACAAATAAAAATATATAATACCGATCTCGCCGTTTCTACGCTCCTGTAGGTACACAGTTTAATATTTTAAACGCGTACCTTGATTCGGCGGGCCTACAAAGGGAGTCGGCGCTAAGAAATATTAAAGGCCTATAAATCCGGTACATTTTACATAGTTACCGAGAAAAATGTTTTTAGACCCTTTGCTAAAGATATTTAAATAGAGGATCGTGCTGTTTATTGACAACTAGTTGCTGTCCACTTGTTTGCATTCGAAGTAGTTCGCTTCTAGTATTCTGCGGACGGTCGTGTTTGACATACCACATCAACATGAGACCGCCTTCCAGTTCCCTACTGGGTATAGGTCTTTCCTAATTTGTGACACAATAGCATTGTATGTTAATTGGAGGATTTGGTCTACTATATCGCGATGGCCAGATGACTATAGAGTTTGATGTCGAGTTTTCCAGCTCTTCCCACAAATACTTAGTTTATTTTCCTTAGTCGCATCTAAAGATACCTATCTATCTATATCGTCACGCCTATCTCCCATTGGGGTAGGCATAGACTTTGGAACGCCACATGCTTCGGTTCAAACATACCTCTTTCGCTTCCTCGACATTCATTAACGTCATCATGCATGCGCGTGGGTTATGGGTACTTTTAATTTGACCCTTTTTCAGTACTTTTACGTGTACTTTTTCAGTCACCTATTTGGTCGGCGTACGTCCGCCTAGGGCGTCCCCTACCGACATTTCCATTCATTCTCGCACGATACACTCCTTTCGTATTTCTTCTTTCATCCATCCGTTCCAAATGACCAAACCAACGCAACATTCCTTTTTCAATCTTTGTCACTACATCTTCTTTTAGATCACACTTTTCCCGTATCACACTGTAACGCACTTTATCTATCAAACTTACTCCGCACATACTCCTTAAAGCTCTCATCTCCACAGCATTGATTCTACTTTCATGCTTCTTCTGCCATACCCATGATTCGCTACCATACATCAGTTCTAACGATACCTATGGAATGAAATGGAGTAAGGTCATGCTACACTGTGGTAGATTCGTGTGTTTCCGCCATGAAGGAAATTTTAAAAGACCATGGTGATTTAGTGGTATCTCTTATAGAACAATCTTACCCTATCTTTCTGGCCTCGAACACAAATATTGACTTATAGAGAAAAGCTCGCAAAAGAGTAGAAACCGCGTAAACAAAAAACATGAATCGTAGTTACTCCCGTGTGTGTATAAATAAAGGACACTGGATGTGTTGTAAAATATGTTATTTGGCCGTTCACTGATTTCTGAAGCATTCCATAAATGTTAGTAATATTAAGTATACTAGGAATACATTTTACTCGTAATAACCAACGTACCTACACATTGAAATTATAGAAACTGTTATTAACTCAGTAAATAGCAGTTTCCAATAATCAATATAATTATGAAATGCACTCGGGTAAATCATAACGTGGTAGCATATAATATAGAGCCGTTACTTCGCGAATTCAATCAGGCCTTTCTATATGAAATATTATTGGATGGGAAAATGAAAATGATTAATAACTACGCCGTATGTTTGCGAACATGTTATTATGTGTTATGTAATTGAAGCATGAATTTTTCGTTTATTGTTTTCTTTATTTCTGTAGTGTCGAGTATTTTATTTATTAACATGTCGTGAGCTTTATTGGTTTATATTATGGCGCGGCGTGGTAACCAGAAATACGGATGTAAGCTGTATTGGAAAACGGCTTATGGGTGCGGCCGGCAGTTAATATACTTTTTATGCCTTTAAAGAGTTCTTTGTGTTTATGGAAGCATGAAATTAGTTCAATAGTAACGCGTTTGCGTTATCTCATGTGCACAACAGTGAAACAGTAAATTTGGCTGCTAGTACGGTATCGTACAGTAATTTAGCTCAAACGCGTTATCAGAATATCGCTAGTGCTGAATTTATAAACGTAAATTGTTGCCTGCTCGGTAGTTTCTCACAGTAGGCCTACATACTGTCACTGGGGTTATTACATGCATTCAAATTATGATCACTAATTATATAAAACAAAGTACTATCACGTATGGGGTCAGTACAGCACTGGGCGCAAATACCACGATTTGGGAGCTTGCTTGAAGCTAAGAAATTTCAGCTTAACAAAGTGTTTGTTATTATAAAACATGAATTAAATCTTACTCCAGATTAACTATGAATGGATGTCCGCTGCTTCTTCGGCACATTTTTTTTATTCTGATCCTATGAGAATTTCGTAAATCCTCTTTTAGTGCACCCTGGGGTCCCTAAGGTACATATATGCCAAAGTTCTGCTCCTTAAACTCAATAGTTTCGGCTGTGTGTTGTCTGTCAATCAGGCAGTAATAGAATAATTTTATCTGTAAAGTTTGTTTACGGTTATTTATAGCAGACCTTAATTTTACACCTTAGACTGTAAGTTATTAATACTTTTAGTTTGAATGTTTGTAAGATAAAACTTTAGCCTTACTAATTAATTATGTAATTTAAAACAACATACCTTATCATTAGAAAATCTGCTTCACTCTTAGGGCCTGTTCACGAGATCGGTCTAAGCGGCGAGCGGCGCGGCAGGGGCGATGTGCATGGCGCGTTTATTCTCGCGGCGCGCGGCCGCAATAGAGTAACGCGCGCTATGTACATCGAAAACGCTCGCCGCTGCCGGCCGCCGCTGTAGGTCGTGACAGGGCCGTTAGACGATACATTCAAGAAACAAGGCCTTCGTATTTCATCTATCTTACAATACGTAGGCATAATGAGACTGTGCACACCTTAACATATATTATTGTGTATATATAAGAACATAGGCAGAAGTTATTGCTGTTACCTCCGTAACGTTTTGTCTTCACGATGTCAAAGAAAATAAAATTCCATTTCTTTTACCTTGTTGCATGCGTAAGTACTTGAACCAGCTGGCAGCGTTCAATTTAATATTAATATGACTTTTGTCAGATTTGCATAATAAATAGTCGGTTTTTCTTTACTTTACGGATTCCGGTTTACTATTCTTGTAAATGTTGCAACTAAATTTAATCAAGTTACGGCATTTTAACAAATACGATATGAGTTTTGTGGTGGACATAAAGCTAACATCGACCAAGAAAGAAAATTATATGTATTATACTTATTGGTTGCAGGTTAAAAAAAAAACAAAGCCATGCCAAAAAACAAAGTCGAATTACTGCCGCTTATTATCAGACAAAACTCATCTCATCTCATTAGCTTATAACAGTCCACTGCTGGCGGACATAAGCCTCTCCCTGCTTACGCCATGACATAAAAGACATAAAGACATATTTATTTCTGCATTTTGGTTGTTTACAACACTTATACAAGTCAAAACGTCAAGTAAGGCGGAGCGATAGCCGAGTGGATATACCAACAGACTGCCATGCAGAGGGTATCGGGTTCGAATCCACGGCGCGCACCAATGACTTTTCGGAGTTATGTGCGTATTGAATTGTTAATTATCGCTTGTCCCGTGCCTCGGAGAGCACGTTAAGCCGTCGGTCCCGGTTGTCATGAAGATCTTTGACAGTCGTTACAGGGCGTCAGTACCTTCTAAATAAACTGACACTAGTCTAAACCATGGAATATCGCTATCCCTTCGGGTTGCGGAGGTCAGACAGGCAGTCGCTCCGTGGAAAAGCTAATATTCAGCCAAATCCGGTTAGACTAGAAAGCGGACCCCAGATTGAAACTGGGATAACGCTAAGAAAGAAGAAGATACAAGTCAACACCCTATTCTAGATGATGCCGGCTTTTCCTAGCTCAGAGTCATTGTTTTTTTTCGTCACTTCAATTTCTTTAGTCTTTTCTTGATCTTTTAAAGTCCAGACAGGGTTTAGTATGCAAGTACAATGACCATGAGCGCTGTTGTCACCATCCAGCTACTACCAGCCACCCTTCTTCCATAAGTCATCGGGTCCATCTGGCCAAAAGATTTCCAACATTTCTCTTGCCTTACACCACCGACCATCGGTTCTGTGACGGATCAAAGTCACAGTAAATGATTCTACATTAACATTTGCTGCCACGTTCGCAATGCAATAGGTAGAACCACGAGAAAGAACGGGCAATAAACTCATAACAACAAACTCACTCACTCTTTTCCATCAAATATAATGGTTGTACATTTTATTTTTGTAAGGAGCTGCAATTGTTTCACGTTGTAGACATCTACTAGTAAAATTGTTAGTATCTAACTATTGATATCATACTCAAGCACTCAAGCAGTAAATGATGTACATTTGGTAAGGATGTGGCCAGCTTACTGCCATTTTAGTTTGCTACACCACTGAAAATATGCAAAATATATACCTAACATTTTTCCTTCACCTTATTATTACTGTTTTGTGCGTAGTTAAATCTTATCGTCAAGTGGTCTTATCGACGTTTTTAGAACATTAAACGCGTTTGATTTGAATGTGAGTTGCTTTATGTGTAGGTATTTTCTTTAGCGTTCGAAAATAAGTAAGTAAATGTACAAGATATGCTAAAAGAAGTTCTAAATACCTCATAAATATAATAGATGTATTGGAAAAGAACTGCCTCGATAAATAATAATCAGACAAAACACAACACTACACTTAAAGTCCAGTAGACTTAAGTGTAGTTTAGCATTTCAAGTTGCAATTGTTTTTAGTTGCGGAGTCTTATGGGCGGTAAATAGACTTAAGAATTAATCCAAATACATAGCCTGGGTTGTAAAACAGTAAACATATTTAAAATTAGCTCAAGAAGAGAAAATAATATAAATTGAGTTTTCTTTTAAAAATATAAGTAAAAGTTATTTAAATATTGTAAAAGTTTTGTTTCACTTTAAAAAAACATTCAATGAATGGACAAAAAGAACATTCAGACATGATACAACCATTTGTCTCTTTAATAATTGAATCGACTATACTCGTAGCAGCTTATAAACCACGACGACATCTGAGCAGTCATGTATGTACTTCGCTTACGAAACCTTAAACCTACATATGTATTTACACCATTGCACTTTTATTCCCAACGAACCTTACGCGCAATTACGGATTTCGACCGTCTTATACTATATCGGCAGCAGATCACTTTTCACAGTAACAAAATCGGTACAACTACAAATAAAATCGTTGTAGGAGAAACCGATCCACCCAAGTGGCAACAATATTCAGCCTATTGGCAACCGCAATACTACTTCCAGATCTACATATATCTACCGCGTTGACTATCAATAAATTTTTTCTATACAACTGTTTGGGACAAAAAAACTCAAGTGATCGACGGATAACGCCACGGGGGGTATTTGGGAACATTTATAGTGAACGCGCAGTAATCCGGTACCGGATACAAAGCTAATTCGGGTCGTAAATCAGACGGATATCGCGGATGTAACAAAAGTTATGGTGCCACCATAAATTGAGTGTATTGACTGTCGCTCTGACCCATATATGGCATCTGATGTGGTGGATACGCCAGTTTGAATGGTAGACGTTTGCTTCTGAAAAAATACTGCTGTGGATTTTACTAGTGATTTGTTTTGACAGACGATTGTCTTAGTGTTTTAAAAGTAATAAAAAGGAAACGAAAATTGTCTTTCATCTATTAAAGTAAAGATAATTATGAAGTTTTCAGGGATATCTAGCATAAATAATATTAGATACACAGACTTGTAGATAGGGCTGGCATTTTCGAACGGTGTAAAATGTTTGACATGGAAAACAAATATTTGTATATTTTGAATAATTCGTTATCTGCATTCAAATAATTGCATTTTCCAGGCAATGACTGATGTAAAGTAATACATATCTGAGTATATAAAATTATTGCTTTACTGAATGACTGACAGTCAAGCTATATACTTCATACAGTTTTATTGAAACGGGTCTTACTCGCGATATTTAATTAAATTAAAGTATAAATACCTCGGTTTTACTGACGTGTCGGTCGCCTTACAACGATCGTGGCTGTGGTGGGACTCGCCCAATAGCTTTGGCAGTCCAGCTACTGCCAAAACTTTTGGGCACAAAAAGCTGTTTGGCATGTGTTCCTTGGGCACCCAAGGGCTGCACTAAGGAGGGTTTTCCTGAAATTCCAACAGGATCCGGCAGAAACTCACAAGTTAAAAAAAAATTGTTCTAAGGTCTAGTTAATAATATTAAACTTTCATCTTTTAGTTGGGAATAACTTCCCTGTCAACAGCATCGCAAACTGAGAAATAAATAATTTTGATATTCACATACTTTCAGACAGATGTAAGAACAAATTAAAAAAAGATCAATAAGAACTTATTCGTTTTCATCAAAAAATATCTTGATGTCTTTTATAAACGTAATAAACATAAGAATTCAATTCAAGATTCCATAACCTTTTTGGTAAAATACCCGATACGTAAACGAAGCAAGATAACAATTACCTAATCTCACAAGGTAGAATATTATATGAAAATACTTTCATCGTATTCACAGAGAAAATTAAACAGTAACACAATCATTTTCCTTCCTATCACATGAAAAATGTTATTGAATATTTTCCTCCGACGCGAAAAATTTCATATTCATTGCCTACCGTTATATTATTTAAGGCAAACAGGGTCAGAAGCGTCATGTAGAAAAATAAAGATATCTTTTAGTTCACATATTCGGGTTGTTGAACCTTAGGAACGGTTCGCATGATGTATAGCAGTTCATGTTAGAGTCACGGAACTTTGTCAACAGCCTTATAATTCAGTTTCGTTTATTAATAGAAGCCTATAAAATGTTGCTGTTTAAAATACTGCTATTTGCTGTTTACATTTTAATGGAAAGCAATTAATGGTGTTCACGTGCCAACAAGACTGGCAACATTGCTGCCCTGATAAACGGACGTTTAGAGAGCTCAAAATAAAACACAATCTCTCAGACCTCGTATTTTTTATATCATTGTGAAAAATCCCATTCTTATTTGAAGCGTGGTGGAAGGGGCCCCATTTATTATAAGTAGTAGAGCCTTACTGATTTCATCATGAATGGGACGGCTCGACTGAGGAAGTACTACTCTCTCACAGAATAAAGACGTAACAATCAGTATCTATACTGTTGTGTTTCGTTCGGTGAATGAAAGTACCAAAGGCTCCATCCCCTTTTCGATCTTCCTCATGCTGTTTCTGTCCTCCTATTGTAAAGGGTAGCAAAACGCTTGTGATTCCTCTGGTGTTGCTTGTGTCCATGGGCGGCGGTAATCCGTCTGCTTATTTGGTGCTTACTCCATAAAAAGCAAACCAGGCTTCAAATGTAATAAATTGATTTCGGAGCCTGGATTGGTTCGTTCCCACAGATCAATAGCAGTGTCCTCGATATCCTTAGCCAAAGGATTAAAAACGAATCTACTTCAGTGCATAAACGGATTTCGCTTACAATTTTGACGCCCCTACGATGTGCACCCGGAAGTTCTACGGCCTGATTTTGGTCGTATGGCGAGAAGCCCCATCGGCTCGCCTTTCCTTTCATGGCCAGAGATCCTCAAGCACTCTCCTACACCAAGTGCTCCGGTTGGCTCTCCCACTTCGCTGTCTCACCTAAGCAGTCTTCGTTGGCAGACGCCGCAGTATTCATATAGGTCTCTAGAGTCTTGGCCAATCCTGTGGAAGAACCAAGCAACCGTGGCAGCTCGACACCTGAGTCTACCTGAAGATGAGAACAACGTCATGCCTTTCCAGGTCACTACCGTTGATTTTATTATGTATAGATACTAAATGTAATAAGTAAAACCATGGAGGTGTCATATTTATGATTGGTAAACACCGGATCTACTTATCATCCAATCAAAATGAGATTGTTCTCATTATTCACCAATAACCAAAGCTTTAAGTGTATTATGATGAAGGTTGTATTATTAAGGTAAACAAATACAATAAAATGCTTGTGTACTTCAAGCTCTCGATTAGATTTCCGCGGAAGGAAAATGCTTAAGAAAAGTGGAATTTTAAATGAAACGACACGACGCCGATTTTGTTATAAATGAATGTTGGATGTGATACGTTTAACTTGGTGAAGTAGACAAAGTGCTCGGTGAAAAGTAAATAACGGAGGTAGAACATACGGCTCTGTATGTGTGGTACACGTATGCTCGTATACTTCTGGTTGTTTACAACCGTTTGCAAGTATTGTTTGTAAGCTCGCAAGTTGTTTCTTTTTTGTTGCAAAGAGACCTACTTACTTACGTACAGACTTAGGTAATTATATAGATTGATATACCAGTGGCCAGCTGTTGCTTATTTTCATAGTGATATTTCTTTTAAAATCTCGTTTGAAGAAGGATGGGAGCTTTCTTTATTTTGTCTTTTTTATTAAAACTAGCTTTTGCCCGCGGCTCCGCTCGTGTAAATTCGGGGTAACACAAATCTCCTATGGACGGATACTTCTATAATTGTCGTATTAACTGTTTATATCAATAAGAAAAATAATTGAAGAAGTATTTACACAAAAACTACTGAATAGTACTCAACATGATATCAGGTGTCAGTGACGTTTCACTGGATGGCCAATATGGCGACTGAGATTTGACTATCAGAACCATTAAGAATTTCACAAAATACTCGACAATTTAATTTTGCGGATATAATATGTTGTGGACTCGAAATGTCGAGTCTACCGTACCCCTTGACGGAATTATTAATACCTATAGAAATCAATAAATGACTTGGACAGAGAGTTCATTCCAGTTCGTCCACTACACTACTTACAATAGACCGTACGATTACCATTGTTTTTATTGGATTTATCGTTGTCAGACGTCCCATCGGCCCTCCTTGCAGTAAATGAAACTTGGACCCATATAAATGCCTGCATTGTTTCGCATGATATCATATCAAAATATGATAAGGAACAGCAACCCCATTATTGCTTAATGTTTGACCAAACTTTTGGTGCTTTTACATCAAACGCAACAGTACCTGATTTTGCGGCTCCGCTCACATGGAAGTCGGGCAGAAGTAGGCCATGCCACTCTCCAGCCTAGTGCTATCTCTACATAAATAGAGATGTAAAAATCATACTATCACAACGCTTCATTGCGACGTGAAAGAAAGACAAATGAACATCTATATGGATCTTGTACAAGAGATTAGTAGTGGAATCGGTTTGAGATCATCAAAATTCTACTACCGTGGAATCCAGAAACACCTATGTTTCTTTTCTTCGTCAGGTCGGATACTGTAAGACATTGATGTTTGTTCAAGGCTTAGGTGTTTCACTATGTAAAGAATACATCGATACAAGCAATCCTAATGTGGATCTTAGAGTGTAAAGCTTTATTTATACAAGCAAGCATTTGTTTCCTTTTTCCTTTCAAATCTTTTATTTGCCTTACGAGGTTTACATTAAAAATGTGTGAATTTAATCTTGCTTTTTTATATTTATTTAGTTTTGTCTGATTCTTCACATAATAGGTTGTTAAGCAAAAGTAACTGTAGATATTTTAGGGATACCTACTGACATTATATTAATTTCGAAATTGGTTGGATTTTAACCATTATCTCAGGATCAAAGGCCATGTCGTGTAAATTCGACTATTGATTAAAATCAAATCAATGATTTCAGTCATCAAAATCCAATTCAATTGCTTTTCTCCGTAATTTATAGATATGCGAGGAGGGCCTTTTAACTATATAAAGAATACATATTTGAACCATAAATGTTAAATAAAAACTAATCATAAAGTTAGTTATAAATGAAAAGTACATAAAAGAACAACATACATATTGAACAGTTATTTTCGACCTTAGCAAGAAATTTATTTCGTTCCTAACTATAATTAACTTTCCTTTTGATATTTACCTTCAAATCAAAATTTCATGAACATGGAATGTATTGTTTATTTCATTATTATTTACAGTTTAAATGGGCTTTTTGTAGTATAACGTAAAATAAAGGTATTTCTTTACGTCTCTGCGGTTTGAATTTCAAATTTTCTTGGTCGACAGGTATGCTGTGCATGAACCTAACTACCTACCAGTGTGTAATAATAACTGTAGCCCGGTAGGTAAGGGTTCCTTGAATTTACCTATAGTTGTTGCATGTTCGTCTAAGATACAAAGGATCTCGATAAGCCGCCTATGTAATACTGGATAACGTAGTAAGGTAAGCAAGCAAGTGGCTAGCAGTTACGAAGCCCTAACGGCTTCGTAACTGCTAGCCCTAGAGCATAATATACACGGATTAATACTTATTTACCTAGACAATAGTGAGGGTCAACTAGACATACTTTAGATAATAAAATAGCTGCTATAAAAATAAAACTTTTCGAAACAGGGCCCAATAGGTCATTCGTCCGGTGAACTGTATAGCGAGTGGACCTTTGTTACATTCGTCCGGTGAACTGTATAGCGAGTGGACCTGTGTTTCATTTTACTATTTTAAATTTAACAGTTCTTTAAATTGAGTATTTATTTTGCTCTTATGAAACTCGGTACCTGTCTTACTAACTTGTGGAGGTTCCCATATACGACCGGTGCCATTTTGGAATCTGTATAGCTCCATCCTACTCATCGTTGTTGAAGATTTTTTATTAATATCTTTGAAGAAACTTGGAAAAAGTCGTCGTTGTGGCGGAGATTTGAACCCGCGCCTCATCGTGCAGTAACGGGCTGAGGCGACGCTTGTCACCGCGGGACCAGCGATCGGTGAGTGGCGCGATGCAAAATACTTGACTGGTATCGGCACAAGTAATTACTGTTGTTGATAGCGCACACTAACAAAACTTTACGTGTGCTTGGATTCCTTGTGTAATATTTATAAATATTTATTTTGAACTACAAACTATGCAACGCTCTCCAACCTCTTCGTCGCGTTCCTCGTCAAAATCATCAACTTCAGCTGAATTTGGGGACAATATTACACAAAGGAAAAAAAAGCTGCCAGAGTCTGAGATGAGTAGTGCCATCAATACGCTCACCCAGGAGATGAACAAACGGCTAGAAGAACTACGACACTACTTTGATAGCGCGATGTCAAGGTTGTGTGAGAAATTATCTACTATTGAAACGAACTTAGCCACTGTAACTCAAGCAACAACGGAAATAAAAAACGAGCTGAATTCTTTGCGCACACAACACGTGAAATTGGAAAAGCACGTTTCAACTCTGGATGCGAAACAAATCACCTTGATAGAAGATATTGCCTCCTTGCAAAAATCTCTACAGTATACATCGGATCGCCAGGACGATCTACATAAGCGAGTTGATACTATTTCTAATAATACTAAAAGTGCAACAGCATGCAATGACATTATATGGGGATTGGAAACACAAATTGATACACTTGAACAACAGGCACGCCAATGCAACATAGAGATTTGCAATGTCCCGGAAAAGCGTTCAGAAAACTTAACAACGCTCATGGAGACTACATGCTCTAAAATTAATTGTTCATTGAACCAGAGAGACATCGTTGCCATACATTGTGTCCCGCATGCGCAAAACTCGGATAAGAATATAGTTGTGAAGTTGGTGTCACGTGTACTGCGGGATAATATATTAAGTGCATTTCGATTGTCGAAGGGTCTGAAAACCGACCAAGTGGGAATATCAGGTACGGCACAACCAATATTTATCAACGAACATTTGACCCTAAAAGAGAGTGTGACAGCGCTCCGGCTATGGCTATCCGGTCAACACAGGACATTAGTAAAATTAAACCAAGTACCCGACCCACACAACGTAATATCTAAATTTAATTATTATAGTATATTTTTTCATAAAATGTATTACACAAACCTTCACTCATTGTGTACAATATGCAATTGTGTTATTAGTTTTTGGTCTACCTTATTGATGTGTTGTGTGTATCTTTCTTGTGCATTTCAATTTTTGGGGGTTACTTTTTGCATTTCCATAATTTTATAGTCGATGTATATGACCAGTTTATTTGCATTGATGCGCGGACTGACCCATCCAGCATTGTATTATCGTTCGGTTACGCTATTAACTGTCAAAACTTTTAGTCAAGGCATTGTGTAAGGCGATTGCAAGACTTTGGTGAACATGCTGATGACAATAATTTTTTTTTAATGGATAAAAATAATAATTTACTATCACAACTGTAGGGGTATTCGTACTAAGCTTAATTTACTATACATGAACATTTTATCCAATCATTATGACGTTATAATCTTGACAGAAACGTGGCTAACCCAAGAAATTTTTGACCATGAGTTTATAGACAATCGCTACGTAGTTTATAGATGTGATCGTAATCGTGTTGCTACGAACAAAAAAGAAGGCGGCGGTGTGCTTGTGGCTATCTTAAAGACTCTAAGCTCCACTCTTGTGTCCCTAAATATACCAGCCACACCTCATATTGAGCATATACTTGTCCAGCTTCCTAGTATGAATAATAAGAAGATATTTATTAGTGCAGCATATATCCCTCCTAAAACAAATCAAGAAATATTTTTAAGTCATTTTCAACACTTACATTATACAATAGATAAACATAATCCAGAAAAAATCTATATACTTGGTGACTACAACTTACCAGATGCTAACTGGTTGCCGCATAGTGATGACAACCCAGCGGCACTAAGTTGTTTTGGTAATTCTTTATTAATTGAACATATTAGTAACTTTATGGCTTTATCAAATTCCTTTCAATATAATTATTTTACCAACCATAATGACCGCATCTTAGACTTAGTAATAAGCAACACCGATTGCATTGTAAATACTCCGTCATATATACTATTACCCATCGATGTTCATCATCCCCCTTTCTGTGTCACTATCATTCATAAACATCAAATTAAAATGGTCTCAAAGGCGAAAATAAATAAGTTTAATTACTATAAAGCAGACTACGAACAAATTAACTTAGATCTCTCTCAAATGAATTGGGTGGAGATCTTGAGTCACTTGTCAGCTGAAGAAAGCGTAAGCATTTTTTATGACCTCTTATATGGATCAATCAAGAAACATACACCACTGTCTCGCTTAAAATCTGCGGAATTTCCTGTGTGGTTTTCTAAATCACTAATACGCATCTTTAATAATAAACGTAAGGCCTGGATAAAATGGAAAACATACGGCAACTTGTCTGAATATGAGCAATATTCATACCTGAGGAGGAAATTTCAAATAGAATGTAAAAATCATTACGCTAATTATATAAATAGTGTTGAGGAAAATATAAAAACAAATGTAAAAAGTTTATGGCGTTATGTTTCTAATAAGAAAAAATATGCAGGAATACCAGGTACTATGTTCTATAAAACTCATAATACAAATAATCCTGAAGTAATTTGTAATCTATATTCATTTTTTTTTCAATCAGTATATGAAACTTCAACATTCGATTATAGCGGATGGCAGCCTTCTGAAACGTATGCAGATAACTGTGATGTAATAAACCACATCACATTTTCATGTGATCAAGTTCTGAAAGCATTGAAGGCATTAGATATAACTAAGGGACCCGGTCCTGATGGACTGCCACCTTACTTTTTGCATAGAATAGCCGATTATATCTGCGTTCCATTAAACATAATTTATAATAAATGTATTACAGAGGGTACCTTTCCTAGTGTTTGGAAGCGAGCAAATATAACACCGATACATAAAGCTGGTTCCAAACACGATATTGAGAACTATCGACCAATTTCAATACTGTCCACCTTGTCGAACCTTTTTGAGAGGCTGGTACACAATGCAATTTATCCCATTCTTCACCACATTATATTAAACCAACAACATGGATTTGTGCAAAAAAGGTCTACTGTTACCAACTTGTTAAATTTTACAGAGTATGTATTTAATAACATGGATCAACAGATACAGGTAGATGCGGTGTACACAGACTTTCGAAAAGCTTTTGATAAGGTGAACCACGAGCTTCTTCTTCACAAACTTGCATATAATGGCATTCGAGGAGATCTCTTACGCTGGTTTGCGTCATATGTGACAAACAGATCCAAAAGGGTTGTTATAAGAGGATACCAATCTGATTCTAAAAGGGCGTTAATTGAAAAAGTTGGTCATATGCAGTGTGCATGAATATTATTTATGCAGCAATACAGTCAACTTGTTTATTTCAATTATTTTATCTTTGTCAATATTTAGTTTTATATAGTTAATACTCTAATTTTAAAAAATACAACAGTTTAGTGTCATATCTCCCTCGGCCTCAGTTCTCGGCTTAAAAAAAGAAAATAAGTATGTAAAATATGTGGAAAACGCTGTGGGTTTCACATATGTTAAATATTTGTTAATTTTTATTTTGTATTAATATATGTGTGTAACTGTTTGTTTTTCCCGAAATAAATAAATAGGTGTCTTCGCAAAAAAATAAATTTCGCACATCGCCGCTTAGCAATGAATATTTTGCGTCTGTTATTCTCCAAGGTACGCTATTCCTCAGACGGAATGAGTTTAGAAATTAATACCTCCAGCTATTTGTTTTAATTAAGTCATGAATATGTATGAGAATTTCGCAGATGACACAGGTAGGTGGCGTAATTTAGTTTGCTAGTGTTATTATGTACCTACTGCGTTCCTATTCCAGCACGATTTGTTTCAATTATATTGTGCTTGTAGTGCAGATGGCAGTTTGATATGTAGGTACCTTGATAAATACCTGGAGCCTGGTTTTACCCGTGTGTTTTAAATAGGTAGGTATTGCTTGCACAAGGTAGGTAAGTGCTTAAGTAGGTAAGTAAGTACCGGACCACATTTCAATTCACTAATTTCTGCCCACTGTTTTCGCGACAAATGCCTTATGTGTTATATTAAGTAAGCTATATTTCTGCAACGTTTCATCAATTTAGTATATTTTCGTGAATTAGTGACATCCGTTCATCAATGCATGCATGCATACCGACTTCCACGTTTACAATAGGAATTGTAATAGGATTTTCTAGTGCTATCGCAGCAACAAGTTCATTCTTAAGTTTATGTATTTTCTTACTTTTTTCTTAAGTAACCTTTTTCATAAGAATTTGATTTTCCTCTGCTGATTTTAGTACAATAGAACTTTAGTAATAGCTTTTCAGACTTAAAACCGAACGATGTGGCAATGAATACGATAACGAAATACTCGAGAGAAACACTTAAAAATATTTCTCTCGAGTATTTCGGAGTGGTTTTTGTCGTGAGATGGACATAGAGGTTTAGTTTTGTTTCACATCACTTAAATAGTTATCGAAGGGAGGCTGTCATACCTCTGTTTCCTTTGTCATTAATATAATAAAACTATTTTCGTATATTTGTACTACGTTCAAGATCAAAAGTGTAAATGTTTGATTTAGCAGGCTTTAATATAGCTTATCAAATAATAAAGAAAATTTTGTCTGTCTGACAGGAGATTAGTCGGCTTTGCAAACTGTAATCCCGCCCACTCAAGTAATATTATAGGCCTAGCTAGGAAAGTTATTACTATTGCTAAATATAGATGTTATAACTAGATTATGACGAAGAGGGACAGGTTAGAGATAAATAGCTCATTCATTCAAATAATAAGGTATTGACGAACTCTTGTGTTATATTTTGTGTTAACAGTTGTTTAGGTTTATGACGCAATTGAGGCAACGGTCCGAATTAAAAGAGGCTAGTTGGCTAGGCGGGAAATTATAAGACGTAAATTGTTGTTTCGAGTCTGGGTGAACTATGAATACATTGGTTGTACGTTTGTAAAGTTCCTCGAGACGCCGCATTAAGGCCTAGTGCGCGAGATGTTTCTAAAAACAGAAAAGAAAATCTAGCTTACATAATATGTTAGAAATTTTAAATTTGGAATAATTCCATTATATTTCAATGTCATATAAAACAAAGCAATGACAAACTGTTCGTTATGCGAAAGTACAATAGTTACAACTTCTGTGGACATTTGTATTGTTTATCTAAAATCTTCAAATACGTTCTGTAGCTGAAAGTGGACCAAGCGTGGCGTGAGAGTTAGTTTAATTAATATTCCTAATGAGTGTAACTAGAGAGGCCTATATAGAACCAAAAGGACATATATGTCCATACAATACATATCATTTTACACTGTAGCGTGTAAAAAATAAGGTTTAGAATCCCGTGCGCTGAAACAGTTGTTGTTTAGAATTAGCTGGACAGACTTTATTCCAAGTTTGCGTTCGGACCAATGATTTCCAAATCTAGTTTGTTAGTTTAGGACTCAAGATATTGGTTTGTAGTTTCCTTCAGTGTTGTTCGTAAAATGACATCGTGTGGCGGACTATCTTGTACGGTGTCAGCAGTAAAACCAATCTTGGCACTTTTGGAATGCGTCCATAAATTAGTTTAAAGTACTTTGTTCCAATTTTCTCTAAACTCTGTTGTGCATCTGATATACCAATTATCGAACGAGGGTAACCCATTAGTTGTGTATATTTGGTACCTACGTCTTATTATAAGTTAGTTATGCCTTTGAAATCATTATGGAGGACACTCGGACGTACCGGATGTCGATGTTTTATTTTTCAGTTTAACAAGTAATTATTAGGAATTAAATAAAAATTTAAAACAATAGAACGTAGTAAATATTGCGAGGAGCTCTTCAGATTATACCATTGTAGATTACCCAAATCTCTATATAAAGATTTTTTTCTTCCTACACGACAGAAGCGCAAATTACTGTTCAAATATTCCGTGATCTATAAGAATGATGAACGGTTTACCTAAACAAACTTGTCAGAACAACAAAACCGATGCTCGAAATAAAATGGCATCCACCAATTTTCTACTGTTGGTTTAGGTAGGTGTCCTTGGATTATCTATAGAGCTAGATTTCGTCACTCAAGCCAATGTGTAAAATACGCATCAGGTATTTTATCCACCCCTTTGATCAAAGGTAAATAGCCCAGTTAGGGGTGGGAGCCTCCAAAATATTTTCTATTATATTTCAAACGAAAGGACACGCTGACATATGTGTACACTAGAAGGCATTTAAATGTACATAATAAATATCCGTTTTTCATTCGAGATCTATACTTCGTGGGAATAAAAGTGAGATTTGGTTAGAGGAATCTGAATATTTGATGGAGATATCCATTATGATTGTACGACGGACGTTTAAACACCTCTTCCTCTATGTTGTACCAGCTAAATAGGTAAGCTGTTACAAAAAAAATACATTTAGACGTCATGTTATGAGATAGGTAGGACTACTGGAATGATGATAAAAACGACCTCTGAAATGTATTTAATTACAGGCTACCCTTCATATCATAGCATGTTTCTTATATATTTACACAAGCCACATATTTTGCACGGTGTAAATAATATTGTTTGTAAGAAAGCCTAAATGTGCGTCGGATTGTGTAACGATTTTTATCACATTTGACATGTAAGGCGAAATATATATTATAATTGAACACATTCTTACACGTGTTGGACTGAAATTCGACTTGGAATAAAAGTGCGCTAAATTGTTGAATAGAAATATAAGTAGCTATTAAGTAGGGACACTTATTAAATATTTATTTAAGGAAGCGATACCATAGTGGCGACATACCCACAGTCTGCCATACAGAAGGCATCGGGTTCGAATCCGCGGCGCGCACCATTGACTATTTGGAGTCATGTGTGTATTGAATTGTTCATTAGCGCCTGCCCCGTGCCTCGGAGATCACGTTATGGCGTCGTGGAGATCTTTGACAGTCGTTGTGCTCGTTGGGCATCAGTACTCTAAACAAAGTGACACAAGTCTAAACCTTGGAATATCGCTATCCTTTCGGGTTGCGGAGGTCAGAGTTCAGACAGCCAGTCGCTCTGCGGAAAAGCTAATATTCTGCCAAATCCAGTTGGACTAGTAAGCGGACCCACAGGTTGAAACTGGGATAACGCTAGGAGGATGATAATGATGATTACTTTGCGGACCCTGGGCTCCGAGGCGTAGGATTTGGATCGCAATCAGGACAGCGTTATGATGATGATCATGACTTATTAAATATTTAGTACCTAAAACAAACAAACTAAATAATCTTCTAAAGTAGCTTAACCTACATAATATATATATATATATATATATATATGTTTATATAGATATATATTATAAGTATATATATTTTTTGTATTTATTTGTATATATGTATATGTTAAAACAAATGTTATGTTTCATCTGTCACTACACCATCAAATCACGTTTTCTTCTTCTAAGGTTATGTCCATTATAGTCTGGTTGCCTGGAAGAAATTGCTGTTTGCGATAAGGCCGCCAATTGTGCATCTATTGTTAAAATTATTATTATTTTCTTTTTCTTGTATTTGCATTTTTGTGGTGTACAATAAAGAATTACTTACTTACTTACTTACTTAACAGTAGCGCTGGCTACAGTACGAGGTACGGGGCAAGCGATAATTAACAATTACATACATACATACATACATACATATACTCACGCCTTTTTCCCGTCGGGGTAGGCAGAGACAACAGAACGCCACTTGCTTCTATCCTTACAAACCTCACGCGCTTCCTCTACATTCATTAATCTTTTCATACATGCTCGCCGGTTTCGGGTACTTCGGACCTTGCCGTTTTTTAGGACGTCCCCAATTTGATCGAGAAATGTCCGACGAGGTCTGCCGCGACCGACTTGCCCACACACATTTGCCTTATAAATCTGATTCGTCATTCTTTCTTCACTCATTCGCTCCACGTGTCCAAACCACTTCAGCATTCCTTCCTCAATTCTAGTCACGACATCTTCTTTCAGACCACTGTTCTCTCGTATAGTTACATTCGGAATTCTATCGGTCAGGCTCACCCCACACATACTACGCAGTGATCGCATCTAAACTGCGTTAATTCTACTTTCATGCCTTTTCTGCCATACCCAACTCTGACTTCCATACATCAACGTGGGGACAAGCACTCCATTATGAACCGCCAATCGCGCCTCTTTTGGCACAGTCTGGCCGTTCATAAAGGCATACAGTGCTCCATTTACACGATTGCCCGCAGTCACTCTCCTTTCAATATCTTCTTCACATCTTCCGTCTCTTGTAAACACGCATCCCAAGTATACAAATTCTTTTACTTGCTCTACTTTTTCATCTTCAATCGCAATATTACACTCAGTCAAACTTTCATCTTTTTCAACCACCATCACTTTCGTCTTTCTTGCATTAATTTTCATACCTTTAAAGCTCTCATTCATGCAGTCAATCATTTCTTGCAACTCATTTGCCGATGATGCAAGGATGACTTGATCCAATCCTACCATATCGATCCCGCATTCGGTCTCTCTCACATGATTCATGCAGCTATCCATGAATAAGTTGAACAACCAGGGCGAGGCTGGACACCCATGTATGACAACTTTGGAGATGACAAACCAGTCCGTATAGGCACCATTATTTCGGATACTTGCTCTAGAATCCCTATACAGGGATTTCAGAGCCCTTATTATACAGCTGTCCACCCCATAGATGGATAACACCTTCCATAAGTCCTTTCTATTCACCCTATCATAAGCCTTTTCCAAGTCTATGAACGCGCAATACACCTTCTGGTTTTTTGCCAGACATTTTTCGGTGATACAGCGCAAGGAAAAGACTTGATCCGTACATCCCATTCCCTTCCGAAATCCCGCATGTACGTCCCATATCTTGTCATTCGTCACATTTACTACTCTGTCAATCAAAATTCTGGCATACATTTTTCCAACAACACTAAGAAGGCTGATTCCGCGATAATTTTGACATTCCTGCTGCGAACCTTTGCCTTTATATATTGGGACAAGCACTGCGTTTGTCCAGTCATCTGGAACTTGGCCCTGTTTCCAGCATAGATTAAAAAGGCAAATCAGCAGGTTAACTATGAGTCCGTCGCCAGCCTTCAACATTTCAGTCGTCACTCTTTCACACCCAGCAGACTTGCCTGATATCATACCTTTTAACGCTTTCATAACTTCATCCATTCCAATTTCATCACTAGGGCTCACAAACATATCTACCATCTCTTCTTGTTCTATTTCACTTACATCTTTCTCAAATAAGCTCTCAAAATAATTCTTCCAGCACTCTAGTATCTTTCTTTGTTCATTCATGACTTCACATCTTTCGTTCCTAATCACTTTCATCGATGTATTCATATTTTTACCCTGCGCTTCTTTCACGAGTTTCCAAAAGAGTTTTTTATTCTTTCGGAAACATGCGCCAAATTGTTCCTCATATTTCTCCTTTTTCTCATTCTTCTTTCTCTCTATACATGCTTTTACTTTAGCTTTCACACATCTATATTTCATCTTCATTTCTTTGACATTATCTTCATTCATACCACCGCTCGCTCTATTCGTTGCTTCTATTGCTAGAATATCCAGTCATGCTTTTTTCTTTTCATCAACCATTCTTCTAGTCTCATCATCCCACCAGTCTAGCTTTCTCGCAATCCTTCTTCCTTTTTCTTTTACTCATACCGCATACATCTTCAGCACATTTCACAATATTGGTTTTAAAAACCGACCATACTTCACTCACACTTTCCTCATTTACAAGACTCCAGCTTTTATCCATCCGTTCGCCCAATTGCTTTTTGTACATCTCTTTCACACGCTTTTCTTTCAACCTTTCCACTTTTATACGTTCTAATTCTGTAGTGGAACCTTTATCTCTGTGCCGCTAGCGTTTGAGTAGGCCACTAATTCTACTTATTACCAGATAGTGGGCCGTGCCGACATCAGATCCGCGATAAGCTCTGGTGTCCACTACTTTCATTCTCATTCTTTCATCGACTATCACAAAGTCTATCATGCCCCTTAATACAACATTTCCTTCTTTCTTTTGCCACGATTAACACACACATAACTGCGAAAAGTCTGTGAAACGCGCCATGGATTCGAACACTTTACCCACTGCATGGCAGTCTGTTGGTACATTACCCCATTGAGGCTCACTAGGATATCGATGCTTCTGTCTTACAAGTAAGAAAAGCAAGGAGATTCGCCAGCAGAATGCAGTTATTTTTGCAGTATAAACATCGTCATGCATCATTAGTAATTGTCTACAGTGCCCAGTGAATTCTTCGAACCATATTCTCTCACTTATGGTGCACACGCAAACTAACCTTATCCCACAGTGGGCAAGCGAAACCTCTAAAGTCGAATTCATCCATGTCTAATATTCAGTAACTAATATGATTTGAATAAATATCTGTTTTTGGCATACTTTTTAAATGGAGGGGCCATTTAAAAAGTATTGATAATAAAATTAAACCATCTGCTGCTGGCAATTATACGGCACTCAAGTGGTTTTTATGACTTTATAACCCCATTGTGTTTGGCCTACTCCAATTTAAAATGAAATCAGAAATATTTTACATTGTCACTACATTAATGTGTGGCCTGTTTGATAAGGTGTAAAGTAAAAATCTTAAGTCTTATATATTTTTATAGAGAAGGTTTCTTTCAGACATGTAGAACTACTGTGTTGGAATCGAAGACTGCAAAGGTCTTTAACAACTAGCTCTTAAATTGAATGCGATTTGTTTAATTTAGCTTTCTTAACATTGACGGCTATTGAATTACAAAAATATAAAGGATATTCTCGGTATTATTATTGTGATCCGATACATTTTGAGAACGTGAAGAAAACGTAAAGCTTACTACTCCACTCAAACAAAATTGTATTAATCCCTCATCCATTGCATCTCATACAACACATCATCCCACACAAACGTTAAGGAAATGTAACAGGCTATGAGCCCGATAAATCCATTTCCTCGAACCAAGGGAGTACTACGTCTTATTTTCTAAGAACGAGTATTCAAGTTCTCATACAAGATACCAATAAAACATATTTCACTCAAATTACGCTCAGAATGATGGCGTACAAGATTCAATAAAACTTAAAGGCTCGTTTAGGCTCATGAATTATAAATCTCCTGAGCCTAAACGAGCTGTATCGATTCGCACAGGAACATACGCATAACATTTATATAATTATGTCCTTGAATGTTTAATCAGATTCTGAATATTTGAATATCTATTCACTGTCAAGGATATATGGAATACGAGTTTATTTTTGTTGTTCATGGAATATTTCCATCAATATTCTGTAATCATCGTAATCTGTGGTTCGTAGGTATGTGGCGGTATTCCATATTTATGAAATTATGTTTGTCTGACGGTGACAGGAGTGTTGATTTAGTCTTCGTTTTCTCAAGCGTGAATTGCCGGAATACGAGGTAAACTGACCATTTCTATGGTATATATGTTACCCAATGCATATCTAAACTTGATATATAAAGCGAAGCAAGTGATGGCAGTAGTTTTGGTCAAACGTAAATTAATCCTTCAGTTGAATTACGTCAAATATCTCGAAACGAAATAAATATCTTCGTTTGAAATGAAATATGTATGCGAGTGTACGACAACCGCGTTAGGTAAGATGTCAGTTTAATACAATAATAAATAATATCACAAGAGTAACCATGGCCATAGGATAACATAGAGTGTAGGCAGCGATAGTGGAGGGACCGACAAACTGTTAAAATCGACTTCAGGCTCGATTATTACAATGAAATTATTGAAGGCACGTATCTAAGGGCCCTTAAATACGTCTATCTATTGTCATTATTTCATGAACGTGTCCCAATTGTATTTGTAATTTCGTACTTGTTTAGAATAGGTACTCTCGTGAAGACAACTTTAATCTAACAAACCTAGTATCTTGTGAATGATTGACAGAAAATCTAAATAATTTATACCCATTGCATGATTACCATAGCGAACCTTTGAGTGCTCGATAATCGAATATCCAATGTAATAGAGAAAGGAAAGTGTCCATGCGTTCAATATCTGATGGATATGGTCAAGAACTAGTATCTTGTGAATGACTGACAGAAATCTAAAATGTTAAAACCAATTGTATGATAATTACAACGTGGCGAACCACTGAGTACTCGATTATCGAATATACAATGTAGAGTGTCCATTCGTTCAATATCTGATGGATTTGGCCAAGAACAGATTCCATTTGGTTTCTAATTATCGTTATGGACCACTTGGAAACCAATCGTTTGTTTATCAAATTGATATTTTGACCTTTACAAGATTAAATTGTTCCAGCCGAAATACGGGCGCTCGAGATACTCGTAATATTTTGTTCATGTTTACCTTGGTTTTAGATGTAAAATTAATATTTCTTTGTGGAATGGGAAATTGAAGAAAAACATTACCTCAGCTTTCTAGTACTCCGTTGATATTAAAATAATCGAGTTTATAAATAACACTGATTCTTATGAATTAGATTGTTTGTTTATTAATAAGCCAAGAATAACTTTGATTAAAATATACATCTTTTGCGAAGCTTGTGTGCAGGTAATGGTAAAAGCTAGCTAACCGGTTGGATAGTTCTGATACCAGTACGTAAAGCATTGGCAGTGCGTCTGCTTTACCTATACTCTACAAAAAGCTCCGCTACCACAAATATCAGCTGTCGCGACTAAACTATTATCATAGTCGTTATACCTATAATATTTCCGTGAAGTCTGTAGTAGGTATATGTTATTCGCTTACCAACCGATTGTATTATAAATAGAAGAAAAGGAAAGTGAATGTTTTAGCAAATAAAAACAGAATTCTATAGTAAGTTAATAAATTAATAATAAACAGAATAAAAGTATATTTAACAAAAATAAATATTTTTATATTTAAGTATCTGTAGCCATTTCACACTAAGGGAATCTTCCTGAAAAACATAAACGGATAACACCATCAAACAAATAAATCAAATATTAGGTATAATTATAGATGCTTTAGTTACAAAGTTACCACTCGTTACTCAATAAAACGGTTTGACCAATAAGTTTGAAATTGTATGGAACCAATGAAAACTAAAATTTGAAGTTAAAAAATCGTGTTATATAAAGAAAACGCAATGCACTGGAAATTTTAATAGAAATTAATCAAGTTAGACTCAATAAATTATAACATAAAACCAATAACTTCGTCATCATTTAATCTCATGACTTTTTATATAAAACGTACGATTTATAAACTTTGTCATTACCGAACAAAGTACTGTTTTTACAATCAGGGGGATAAAAAACAAAGTTTACCAAACAGGCCGATTTCGGGTGAACCTCGCCTAATTCTGTTTTTGACTATGGTATTTAAACGTTGTAAATAAAGTCAGAATTGTAGAACGAGGAAAACATTTCATTAATTCAATGTTTACTTAATGTTTTTTTAGCGGTAGTAAATGTATATTTAGGCTTCGCTTACGTGAACAATCTACCCCAATTAGAATCAATTCACTCCTTTTAAAGGGCAAAGTTCTGAAAACGCCGATTTCTGAGTAATGTTTATTTTTAGCTAGGAGTTGCTGTATGAAATTAATTTTACCTTTACCTTCCCTGAAAAATACCTAACTTCCCCTACTTAGTTTCCAACCCTAATTCCTCCTCACTGACAGATTTATGATGGATATATGCAACGCCTTGGTTCATCCCTTGAAATATCACAAACCGCATATAAATTCATAAAGCGGAAGAATAAGTTTAAAATAAATACAAATAAATACGACTAAAAAAGGTAATGCGTGCTAACACGAAATGTTACTTTATTTATAGTACGTGTTCTCATATTGAAATTGAAATCATACCAAAATATGCTGAAATGATCAAAAATGGTCCTTTAAATATTACTATGACATTTAAAGTTATCCGGGTAATTTATAGATATCTACATATTTATCTTACTTTTGAGCCGACGAGACTGTCAAAAACATGTTATAAAAATCGATTACAACTTTGAAGTTGTAGGGAGAAGGTTAGTATAATTTAGACCAAATTTAACAAACTTTTTGCGAATCATGAAATAATTATACCTATATATGTTTGTTGCTAGGTAAGTATAGTAAGTAAGTATTTACCGTCCGTTTCGCTAAAATTAGGAGATTTCATTTCAGTAAAGCACCCGTTAGTTTCGACGTTTGTTCACAAAAGTAATATTTTACAGCAAAGTTTTAGAATACGGTTTCAGGCTTCAAACTCAACAGGATGTTGGTTATTATTATTATTATTATTAGGTATACGAGTGTATCTATTAGTCATGTACACAGTTTGTGACTGAATGACTATGCCGCTTCATTTTGTTGTAAACGCAACAGGGCCGCGCCGCGCCGATCCAATCCAGCGCCTGCGTGCGAAACCTATGAAGCGCCTTTTTGTCATTCTTTTTCGAAAGTAATTTTAATTATTAACGCATTTAGGCCGGCGCGCGGCGCCCTTATTACCCTGGCGCCTGTGTGCGCCGCACACATTGCACATAGGGGCGGCTCAGCCCTGAACGCAAGAGTCAACTATTACCGATCTAGCTTAACAGAAAACTCCCATTTCGATGAAAACTAGAGATGATGCAGTTCTATTGTTTGGTGTATTGCCTTTGTTAATTATTAAAAAAAAAATCGGTGCGGGAATTTAGGAAAACATTAATTATCTTCCTAGGGTTAAGAAAATATGTAACTCGCTCCGAAACGTTATGATTATGACGTAAAAGAAGTACAAACAAATACACTTTGGCATTTATAGTATTAAATATGGATATGATTTTAAGGAGAAAACATCGCTTTTGTACGTTATCGGTTAAGTGTAAGCTTTTTGTATTACCCTTTTTGGTTTTAAATAAGGAGAGATAAATCTTTTAAATATAATATGACTTAGTATCCGCCCTGTTGGCATCTGAGAACAATGACTAAAGTTAGCATTGAATATAATTTTGGCACAGATTTCCGTCCCTTCCGGTATGGAATTTTGGAAACCCTTTCTTTAATCCTTTCTGTATAATAAGTAACTTTGTGAAAGTGTTGCTTAATATATTTACTTATTAAGACCACATGAGTAGATTTAAGACAGTGTGCCAAAATAATATTTTTCAGCAGTTTTGTGAAATTAATACCATGCCAATGTTTCGTGTGGCTATGATACACCCACCCTACCTTACTAATATTATAAATGTAGGTAAATGTGTGTTCGGTTCGGGTCAAATGGAAAACCTAGCACCTAATAGGAACCAAATCATGCGTCATACTCATTTTATTATTTGTTATATTTCTCCAAATATATGTCATATGCGAAGGATCGGATGAGGCCTTCACAAGGGAAACGACCAGTGAATTGATATATTTGTATTTAAAATGATTGCTTCATTGCCTCTCTGCAGCTCCGAAAGATGCACCAATAGCTGTCAGAAAATTACAACCTCCAAATTTCTCTTCATTAATGTATCTACCCATTTCAGTTAAAATTAAACTGTGAATTTCCCACAAAATAATTCAGCCATCAATATAGATATTGCCAAGCAACATTAACAAACAATATCCAGCAAATTACTTTCCGTAATTAACGAACGAAGCTCCAACAATCGGAAATGTACAGGAAAAAGTAATTAATAATGAAACAGAAACGATTACAGCGATGAGATAACGCCGCTCTAACTACAAACTCGACAGATTTGAGTCCTGATAATTAAACCTACCAAATTGAAGACGTTTCGGAAGGTCAAGTAAAGTTAGATAAGTTCGGTACATCTAAGTTTTGCAAGATAAACTTCTGTCAGATGATTCGTGGTGCCTTGTTAACAAACTTGCAAACTTGAGTTGATTTTATCTGTGTAATTAACGAACAAGAAGTTAGCTTGCAGTTCAGGTGATAGTGAGACTGAAGACTGGTTGGGACAAATCGCTTTGTTCGTTTGAATATCATTATGAGGTTGAAAGGTTCTACATCTGTTCGGTATAGTTGCAATGATATTATGCTTCAGGCGGTGAATAATGCCAATGACCTTCAACTGAGTGCCCCTGCTATTTCCAATGCCGAGGAGATGGATGAAAATTGATGTTATCAGGTTTTTCTTAGGGAGTTCTATATTAGTAATAATGATATAATAATATGTGGTCAGTGATTCTTCAAAATATGGTATGGAACTCAGCTTTTCATAATTACACAACAAAAATCTAAGAAATATATCTTTATATATATATTTCTTGTGTGCGTGTGTATGTCACTGATCTCCTCCTAAACTACTGGGGACTGGGGACTTGAGAATGGTTTAGATTCACAATTTAGTCAGTAGTCAATTTAGTAATTTTTAATTTGTGTGTAGTTGATTTTAGAATGTTTCACATTGGAACCGACCGACTGCGCTACCATCGCAGTGTAAAATCTATATTAATAATTAAAGTCAAGGGGTACGGTAGTCTCGATCGAAACCTTAACTGAATAATAAAACATAAATAAATAAAGATTTCGAGTCGAAAACATATATCCGCAAACTTCTGATTGTCGAGTATTTTGTTAAATTCTAATGGTTCTGACAGACAAATCGCAGTCGCCATATTGGCCACTCTAGCAAAACGTCACTAATACCGTTTGCGGGGTTTGCGGATAACATTTTGAGTACTACCAATGAATACAGATGTAAATATATCCTTTATCTGAGCTCTTTGGTACTACCTACCTACTAAGACTTAGACTAAGTACTTTGTGTGTGTAAATACTTTTTGCAGTTATATTTTAAAAACAGTTAAAGCGACAGTTACAGAAGTATCCGCCCAATAAAGGAGATTTGTGTTATCTCGAACATAGATGATATACTATAACAAGAGAACCCCGAATAATACGCGAGCGAAGCCGCGGGCAAAAGCTAGTTTCAATATAAAAACCTTCAAAGGCAAAAATAACAAAGGAATTAACTAAAAGGTAATTTATATAGAAATTCCTACAAATTTCGGATTAAGGCAAGATAAAGCGCAAATTGTGTTTATTTAATATTTCTTCAATTTAATCACAATGAATGTCCAATTCGTGTTCCCTATCCTCTTTCGAAACAAAAACACCGCTCCCATTATACCTACATACTTCTCAGCAGTTACTACTAAATTTCGTTAGGATTACGTGGGTCTGTGAGACCCCTGATATTGGCACATTTGCTGTTATCTCGCGCAATTTATCCTGCTAGCTCATACGGAAGCCCAACTCAAACTAACGAAGTCTTTTGGGGCATATGTACTATAGAAACCTCATTAAACTAAGTCCTATATTAGTAACATTAATAAAACGGTTCGGATTCTTAGATGCCCAATTCCTGGAAATAACATTAATTTAAATAATTTATATAAACGAAAAAAGGTAATCACTTATTCGACTAATGAGGCTGGCAAAAAATAAAGCAAAAGTATACCCATGTTTTTTGTACGATAATGTTTAATACGTACGTAGGAGTAGGTACCTATAACATTAATAATCTTTCGTAACACGTAAATTGTTTATTAATTTCTTCGGAGGGAAATATCTTTTCCTTTGATTTATGAGTTTCCTGTCAAGTTCTTAAAATGTTATTAATATTCTTTGTACAAATATGAGCGATGTTTAGATGAAATATAATTAATGTTGATTCAAACTTGTTCTTTCTAGAATGGTAACCATGTAAGTTTGAAGAGAAAAGTAGATACATGATTAGATTGACGGAGATAGAAGATGAATCGAACGCACTTATTGAAAAGTCGTTATTTATTTAAAAAACGCGCAAACTTACTATTCCATAGGCATTTTTTTGGTTTTCAATAGTAATATTTTTTGAGACCGTATATAGTGATAGGCATTAATATCTGTGACAAGACATTCTCCAGCATTTAGCCTGGCACTGACTATACAACGGATTTCATTAAAGAAATTGCAAACTAAGAATATGGCTAAAACGGCTTTCATATCCGTTCCGATATACGCATCTATCAGAATTACAAACAAAAAGACACCAATATCACGTAAAAACGTGCTCGAACAAACACTTCTATGCAAGTGATTCACTGCGCAAACTCTAACTTCGCACTCGCACTCGTAAATATCAAACAACACATCTCAACTCAACTCACATTTCCCGTATAAGCCCGTAAAGTTTACTAAATCGTTGCCGCTGTAGTTTGTAATAGAAATTATAAATCATTTGTTAGTGAACTGTTTTCCATACCTACGCAACAAAGCTCATTGTTGTATTAAGTTGTGGTTTCAACAGGAATTTGCAGCCATGTTCGTGAATAAGTGGATTAAATTCTAACTTGCCAAGTCCACTCAAGTGCTTGTAGTTTGTGAAATCTTTGCAAATTATTCTCTGCTTGGTTTGTTTGTGGCACTCGCTTGAGTGTCGTCTGTCTTTGTTTTTCTCTGTGTTGTGTTCGAAATTATCATCTAGGAGGGTTAATAGCACTGTGTGTTACTGTATTCATTTAATACAGGAGACTAGGTACATTGATTTTGAATTCCATTTCATGATACATTTTCATGAATATTGTAATATCAGTTTTATCATTGATGATAATTCTGCCCTGCAGAATATTAAGTTGTTGATAGTTTTAGTACTTATGTGTTAAATCAATATGCTTTTCAACAAATCATGCTCAATTTACGATGTAATTAGATGTACGTAGATGTCAAATACATATTTATCTTAGAGATAAGGTAATACACAGCCAAGTTATCAGAAATAGACATCCCAGGCGACTTTGTTATTTTTAAAGACATTCACGTATCAAGAGGACAAAATTACTAAATATGTAATACATTGCCCGCTTGAAATCAGCTGCAAATATTCGGGAATAAATAATGTAATAAAAGCGAAAATAAAAATATATAATTATAATATGTGACTACAGTTACAATGACATTCAACCTGTGACCGCTGCCGATGCTACCCGTCCGAAACATAGGGCAGTAAGTGTTTGTACCTTATGAATCAAGTTGTCAAAACACGTGATTAGGTGCCACTGTCACATTACCAAATAATTATCAAATAAAAGTCGAGAGTTCTATATTATTGTAATGTATAATGATGTTTGTGAGCCCTATTCCGTGTGCCTTTTGACCTTCTTTCCTTTTTTGTTACATTCATTCGGAGAAAAACATTGTGGTAAAGTGTCGCTCCTCCGCCTCACGTGACATAATGTGGTTTCAATCGTTTAATCTCGGAGGCTCTCGGAACCGATTCGGTTCGTTATCGGGAAAGGTTCGCAAGGCCACTGCAGACCACGACACCACGACAATGATAGATGGGCACGCTTGATGAATTGCTCACGAGATATTTTGATACACGATTTAAGACGATGTAAAAACGATATCGGCATCGTTATCGTTTTTGTATTTTCTGAGCTAAAAATTTTCGTTGTTAATACAAATATAGACTGGAAAATATCACATACTTACTCACAAACTTTGTAAGTTTCGCCAATGAGATACCAGATGATATACCAGATACGGTATATCATCTGGTATCTCATTTGCGAAACTGACCAGCTACGGGTTTTGATGTCACAGTTTGTGTTATTAACAAAAGTAGGAACTTAAGAGGTTATTTTTTGCTGACTTAAACTGTTTTTAACAAAGAATGTTATCTATGAAGCGTACATAATGCACTACTATGTTTAGCCTCGAAATTAGGTATCATATCTCGATTTTGGGACACATGAAAAAATTATATTTAGGTACAGACCAAAATTCTGCACTTAAATTACATGTGTATTGCAGCAATGGCTGCAATGCAGTGATCGAGCTGCTTTTTCGTGATGTAAATTCATGAATCCTAATCTTCCAAACATTTTTATTACAAGTTGCATCAAGACGATAATACAGTAAAATGCAAAGATCTAGTAAAAATTCAATATTATCAGTCAAGACCCTAGTATTATATGGTTTATATCGTTTCTCAGCATCAGCCCATTAACAGAGTCTGTTCAACAAAAACAAATTGAGATGAGCTCCGACTTTTTATCGTTTATCTTGAAAACTGTGTCGAGAATGTAAGGATACTGATGTACATTCACTCATTCCATTCATCCTTATAATAGATTTTAAGTAATCAACTTACATCTATTTTAAGTGAACCTTGAATGACGTATTTGTTAAAGTAAATTTTCTTTTCAAGGAAGTTATTAAAATGGCAGCTAAAAATAATCACTGAGCATTAAAATTTGATCAACAAAATACGGATTAAAACTTGAATGGAAATATCAGGTACTTAAGGACTTACTTTAAATATTTAAGGTATTATTTGAGTGAATCTTTTTGTGGAAACGTTTAAGGTAAAAAGTAGGAGTGGTAAAGTTTCTAAGCCTTCTATATAAATGGTATATTGAAGATACCTCACCATCGACCGATATCATCGATAACGAATGTAAAACTGATTCTAATTATATATAGACGGGAATTAACGCGAACGTGCAAATTAGGTATTTACATACCTTATTTTGCTTGACGTTTCGAGACGGTTGCACGTCCCGTGGTCGCAAGCTGACTGGTGTGGCGATGTCACGTCTCCTAGTGCGAGGTAGAAGATTCTATTTCTACCCTCGGGTCGTTGATATTCGAAGTGCCGGCGCAAAAAAACACTTTGAAGAAAAGGCGCTTAGCAGCGGGCCCAAGACCATCAGGCTTTGGAAAAGATACGTGGACGACATCTTTAGTATCGTAAAAGGAGGTAAGCAGGAAGTAGATCAATATGTGCAACACCTTAACTCCATTCATCCGAAAATGAGGTTCACCTACGAAATGGAAACTGACAGATCGTTGTCATTCTTGAATGCCAAAGTGACTGTGAGACCAGATGGGTCCTTAACACACTGCGTATACCGGAAGCCTACGCACACAGATAGATACCTGCACGCCATGTCGCACCACCACCCTCGACACCTGCAATCCGTTGTGTCGTCACTAAAAAAACAGAGCACTTGACCTATGTGACCCTGAGCATTTGAAGCTAGAGCTAGACCATGTTCAGGAGGTACTTAGGAAGAACGGATACCAGGTACAATGACGAGTGACGCGGCCTATCAAGCGCGATAAACATCCGGCGGTAAATAGACAACCGACCTACATGCCCTACATTAGAGGTGTTACGGATAAAATAGGAGACAAGTTAAAAAACTACTCCATTCCGACAGTATTTACACCAGGCCAAAGTATACAACATGGTGGGCACACCAAAGGATGTTCTACCGCTACAAACCCCAGGTGTCTATAAAATTAACAGCTGCGGAAGCTCTTACATAGGGCAAACGAAGCGGACTATCGCTGAACGTATAAAGGAGCACATCGCAGCTGTAAAGAACCGTCAAACGAACAAATCGGCGATTGCGGAACATTTACTTCAATCGGGCACCAATCACTGGATTGAATTTCATCGTCCACAAGTCCTCTCCACGGAACGCCACTTTTACCCAAGAGTTGTGCGTGAAGCGATTGAAATCAGAAAACATAAAAAATTTCAATCGGGAAGAGGGCTTCAAATTGTCATCGGCGTGGAATCCTGTGATTCGGCTAACAGCACCCCACTTTAACGCGCAGACAGCGAATGTTCAATATACAGATACGGGTAGTGTGTTTTGCGCCGGTACTTCGAATATCAACGACCCGGGGGTAGAAATAGAATCTTCTACCTTGCACTCGGAGACGTCACATCGCCACACCAGTCAGCTTGCGACCACGGGACGTGCAACTGTCTCGAAACGTCAAGCAAATTAAGGTATGTAAATACCTAATTTGCATGTTCGCGTTAATTCCCGTCTATGTATAATTATATTCTTAAACATGCAACACGAGTGTTTAAAAGTTTCTAAAACTGATTCATAAAATACCAATTTACATACAACTGGTATTTTATGAAATCTTTATTTTTTCCAGAGAGTGCCTGCCGGCTGACCTCTGTAACCTAAAAGAAGACATTCTATTGATAAGATAGGAAGGCACAGGGTCTCCGTAAAACTGACAGTGATTCTTGTGACAGTCTCTGCCAATGATATTACAAATAAGAGGTAGATACGTTACTTACGTAGTAATAAATCCGTAGAAACAGTATACTAACGCACACATCGATAACTCCAATATTTATTTTATTTTCGGTTGACAAGATGTGTCACTTTCACTTTGACGCCGCGCCGGCTCGCTCTTCACAAACACAGTCATATGTCAGACTTGCCAACTGGCTTATGTTTAGCGTCCTGCTAGGTGTACCAAAACGCCTATAACATAACGCCTATACAAAAATAAGTAAATACTTATTTTTACTTTTGTAACATCATTGGTCTCTGCCGTATAGAATATCGAACAGATTCTACTGGTTATTTCAAACTTTATTTGAGACTAAGATCCTCCATTCTATAGTAGCTAAGTAACACTGATGTACCAAGGAAGTACACTCATCCACCTTATAGCAAATGGTTATTGTAACGTATTAATTTTTATGAGATTAGGAGTCCCGCGAGGATCACTCTCTCCAAAAATGGTCCACGTTTCTACCAAAATAGATCGACCAAAATAGACGCATGAATGAAGAACCATTAATCACAAGAAAATCGGCAAAGGGCGAGTTGGAATTGCGCAGCAAGCGTTCCGAACCATTACCTATAGAAACGACAACAATAAACATGTTTTTTGTATGGGAGTCCCTTAATATTTGCTTTTTTCTGATTTTTTTGTGTTTTTGTTTTAGCGACGGCAACAGAAATGCATAATATTTACGTGGGCAAATTTCATGTGTATTCCTAAAACGATTCATGAGATACAGGTAGCTGGTACCTGGTGACAGATGGGCAGACAGACATATGAATGTACAGACGGACGGAGAGCGAAGTCATAGTAATAGTGTCGAAACGGGACCCCTTAGGTACAGACTACGGAACCCTAAAATGGGAAGACATTTTCTACTCCATATATAAACACAGTACGCGTAATTTAATACTAGGTATCTCTCAAATAAACATTGAGTAACTCAGAACTGATGTAATCTCCCACTGTTACTTAATGGAGGAGAAGATAATTTGTACGTAATTCGGAAGTAAACAATTTACCGTTCCGAAGGTTCTACCGAAGGAGGGTAGTAAATAACTCACATTCAAACATTCACTGAGTTAAGGGAGCGTGATATTATTCATGCGGCCATCATTTTTCTACAATCATATTAGCAAGCAAGCAAGCAAGCAGTGCCGTGTGGTTGACGGCAAAGAATACAAGTGTCACCACTCCCTATCTTCCCGTGGGTGTCGTAAGAGGCGACTAAGGGATATCACCGTGCAAATACCATCTTTGCGTAGAGACGGAAAACTCGACATCAAACCCTATACGACTGCCTCGTTGGTCTCGCGGCATAAATGTGCGCGTGGGATCGGGAGGTCCCGGGTTCGATTCCTGGGTCGGGCAGTGTTATTGGGTTTTTCTGTCACGAAGTTCTCAGTAGCAGCACGGAGTCTGGAAATGTGCCCGGTACGGCAATAGGCTCGCCCCTTATTACGTGGGACTAAAGTATATCTGGCGAAAAGTGGGTGTAGAAATACACCTCTGCCTACCCCTTGGGGGATAAAAGGCGTGACGATATGTATGTATGTATGTATGTATTAGCAAGCAAGAGCTACTCTGGAGTTTTATAATTCTGATGAGTTTTAGTATACGTAGCACACGCCTTTTTTGAATATTCGACATTAGGACACTGTTGCAAGCGCCGTGTTCATGAATGTACTAAAAGATGAGCATTCATTGTTGTTATTATGTAACCTTTAAAAATGCATAAACATAATCCGTTATTGTCATGAATATAAATAATTATCTAACGTAACATTTCATATGGAAAAGTTGTGTTGTGTGTTGTTGTGTTGTGTGTTGTGTGTTGTGACACATTATATTCAGTGACAACTGACGTATTCACACAAATACACATTAGAAATCGAAATTTCTCACGAAATTAGCATCAGTAGGTACGTACACAAATCTTGCGAATATAAAGTCTCTTACGAGAGCGGGATATTTATTTTTTAATAACTTCCACGTCTTCGGATCGTCACTTCATCATTTCAGTCATGATTGAGCTATACGCCTCCTTAAAATGTAATAAAAAACGTTTATATACACATGTAAGTATCTGTCGTCTATCAAGGAGAAAAGCGCGGGAACAGTTATTCCATTTCCTCGAGGGATATTGAAGAAAATTATTTTCTATTTCAAGTCACCTTATAGTCGTGGAAAGGGATCTCTGCCTTTTCGCCGAAAATTGTTCAGCCGATTATCACTTGCCAACTAACGTTTCGCAGAATTTTATTTCGCAGAATAATCATTCGCCAACTTGTGATATAATTTTGTTTTTATTTCCCAACCTCACAGTTGCCAACTTTACGTTTGGTCTTCCTTTTATTGTCGCAGTTCTAACCTAACCGATTTAGCATATTTAAATGCCCCGTGTAGTGAAATAAAAGGGATTTGGTTCTGGTACTTCGTCGGCCGCTGCCGCGGCACGCTCGCTTCGCTCGCTCGGCTCGTGCATTGTGGTCGCAGTTCTAACCTAACCTAACCAGCCATTGTTTCAGTTGACGTGCATTGTTTATCAGCATACTAACCTAACCGATTCCTTTCGATTCAAATCCCGAAACATCACCTGAACAGACGAAATGTTATTCGTCTAAAAGTTGTCTGGCCTAATAATTTGACAAAAGATAAATGCCCCAAACGTTTTTTGTCATTACAATAATCAGCTTAACAATAATTCTACCAAATGAAACGTTGTCATACAAAAATTTGACAATCGTTAGTCGTCAAAGTGAAAAATAGGCGAAACGTTGGTTGGCAAAATAATATTCGGCGAAAAGGCAGGATCCCCGTGGAAAGACCTAACAATCTACATAAATTAGGAAACTCTTCACCTAAACTGAAAATTCAGATAGCGTCAAGTGAAGTTGAATTTATTAAATTCAGTAAGAAATACTGCGTTGATTTTAAGGTTATTTCGTGGTTTGGAGGCAGGCGAAGCCACTCGCTGCTTTCGCTATAAGTGATTAAATTTTATAATAAATCATCTGAGTTAAGGCTGTTATAATTTACGCCATTACGTGGCGTGTGACGTCGAGGCACAGATTAATAATAACTTGTGTGATGCTGACGATGTTAAACATTGAATAGAAACTCATATATATGTGTTTTGCTCGTACGAAATACTTATACCAAAATTTACGTTTAATATTCTAACGCATACCTTAAGTAGTTGGATAGAATCAGTAACTTTTAGCTCGCTTTGCTTTTCACATAGGTATTATTCAATTTTCAAAACATGAAGATGTGTTATGTATTATAGAGTTCAAAGCCATTTCACAGCACGAATGACAACTTCGCTATAAGTGAAGATTTCAACAATTAAATTGTATAACAAAAATGTAACTTTTTTTTTTGCGAAAACATAAATGTTTTTAAATTTTAGTTTCACAATGTGGACACATAAAACTTGGTGTGTCCAGATGACGAAATAATATGAGATACTTATTTAAAGATTCATCAACTAGACACACTTGTGTCCAGTACTTTGTGTCGAGTTGGTGAAGGACGCCGCAAGACAAGTACAGAAGTCGATAATTAGTGTAAAAGCTCGATACGCAATTCAAAGGACAATTTATAATTATGTACTTAGAGTAGGTAATTTTGCTTGAAATATATTAACATCAGGGAATTCTCATTCGTAATGCCTACTCGAGTTATTTAAGCCAAAATTCTCGTGCCTCTACTTTAGTACCTAAGTATGTTGTATATTATATTCTTCAGTGGGTCACCGGTTAAGACATTCAAAAACTGTGATGGAGTACAACCGACATTGTCAAGACCAACCGCAATTTATATGAAAGCATATAAATATTTGAATAGGTAACCTTTTTCCGCAACACGTAAAACTTTGCAAAATGATTTTACTGCGTATCAGCGTAGCAACGCCTGAAATACATACCTTCTTACCTACGTACTTACCTTTAACTCAACCTAATCTCAGCCGTAGCTACATAGCTATTTGACCGATTTTAGTTTGCCAGCGAAATAAATGACGGATATGAGCGAACTTGCGATAGGATATCATTCGATATCTTGAGATTGACACTTCTTATTACATCAGATCTCATAAAATCATAAGTTTTGTTCTGTTGGCTTGTAAATATTTATGCTTATTTTAATAATAATAACGCGTAAAGTAAAATATGCGCAGTTGGTAGTTATTGGCACCTGTTTCGTATTTATTATACGAGCGAGATATTTTGAAATGTAAATGGTTTAAGCATAGTGACGACCAGTTGACGCAGCGGGAGTGTAAGGAACTGTCACGCTGAAGGTCGCGGGTTCGATTCCCGCTCAAGTCAAACATTTGTGTGCCTGAACATGGATGTTTGTCATGGTCTGGGTGTTTATATGTATAATATGTATGAATTTACAAAAAAAGAAGAAGTATAATTATGAATTGTCTAGTACCCATAGTACAAGCTCTGCTTAGTTTGGGATTAGATGGTGTTGTGTGAATGTGAGAGAATATTATTATATTATTATAATAGTGCTAACTGAAACGATCACAATAAATGCGAAGTGACTGATTGACAGAAGATGACTATTTTTCTTCTTAGTGACTAGTCTTACTCACATTCGTAGTACTATATCACCAGGATAAGTTCAGCAGCAGTGATAATTGAAGACACTGACAAAGTCCCAGAAATAGGGACTATTAAGTAATTCAAATTTTTACGCATACACATAGTTAGTTGATGCGTTATTATTAATGAAATAAAGATAAAAATTTTCACGAATGCAGAACGTATCCTTTTCTTTTTGTGACGGAAATCCCTAATAGGGTTTTCTCCATCAAGCTTCAAACTCAACCCGAAGTTGATCTTGGAGCCAAATGGAGGCAGTATGTGCAACAACCAACAGATTTTTCGGTCTACGCACCAAAAACCACCGCAGTGTCCTCAGCCTCGATTGGTGGTGCAGTTACTTAATCTACCATAGTGTGGTATAGCACGCGCGACCCTACCTAGATTAGTTCCGCAAAAGCAGACCCAATTTCCCCTGCGCAGGTAGAAATTCTTAGTCGCATCCGCAGCGTACAGAACGCAACATACGTATATCAGAAGTTGTAATGAAGAGTGACTTGAAACACTTTACGGTATAAATATTCCTGAACAGAAACAACCTTATGATACAGTGTCATGATAATTTTTGAAATACTTAGCTATTTATAGAAATTATAATTAAACCGTTTCGCGTTGATGCAATATCTACAAAAGCTATTGCTACGTATTTATTTGCTTTACTTGTCTGATAATTAATCATAGTAGCTCGTTGTTCTGATTGTTCTTGAAAGATACACTCGTTTCCTATAACGGTGCACTTATAGGTAGCTTATTAAAGGTGGAGTGTATAAAAGAGTATTATATCAAAGTAATATTTCGTCAAATGTGCTTGTTAGATGCTTTAGAACGCAGAAGATAGAACTATGTGTGAATAATTTTGTGATGAGATATTTTACTTTTTCAGGATCACTTTTCGAAATACCTTAAAAATCAATGAAATAACACAACAATTTAGACACCGCACTTCAATAAAAAGGTATCGGTGAATTTTATTAAAATTAAATTCAACCGATATAATTATTTATTTAGTAAAATGGAAAAACGTATAATTTAATTTCATTCGACGCGTGCTGCTGCAATCTAAATATAAAAACATTGAATAATGAACAGCAGTTTGCAAATCAATGAAATTTAGCGTGAAAGGATTTCAGAACTTTTTACTAAGTGACCTGACTTTGAAAATTAATATTTTATGACTTGAATGCTTTTCGTGTTTCTTTAGCAGTCCAATGCTCTATACTGCAATGTATATTTATAAGTAATAAGTATATGTATAGAATTCAAGATTTACGTCTGCATCTCCGTGTTTAGTTCCGAAACAACATCCAAGTTCAAGGTACTTTCGGTTTAGGAACGTAAACAAGGTAGAATTAAAAAATCATCACTCGTACTTGTCTGAGCGAGCCTCCTGTCTACAAGGGTCAAGTCGTGAACCTACGAAGAAATGTTTTGGTTTGGGTACCTGAAAAATATTTTATCAGCAAATCTTAAAAAAGACAACGGGTACCAATTAGTTTACTTGAAAGACAATATTATAAAATTGTATTTTATTTTTAACTAGAGCTTTTCAAATCGGACCCTACTGGTCTGATTTGAAAAGCGAGATTTCTTGAGATTAGTGCGTTCAACCAAACAAACAAACTCTTCAGCTTTATAATATAAGTATAGATTTAGTAATATCCTTATCTTGATCAGTCATTTAATCTCGAACTAAGCTCAAATAACAGACAAACATACTTATAATTCTGTTCTTAAGTACATACAAAAGTATTCCATTAAGAAACAGAGTGAATAAAATAAAAGATCTCATCACACAAAGATTTGTACCTCGCGAGGGAATCGAGCCCATGACCTCAAGCCAGTCGATATTTATAACTTCATCATCAGCCCTTAACAGTCCACTGCTGGACTAGGCCTCTCCTTTGAAAGGAGGAATTGGCCTGCTCAGGCTTACTATACCACGCTGGCCAAACGGGTTGGTATAGGGTTTGTATCAAGATTTCCTTCTCTTACAGTGCTGTTCTCTGCATAATATGCTCCCTCTGTCGGCTCTTACGACACCCATGGGATGATATGGGGTGGGGACATTCCGTATTCTTAATCCGTCACCGGACATTTATAACTTATCTAATGAATAGTGACATTGGTCCGCATATCGCAAGTAGAACAAATAGTCGATTTATTCCCGAAATACTACATGAGTTTTGCGAAACGAAGATTCCGTGAAAACCCGGAGAGTGTTCCTAGAATGAAGATGTCACATACGGCCTTCAAAAATTAATATTTTTTGAAAATACATCTTATACAGGTGGTCAACCTGTTTATAGAACCGTGTTTTTTTTAAGATCAAACCTCGCTGCATAAACACAACATGAGATCCTTTACGGCGAGTTTTGTTTGGTTGTGGGATTGTATTCTCTATAATCTGATACTACTTGAGAAAATCGCGTCACAACAGCCTTAATGCCTAACAAACTACTCATGTAAAAATACTATCTAGTAATATTTTAATCCTTATATCTACATGCCATACTCATTATACGTACAACTGTAACAAAAAATAAACCTACAACACATTTTTCCAAAAACAAAACAGTCTAGACTATTATAAACTTAAATAAAACAATATGTACAGTACAAGCCCATTCCTATGCAGAATTGCCTATATAAAAAGGCCCAGCCAACAAATAAAAATATATAATACCTATCTCGCCGTTTCTACGCTCCTGTAGGTACACAGTTTAATATTTTAAACGCGTACCTTGATTCGGCGCGCCTACAAAGGGAGTCAGGGCTAAGAAATATTAAAGGCCTATAAATCGGGTACATTTTACATAGTTACCGAGAAAAATGTTTTTAGAACGTTTGCTAAAGATATCAGATATTTAAATAGAGGATCGTGCTGTTTATTAACAACTAGTTGCTGTCCGCGTAGGTACTTGTTTGCATTCGAAGTATTTCGCGAACGTTCGTGCTTGCCATACCACATCAACATTAGACTGCCTTTCAGTTCCCTGCTGTGCATAGGTCTCTCCTAATTTGCGACACAATATCATTGTATCTTAATTGGAGTATTTGGCCAACTATACCACGTTGGCCAGACGAGTTGGTATAGTTTATTTTCTTTAGTCGTATCTTACGATACCCATAGAATGAAATGGAGTAGTGCCATACCGCACTGTTGGAGATTCGTGTGTTTCCGCCATGAAGAACAGTCTTACCCTATCTTTCTGGCCTCGAACTCAAATATTGGCTTATAGAGGAAAGCTCGCAAAAGGGTAGAAACCGCGTAAACAAAAAACATGAATCGTACTTATTCCCTTGTGTATACACATTATAAAATTATATATTAAATAGAGGACACTGGGTGTGTTGTTAAATGCTATTTGGCCGTTCACTGATTTCTGTAGAATTCCATACATGTTAGTAATATTTAGTATACTAGGAATAAATTTTACTCGTAATAACCAACGTAGACATTGAAATAAAGAAACTGTTATTAACTCACTGTAAATAGCAGTTGCCAATAATCAATATAATTATGAAATGCACTCGGGTAAATCATAACGTGGTAGCATATAATATAGCATTCTCTTTGAGCCGTTACTAGGGCGAAGTCATTCAGGCCTTTCACTATGAAATATTATTGGATGGGAAAATGAAAATGATTAATACCTACACCGTATTTTTGCGAACATGTTATTATGCGCTATGTAATTGCAGCATGAATTTCTCGTTTATTTTATTATTTGTTTCTGTGGTGTTGAGTATTTTATTTATTAACATGTCGTGAGTATTATTAGTTTATATTATGGCGCGGCGTGGTAACCAGAAATACGGATGTAAGCTGTATTGGAAAACGGCTTATGGGTGCAGCCATCAGCTAATATAGGTACTTTTTATGCCTTTAAAGAGTTCTTTGTGTTTATGGAAGCATGAAATTAGTTCAATAGTAACGCGTTTGCGTTATCTCGTGTGCACAATCCACAGTGAAACAGTAAATTTGGCTGCTAGTACGGTGTCGTACAGTAATTTAGCTCAAACGCATTATCGGAATATGGCTAGTGCTGAATTTATAAATGTAAATTGTTGCCTGCTCGATAGTTTCTCACAGTAGGCCTACATGCTGTGTCACTGGGGATATTACATGCATTCAAATTATGATCACTAATTATATAAAACAAAGTACTATCACGTATGGGGTCAGTACAGCACTGGGCGCAAATACCACGATCTGGGAGCTTGCTTGAAGCTAAGAAAATTAATTTCTGTTTGTTAGTATAAAACATTAGAATTAAATGTTACACCAAATTAACTATGAATGGATGTCCGCTGCTTCTTCGGCACATTTTTTTTATTCTAATCCTATGAGAATTTCGTAAGTCCTCTTTTAGTGCACCCTAGGGTCCCTAAGGTACATATATGCCAAAGTTCTGCTCCTTAAACTCAATAGTTTCGGCTGTGTGTTGTCTGTCAATCAGGCAGTAATAGAATAATTTTATCTGTAAAGTTTGTTTACGGTTATTTATAGCAGACCTTAATTTTACACCTTAGACTGTAAGTTGTATTAATACTTTTAGTTTGAATGTTTGTAAGATAAAACTTTAGCCTTATTAATTAATTATGTAATTTAAAACAACATACCTTATCATTAGAAAATCTGCTTCACTCTTAGGGCCTGTTCACGAGATCGGTCTAAGCGGCGAGCGGCGCGGCAGGGGCGATGTGCATGGCGCGTTTATTCTCGCGGCGCGCGGCCGCAATAGAGTAACGCGCGCTATGTACATCGAAAACGCTCGCCGCTGCCGGCCGCCGCTGTAGGTCGTGACAGGGCCGTTAGACGATACATTCAAGAAACAAGGCCTTCGTATTTCATCTATCTTACAATACGTAGGCATAATGAGACTGTGCACACCTTAACATATATTATTGTGTATATATAAGAACATAGGCAGAAGTTATTGCTGTTACCTCCGTAACGTTTTGTCTTCACGATGTCAAAGAAAATAAAATTCCATTTCTTTTACCTTGTTGCATGCGTAAGTACTTGAACCAGCTGGCAGCGTTCAATTTAATATTAATATGACTTTTGTCAGATTTGCATAATAAAATATGTTACGCAGTCGGTTTTTCTTTACTTTACGGATTCCGGTTTACTATTCTTGTAAATGTTGCAACTGAATTTAATCAAGTTACGGCATTTTAACAAATACGATATGAGTTTTGTGGTGGACATAAAGCTAACATCGACCAAGAAAGAAAATTATATGTATTATACTTATTGGTTGCAGGTTAAAAAAAAAAACAAAGCCATGCCAAAAAACAAAGTCGAATTACTGCCGCTTATTATCAGACAAAACTCATCTCATCTCATTAGCTTATAACAGTCCACTGCTGGCGGACATAAGCCTCTCCCTGCTTACGCCAAGACATAAAAGACATAAAGACATATTTATTTCTGCATTTTGGTTGTTTACAACACTTATACAAGTCAAAACGTCAAGTAAGGCGGAGCGATAGCCGAGTGGATATACCAACAGACTGCCATGCAGAGGGTATCGGGTTCGAATCCACGGCGCGCACCAATGACTTTTCGGAGTTATGTGTGTATTGAATTGTTAATTATCGCTTGTCCCGTGCCTCGGAGAGCACGTTAAGCCGTCGGTCCCGGTTGTCATGAAGATCTTTGACAGTCGTTACAGGGCGTCAGTACCTTCTAAATAAACTGACACTAAACCATGGAATATCGCTATCCCTTCGGGTTGCGGAGGTCAGACAGGCAGTCGCTCCGTGGAAAAGCTAATATTCAGCCAAATCCGGTTAGACTAGAAAGCGGACCCCAGATTGAAACTGGGATAACGCTAAGAAAGAAGAAGATACAAGTCAAAACCCTATTCTAGATGATGCCGGCTTTTCCTAGCTCAGAGTCATTGTTTTTTTTCGTCACTTCAATTTCTTTAGTCTTTTCTTGATCTTTTAAAGTCCAGACAGGATTTAGTATGCAAGTACAATGACCATGAGCGCTGTTGTCACCATCCAGCTACTACCAGCCACCCTTCTTCCATAAGTCATCGGGTCCATCTGGCCAAAAGATTTCCAACATTTCTCTTGCCTTACACCACCGACCATCGGTTCTGTGACGGATCAAAGTCACAGTAAATGATTCTACATTAACATTTGCTGCCACGTTCGCAATGCAATAGGTAGAACCACGAGAAAGAACGGGCAATAAAACTCATAACAACAAACTCACTCACTCTTTTCCATCAAATATAATGGTTGTACATTTTATTTTTGTAAGGAGCTGCAATTGTTTCACGTTGTAGACATCTACTAGTAAAATTGTTAGTATCTAACTATTGATATCATACTCAAGCACTCAAGCAGTAAATGATGTACATTTGGTAAGGATGTGGCCAGCATACTGCCATTTTAGTTTGCTACACCACTGAAAATATGCAAAATATATACCTAACATTTTTCCTTCACCTTATTATTACTGTTTTGTGCGTAGTTAAATCTTATCGTCAAGTGGTCTTATCGACGTTTTTAGAACATTAAACGCGTTTGATTTGAATGTGAGTTGCTTTATGTGTAGGTTTTTTCTTTAGCGTTCGAAAATAAGTAAGTAAATGTACAAGATATGCTAAAAGAAGTTCTAAATACCTCATAAATATAATAGATGTATTGGAAAGAACTTCCTCGATAAATAATAATCAGACAAAACACAACACTACACTTAAAGTCCAGTAGACTTAAGTGTAGTTTAGCATTTCAAGTTGCAATTGTTTTTAGTTGCGGAGTCTTATGGGCGGTAAATAGACTTAAGAATTAATCCAAATACATAGCCTGGGTTGTAAAACAGTAAACATATTTAAAATTAGCTCAAGAAGAGAAAATAATATAAATTGAGTTTTCTTTTAAAAATATAAGTAAAAGTTATTTAAATATTGTAAAAGTTTTGTTTCACTTTAAAAAAACATTCAATGAATGGACAAAAAGAACATTCAGACATGATACAACCATTTGTCTCTTTAACAATTGAATCGACTATACTCGTAGCAGCTTATAAACCACGACGACATCTGAGCAGTCATGTATGTACTTCGCTTACGAACCCTTAAACCTACATATGTATTTACACCATTGCACTTTTATTCCCAACGAACCTTACGCGCAATTACGGATTTCGACCGTCTAATACTATATCGGCAGCAGATCACTTTTCACAGTAACAAAATCGGTACAACTACAAATAAAATCGTTGTAGGAGAAACCGATCCACCCAAGTGGCAACAATATTCAGCCTATTGGCAACCGCAATACTACTTCCAGATCTACATATATCTACCGCGTTGACTATCAATAAATTTTTTCTATACAACTGTTTGGGACAAAAAAACTCAAGTGATCGGCGGATAACGCCACGGGGGGTATTTGGGAACATTTATAGTGAACGCGCAGTAATCCGGTACCGGATACAAAGCTAATACGGGTCGTAAATCAGACGGATATCGCGGATGTAACAAAAGTTATGGTGCCACCATAAATTGAGTGTATTGACTGTCGCTCTGACTCATATATGGCATCTGATGTGGTGGATACGCCAGTTTGAATGGTAGACGTTTGCTTCTGAAAAAATACTGCTGTGGATTTTACTAGTGATTTGTTTTGACAGACGATTGTCTTATTGTTTTAAAAGTAATAAAAAGGAAACGAAAATTGTCTTTCATCTATTAAAGTAAAGATAATTATGAAGTTTTCAGGGATATCTAGCATAAATAATATTAGATACACAGACTTGTAGATAGGGCTGGCATTTTCGAACGGTGTAAAATGTTTGACATGGACATATTTGTATATTTTGAATAATTCGTTATCTGCATTCAAATAATTGCATTTTCCAGGCAATGACTGATGTAAAGTAATACATATCTGAGTATATAAAATTATTGCTTTACTGAATGACTGACAGTCAAGCTATATACTTCATACAGTTTTATTGAAACGGGTCTTACTCGCGATATTTAATTAAATTAAAGTATAATCGGTTTTACTGACGTGTCGGTCGTCTTACAACGATCGTGGCTGTGGTGGGACTCGCCCAATAGCTTTGGCAGTCCAGCTACTGCCAAAACTTTTGGGCACAAAAAGCTGTTTGGCATGTGTTCCTTGGGCACCCAAGGGCTGCACTAAGGAGGGTTTTCCTGAAATTCCAACAGGATCCGGCAGAAACTCACAAGTTAAAAAAAAATTGTTCTAAGGTCTAGTTAATAATATTAAACTTTCATCTTTTAGTTGGGAATAACTTCCCTGTCAACAGCATCGCAAACTGAGAAATAAATAATTTTGATATTCACATACTTTCAGACAGATGTAAGTACAAATTAAAAAAAGATCAATAAGAACTTATTCGTTTTCATCAAAAAATATCTTGATGTCTTTTATAAACGTAATAAACATAAGAATTCAATTCAAGATTCCATAACGTTTTTGGTAAAATACCCGATACGTAAACGAAGCAAGATAACAATTACCTAATCTCACAAGGTAGAATATTATATGAAAATACTTTCATCGTATTCACAGAGAAAATTAAACAGTAACACAATCATTTTCCTTCCTATCACATGAAAAATGTTATTGAATATTTTCTCCGACGCGAAAAATTTCATATTCATTGCCTACCGTTATATTATTTAAGGCAAACAGGGTCAGAAGCGTCATGTAGAAAAATAAAGATATCTTTTAGTTCACATATTCGGGTTGTTGAACCTTAGGAACAGTTCGCATGATGTATAGCAGTTCATGTTAGAGTCACGGAACTTTGTCAACAGCCTTATAATTCAGTTTCGTTTATTAATAGAAGCCTATAAAATGTTGCTGTTTAAAATACTGCTATTTGCTGTTTACATTTTAATGGAAAGCAATTAATGGTGTTCACGTGCCAACAAGACTGGCAACATTGCTGCCCTGATAAACGGACGTTTAGAGAGCTCAAAATAAAACACAATCTCTCAGACCTCGTATTTTTTATATCATTGTGAAAAATCCCATTCTTATTTGAAGCGTGGTGGAAGGGGCCCCATTTATTATAAGTAGTAGAGCCTTACTGATTTCATCATGAATGGGACGGCTCGACTGAGGAAGTACTACTCTCTCACAGAATAAAGACGTAACAATCAGTATCTATACTGTTGTGTTTCGTTCGGTGAATGAAAGTACCAAAGGCTCCATCCCCTTTTCGATCTTCCTCATGCTGTTTCTGTCCTCCTATTATAAAGGGTAGCAAAACGCTTGTGATTCCTCTGGTGTTGCTTGTGTCCATGGGCGGCGGTAATCCGTCTGCTTATTTGGTGCTTACTCCATAAAAAGCAAACCAGGCTTCAAATGTAATAAATTGATTTCGGAGCCCGGATTGGTTCGTTCCCACATATAAATAGCAGTGTCCTCGATATCCTTAGCCAAAGGATTAAAAACGAATCTACTTCAGTGCATAAACGGATTTCGCTTACAATTTTGACACCCCTACGATGTGCACCCGGAAGTTCTACGGCCTGATTTTGGTCGTATGGCGAGAAGCCCCATCGGCTCGCCTTTCCTTTCATGGCCAGAGATCCTCAAGCACTCTCCTACACCAAGTGCTCCGGTTGGCTCTCCCACTTCGCTGTCTCACCTAAGCAGTCTTCGTTGGCAGACGCCGCAGTATTCATAGAGGTCTCTAGAGTCTTGGCCAATCCTGTGGAAGAACCAAGCAACCGTGGCTGCTCGACACCTGAAGATGAGAACAACGTCATGCCTTTCCAGGTCACTACCGTTGATTTTATTATGTATAGATACTAAATGTAATAAGTAAAACCATGGAGGTGTCATATTTATGATTGGTAGACACCGGATCTACTTATCATCCAATCAAAATGAGATTGTTCTCATTATTCACCAATAACCAAAGCTTTAAGTGTATTATGATGAAGGTTGTATTATTAAGGTAAACAAATACAATAAAATGCTTGTGTACTTCAAGCTCTCGATTAGATTTCCGCGGAAGGAAAATGCTTAAGAAAAGTGGAATTTTAAATGAAACGACACGACGCCGATTTTGTTATTAATGAATGTTGGATGTGATACGTTTAACTTGGTGAAGTAGACAAAGTGCTCGGTGAAAAGTAAATAACGGAGGTAGAACATACGGCTCTGTATGTGTGGTACACGTATGCTCGTATACTTCTGGTTGTTTACAACCGTTTGCAAGTATTGTTTGTAAGCTCGCAAGTTGTTTCTTTTTTGTTGCAAAGAGACCTACTTACTTACGTACAGACTTAGGTAATTATATAGATTGATATAACAGTGGCCAGCTGTTGCTTATTTTCATAGTGATATTTCTTTTAAAATCTCGTTTGAAGAAGGAAGGGAGCTTTCTTTATTTTGTCTTTTTTATTAAAACTAGCTTTTGCCCGCGGCTCCGCTCGTGTAAATTCGGGGTAACACAAATCTCCTATGGACCTGTCGTATTAACTGTTTATATCAATAAGAAAAATGATTGAAGAAGTATTTACACAAAAACTACTGAATAGTACTCAACATGATATCAGGTGTCAGTGACGTTTCACTGGATGGCCAATATGGCGACTGAGATTTGACTATCAGAACCATTAAGAATTTCACAAAATACTCGACAATTTAATTTTGCGGATATAATATGTTGTGGACTCGAAATGTCGAGTCTACCGTACCCCTTGACGGAATTATTAATACCTATAGAAATCAATAAATGAATTGGACAGAGAGTTCATTCCAGTTCGTCCATTACACTACTTACAATAGACCGTACGATTACCATTGTTTTTATTGGATTTATCGTTGTCAGACGTCCCATCGGCCCTCCTTGCAGTAAATGAAACTTGGACCCATATAAATGCCTGCATTGTTTCGCATGATATCATATCAAAATATGATAAGGAACAGCAACCCCATTATTGTTTAATGTTTGACCAAACTTGTGGTGCTTTTACATCAAACGCAACAGTACCAGATTTTGCGGCTCCGCTCACATGGAAGTCGGGCAGAAGTAGGCCATGCCACTCTCCAGCCTAGTGCTATCTCTACATAAATAGAGATGTAAAAATCATACTATCACAACGCTTCATTGCGACGTGAAAGAAAGACAAATGAACATCTATATGGATCTTGTACAAGAGATTAGTAGTGGAATCGGTTTGAGATCATCAAAATTCTACTACCGTGGAATCCAGAAACACCTATGTTTCTTTTCTTCGTCAGGTCGGATACTGTAAGACATTGATGTTTGTTCAAGGCTTAGGTGTTTCACTATGTAAAGAATACATCGATACAAGCAATCCTAATGTGGATCTTAGAGTGTAAAGCTTTATTTATACAAGCAAGCATTTGTTTCCTTTTTCCTTTCAAATCTTTTATTTGCCTTACGAGGTTTACATTAAAAATGTGTGAATTTAATCTTGCTTTTTTATATTTATTTAGTTTTGTCTGATTCTTCACATAATAGGTTGTTAAGCAAAAGTAACTGTAGATATTTTAGGGATACCTACTGACATTATATTAATTTCGAAATTGGTTGGATTTTAACCATTATCTCAGGATCAAAGGCCATGTCGTGTAAATTCGACTATTGATTAAAATCAAATCAATGATTTCAGTCATCAAAATCCAATTCAATTGCTTTTCTCCGTAATTTATAGATATGCGAGGAGGGCCTTTTAACTATATAAAGAATACATATTTGAACTATAAATGTTAAATAAAAACTAATCATAAAGTTAGTTATAAATGAAAAGTACATAAAAGAACAACATACATATTGAACAATTATTTTCGACCTTAGCAAGAAATTTATTTCGTTCCTAACTATAATTAACTTTCCTTTTGATATTTACATTGAAATCAAAATTTCATGAACATGGAATGTATTGTTTATTTCATTTTTATTTACAGTTTAAATGGGCTTTTTGTAGTATAACATAATAGCTATCTTTCTTTACGTCTCTGCAGTTTGAATTTCACATTTTCTTGGTCGACAGGTATGCTGTGCATGAACCTAACTACCTACCAGTGTGTAATAATAACTGTAGCCCAGTAGGTAAGGGTTCCTTGTATTTACCTATAGTTGTTGCATGTTCGTCTAAGATACAAAGGATCTCGATAAGCCGCCTATGTAATACTGGATAACGTAGTAAGGTAAGCAAGTTAGGGCTTCGTAACTGCTAGCCATAGAGCATAATACATACGGATTAATCCTTTTTACCTAGACAATAGTGAGGGTCAACTAGACATACGTTAGATAATTAAATAGCTACTATAACAAGAAAACTTTACGAAACAAGGCCCAATAGGTGTCTTCGCAAAAAAATAAATTTCGCACATCGCCGCTTAGCAATGAATATTTTGCGTCTGTTACGCTATTCCTCAGACGAAATGAGTTTAGAAATTAATACCTCCAGCCATTTGTTTTAATTAAGTCATGAATATGTATGAGAATTACGCAGATGACACAGGTAGGTGGCGTAATTTAGTTTGCTAGTGTATATTATGTACCTACTGCGTTCCTATTTCAGCACGATTTGTTTCAATGATATTGTGCTTGTAGTGCAGATGGCAGTTTGTTATGTATGTTGATAAATAATTGCAGCCTGCTTTTACCTTTGTGTTTTAAAAATGTAGGTATTGCTTGCAAATAGGTACCTTAAGGTCGTGCTTGAGGTAAATAAGTAACGGACCAGATTTTAATTCATTAATTTCTGCCCACTGTTTTCGCGACAAATGCCTTATGTGTTATATTAAGTAAGCTATATTTCTGCAACGTTTCATCAATTGAGTATATTTTCGTGAATGAGTGACATCCGTTCATCAATGCATGCATGCATACCGACTTCCACGTTTATAATAGGAATTGTAATAGGATTTTCTTGTTCCATGGCAGCAACAGCAACAACAAGTTCATTCTTAAGTTTATTTATTTTCTTACTTTTTCCTTAAAAAAATGTTAATTATCGCTCGCTTAATAATGTGCCCGGTAGATGGCAATAGGCTCGCCCCCTATTACATTGGGACCGAAACATATCTGGCGAAGTGTGGGTGTGTAATACACCTCTGCCTACCCCTTCGGGGATAAAAGGCGTGAAGATATGTTATGTCATGTGTTATGTTACTTTTTCCTTAAGTTACTTTTTTCATAAGAATTTGATGGTCCTCTGTTGATTTTAGCACAATAGAACTTAAGTAATAGACTTTTTAGACTTAAAACCGAACGATGCCGCAATGAATACGATAACGAAATACTCGAGAGAAAATCTGCAAAATATTTCTCTCGGGTATTTCGGAGTGGTTTTTGTCGTGAGATGGACATAGAGGTTTAGTTTTGTTTCAAATCACTTAAATAGTTATCGAAGGGAGGCTGTCATACCTCTGTTTCTTTGGTCATTAATATAATAAAACTATTTTCGTATATTTGCACTACGTTCAAGATCAAAAGTGTAAATGTTTGATTTAGCAGGCTTTAATATAGCTCATCAAATAATAAAAAAAAGTTTATCTGTCTGACAGGAAATTAGTCGGCTTTGCAAACTGTAATCCCGCCCACTCAAATAATATTATAGGCCTAGCTAGGAAAGTTATGATTATTGCTAAATATAGATGTTATAACTAGATTATGAAGAGGGATGGGTAAGCGATAAATAGCTCATTCTAAAACTCTTGTTTTATGTTTGGCATAAATAATAATAAATCTTTCATTTGCATAAAATCTCTGAAGCCTCGACTTCTGAGCTAGGTATTGGCTACCTGTGTTACAGAAGTCAGTGTATTTTCACATGTATGGACACAAGAAATATTTTATGTTAGCAGCACACTTTTAGCACAATTTAACAAAGCAATTGCAAAAGGTAAACACACACGCTGGTAAGTACTAAAATTACTGTAAACTATATTCTAGCAAATATTCTGTTTCATCGTAATTTTAACTTACAAGCCAGTTACATTTAGACCTGAATTCCAGGTATTTTATTAACATTGGTTTAGATTTTTGAGTGGATAGTGTCATCCAGGTCAAAAAATTAGCTGTGGTCGGAATTAATATTTGACTGAGTGGGGCGAGTGGGGATAATAAGAGTGACGAGAAAACACTTTGTCTGAAATCTAACTTACATGCGTTGGAAATTTTCAATTAATTCTAATGTGTATTCAATGTCATATAAAACAAAGCAATGACAAACTGTTCGTTATGCGCAAGTACAATGGTTACAACTTCTGTGGACATTTGTATTATTTATCTAAAATCTTCAAACACGTTCTGTAGCTGAAAGTGGAAAACGCGTGAGAGTTAGTTTAATAAATATTCCTAATGAGTGTAACTAGAAAGGCCTATATAGAACAAATAGGACATATATTATATACCCATACAATACATTTCATTTTACACTGTAGCGTGTAAAAAATAAAGTTTAGAATCCCGTGCGTTGAAACAGTTGTTGTTTAGAATTAGCTGGACAGACTTTATTCCAAGTTTGCGTTCGGACCTATGATTTCCAAATCTAGTTTGTTAGTTTAGGACGCAAGATATCGGTTTGTAGTTTCCTTCAGTGTTGTTCGTAAAGGGACATCGTGTGGCGTACTATCTTGTATTGTACGGTGTCAGCAGTAAAACCAATCTTGGCACTTTTGGAAGGAATAAATTAGTCTTACGTACTTTGTTCCAATTCTCTCCAAGCTCAGATATGCATCTGATATACCAATTATAGAACGAGAGTAACCCATTAGTTGTGTATATTTGGTACCTACGTCTTATTATAAGTTTACTAGAGGACGCCCGTAGCTTCGCCTGCATTTTTTTTTAATTTACCCGTTTTGGCCGATCCCGTGGGAATTTCGGGAAATCCATTCTTAGTGCACCTCTACGGTCCCCAAGGAACATATGTGCCAAATTTCAGCTTCCTGCGCCCAATAGTTTCGGCTGTAGCGTGTCTGTCAGTCAGTCAGTAACGCAAGGATTTTATATATTAAGATTAGATGGTATATTTGGCTACACTAATGACGGTCGCCACGCCACCGTTTAGTAGTACGCCGAGTAATTTGAGTTCGTTTCTCCGACAGGACAACACCTTGTGTAGTGTTTTTTTTGTTTCGTGTCTGGCTGTATTCTGTGTCCATAGATTGAATGTTTTTAAGGGCGCTAGGTAGTGCAGGAAGTGTATATTTCAATTGAAAATATACACAGTGTCACAAAACCCATCACCAAGCCGAAGTCTACTCGTTGTGGACATTATGCCAAGTCATTAACCAAAAATGATACCTGGGAAATGTTTTTTTTTAAGTTTTCACATTTTTTAAACCGCAATTAAAAGCGCGCGTGTGCAATGCTCGAAATACCTACTTCTATAGAACATATTGGCGGGGTAAATGCATCGATTTTGTACCTAATTAGAAAAATTATGTACTAACTTTTAGCCTCAATGTCTCCTGAACCAGTAATTTCCCAGGTATGGTGCCGAAGTAAAAAATGTTCGTAGTGATTGGTACAACATGGGATTTCAGTTTGCGTTAAGGGTCTTTTTACAGCCTGTATATAGTTTGTTAAGTATTTTTTAGTAATTGTTTACATGATCTTAAGCCTTACTATACATACATTTATCATCATAATCAGCCCTGTATATTAACTATCCCACTGGTGCGTATGGGATTCTTTTCACTATGTAAGGAAGGCCATCAGTTCGGGTTGGAAGGCTTCTCATGCCTTTTAATATCATTATGGAAAACACTCAGACGTACCTACCGGAGTCTGATGTCTTCTTTCACAATTTTGCAAGCGATTATTAGGAATTTAATTAAACCAATAGACCGAAGTAAATACTATTACATATTGCGAGGAGCTCTTCAGATCATACCATTGTAGATGACTCAAATCTCTATTAATTTTTTTTTCCCACACGCAGAAGCGCAAAATACTGTTCAAATATTTCGTGATCTATAAGAATGATGAACGATTTACCTAAACAAACTTGTCACATCAACAAAACCGATGCTCGAAATAAAATGGCATCCACCAATTTTCTGCTGTTGGTTTAGGTACGTGTCCTTAGATTACCTATAGAACTAGATTTCGTCACTCAAGCCAATGTGTAAAAACGCATCAGGCATTTTATCCATCCCTTTGATCAAAGGTAAATAGCCCAATTAGGGGTGGGAGCCTCCGAAATATTTTCTAACGAAAGGACACGCTGACATATGTGTACACTAGAAGGCATTTAAAAGTACATAATAAATATTCGTTTTTCATTCGAGATCTATACTTCGTGGGAATAAAAGTGAGATTTGGTAAGAGGAATCTAAATATTTGATGGAGATATCCATCATGATTGTACGACGGACGTTTAAACACGTCTATGTTGTACCAGCTAAATAGGTAAGATATTACAAAAAAGAAACATTTTGATGTCATGTTATCAGATAGGCAGGACTACTGGAATTATGAAAACAAAAGACCTCTGAAATGTACTTAATTATAGGCTACCCTTCATATCATAGCATGTTTCTTACATATTTACACAAGCCACATATTTTTCACGGTGTACATAATATTGTTTGTAACAAAGCCTAAATGTGCGTTGGATTGTGACACGATTTTTATCACATTTGACATGTAAGTCGAAATATATTATAATTGAACACATTCTTACACGTCATCATCATCATCATCATCAGCCTTTTACAGTCCACTGCTGGACTAGGCCTCTCCTTTGAAAGGAGGAATTGGCCTACTATACCACGCTGGCCAAACGGGTTGGTATAGGGTTTGTATCAAGTTTTCATTCTCTTACAGTGCTGTTCTCTGCATAATATGCTCCCTCTGCCGGCTCTTACGACACCCATTGGATGATATGGGGTGGTGACATTCCGTATTCTTAATCCGTCACCACACGGACATTCTTACACGTGTTGGACTGAAATTCGACTTGGAATAAAAGTGCGCTAAATTGTTGAATAGAAATATAAAAAGCTGAAATAGACTTATTAAATATTTACCTAATACAAGACAAACTAAATACATTTACTAAAGTAGTTTAATAGTAGCGCTGGCTACAGCAGGAGGTACGGGGTAAGCGATGATTAACAATAAACACACTCTGTTGGTACATCGGTAAATCCACTAAGGCTCACTAGGGTATCGCTGCTTCTGTCTGACAAGAAAATAAATGTGCTCTAACTAGGAGATTCACCAGCAGAATGCAGTTATTTTTGCAGTCTAAACAAGCTCATTCAGGCCAATTCATTCTTTCAAAGGAGAGGCCTAGTCCAACAGTGAACTAATCGATTTTTAACTTTCGCAATTTGTATACATCATACAATAGGTATTATTTAGCGGGTCTTAGTCGCGATAATTTACTTATTTCAAGGCATAAATTCCCAAGATCACAGTCCCTCCGCGACCACGACCGTTGTAAGCCAGTAGAAACGTAGGAGAATAACAAAGGTAATCCCTTGAAATAAGTAAATTATCGCGACTAAGACCCGCTAAATAATATTGCACAACAGTGAACTGTTAAAGGCTGATGATGATGAAACAGGTTCATGCATATGTTGTATGGGAAAGCTAACCCTCGAATACATCTTTTAGTAACTACTCGTAATAGGATTTTGAATAAAACATATAAAGTATAATGTATCTCTATCTGCATTTAGTGAGTCCCCTCCATTTAAAAAGTATTGGTAATAAAATTAAACCATCTGCTGCTGGCAATTATACTGCACTCAAGTGGTTTTTATGATTTTATAGGTAGTTCCATTGTGTTTGGCCTACTCCGATTTAAAATGAAATCAGAAATATTTTACATTGTCACTGCATTACTGTGTGTCCTGTTTAATAAGGTGTAAAGTGAAAAGTCCTAGGAATTATAATTATATATTTTTTATAGAAGATAAGTTTTCTTTCAGACATGTAGTACGTCAGCAGTCTTCAATTAAACTACCATATTTTAATAAAAGTCTGCAAGGGTATTTAACAACTGGCTTGCAAGTTGAATTTCTGTTATTTAGCTTGCGTATTCTGGGTAATATTATTGCGATCCGATAAATATTATATCACAATAATACTGTTAGGTACACCGAGAACATGAAGCTTACTACTTCACTCTCAAACAACATTGTAGTAATCCCTCATCCATTGCATCTCATACAACACATCATCCAACACAAACGTTTGGGCAATATAACAGGCTATGAGCCCGATAAATCCATTTACTCGAACCAAGGAAATACTAGGTACGTCTTATTTTCTAAGAAAGCGTATTCAAGTTATCAAACAAGATACCAATAATACATATTTCACTCGCATTACGCTTAGAATGATAGCGTACAAAATCAAATAAAACTTAAAGGTGAGGCTCATGAATTATAAATCTCCTGCGTCTAAACGAGCTGTATCGATTCACACAGGAACATACGCATAACATGTATATAATTATGTCCTTGAATGTTTAATCAGATTCTGAATATTTGAATATCTATTCACTGTCAAGGATATACGGAATACGAGTCTATTTTTGTTGTTCACCGAATATTTCCATCAATATTCTGTAATCATCGTAATCCGTGGTTCGTAGGTATGTGGCGGTATTCCATATTTATGAAATTATGTTTGTCTGACGGTGACAGGAGTGTTGGTTTAGTCTTCGTTTTCTCAAGCGTGAATTTCCGGAATACGAGGTAAACTGACGATTTCTATGGTATATCTGTTATCCAATGCATATCTAAACTTGATATATAAAGCGAAGCAAGTGATGGCAGTAGTTTTGGTCAAACGTTAATTAATCCTTCAGTTGAATTGCGTCAAATATCTCGAAACGAAATAAATATCTTCGTTTGAAATGAAATATGTATACGAGTGTACGACAACCGCGGTAGGTAAAATGTCAGTTTAATACAATAATAAATAATATTATAAGAATAACCATGGTCATAGGATAACATAGAGTGTAGGCAGCGATAGCCTAGTGGAGGGACCGACAAGCTGTTAAAATCGACTTCAGGCTCGATTATTGCAATGAAATTATTGACGGCACGTATCTAAGGGCCCATAAATACGTCCGTCTATTGTCATCATTTCATGAACGTGTCCCAATTGTATTTGTAATTTCGTACTTGTTTAGAATAGGAACTCTCGTGAAGACACCTGTAAATCTAACAAACCTAGTATCTTGTGAATGATTGACAGAAAATCTAAATAATTTATACCCATTGCATGATTACCATAGCGAACCTCTGAGTGCTCGATAATCGAATATCCAATGTTATAGACAAAGGAAAGTGTCCATTCGTTCAATATCTTATGGATCTGGTCAAGAACTTGTATCTTGAGAATCAAATGATTGACAGAAATCTAAAATATTAAAACCCATTGTATGATAATTACAACGTGGCGAACCACTGAGTACTCGATTATCGAATATCCAATGTAATAGATAAAGGAGAGTGTCCATTCGTTCAATATCTGATGGATCTGGTCAAGAACTAGTATCTTGTGAATGATTGACAGAAAATCTAAAATATTAAAACCCATTGTATGATAATTACAACGTGGCGAACCACTGAGTACTCGATTATCGAATATCCAATGTAATAGACAAAGGAGAGTGTCCATTCGTTCAATATCTGATGGATTTGGCCAAGAACAGATTCCATTTGGTTTCTAATTATCGTTATGGACCACTTGGGAACCAATCGTTTGTTCATCAAATTGATATTTTGACCTTTACAAGATTAAATTGTTCCAGCCGAAATACGGGTGCTCGAGATAATATTTTGTTCAATGTTTACCTTGGTTTTAGATGTAAAATTAATATTTCTTTGTGGAATTGGAAATTGAAGAAAAACATTACCTCAGATTTCTAGTATTCTGTTGATTTTGGAATAATAGAGTTTATAAATAAAATTGATTGTTATGAATTAGATTGTTCATTTTGTTAGTAAGCCAAGAATAACTTTGATTAAAATATACATCTTTTGCGAAGCTTGTGTGCCGGTAATGGTAAAAGCTAGCTAACCGGTTGGATAGTTCTGATACCAGTACGTAAAGCATTGGCAGTGCGTCTGCTTTACCTAACACAAAAAGCTCCGCTACCACAAATATCAGCTGTCGCGACTAAACTATTATCATAGTCGTTATACCTATAATATTTCCGTGAAGTCTGCAGTAGGTATATGTTATTCACTTACCAACCGATTGTATTATAAATAGAAGAAAAGTAAAGTGAATGTTTTAGCAAATTAAAACAGAATTCTATAGTAGGTAAGAGCTATAAATCTAAATATAGTTAATAAATTAATATTAAACAAAATAAAAGTATATTTAACAAAAATAATATTTTTTATTTAATATTTTTTATATTAAAGTTTCTGTAGTCATTTCACACTATCTTCCTGAAATACATAAACGGATAATACCATCAAACAAATAAATCAAATATTAGGTATAGCTCTAGTTACAAAGTTACCACTCGTTACTCAATAAAACGGTTTGACCAAGGTTTTCGGTAAGTTTGAATTTGTATGGACCCAACGAAAACTAAAATTTGATGTTAAAAAATCGTGTAATATAAAGAAAACGCTATGCAGTGGACATTTTACATACATACGTATGCTCACGCCTTTTTCCCGTCGGGGTAGGCAGAGACAACGGAACGCCACTTGCTTCTATCCTTACAAAAATTTTAATAGAAATTAATCAAGTTAGCCTCATTAAATAATAACATAAAACCATTAATTACATCATCATTTAATCTCATGAATTTATATTTAAAACGTACGATTTATAAACTTTGTCATTACCGAACAAAGCACTGTTTTCAGAATCAGGGGGATAGAAAACAAAGTTTACCAAACAGGCCGATTTCGGGTGAACCACGGCCAATTCTGTTTTTGACTATGGTATTATAACGTTGTAAATAAAGTCAGAACTGTAGAACGAGGAAAACATTTCATTAATTCAATGTTTACTTAATGTTTTTTTTGCGGTAATAAATGTGTATTTAGGCTTCGCTCACGTGAACAATCTACCCCAATTAGAGTCAATTCACTCCGAAAACGCCGATTTATGAGTAATGTTTATTTTTAGCTAGGAGTTGCTGTATGAAATTGATTGTACCTTTTACCTTCCCTGAAAAATATCTAACTTCCCCTCCTTAGTTTCCAACCCTAATTCTTCCTCATTGATAGATTTATGACGGATATATGCAACGCCTTGGTTCATCTCTTGAAATATCACAAACCGCATATAAATTCATAAAGCGGAAGAATAACTTTAAAATAAATACAAATAAATACGACTAGAAAAGGTAATCCGTGCTAACACGAAATGTTACTTTATTTATAGTACGTGTTCTTATATTGAAATTGAAATCATACCAAAATATGCCGAAATTATCAAAAATGGCCCTTTAAATATTACTATAACATTTAAAGTTATCCGGGTAATTTATATCTACATATTTATCTTACTTTTGAGCCGACAATACTGTCAAAAACATGTTCTAAAAATCTATTACAACTTTGAAGGGAGGTTGTAATACATTTAGAGATGTAGGGAGATTATTTAGTAGGTAGGTAGTTAGTATGCCTATTATTTAGACCCAATTTCCCAACTTTTTTTGCGAATCATGAAATATACCTATATATGTTTGTTGCTAGGTAAGTATAATGTATTTACCGTCCGTTTCGCTCAAAATTAGGAGATTTCATTTCAGAAAAGCACCCGTTAGTTTCGATGTTTGTTCACAAAAGTAATATTTTACAGCAAAAAGTTTTAGAATACGGTTTCAGGCTTCAAACTCAACAGCATGTTGGTTATTATTATTATTAGATATACGAGTGGATCTATTTGTCATGTACACATAAGGAGACAGGTGTAGGCGTAGGCTCCCTCAGTTTGTGACTGAATGACTATGCCGCTTCATTTTGTTGTAAACGCAACAGGGCCGCGCCGCGCCCACCCAATCCAGCGCCTGCGTGCGAAACCTATGAAGCGCCTTTTTGTCATTTTTTTCGAAAGTAATTTTAATTATTAACGCATTTAGGCGCTCAGCCCTGAACGCAAGAGTCAACGATTACCGATTACAGATTTTATTATTTAACAGAAAACTCCCATTTCGATAAAAACTAGAGATGATGCAGTTCTATTGTTTGGCGTACCTATTGCCTTTGTGAATTATTTTAATTTCTGATAGACTTGTGAAATCGGTGCGGGAATTTAGGAAAACATTAATTATCTTCCTAGGGTTAAGAAAATATGTAACTCGCTCCGAAGCGTTATGATTATGACGTAAAAGAAGTACAAACAAATACACTTTGGCATTTATAATATTAAATATGGATATGATTTTAAGGAGAAAACATCGCTTTTGTACGTTAGCGGTCAAGTGTAACCTTTTTGTATTACCCTTTTTGGTTTTAAATAAGGAGAGATAAATCTTTTAAATAAAATATGACTTAGTATCCGCCCTGTTGGCATCTGAGAACAATGACTAAAGTTAGCATTGACATTGTAATTTTGGCACAGATTTCCGTCCCTTCCGGTATGGAATTTTGGAAACCCTTTCTTTAATCCTTTCTGTATAATAAGTAACTTTGTGAAAGTGTTGCATAAAATATTTACTTATTAAGACCACATGAGTAGATTTAAGACAGTGTGCCAAAATAATATTTTTCAGCAGTTTTGTGAAATTAATACCATGCCAATGTTTGGTGTGGCTATGATACACCCACCCTACCTTACTAATATTATAAATGTAGGTAAATGTGTGTTCGGTTCGGGTCAAATGGAAAACCTAGCACCTAATAGGAACCAAATCATGCGTCATACTCATTTTATTATTTGTTATATTTCTCCAAATATATGTCATATGCGAAGGATCGGATGAGGCCTTCACAAGGGAAACGACCAGTGAATTGATATATTTGTATTTAAAATGATCGCTTCATTGCCTCTCTGCAGCTCCGAAAGATGCACCAATAGCTGTCAGAAAATTACAACCTCCAAATTTCTCTTCATTAATGTATCTACCCATTTCAGTTAAAATTAAACCGTGAATTTTCCACAAAATAATTCAGCGATCAATATAGATATTGCCGAGCAACATTAACAAACAATATCCAGCAAATTACTTTCCGTAATTAACGAACGAAGCTCCAACAATCGGAAATGTACAGGAAAAAGTAATTAATAATGAAACAGAAACGATTACAGCGATGAGATAACGCCGCTCTAACTACAAACTCGACAGATTTGAGTCCTGATAATTAAACCGACCAAATTGAAGACGTTTCGGAAGGTCAAGTAAAGTTAGATAAGTTCGGTACATCTAAGTTTTGCAAGATAAACTTCTGTCAGATGATTCGTGGTGCCTTGTTAACAAACTTGCAAACTTGAGTTGATTTTCTGTGTAATTAACGAACAAGAAGTTAGCTTGCAGTTCAGGTGATAGTGAAACTGAAGACTGGTTGGGACAAATCGCTTTGTTCGTTTGAATATCATTATGAGGTTGAAAGGTTCTACATCTGTTCGGTATAGTTGCAATTATATTATGCTTCAGGCGGTGAATAATGCCAATGACCTTCAACTGAGTGCGAAAATCGATGTTATCAGGTTTTTCTTAGGGAGTTCTATATTAGTAATAATGATATAATAATATGTGGTCAGTGATTCTTCAAAATATGGTATGGAACTCAGCTTTTCATAATTACACAACAAAAATCTAAGAAATATATCTTTATATATATATTTCTTGTGTGCGTGTGTATGTCACTGATCTCCTCCTAAACTACTGGGGACTGGGGACTTGAGAATGGTTTAGATTCACAATTTAGTCAGTAGTCAATTTAGTAATTTTAAATTTGTGTGTAGTTGTTGATTTTAGAATGTTTCACATTGGAACCGACCGACTGCGCTACCATCGCAGTGTCAAATCTATATTAATAATTAAAGTCAAGGGGTACGGTAGACTCGATCGAAACCTTAACTGAATAATAAAACATTAATAAATAAAGATTTCGAGTCGAAAACATATATCCGCAAACTTCTGATTGTCGAGTATTTTGTTAAATTCTAATGGTTCTGACAGACAAATCGCAGTCGCCATATTGGCCACTCTAGCAAAACGTCACTAATACCGTTTGCGGGGTTTGCGGATAACATTTTGAGTACTACCAATGAATACAGATGTAAATATATCCTTTATCTGAGCTCTTTAGTACTACCTACCTACTAAGACTTAGACTAAGTACTTTGTGTGTGTAAATACTTTTTGCAGTTATATTTTAAAAACAGTTAAAGCGACAGTTATAGAAGTATCCGCCCAATAAAGGAGATTTGTGTTATCCCGAACATAGATGATATACTATAACAAGAGAACCCCGAATAATACGCGAGCGAAGCCGCGGGCAAAAGCTAGTTTCAATATAAAAACCTTCAAAGGCAAAAATAACAAAGGAATTAACTAAAAGGTAATTTATATAGAAATTCCTACAAATTTCGGATTAAGGCAAGATAAAGCGCAAATTGTGTTTATTTAATATTTCTTCAATTTAATCACAATGAATGTCCAATTCGTGTTCCACATACCCTCTTTCGAAACAAAAACACCGCTCCCATTATACCTACAGGCTTCTCAGCAGTTACTAATAAATTTCGTTAGGATTACGTGGGTCTGTGAGACCCCTGATATTGGCACATTTGCTGTTATCTCGCGCAATTTATCCTGCTAGCTCATACGGAAGCCCAACTCAAACTAACGAAGTCTTTTGGGGCATATGTACTATAGAAACCTCATTAAACTAAGTCCTATATTAGTAACATTAATAAAACGGTTCGGATTCTTAGATGCCCAATTCCTGGAAATAACATTAATTTAAATCATTTATATAAACGAAAAAAGGTAATCACTTATTCGACTAATGAGGCTGGCAAAAAATATAGCAAAAGTATACCCATGTTTTTTGTACGATAATGTTTAATACGTACGTAGGAGTAGGTACCTATAACATTAATAATCTTTCGTAACACGTAAATTGTTTATTAATTTCTTCGGAGGGATATATCTTTGCCTTTGATTTATGAGTTTCCTGTCAAGTTCTTAGAACGTTATTAATATTCTTTGTACAAATATGAGCGATGTTTTGATGAAATATAATTAATGTTGACTCAAACTTGTTCTTTCTAGAATGGTAACCATGTAAGTTTGAAGAGAAAAGTAGATACATGATTAGATTGACGGAGATAGAAGATGAATCGAACGCACTTATTGAAAAGTCGTTATTTATTTAAAAAACGCGCAAACTTACTATTCCATAGGCATTTTTTTGGTTTTCAATAGTAATATTTTTTGAGACCGTATATAGTGATAGGCATTAATATCTGTGACAAGACATTCTCCAGCATTCAGCCTGGCACTGACTATACAACGGATTTCATTAAAGAAATTGCAAACTAAGAATATGGCTAAAACGGTTTTCATATCCGTTCCGATATACGCATCTATCAGAATTACAAACAAAAAGACACCAATATCACGTAAAAACGTGCTCGAACAAACACTTCTATACAAGTGATTCACTGCGCAAACTCTAACTTCGCACTCGCACTCGTAAATATCAAACAACACATCTCAACTCAACTCACATTTCCCGTATAAGCCCGTAAAGTTTACTAAATCGTTGCCGCTGTAGTTTGTAATAGAAATTATAAATCATTTGTTAGTGAACTGTTTTCCATACCTACGCAACAAAGCTCATTGTTGTATTAAGTTGTGGTTTCAACAGGAATTTGCAGCCATGTTCGTGAATAAGTGGATTAAATTCTAACTTGCCAAGTCCACTCAAGTGCTTGTAGTTTGTGAAATCTTTGGAAATTATTCTCTGCTTGGTTTGTTTGTGTCAGTTTTATCATTGATGTTAATTCTGCCCTGCAGAATATTAAGTTGTTGATAGTTTTAGTACTTATGTGTTAAATCAATATGCTTTTCAACAAATCATGCTCAATTTACGATGTAATTAGATGTACGTAGATGTCAAATACATATTTATCTTAGTGATAAGGTAATACACAGCCAAGTTATCAGAAATAGACATCCCAGGCGACTTTGTTATTTTTAAAGACATTCACGTATCAAGAGGACAAAGTTACTAAATATGTAATACATTGCCCGCTTGAAATCAGCTGCAAATATTCGGGAATAAATAATGTAATAAAAGCGAAAATAAAAATATATAATTATAATATGTGACTACAGTTACAACGACATTCAACCTGTGACCGCTGCCGATGCTACCCGTCCGAAACATAGGGCAGTAAGTGTTTGTACCTTATGAATCAAGTTGTCAAAACACGTGATTAGGTGCCACTGTCACATTACCAAATAATTATCAAATAAAAGTCGAGAGTTCTATATTATTGTAATGTATAATGATGTTTGTGAGCCCTATTCCGTGTGCCTTTTGACCTTCTTTCCTTTTTTGTTACATTCATTCGGAGAAAAACATTGTGGTAAAGTGACGCTCCTCCGCCTCACGTGACATAATGTGGTTTCAATCGTTTAATCTCGGAGGCTCTCAGAACCGATTCGGTTCGTTATCGGGAAAGGTTCGCAAGGCCACTGCAGACCACGACACCACGACAATGATAGATGGGCACGCTTGATGAATTGCTCACGAGATATTTTGATACACGATTTAAGACGATGTAAAAACGATATCGGCATCGTTATCGTTTTTGTATTTTCTGAGCTAAAAATTTTCGTTGTTAATACAAATATAGACTGGAAAATATCACATACTTACTCACAAACTTTGTAAGTTTCGCCAATGAGATACCAGATGATATATACCAGATATGGTATATCATCTGGTATCTCATTGGCGAAACTGACCAGCTACGGGTTTTGATGTCACAGTTTGTGTTATTAACAAAAGTAGGAACTTAAGAGGTTATTTTTTGCTGAATTAAACTGGTTTTAACAAAGAATGTTATCTATGAAGCGTACATAATGCACTACTATGTTTAGCCTCGAAATTAGGTATCATATCTCGATTTTGGGACACATGAAAAAATTATATTTAGGTACAGACCAAAATTCTGCACTTAAATTACATGTGTATTGCAGCAATGGCTGCAATGCAGTGATCGAGCTGCTTTTTCGTGATGTAAATTCATGAATCCTAATCATCCAAACATTTTTATTACAAGTTGCATCAAGACGATAATACAGTAAAATGCAAAGATCTAGTAAAAATTCAATATTATCAGGCAAGACCCTAGTATTATATGGTTTATATCGTTTCTCAGCATCAGCCCATTAACAGAGTCTGTTCAACAAAAACAAATTGAGATGAGCTCCGACTTTTTATCGTTTATCTTGAAAACTGTGTCGAGAATGTAAGGATATTGATGTACATTCACTCATTCCATTCATCCTTATAATAGATTTTAAGTAATCAACTTACATCTATTTTAAGTGAACCTTGAATGACGTATTTGTTAAAGTAAATTTTCTTTTCAAGGAAGTTATTAAAATGGCAGCTAAAAATAATCACTGAGCATTAAAATTTGATCAACAAAATACGGATTAAAACTTGAATGGAAATATCAGGTAGGTACTTAAGGACTTACTTTAAATATTTAAGGTATTATTTGAGTGAATCTTTTTGTGGAAACGTTTAAGGTAAAAAGTAGGAGTGGTAAAGTTTATAAGCCTTCTATATAAATGGTATATTGAAGATACCTCACCATCGACCGCGATAACGAATGTAAAACTGATTCTAATTATATATAGACGGGAATTAACGCGAACGTGCAAATTAGGTATTTACATACCTTATTTTGCTTGACGTTTCGAGACGGTTGCACGTCCCGTGGTCGCAAGCTGACTGGTGTGGCGATGTCACGTCTCCGAGTGCGAGGTAGAAGATTCTATTTCTACCCTCGGGTCGTTGATATTCGAAGTGCCGGCGCAAAAAAACACTTTGAAGAAAAGGCGCTTAGCAGCGGGCCCAAGACCATCAGGCTTTGGAAAAGATACGTGGACGACATCTTTAGTATCGTAAAAGGAGGTAAGCAGGAAGTAGATCAATATGTGCAACACCTTAACTCCATTCATCCGAAAATGAGGTTCACCTACGAAATGGAAACTGACAGATCGTTGTCATTCTTGAATGCCAAAGTGACTGTGAGACCAGATGGGTCCTTAACACACTGCGTATACCGGAAGCCTACGCACACAGATACCTGCACGCCATGTCGCACCACCACCCTCGACACCTGCAATCCGTTGTGTCGTCACTAAAAAAACAGAGCACATGACCTCTGTGACCCTGAGTATTTGAAGCTAGAGCTAGACCATGTTCAGGAGGTACTTAGGAAGAACGGATACCAGGTACAACGACGAATGACGCGGCCTATCAAGCGCGATAAACATCCGGCGGTAAATAGACAACCGACCATCATGCCCTACATTAGAGGTGTTACGGATAAAATAGGAGACAAGTTAAAAAACTACTCCATTCCGACAGTATTTACACCACGGGCCAAAGTATACAACATGGTGGGCACACCAAAGGATGTTCTACCGCTACAAACCCCAGGTGTCTATAAAATCAACAGCTGCGGAAGCTCTTACATAGGGCAAACGAAGCGGACTATCGCTGAACATATAAAGGAGCACATCGCAGCTGTAAGGAACCGTCAAACGAACAAATCGGCGATTGCGGAACATTTACTTCAATCGGGCACCAATCACTGGATTGAATTTCATCGTCCACAAGTCCTCTCCACGGAACGCCACTTTTACACAAGAGTTATGCGTGAAGCGATTGAAATCAGAAAACATAAAAAAATTCAATCGGGAAGAGGGCTTCAAATTGTCATCGGCGTGGAATCCTGTGATTCGGCTAACAGCACCCCACTTTAACGCGCAGTCAGCGAATGTTCAATATACAGATACGGGTAGTGTGTTTTGCGCCGGTACTTCGAATATCAACGACCTGGGGGTAGAAATAGAATCTTCTACCTTGCACTCGGAGACGTGACATCGCCACACCAGACAGCTTGCGACCACGGGACGTGCAACTGTCTCGAAACGTCAAGCAAATTAAGGTATGTAAATACCTAATTTGCATGTTCGCGTTAATTCCCGTCTATATATAATTATATTCTTAAACATGCAACACGAGTGTTTAAAAGTTTCTAAAACTGATTCATAAAATACCAATCTACATACAACTGGTATTTTATGAAATCTTTATTTTTTCCAGAGAGTGCCTGCCGGCTTACCTCTGTAACCTAAAAGAAGACATTCTATTGATAAGATAGGAAGGCACAGGGTTTCCGTAAAACTGACAGTGATTCTTGTGACAATCTCTGCCAATGATATTACAAATAAGAGGTAGATACGTTACTTACGTAGCAATAAATCCGTAGAAACAGTATACTAACGCACACATCGATAACTCCAATATTTATTTTATTTTCGGTTGACAAGATGTGTCACTTTCACTTTGACGCCGCGCCGGCTCGCTCCTCACAAACACAGTCATATGTCAGACTTGCCAACTGGCTTATGTTTAGCGTCCTGCTAGGTGTACCAAAACGCCTATAACATAACGCCTATATAAAAATAAGTAAATACTTCTTTTTACTTTTGTAACATCATTGGTCTCTGCCGTATAGAATATCGAACAGATTCTACTGGTTATTTCAAACTTTATTTGAGACTAAGATCCTCCATTCTATAGTAGCTAAGTAACACTGATGTACCAAGGAAGTACACTCATCCACCTTATAGCAAATGGTTATTGTAACGTATTAATTTTTATGAGATTAGGAGTCCCGCGACGATCACTCTCTCCAAAAATGGTCCACGTTTCTACCAAAATAGATCGACCAAAATAGACGCATGAATGAAGAACCATTAATCACAAGAAAATCGGCAAAGGGCGAGTTGGAATTGCGCAGCAAGCGTTCCGAACCATTACCTATAGAAACGACAACAATAAACATGTTTTTTGTATGGGAGTCCCTTAATATTTGCTTTTTTCTGATTTTTTTGTGTTTTTGTTTTAGCGACAGCAACAGAAATGCATAATATTTACGTGGGCAAATTTCATGTGTGTTCCTAAAACGATTCATGAGATACAGGTAGCTGGTACCTGGTGACAGATGGGCAGACAGACATATGAATGTACAGACGGACGGAGAGCGAAGTCATAGTAATAGTGTCGAAACGGGACCCCTTAGGTACAGACTACGGAACCCTAAAATGGGAAGACATTTTCTACTCCATATATAAACACAGTACGCGTAATTTAATACTAGGTATCTCTCAAATAAACATTGAGTAACTCAGAACTGACGTAATCTCCCACCGTTACTTAATGGAGGAGAAGATAATTTGTACGTAATTCGGAAGTAAACAATTTACCGTTCCTAAGGTTCTACCGAAGGAGGGTAGTAAATAACTCACATTCAAACATTCACTGATTTAAGGGAGCGTGATATTATTCATGCGGCCATCATTTTTCTACAATTATATTAGCAAGCAAGAGTTACTCTGGAGTTTTATAATTTTGATGTGTTTTAGGATACCTACCACACGCCTTTTTTGAGTATTCGACATAACGGCACTGTTGCAAGCGCCGTGTTCATGAATGTACTAAAAGAGGAACATTAATTGTTTTTATTATGTAACTTTTGGTTTTAAAAATCCCCAAACATAATCCGTTATTGTCATGAATATAAATAATTATCTAACGTAACGTTTCATATGGAAAAGTTGTATCGTAGGTACACATTATATTCAGTGACAACTGAAGTATTCACACAAATACACATTAGAATTCGAAATTTCTCACGAAATTATCATCAGTAGGTACCTACATACACAAATCTTGCGAATATAAAGTCTCTTACGAGAGCGGAATATTTATTTTTCAATTACTTCCACGTCTTCGGATCCTCACTTCATCATTTTACTCATGATTGAGCCATACGCCTCCTTAAAATGTAATAAAAAACGTTTATATACACATGTAAGTATCTGTCGTCTATCAAAGAGAAACGCGCGGGAACACTCATTCCATTTCCTCGAGGGATATTGAAGAAAATTATTTTCTATTTCAAGTCATCTTATAGTCGTAGAAAGACCTAACAATCTACGTAAATTAGGAAACTCTTCACCTAAAGTGAAAATTCAGATAGCGTCAAGTGAAGTTGAATTTATTAAATTCAGTAAGAAATACTGCGTTGATTTTAAGGTTATTTCGTGGTTTGGAGGCAGGCGAAGCGACTCACTGCTTTCTCTTTAAGTAATTAAATTTTATTTAAATCATGTGAGTTAAGGCTGTTATAATTTACGCCATTACGTGGCGTGTGACGTCGAGGCACAGATTAATAATAACTTGTGTGATGCTGACGACGTTAAACATTGTATAGAAACTCATATGTATGTGTTTTGCTCGTACGAAATACTTATAGCACAATTTACGTTTAATATTCTAACGCATACTTAAGTAATTGGATAGAATCAGTAACTTTTAGCTCGCTTTGCTTTTCACATAGGTATTATTCAATTTTCAAAACATGAAGATGTGTTATGTATTATAGAGTTCAAAGCCATTTCACAGCAGGAATGACAACTTCGCCATAAGTGAAGATTTCAACAATTAAATTGTATAACAAAAATGTAACTTTTTTTTTGCGAAAACATAATTGTTCTTAAATTTTAGTTTCACAATGTGGACACATAAAATCCTTGGCATGTCCAGATGATGAGATACCTACTTAACTAAAGTTTCATCAACTAGACACACTTGTGTCCAGTACTTGGTGTCGAGTTAGTGAAGAACGCCGCAGGGCAAGTACGGAAGTCGATAATTGGTGTAAAAGCTCGATACGCAATTCAAAGGACAATTTATATTTATTTATTTAATTCTTTATTGTACACCAGTAATTACAGAACCAAGTACAGTAAATTACTTATATACTAATAATGGTAAGTACATGGGCGGTCTTATCGCATAATGCGATTTCTACCAGACAACCATGGACGGACAGTATCGACTAAATGGACAGGTAGTATGCGGGCGTACAATACTAAGACTAAAACAAGCTACTTAAATCTAAAATTAACCTAACTAAACTAAATTAATATAAACTATATTTATATATAATTACATACATACATAAATAATATATACATAATACGTATAACAAGTATATAAATAAATATATATATTTTACATACATATATACATACATTATGTATATTTTACATACATGTAACAGGATTGGTTGTTGTTACAGTACATTTATAATTATGTACTTAGAGTAATTTTGCTTGAAATGTATTTACATCAGGGAATTCTCATTCGTAATGCCTACTCGAGTTCTTTGCGCCTAAATTATTCTTGTGCCTCTACTTTAGTACCTAAGTATGTTGTATATCATAATTATTCTTCAGTGGGTCACCGGTTAAGACATTCACAAACTGTAATGGAATACAACTGACACTGTCAAGACCAACCGCAATTTCTATGAAAGCATATAAATATTTGAATAGGTAACCTTTTTTCCGCAACACGGAAAACTTTGCAAAATGATTTTACTGTGTATCAGCGTAGCAACGCCTGAAATACATACTTAATACCTCCTTACCTTTAACACAACCTAATTTCTACCGTAACTTCATGAATATTTGACCCATTTTCGTTTGCCAGCGAAATAAATGACAGATATGAGCGAACATGCGATAGGATATCAGTCGATATCTTGAGATTGCCACTTCTTATTACATCAGATGTCATAAAATCATAGGTTTCGTTCTGTTGGCTTGTAAATATTTATGTTTATTTTAATAATAATGACGCATAAACTAAAATATGCGCAGTTTGTAGTTAGTGGCACCTGTTTGGTATTTATTATACGAGCGAGATATTTTGAAATGTAAATGGTTTAAGCATAGTGCTAACTGAAACGATCACAATAAATGCGAAGTGACTGATTGACAGAAGATGACTATTTCGATATGACTATTATTACTCATATTCGTGGTACTATGTCACCTGCATAAGTTCAGCAGCAGTGATAATTGAAGACACTGATCAAGTCCCAGAAATAAGCACTATTAAGTAAATAATTTTTTTACGCATATAGGTACATAGTTAGTTCACGCGTTATTATTATCTAATGAAATAAAGATAACAATTTTCACGAATGCAGAACGTATCCTTTTGTTTTTGTGACGGAAAACCCTAATAGCGTTTTCTCCATCAAGCCTCAAACTCAACCCGAAGTTGATCTTGGAGCCAAATGGAGGCAGTATGTGCAACAACCAACAGATTTTTCGGTCTACGCACCAAAAACCGCCGCAGTGTCCTCAGCCTCGATTGGTGGTGCAGTTACTTAATCTACCATAAGGTGGTATAGCACGCGCGACCCTACCTAGATTAGTTCCGCAAAAGCAGACCCAATTTCCCCTGCGCAGGTAGAAATTCTTAGTCGCCTCCTCAGCGTACAGAACGCAACATACCTATATCAGAAGTTGTAATGAAGAGTGACTTGGAACACCTTGCGGTGTAAATATTCCTGAACAGAAAAAACCTTATGATACAGTGTCATGATAATTATTAAAATACTTAGCCATTTATTGAAACCATAATCAAACCGTTTCGCGTTGATGCAATATCTACAAAAGCTATTGCTACGTATTTATTTGCTTTACTTGTCTGATAATTAATCATAGTAGCTCGTTGTTCTGATTGCTCTTGAAAGATACACTCGTTTCCTATAACGGTTCACTTATAGGTAGCTTATTAATGGTGGAGTGTATAAAAGAGTATTATATATAGCTAGATGCTTTAAAACGCAGAAGATAAGACTATGTGTGTATAATTTTGTGATGAGATATTTAATTTTTTCAGGATAACTTTTCGAAATACCTTAAAAATCAGTGAAATAACACAAAAATTTAGACACCGCACTTCAATAAAAAGGTATCGGTGAATTTTATTAAAATTAAATTCAACCGATATAATTATTTATTTAGTAAAATGGAAAAACGTATAATATAATTTCATTCGACGCACGCGTGCTGCTGCAATCTAAATATAAAGACATTGAATAATGAACAGCAGTTTGCAAATCAATGAAATTTTGAGTGAAATGATTTCAGAACTTTTTACTAAGTGACCTGACTTTGAAAATTAATATTTTATGACTTGAATGCTTTTCGTGTTTCTTTAGCAGTCCAATGCTCTATTATTAAACTGCAATGTATATTTATAAGTAATAAGTATATGTATAGAATTCAAGATTTACGTCTGCATCTCCGTGTTTAGTTCTGAAACACCATCCAAGTTCAAGGTACTTTCGGTTTAGGAACGTAAAAAAGGTAGAATTAAAAAATCATCACTCGTACTTGTCTGAGCAAGCCTCCTGTCTGCGCGAGTCAAGTCGTGAAGCTAGGAACAAATGTTTTGGATTGGGTACCTGCAAAATATTTTATCAGCAAATCTTAAAAAAAGACAATGGGTACCGATTAGTTTACTTTATAGACAATATCATAAAATTGTATTTTATTTTTAACTAGAGCTTTTCAAATCGGGCCCTACTGGTCCGATTTGAAAAGCGAGATTTCTTGAGATTAGCGCGTTCAACCAAACAAACAAACTCTTCAGCTTTATAATATAAGTATAGAATTAGTAATATCCTTATCCTAAGACAACTCAAACACAGTCATTAAATCTCGAACTAAGCTCAAATAACAGACAAACATACTTATAATTCTGTTCTTAAGTACATACAAAAGTATTCCATTAAGAAACAGAGTGAATAAAATAAAAGATCTCATCACACAAAGATTTGTACCTCACGAGGGAATCGAGCCCATGACCTCAAGCCAGTCGATATTTATAACTTCATCATCAGCCCTTAACAGTCCACTACTGGATCAGGCCTGTCCTTTGAAAGGAGGAATTGGCCTACTATAGGTACCACGCTGGCCAAACGGGTTGGTATAGGGTTTGTACCAAGTTTTCCTTTTCTTATAGTGCTATTCTCTGCATAATATGCTGCCTCTGTCGGCTCTTACGACACCCATGGGATTATATGGGGTGGTGACATTCCGTATTCTTAATCCGTCACCACACGGACATTTATAACTTATCTGAATTGCCTATATAAAAAGGCCCAGCCAACAAATAAAAATATATAATACCGATCTCGCCGTTTCTACGCTCCTTTAGGTACACAGTTTAATATTTTAAACGCGTACCTTGATTCGGCGGGCCTACAAAGGGAGTCGGCGCTAAGAAATATTAAAGGCCTATAAATCCGGTACATTTTACATAGTTACCGAGAAAAATGTTTTTAGAACGTTTGCTAAAGATATCAGATATTTAAATAGAGGATCGTGCTGTTTATTGACAACTAGTTGCTGTCCACTTGTTTGCATTCGAAGTAGTTCGCTTCTAGTATTCTGCGGACGGTCGTTTTTGACATACCACATCAACATGAGACCGCCTTCCAGTTCACTACTGGGCGTACGTCCTCCTAGGGCGTACCCTACCGACATTTCCATTCATTCTCGCACGATACACACCTTTCGTATTTCTTCTTTCATCCATCCGTTCCAAATGTCCAAACCAACGCAACATTCCTTTTTCAATCTTTGTCACTACATCTTCTTTTAGACCACACTTTTCCCGTATCATACTGTAACGCACTTTATCTATCAAACTTACTCCGCACATACTCCTTAAAGCTCTCATCTCCACAGCATTGATTCTACTTTCATGCTGCTTCTGCCATACCCTTGATTCGCTACCATACATCAGTTCTAACGATACCTATGGAATGAAATGGAGTAAGGTCATGCTACACTGTGGTAGATTCGTGTGTTTCCGCCATGAATGCATCCACCATGGTGATTTAGTGGTATCTCTTATAGAACAATCTTACCTTATCTTTCTGGCCTCGAACACAAATATTGACTTATAGAGAAAAGCCCACAAAAGGGTAGAAACCGCGTAACCAAAAAACATGAATCGTAGTTACTCCCGTGTGTGTATAAATAAAGGACACTGGATGTGTTGTAAAATATGTTATTTGGTCGTTCACTGATTTCTGAAGAATGCCATAAATGTTAGTAATATTAAGTATACTAGGAATAATTTTACTCGTAATAACCAACGTACCTACACATTGAAATTATAGAAACTGTTATTAACTCAGTAAATAGCAGTTTCCAATAATCAATATACCTAACTATGAAATGCACTCGGGTAAATCATAACGTGGTAGCATATAATATAGCATTCTCTTTGAGCCGTTACTTCGCGAAATCAATCAGGCCTTTCAATATGAAAAATTATTGGATGGGAAAATCATTAATAACTACACCGTATGTTTGCGAACATGTTATTATGTGTTATGTAATTGCAGCATCAATTTCTCGTTTATTTACTTATCTGTTTCTGTGGTGTTGAGTATTTTATTTATTAACATGTCGTGAGCTTTATTGGTTTATATTATGGCGCGGCGTGGTAACCAGAAATACGGATGTAAGCTGTATTGGAAAACGGCTTATGGGTGCGGCCGGCAGTTAATATACTTTTTATGCCTTTAAAGAGTTCTTTGTGTTTATGGAAGCATAAAATTAGTTCAATAGTAACGCGTTTGCGTTATACGAAATGCGAAACAGTAAATTTGGCTGCTAGTACTGTGTCGTACAGTAATTTAGCTCAAACGCATTATCAGAATATCGCTAGTGCTGAATTTATAAATGTAATTTGTTGCCTGCTCGATAGTTTCTCACAGTAGGCCTACATGCTGTGTCACTGGGGATATTACATACATTCAAATTATGATCACTAATTGCGTACTTTGTGTACTCTTCATTCTTTATTACACTCTCCTTGTGCGCCCGTCTATTTAACTTCCCATTTTCAATTTCTCTGTAGTCAACATGAGAAAAATCTTCGTTCCTCTAATAATCTTCTGCTTCTTTGTCCTTCTCGCAGTTCTAGCCTAGTCCATTCATCTTTTAAAATACATTCTATCCTTCTCTTGAATGCTATGATATATGAATAAAGAGGGAGCTCTTGATATCAGGATTTCCATTAACCGTTTTACGTTTAAAACCAGAATTTCGGCAGAATTATTTAGATGAACTAACTGAATCGTCATAGGTATTTTATAGTTTATTTATTTTATATAATATGTATATATTTATTAGAATTATAAAATATCTTTCTATGAGAATTTCGGAAATCCCTTTTTAGTGCACCCTAGTGTTCCTAAGGTACATACATATATGCCAAAGTTCAGCTCCTTGCACTCAATAGTTTTGGCTGTGTGTTGTCTGTCAGTCAGGCAATAGTAGAATAATTTTATCTGTAAAGTTCTTAGTTTTACAAATTCTTAGTTTTGCGGATCTTAGTTTTACACCTTAGACTGTATGTTATTAATATTTCTAATTGAAGCTCATCGATGCGCTACCGATAATTGCTTGATAAAATCAAGTTATTGATTTGAGATATTTCAAATGATTCACAGTTGATGCTGCTTCAATATCATGGAAACCAGAAATACCGTGACTGATCACATTCCTGTAAAAGTAGCGGAGGCTAGCCTATTCCAAGCGTTTAAATGTTTGTAAGATAAAACTTACTAATTAATTATGTACTTTAAAACAAGTTACCTTATAACACATTGTCAATAAGAAAATCTGCGTCACTCGACGATACATTCAAGAAATATGGCCTTCGTATCCATATTCATCTGTATTACAAAACGTAGGTATAATGAGACTGTCCAAACTTTAACATATATTATTGTGTATGTATAAGTACATACCCTCAAGGTAGAAGTTATTGCTGTTACCTTCGTAACGTTTTGTCTTCACGATGTCAAAGAAAATGAAATTCCATTTCTTTTACCTTGTTGCATGCGTAAATACCTGGACACGAGGCTGGCAGCGTTCAATTTAATATTAATATGACTTTTGTCAGATTTGCGTAATAAAATATGTTACGCAATCGGTTTTTCTTTACTTTACGGATTTCGGTTTACCATTCTTGTAAATGTTGCAACTGAATATAATCAAGTTACGGCATTTTAACAAGTACGATAAGAGTTTTGTGGTGGACATAAAGCTAACATCGACCAAGAAAGAAAATTATGTTATACTAGCTTTTGCCCGCGGCTTCGCACGCGTAAAATTCGGGGTTACACTTTATATCTTAATATCTACTTTCAGGCTCAAGTTGATTGAAGACATTCTTGATTATTTTAAAGAGTCAGAAGCTCTATAGGGCACAAAGTAACTCGGTCAGTATCCGTGACAAATGTCGAAGCCATGTTTCAATACAGGAATTTAAACTTTCGTGGTCACTATAATTACTTTGTACTGTTCTTACGGGATATATACGGTAATATATATCTTGTAGGAACAGTACAAAGTAATGTTTCAATACATTTCCAATATACATAATATCTATAAACACTTTCGCATTTATAATTTTAGTAGGCAGAGAAAATCGTTTCAGCCGTTTGAACGTAGTACCTATATAATTATTACTTTAGATATGCGAACAATGTAATCACCATGCACAATATGACAATATGTATGATGTGACAGTACTGACAGATAGCACATGCGCAGCGCTCAATTATTCGCGCATGCATTCTTACTTCCAAGAGGAAAATTTCTGCCGTACAAGCTTCTATCCTCCCTACAACCCCTACCAGTTTAATTTTTGCAACTTATGGTAGCCTATGTCCGTCTCCTTGGTCCAATATATGTCTATATTCAATTTCAACAAAATCAGTTCAGCCGTTTTCGCGTGAAAACGGAACATACATACATACATACACACTTTCGAATTTATAATATTATAAGGAAGGATAAGGATTAGTAAGGATATTAAATTTCAACAAAATCGGTTCAGCCGTTTTCGTGTGAAAACGGAACATACATACATACCTACATACATACACACTTTCGAATTTATAATATTAAGTAGGGAAGTAGGGATAGTAGGGATATCATTAGAGACTTCTTTATACACAACATTATCTGACTGTTTTGCCACCTTCATATAGAACATGTAAATTATTTTTACCGCTTACTCGTGAACATGCCACATATAACTGACCATGTGAAAAACAACATGTTCGGGGGTCGATTCCAGCTGTTTCAGATTGCGATTTATTTAGAAAATACACACAGGGCTACGAATATCCAGCCCTGCCGAAAGTAAGATAGCCCCGTTGAGTTACTCAAGAGGTATCTGAATTCGGACCTCAGTCTCCCACCCACGGATTCCCACGTGCGTGAGGTGTGGGAATTTGGGAATAATGAGACACCTGTATAAGCACAGAACACGAAAGAACGAAAGAAATCAAAGAAACACATCCACATTCATTATTCAAAAGAAACGACTAAGACACCAATCCGACGAAAACGAAAGAAAATTAACCGAGAACCTCACCAATCCACGGAGAATCTTAACACCGCCCGCGCCATTCAGAAAACGCCATCTATGTTTTCATATACAAACCGACCGAGATAGGAAATAATATGGACTAATGGACAATTTAATGAAAAAGGGATCCATAGCCATTGTTTTTATCATTTAAAATAAAATGAAATGATTATACAACTATTATATAAACATAGTAATTTGAAATAAAACGGAGAATCTTAACACCGCCATTCAGAAAACGTCATCAATGTTTACATATACAAACCGACCGTGATAGAAAATAATATGGACTAATCGACAATTTATTGAAAAAAGGATCTATAGTCATTGTTTTTATCATTTAAAATAAAATGAAATAATTTTATATATCTAAATATTATATAAACATAATAATTAGAAATAATGAGATTGACCGTTTAAATTAAGTGGACATTGTAATAAATTTTGCAGTCCCGTACGGTATATCGAATTACCCTTGAACGATATAACTGGCTACAGAAAGCATGGTTCACCGACGAACGGTAATACGAAAAAACTATTAGTCGATATCATTATTTAGCGACAGCACGTTTCGCCGAATAACGCTACAAAGAATGAATGGTTGGCCGATACCAAGATTTGCCGATGTCATGGTTCGACGCAACACGCTTTAACTAAATAATCTTTTACCGATAGCGGTTTGCATCGAAAGCACCTTTTTTGTGTAGGTACCTAATAGGTTATGTTAGGTTTTCTTGTGACCCTGCACTCGAAAATAGGAGCCCTGCAAAGCAGGGCTCCGTCGACTTAGCTTAATGGGCGACTAGGTAACGATGAGAAGTGATGTAAGAAAAGGTGCTTTCGATGCAAATTGCTATCGGTAAAGGATTATTTAGTTCAAGCGTGTTGCGGCGAATCATGACATCGGTAAATCTTGGTATCGGCCAACCATTCATTCTTTGTAGCGTTATTCGGCGAAACGTGCTGTCGCTAAATAGTGATATCGACTAATAGTTTTTTCGTATTACCGTTCGTCGGTGAACCATGCTTTCTCTAGACAGTTATATCGTTCAAGGGTAATTCGATATACCGTACGGGACTCTAAATTTTGACACAGAGACCTTTTCTTTATGAAAGTGTCGAATATTATACTCTATTATTTTTTAATAACAGAAAGATTCCCGACACATAATTATTGTCTTTTTTGCAAGAAACAATTATTTTGCTAGAAAATTATTTGAAAATAGTGACATCTATCGGTCGGAAGGATAACTATAAATATCCTCGGTTCCAGTAATTTATAAATTTATCGAAAATACGTAAAAATATACTGACGAAATTAAGAATAGCCTCCTTTTTTAAAGTCGGGTAAATAGCCATAAAACTCTTTGAAGGTACCTACCTATTTAGACTAACTATACTTTTACTAACAAACTTATAATGATCATAGATGGCACCACATATATATCCAGTTTTGGATGATCCCTGTTTTGTTTGGGACTACGTACAAAGGAGAGGTCAAGCTGTACACCGAAAACCACTCAACCGATTGTAATGAAACATATACTATTTTATAGGTTTGAGTATCCTTTGTACATAAGTATAAGTTTTATTGAAAATAATTTCGCCATTTTAGAGATCTTTAGCAACATAGGGAAAGACGTCGGACAGACAGATATAAATTCTAAAAATAATCAAGTATTGCATTTTAACATTTTCCTAGATTTTTTAGCTAATTTTCGCCAAAATATTTTTAATGTACAGACTTTTTCACCTCTACAGTTTTATTATAGTATAGATTGGTTGCAGGTTAAAAAAAACAAAGCTACCATTATCTACGATAAAGATATGCGGTCATTAATGTAGGATTCTGTTGCCATTGTCATCTTTCCTTTCGAATTACTGCCGCTTGTTATCAGACAAAACTCATCTTATCTCATTAGCTTATAACAGTCCACTACTGGAGGACATAAGCCTCCTCCTGTTTACGCCATGACCTCTGTTGTCACCATCCAGCCACTATACCAGCCACCCTTTTTCCATAATCATCTTTGTCCATCTGGCCAAAAGAATTCCAACATTCTCTTGCCTTACACCACCGACCATCGGTTCTGTGACGGATATGGCCAGCATACTGCCACTTTAGTTTGCTACATCACTGAACTGGACAGGCAGCGATAGCCTAGTGCAGATACCAAAAGACTGCCATGCAGAGGGTATCGGGTTCGAATTCACGGTGCGCACCAATGACTGGAGTTATGTGCGTATCGAATTGTCAATTATCGCTTGTCCCGTGCCTCGGAGAGCACCTTAAGCCGTTGGTCCCGGTTGTCATGAAGATGTTTGACAGTCGTTACAGGGCGTCAGTACCTTCTAAATAAACTGACAATAGTCTTAACCATAGAATATCGCTATCCCTTCGGGTTGCGGAGGTCAGACAGGCAGTCGCTCTGTGGAAAAGCTAATATTCAGCCAAATCCGGTTAGCCTAGTAAGCCAGATTAAAACTGGGATAACGCTAAGAGGACGATGACTAATGAACTGGACAAAATAGTTCTTTGACAAATATTCTTAAAATCCGTGAATATGCAAACTCTACCTAACATTTTTCCTTCACCTTATATTTCTGTTTTGTGCGTAGTTCAATCGTATCGTCAAGTGGTCTTATCGACGTTTTCAGAACATTAAACGCGTTTGATTTGAATGTGAGTTGCTTTATGTGTAGGTATTTTCTATAACGTTCGAAAATAAGTAAGTAAATGTACAAGATATATGAGGCTAAAATAAGTTCTAAATACCTCATAAATATAGTAAATATATTGGAAAAGAGAATTTAACTGACTCGATAAATAATAATCAGACAAAACACAACACTACACTTAAAGTCCAGTAGACTTAAGTGTAGTTTAGCATTTCAAGTTGCAATTGTTTTTAGTTGCGGAGTCTTATGGGCGGTAAATAAGCTTAAGAATTTATCCAAATACATAGCCTGGGTTGTAAAACATTAGACATATTTAAAATTAGCTCAAGAAGAGAAAATAATATAAATTGAGTTTTATTTTAAAATATAAGTAAATTAAGTAAAAGTTATTTAAAGATTGTAAATGTTTTGTTTCGCTTTAAAAAAACATTCAATGAATGGACAAAAAGAACATTCAGACATGATACAACATTATTTTTGTCTATTTAACAATAATTGAACCCACGATCACGACATCTGTGCAATGTACTTCACTTACGAACCTTTAAACCTACATATGTATTTACACCACTGCACATTTATCCCCAACGAACCTTACGCGCAATAACGGATTTCAACTGTCCAATACTTTATCGGCGGCAGATCACTTTCCACTGTAACAAAATCGGTACAACTACAGATAAAATCGTTGTAGGAGAAACCGATCCACCCAAGTGGCAACAATATCCAGCCTATTGGCAACCGCAACACTACTTCCAGAACTATATCTACCGCGTTGTCAATCAATACATTTCTTTTTATACAACTGTTTGGGACAAAAAACTCAAGTGATCTGCGGATAACGCCACAGGGGAGTATTTGGGAACATTTATAGTGAACGCGCAGTAATCCGGTACCGGATACAAAGCTAATACGGGTTGTAAATCAGACGGATATCGCGGATGTAACAAAAGTTATGGTGCCACCATAAATTGAGTGTATTGACTGTCGCTCTGACCCATATCTGGCATCTGATGTGGTGGATACGGCAGCTTGAATAGTAGACGTTTGCTTGTAAAAAATACTGCTGGAATTTACCAATGGTTTTTTGTGACAGACGATTGTTATGTGTTTTAAAAATAAAAATAAACACTTCCAAAATTGTCTTCTATCTATAAAGTAAACACAAATATACAGTTTTCAGTGATACCTGGCATAAATAATAATATTTACATGATACTTGTAGGTACGGCTGGAATTTTGGAACGGTGTAAAATGTTTGACATGGGAAGCAAGGATTTGTTTCTTTAATAATTAGTAATTCTTTATACGCAATCAATATCGCATTCAATTCGCATCTAATGTTTTCCAGGCAATGACAGACATATAGAAATACATGTCATATTAATAACATATTTCAGTAAAGTTAAATTTTCCAACTTAACTTATCTGTCAACAGTATCGCAAACTAAGCAATAAGTATTTTTATATGCATATAGGTACAGATGTAAATAAAAACTTTAAAAAAATATCAAAGGACATAATTATATCTATTTTCATAAAAAAAATATCTTGTTGTCTTTTATACACGTGCCTATACAAGAATTCAATTCAAGATTCCATATCCTTTTTGGTAAAATACCCAATACATAAACGGGGAAAGATTAAATAATTACCTAATCTCACAGAGTATAATATATGAAAATACTTTCATCGTATTCACAGAGAAAATTAAACAGTAACACAATCATGAAAATGATGAAACTTCCTATCACATGAAAAATGTTATTGAATATTTTCCTCCGACGCGAAAAATTTCGTATTCATTGCCTACCGTTATATTATTTAAGGCAAACAAGGTCAGAAGCGTCGAAAATAAAGATATCTTTTAGTTCAAATATTCGGGTTGTTGAACCTTAGGAACGGTTCGCATGATGTATAGCAGTTCATGTTAGAGTCACGGAACTTTGTCAACAGCCTTATAATTCAGTTTCGTTTATTAATAGAAGCCTATAAAATGTTGTTGTTTAAAATACAGCTATTTGCTGTTTACATTGTAGGCCTCCCTCACATTGTTCATGTGCGTTCCTCGAGCGTACGCTCGGCGTCCGTTCGGCGAGCGCTCGGCGTTCACTTTGTACTACAGAGTGAATGCCGAGCGCCGTACGCTCGAGGAACGCTGTCGCCTAATGTTAGGTCGGCCTTAATGAAAAAGCAAATGTAGTGCACGTGCCAAGAAGACTGGCAGCATTGCTACCCTGATAAACGAACGTTTAGAGAACTCAGAATAAAACACGATCTCTCAGACCTCGTATTTTTTATATCACTGTGAAAAATCCTATTCTTATTTGAAGCCTGGTGGAAAGGGCCCCTTTTCTTATAAGTTGTAGAGCCTTATTGATTTCATCATGGATGGGACGGCTCGACTGAGGAAGTACTACTCTCTCACAGAATAAAGACGTAACAATCAGTATCTATACTGTTGTGTTTCGTTCGGTGAATGAAAGTACCAAAGGCTCCATCCCCTTTTCGTTCTTCCTCATGCTGTTTCTGTCCTCCTATTATAAAGGGTAGCAAAACGCTTGTGATTCCTCTGGTGTTGCTTGTGTCCATGGGCGGCGGTAATCCGTCTGCTTGTTTGGTGTTTACTACATAAAAAGCAAACCAGGCTTCAAATGTAATAAATTGATTTCGGAGCCCGGATTGATTCGTTCCCACAGATAAATAGCAGTGTCCTTGATTTCCTTAGCCAAAGGATTAAAAACGAATCTACTTCAGTGCATAAACGGATTTCGCTTACAATTTTCGCCCCTGGGATGTGCACCCGGAAGTTCTACGGCCTGATTTTGGTCGTACGGCGAGAAGCCCCATCGGCTCGCCTTTCCTTTCATGGCCAGAGATCCTCAAGCGCTCTCCTACACCAAGTGCTCCTGTTGGCAAGCGGGCGGTGACAGTCCCTCTCCCACTTCGCTGTCTCACCTAAGCAGTCTTCGTTGGCAGACGCCGCAGTATTGATAGAGGTTGTATTCTCTAGAGTCTTGGCCAATCCTGTGGAAGAACCAAGCAACCGTGGCTGCTCGACACCTGAGTCTACCCGAAGATGAGAACAACGTGATGCCTTTCCAGGTCACTACCGTAGATTTTATTATGTATAGATACTAAATGTAATAAGTAAAACCATGGAGGTGTCATATTTATGATTGGTAGACGCCGGATCTACTTATCATCCAATCAAAATTAGATTGTTCTCATTATTCACCAATAACCAAAGCTTTAAGTGTATTATGATGAAGGTTGTATTATTAAGGTAAACAAATACCATAAAATGCTTGTGTACTTCAAGCTCACGATTAGATTTCCGCGGAAGGAAAATGCGTAAGAAAAGCGGAATTTTAAATGAAACGACACGACGCCGATTTTATTATAAATGAATGTTGGATGTGTTACGTTTAACTTGGTGAAGTAGACAAAGTGCTCGGTGAAAAGTAAATAACGGAGGTAGAACATACGGCTCTGTATGTGTGGTATACGTATGCTCGTTCACATCTGTTTGTTTACAACGGTTTGCAAGTATTGTTTGTAAGCTCGCAGGTTGTTTCTTTTTTGTTGCAAAGAGACCTACTTACTTACGTACAGACTTAGGTAATTATATACATAGATTGATATACCTGTGGCCAGCTGTTGCTGATTTTCATAGTGATATTTCTTTTAATATCTCTTTTGAAGGAGGATGGGAGCTTTCTTTATTTTGTCTTTTTTATTAAAACTAGCTTTTGCCCGCGGCTTCGCTCGTGTAAATTCGGGGTAACACAAATCTCCTATGGACGGATACTTCTATAATTGTCGTATTAACTGTTTATATCAATAAGAAAAATAATTGAAGAAGTATTTACACAAAAACTACTGAATAGTACTCAACATGATATCAGGTGTCAGTGACGTTTCACTGGATGGCCAATATGGCGACTGAGATTTGACTATCAGAACCATTAAGAATTTCACAAAATACTCGACAATTTAATTTTGCGGATATAATATGTTGTGGACTCGAAATGTCGAGTCTACCGTACCCCTTGACGGAATTATTAATACCTATAGAAATCAATAAATGACTTGGACAGAGAGTTCATTCCAGTTCGTCCATTACACTACTTACAATAGACCGTACGATTACCATTGTTTTTATTGGATTTATCTTTGTCAGACGTCCCATCGGCCCTCCTTGCAGTAAATGAAACTTGGACCCATATAAATGCCTGCATTGTTTCGCATGATATCATATCAAAATATGATAAGGAACAGCAACCCCATTATTGCTTAATGTTTGACCAAACTTTTGGTGCTTTTACATCAAACGCAACAGTACCAGATTTTGCGGCTCCGCTCACATGGAAGTCGGGCAGAAGTAGGCCATGCCACTCTCCAGCCTAGTGCTATTTCTACATAAATAGAGATGTAAAAATCATGCTATCACAACGCTTCATTGCGACGTGAAAGAAAGACAAATGAACATCTATATGGATCTTGTACAAGAGATTAGTAGTTGAATCGGTTTGAGATCATCAAAATTCTACTACCGTGGAATCCAGAAACATAGGTCTCGTCAGGTCGGATACTGTAAGACATTGATGTTTGTTCCAAGCTTAGGTATTTCACTATGTAAAGAATACATCGATACAAGCAATCCTAATGTGGATCTTAGAGTGTAAAGCTTTATTTATACAAGCAAGCATTTGTTTCCTTTTTCCCTTCAAATCTTTTATTTGCCTTACGAGGTTTACATTAAAAATGTGTGAATTTAATCTTGCTTTTTTATATTTATTTAGTTTTGTCTGATTCTTCACATAATAGGTTGTTAAGCAAAAGTAACTGTAGATATTTTAGGGATACCTACTGACATTATATTAATTTCGAAATTGGTTGGATTTTAACCATTATCTCAGGATCAAAGGCCATGTCGTGTAAATTCGACTATTGATTAAAATCAAATCAATGATTTCAGTCATCAAAATCCAATTCAATTGCTTTTCTCCGTAATTTATAGATATGCGAGGAGGGCCTTTTAACTATATAAAGAATACATATTTGAACTATAAATGTTAAATAAAAACTAATCATAAAGTTAGTTATAAATGAAAAGTACATAAAAGAACAACATACATATTGAACAGTTATTTTCGACCTTAGCAAGAAATTTATTTCGTTCCTAACTATAATTAACTTTCCTTTTGATATTTACCTTCAAATTAAAATTTCATGAACATGGCATATATTGTTTATTTCATTATTATTTACAGTTTAAATGGGCTTTTTGTAGTATAACGTAAAATAAAGGTATTTCTTTACGTCTCTGCGGTTTGAATTTCAAATTTTCTTGGTCGACAGGTATGCTATGCATGGACCTAACTACCTACCTATTGTGTAATAATAACTGTTGCCCGGTAGGTAAGGGTTCCTTGTATTTATAGATGTTGCATGTTCGTCTAAGATACAAAGGATCTCGATAAGCCGCCTATGTAATACTGGATAACGTAGTAAGGTAAGCAAGCAAGAGGCTAGCAGTTACGAAGCCCTAACGGCTTCGTTACTGCTAGCCCTAGAGCATAATATACACGGATTAATACTTATTTACCTAGACAATAGTGAGGGTCAACTGATAGACATACTTTAGATAATAAAATAGCTGCTATAAAAATAAAACTTTTCGAAACAGGGCCCAATAGGTCATTCGTCCGGTGAACTGTATAGCGAGTGGACCTGTGTTACATTCGTCCGGTGAACTGTATAGCGAGTGGACCTGTGTTACATTTTACTATTTTAAATTTAACAGTTCTTTAAATTGAGTATTTATTTTGCTCTTATGAAACTCGGTACCTCTCTTACTAACTTGTGGAGGTTCCCATATACGACCGGTGCCATTTTGGAATCTGTATAGCTCCATCCTACTCATCGTTGTTGAAGATTTTTTATTAATATCTTTGAAGAAACTTGGCAAAAGTCGTCGTTGTGGCGGAGATTTGAACCCGCGCCTCATCGTGCAGTAACGGGCTGAGGCGACACTTGTCACCGCGGGACCAGCGATCGGTGAGTGTCGCGATGCAAAATACTTGACTGGTATCGGCACAAGTAATTACTGTTGTTGATAGCGCACACTAACCAAACTTTACGTGTGCTTGGATTCCTTGTGTAATATTTATAAATATTTATTTTGAACTACAAACTATGCAACGCTCTCCAACCTCTTCGTCGCGTTCCTCGTCAAAATCATCAACTTCAGCTGAATTTGGGGACAATATTACACAAAGGAAAAAAAAGCTGCCAGAGTCTGAGATGAGTAGTGCCATCAATACGCTCACCCAGGAGATGAACAAACGGCTAGAAGAACTACGACACTACTTTGATAGCGCGATGTCAAGGTTGTGTGAGAAATTATCTACTATTGAAACGAACTTAGCCACTGTAACTCAAGCAACAACGGAAATAAAAAACGAGCTGAATTCTTTGCGCACACAACACGTGAAATTGGAAAAGCACGTTTCAACTCTGGATGCGAAACAAATCACCTTGATAGAAGATATTGCCTCCTTGCAAAAATCTCTACAGTATACCTCGGATCGCCAGGACGATCTACATAAGCGAGTTGATACTATTTCTAATAATACTAAAAGTGCAACAGCATGCAATGACATTATATGGGGATTGGAGGCACAAATTGATACACTTGAACAACAGGCACGCCAATGCAACATAGAGATTTGCAATGTCCCGGAAAAGCGTTCAGAAAACTTAACAACGCTCATGGAGACTATATGCTCTAAAATTAATTGTTCATTGAACCAGAGAGACATCGTTGCCATACATCGTGTCCCGCATGCGCAAATCTCGGATAAGAAGCCTAAAAATATAGTTGTGAAGTTGGTGTCACGTGTACTGCGGGATAATATATTAAGTGCATTTCGATTGTCGAAGGCTCTGAAAACCGACCAAGTGGGAATATCAGGTACGGCACAACCAATATTTATCAACGAACATTTGACCCTAAAAAGGAAGCAGTTGTTTCGAGCAACCTGTGAATCAGCCAGGAAAAATAACTTCAAGTACGTATGGGTCAAGCATGCCACCATCCTCGTGCGAGAGTGTGACAGCGCTCCGGCAATGGCTATCCGGTCAACACAGGACATTAGTAAAATTAAACCAAGTACCCGACCCACACAACGTAATATCTAAATTTAATTATTATAGTATATTTTTTCATAAAATGTATTACACAAACCTTCACTCATTGTGTACAATATGCAATTGTGTTATTAGTTTTTGGTCTACCTTATTGATGTGTTTGTGTGTATCTTTCTTGTGCATTTCAATTTTTGGGGGTTACTTTTTGCATTTCCATAATTTTAGAGTCGATGTACATGACCAGTTTATTTGCATTGATGCGCGGACTGACCCATCCAGCATTGTATTATCGTTCGGTTACGCTATTAACTGTCAAAACTTTTACTCAAGGTATTGTGTAAGGCGATTGCAAGACTTTGGTGAACATGCTGATGACAATAAATTTTTTTTAATGGATAAATTAATAATTTACTATCAGAACTGTAGGGGTATTCGTACTAAGCTTAATTCACTATACATGAGCATTTTATCCAATCATTATGACGTTATAATATTGACAGAAACGTGGCTAACCCAAGAAATTTTTGACCATGAGTTTATAGACAATCGCTACGTAGTTTATAGATGTGATCGTAATCGTGTTGCTACGAACAAAAAAGAAGGCGGCGGCGGTGTGCTTGTGGCTATCTTAAAGACTCTAAGCTCCACTCTTGTGTCCCTAAATATACCAGCCACACCTCATATTGAGCATATACTTGTCCAGCTTCCTAGTATGAATAATAAGAAGATATTTATTAGTGCAGCATATATCCCTCCTAAAACAAATCAAGAAATATTTTTAAGTAATTTTCAACACTTACATTATAAAATAGATAAACATAATCCAGAAAAAATCTATATACTTGGTGACTACAACTTACCAGATGCTAACTGGTTGCCGCATAGTGATGACAACCCAGCGGCATTAAGTTGTTTTGGTAATTCTTTATTAATTGAACATATTAGTAACTTTATGGCTTTATCAAATTCCTTTCAATATAATTATTTTACCAACCATAATGGCCGCATCTTAGACTTAGTAATAAGCAACACCGATTGCATTGTAAATACTCCGTCATATATACTATTACCCATCGATGTTCATCATCCCCCTTTCTGTGTCACTATCATTCATAAACATCAAATTAAAATGGTCTCAAAGGCGAAAATAAATAAGTTTAATTACTATAAAGCAGACTACGAACAAATTAACTTAGATCTCTCTCAAATGAATTGGGTGGAGATCTTGAGTCACTTGTCAGCTGAAGAAAGCGTAAGCATTTTTTATGACCTCTTATATGGATCAATCAAGAAACATACACCACTGTCTCGCTTAAAATCTGCGAAACTCCTGTGTGGTTTTCTAAATCACTAATACGCATCTTTAATAATAAACGTAAGGCCTGGATAAGATGGAAAACATACGGCAACTTGTCTGAATATGAGCAATATTCATACCTGAGGAGGAAATTACAAATATAATGTAAAAATCATTACGCTAATTATATAAATAGTGTTGAGAAAAATATAAAAACAAATGTAAAAAGTTTATGGCGTTATGTTTCTAATAAGAAAAAAGATGCAGGAATACCAGGTACTATGTTCTATAAAACTCATAATACAAATAATCCTGAAGTAATTTGTAATCTATATTCAATTTTTTTTCAATCAGTATATGAAACATCAACATTCTTCGATTATAGCGGATGGCAGCCTTCTGAAACGTATGCAGATAACTGTGATGTAATAAACCACATCACATTTTCATGTGATCAAGTTCTGAAAGCATTGAAGGCATTAGATATAACTAAGGGACCCGGTCCTGATGGACTGCCACCTTACTTTTCGCATAGAATACCCGATTATATGCGTTCCATTAAACATAATTTATAATAAATGTATTACAGAGGGTACCTTTCCTAGTGTTTGCGAGCAAATATAACACCGATACATAAAGCTGGTTCCAAACACGATATTGAGAACTATCGACCAATTTCAATACTGTCCACCTTGTCGAACCTTTTTGAGAGGCTGGTACACAATGCAATTTATCCCATTCTTCACCACATTATATTAAACCAACAACATGGATTTGTGCAAAAAAGGTCTACTGTTACCAACTTGTTAAATTTTACAGAGTATGTATTTAATAACATGGATCAACAGATACAGGTTGATGCGGTGTACACAGACTTTCGAAAAGCTTTTGATAAGGTGGACCACGAGCTTCTTCTTCACAAACTTGCATATAATGGCATTCGAGGAGATCTCTTACGCTGGTTTGCGTCATATGTGACAAACAGATCCCAAAGGATTGTTATAAGAGGATACCAATCTGATTCTGTGATTGTTACGTCTGGCGTGCCTCAGGGGTCAATTTTGGGCCCTCTTTTATTTATAATTTTTATAAATGATATAGCTAACTGCTTCATCCATTCAAAATTTTTGCTCTACGCAGACGACTTGAAAATTTTTCGAACAATTCGCAGACAATCAGATTGTAGTTTGCTACAAGCTGATTTAGACCGTTTCACAGAATATTGCTCAAGAAATAAAATGTATCTAAACATATCTAAATGCTTGTCGATTACATTTACCAAAAACAAGAATTTGTTAGTTAACACTTACATGTTATCACATACAATCCTATCTAAAGTTTCCTTTGTGAGAGATCTCGGCGTATTACTTGATGAAAAGTTCCATCTTGATCAACATATCAATAAAATTGTCAGCAATGCTTACCGCATGTATGGCTTTGTAATGCGATCCAGTAAAGATTTTAAAAGATCTAGTACCTATACACATTTGTACAAAGCGCTCATTAGGTCCCAACTAGAATATGCCGTTATAATATGGAATCCTCTGTACAAGAAATACATAGATAACTTGGAAAAGGTACAGCATAAGTTCATCAAAGCAATGCAGTACCGTTGCCGCCACAGTTTTATAACCGATGCAAAAGCTAGCATCAAATTACCTGACTTAAAGTCGAGACGCCTTTTTCTAGAAACCATGTTCCTATATGATTTGTGTAACAACCGTTACGATTGCTCAGATTTGACGAATAAATTATGTTATATTATTCCGAGAACAATAATGAGACGCGAAGTGCGTGGACATACTCTTTTTGCTGTATCATCCTGTCGTACAAATGCAGGAGTCCGCGCACCATTGCATAGAATCTCAAAAAATTACAACGACCATTTTACAGATTTGGATTTGTTCATGATGTCAGCTGGTCAGTTTAAAAGGGCGTTAATTGAAAAAGTTGGTCATATGCAGTGTGCATGAATATTATTTATGCAGCAATACAGTTAACTTGTTTATTTCAATTATTTTATATTTGTCAATATTTAGTTTTATATAGTTAATACTCTAATTTTAAAAAATACAACAGTTTAGTGTCATATCTCCCTCGGCCTCAGTTCTCGGCTTAAAAAAAGAAAATAAGTATGTAAAATATGGAAAACGCTGTGGGTTTCACATATGTTAAATATTTGTTAATTTTTATTTTGTATTAATATATGTGTGTAACTGTTTGTTTTTCCCGAAATAAATAAATAAATAGGTGTCTTCGCAAAAAAATAAATTTCGCACATCGCCGCTTAGCAATGAATATTTTGCGTCTGTTATTCTCCAAGGTACGCTATTCCTCAGACGGAATGAGTTTAGAAATTAATACCTCCAGCTATTTGTTTTAATTAAGTCATGAATATGTATGAGAATTACGCAGATGACACAGGTAGGTGGCGTAATTTAGTTTGCTAGTGTTATTATGTACCTACTGCGTTCCTATTTCAGCACGATTTGTTTCAATTATATTGTGCTTGTAGTGCAGATGGCAGTTTGATATGTAGGTACCTTGATAAATACCTGGAGCCTGGTTTTACCCGTGTGTTTTAAATAGGTAGGTATTGCTTGCACAAGGTAGGTAAGTGCTTAAGTAGGTAAGTAAGTAACGGACCACATTTCAATTCACTAATTTCTGCCCACTGTTTTCGCGACAAATGCCTTATGTGTTATATTAAGTAAGCTATATTTCTGCAACGTTTCATCAATTTAGTATATTATCGTGAGTTAGTGACATCCGTTCATCAATGCATGCATGCATACCGACTTCCACGTTTATAATAGGAATTGTAATAGGATTTTCTAGTGCTATCGCAGCAACAAGTTCATTCTTAAGTTTATTTATTTTCTTACTTTTTTCTTAAGTAACCTTTTTCATAAGAATTTGATTTTCCTCTGCTGATTTTAGTACAATAGAACTTTAGTAATAGCTTTTCAGACTTAAAACCGAACGATGTGGCAATGAATACGATAACGAAATACTCGAGAGAAACACTTAAAAATATTTCTCTCGAGTATTTCGGAGCGGTTTTTGTCGTGAGATGGACATAGAGGTTTAGTTTCGTTTCACATCACTTAAATAGTTATCGAAGGGAGGCTGTCATACTTCTGTTTCCTTTGTCATTAATATAATAAAACTATTTTCGTATATTTGTACTACGTTCAAGATCAAAAGTGTAAATGTGTTTTAGCAGGCTTTAATATAGCTTATCAAATAATAAAGGAAAGTTTATCTGTCTGACAGGAGATTAGTCGGCTTTGCAAACTGTAATCCCGCCCACTCAAGTAATATTATAGGCCTAGCTAGAAAAGTTATAATTATTGCTAAATATAGATGTTATAAATAGATTATGACGAAGAAGGACAGGTTAGAGATAAATAGCTCATTCATTCAAATAATAAGGTATTGACGAACTCTTGTGTTATATTTTGTGTTAACAGTTGTTTAGGTTTATGACGCAATTGAGGCAACGGTCCGAATTAAAAGAGGCTAGTTGGCTAGGCCGGAAATTATAAGACGTAAATTGTTGATTCGGGTCTGGGTGAACACATTGGTTGTACGTTTGTAAAGTTCCTCGAGACGCCGCATTTAGGCCTAGTGCACGAGATGTTTCTAAAAACAGAAAAGAAAATCTAGCTTACATAATATGTTAGAAATTTTAAAATTGGAATAATTCCATTATATTTCAATGTCATATAAAACAAAGCAATGACAAACTGTTCGTTATGCGAAAGTACAATAGTTACAACTTCTGTGGACATTTGTATTGTTTATCTAAAATCTTCAAACACGTTCTGTAGCTGAATGTGGACCAAACGCGTGAGAGTTAGTTTAATTAATATTCCTAATGAGTGTAACTAGAGAGGCCTATATAGAACCAAAAGGACATATATGTCCATACAATACATATCATTTTACACTGTAGCGTGTAAAAAATAAGGTTTAGAATCCCGTGCGCTGAAACAGTTGTTGTTTAGAATTAGCTGGACAGACTTTATTCCAAGTTTGCGTTCGGACCAATGATTTCCAAATCTAGTTTGTTAGTTTAGGACTCAAGATATTGGTTTGTAGTTTCCTTCAGTGTTGTTCGTAAAATGACATCGTGTGGCGGACTATCTTGTACGGTGTCAGCAGTAAAACCAATCTTGGCACTTTTGGAATGCGTCCATAAATTAGTTTAAAGTACTTTGTTCCAATTTTCTCTAAACTCAGTTGTGCATCTGATATACCAATTGTAGAACGAGGGTACCCCATTAGTTGTGTATATTTGGTACCTACGTCTTATTATAAGTTAGTTATGCCTTTGAAATCATTATGGAGAACACTCGGACGTACCGGATGCCGATGATTTATTTTTCAGTTTAACAAGTGATTATTAGGAATTTAATAAAAATTTTAAACAATAGAACGTAGTAAATATTGCGAGGAGCTCTTCAGATTATACCATTGTAGATTACCCAAATCTCTATATAAAGATTTTTTTCTTCCCACACGACAGAAGCGCAAATTACTGTTCAAATATTTCGTGATCTATAAGAATGATGAACGGTTTACCTAAACAAACTTGTCAGAACAACAAAACCGATGCTCGAAATAAAATAGCATCCACCAATTTTCTACTGTTGGTTTAGGTACGTGTCCTTGGATTATCTATAGAGCTAGATTTCGTCACTCAAGCCAATGTGTAAAATACGCATCAGGTATTTTATCCACCCCTTTGATCAAAGGTAAATAGCCCAGTTAGGGGTGGGAGCCTCCAAAATATTTTCTAACAAAAGGACACGCTGACATATGTGTCACTAGAAGGCATTTAAATCTACATAATAAATATCCGTTTTTCATTCGAGATCTATACTTCGTGGAAATAAAAGTGAGATTTGGTTAGAGGAATCTGAATATTTGATGGAGATATCCATTATGATTGTACGACGGACGTTTAAACATCTCTTCATCTATGTTGTACCAGCTAAATAGGTAAGATGTTACAAAAAAAATACATTTTGATGTCATGATGAGATAGGCAGGACTACTGGAATGATGAAAAATAAACCGGTCAAATGCGAGTCGGACTCGCGCACCGAGGGTTCCGTACAAACCTGTAGGTAGATATATAGGTACAATTATTAAAAAAATGTGATGTAACTAAAAATTTAGGGTTTTCAAAATTTTTCCTATGTGCTATAAAACGTTGCTTTATGCCAAATTTCAAGATTCTAGATCGACTGGAAATACCCTTTAGTTTAAACTTGAGCATTTAAAAATATTTTAGTTCTATGATGTACATGCATACATACATAACGTCACGCCTTTTATCCCCGAAGGGGTAGGCAGAGGTGTATTTCTACACCCACTTTTCGCCAGATATACTTTAGTCCCGCGTAATAAGGGGCGAGCCTATTGCCGTACCGGGCACATTTCCAGACTCCGTGCGGCTACTGAGAATTTCGTGACAGAAAAACCCAATAACACTGCCCGACCCAGGAATCGAACCCGGGACCTCCCGATCCCACGCGCACACTTATGCCGCGAGGCCAACGAGGCAGTCGTATAGGGCTTGATGTCGAGTTTTCCGTCTCTACGCAAAGATGGTATTTGCATCGTGTTATCCCTTACGACACCCACGGGAAGATAGGGGGTGGTGACACTTGTATTCTATGCCGTCAACCACACGGTAAGTTCTATGATGTAAGAAAAAAAATATGGTTTTCGCAATTTTTCCTTTATCTGTGCTCGCACGAAGGCACGAAGCAAACTCTTATAGTTTGCTTCGTGCCAAATTTAAAGATTCTGAGTTTACGGGAAGTCCTGTAGGTTTTGATTCCCTTGCGAGTAGTTGCGACTTTGACAATATGTTTAAATTGCTGTTTCTGTTGATTGCGTTTACATAGAAGTTTGATTTTATTACAGCTTAACGGTGTTTTAGACCTGAGTATTTGATATGAATATCAATTTAATAACTCTACGCATTCATGAGGAAAGTGGAAGTAACTTTAAAATTTTAAAAATGTTTTTATTATAATATGATGCAACTGAAAATTTACATTTATGGATATTGTTCCTTAATATGTGCTTTAAAAAATGGCCTTGTACCAAATTTCAAGATTCTAAGTTCACGGGAAGTACCCTGTAGGTTTTGATTCCCTTTTGAGTTTCGAAAATTTGCGAGAATTTTCGGCATAAACAGCTGTATCTTTTGATTGCGTTGGCTTAGAAGTTTGATTCTGTTACAGCTTAGAGATATTATAGATTTGAGTATTTGATATGAATTTCAATTTATTACCTCTATGCGTTCATAAGGAAAGGGCTAGTAACTTTAATTTTTTTTATTATATGATGTAACTGAAAATTTACTGTTTTCGTAATTTTTCCTTTATCTGTGCTATATGACGTTGGTTCGTACCAAATTTCAAGAATCTAAGTTTGCGTGAAGTACCCTGTAGGTTTTGATTCCCTTGTCAGTAGTTGCGAGTTTGAAAATAAAGTAAAATTGCTGTTTCTTTTGATTGCTTTGAGATAGTAGTTTGATTTTGTTACAGCTTAAAGGTATAATAAACCCTAGTATTTGATATGAATTTCACTTTAATTGCTTTACGCGTTCATGAGAAAAGGGGTAGTTACTTTAAAATTAATACAAATATTTTTTATATGATGTAACAAAACAATGTAGCATTCCGCAATTTTCCCTTTATTTGAGCTATAAAACATTGCTTTGTACCAAAGTTCAAGATTCTGAGTTCACGGGAAGTACCCTGTAGGTTTTGATTCCCTTGCGAGTAGTTGCGAGAAAATGTGCGGCTTAAATTGCTGTTTCTTTTTATTGCGTTGACATAGAAGTTTGATTTTGTTACAGCTTCAAGGTATTATAGATTTGAGTATTTGATATGAATTTCAATTTAATACCTTTACGCGTTCATGAGAAAATGGTAATACGTTTAAAATTATTAAAAATATTTTTATGATATGATGTAGTTACATCATATCATAAAAATATTTTTAATAATTTTTTCTTTATGCATGCTATAAGACATTGCTTCGTACCAAATTTCAAGATTCTGAGTTCACGGGAAGTACCCTGTAGGTTTTGAGTTTCGAATATTTGCAGAAATTTGCAGCATAAACGACTGTATCTTTTGATTGTGTTGGCTTAGAAGTCTGATTTTTTCACAGCTTCAAGGGACAGTAGATTTGACTTTTTGATGTAAATTTCAATTTGATATCTCCACGTGTTTCTGAAAAAAAGGGTGTTGACAGACGGACGGACAACAAAGTGATCCTATAAGGGTTCCGGTTTTTCATTTCGTGGTACGGAACCCTAAAAAGACCTCTGAGGTGAAGAAGGTGTAAATAATATTGTTTGTAATAAAGCCTAAATGTGCGACGGATTGTGACACGATTTTTATCACATTTGACATGTAAGACGAAATATATATTATAATGGAACACATTCTTACACGTGTTGGACTGAAATTCGAATTTGAATAAGAGTGTGCTAAATTGTTGAATACAAATATAAGTAGATATTAAGTAGATACACTCATTTAATATTTATTTAAGGCAGTGATACCCTAGTTGCTACATACCAACAGTCTGCCATGCAGAAGGTATCGGGTTCGGATCCATGGCGCGCACCATTGACTTCTTGGAGTCATGTGCGTATTGAATTGTTCATTATGGCCTGCCCTGTGCCTCGGAGATCACGTAATGGCATCTTGGAGCCCTTGGACAGTCGCTGTAGGGCGTCAGAACCTCTAAAGTTTAGAGGTTCTGACGCCCTACAGCGACTGTAGAGTCTAAACGAACTGATACAAGTCTAAACCTTGAAATATCGCTATTGCCTCGGGTTGTGGAGGTTAGACCGGCCGGCAGTCATTCTGCGGAAAAGTTATTATTCAGCCAAATCCGGTTGAACTAGTAAGCGGACCCACAGGTTGAAACTGGGATAACGCTAGGAGGATGATAATGATGATTACTTTGCGGACCCTAGGCACCGAGGCGTAGGTTTTGGATCGCAATCGGGACAGCGTTAGGATGATGATCATGACTTATTAAATATTTAGTACTTAAAACAAACAAACTAAATACGTCTTCTCAAGTAGCTTAATAGTAGCGCTGGCTTCAGCACGAGGTACGGGCCAAGTGATAATTAACAATTAACACACACGTAACTGCGAAAAATCTGTGGTGCGCGCCGTGGATTCGAACACTTTAGCCACTGCATGGCAGTCTGTTGGTACATTACCCCACTATGGTTCACTAGGATATCGCTGCTTCTGTCTGACAAGTAAGAAAATGTGCACTAGCAAGGAGATTCGCCAGCAGAATGCAGTTATTTTTGCAGTATAAACATCGTCATGTTATAGTGCCCAGTGAATCCTTCGAAACATAGTCTCTCACTTAAGGTGCACACTTAAACTAACCTTACCGCACAGTGGGCAAGCTAAACCTCTACAGTCTTATTAATAAAAATTGCTTATTCTTCTCTTACTCTAAAGTAATACCGGGAGTAGTTAATTCTGAATTAGATATGGAATAGCTACGTGTTAATAACGGTATTAATAAATACGGAGTAAGTGCGGAGTAACAATACGATTCTTACACTGAGATTAAGGTATATGTTATGGCAACCCACTGATATTAAAAGTAAAACAATGAACAAAATGACCTGGTCGAATAAAAACTTTTTAGTAAATACTTTTATTTGACAATCACAACCAGAGAGGTTGGACTAGGTTAAGGTTAGATTTCTTTGATCACAACTATCCCAAGCGAACATAAGACACAAAACACATATGTAATGGTGCGTAACGCAAACGTTCGGATATGGTATTTGGCTAGGTTTGTATGGGTTTGCAAGCGCTTGTGGCAAACCCGATCGGTGTCGGTTTTTTGGCACACATCTTCTTCAAGGTCTTCAAAAGGGTTATTGCGAGGTTTATACAGTTTCACATGCCTTATTAATGGTAATATTTTTTCAATCACTTCTATCATTCCTAAATCTTCAATGAAATAATCTCTATTAATTTTAATCCACAATAATAAAATTACAAAATCAGATACTAGTAAGTACTCTAACGAACACCAAACAAATGTGAAAATATATTTGGGTTATGTATATAAATCTCAATGAAAAAGTTGGAAATACAATATAAATCTACGAGCTTTTGCCCGCGGCTTCGCTCGCGTAAATTCGAAGTAACACAATTCTCTCATAATAGACGGATACTTTAATAATCATTGTCGTTTACACAAACTGTTTATACCGATAAGAAATAGATATAACTGCAAGAAGTATTTACACAAGGCATACGAACTACATAGTAGGTACTCAACATGACTGTTTTTCGGTGACAGTGACTTTTCTGTCTTTTTTTATTATTATAATTTCTAATACTGTCAGAAGCATTAGAAATTAACAAAATACTCGACAATCTGAATTCTGCGGATATATGTTGTCGACTCGAAATCTTTATTTTTTATGTTTTAGTATTCAGGTAAAGTTTCGATCTAGTCTACCGTACCCCGTGACAAAATTATTAACATACTATGCTTACTCCTTGCTTACTCCAGCGTTAAACCACGGGTCTCCGCGGAGTAACTTTTATTCCCGGAGTAAATTATGAATAGTTAACTCCGTTCTTACTCCTAGTTTATTAATACCATAATTGCCTAATCTTTGCTTAAGTCTTGGAGTAAAGTTGTTCTGGCGCTTATCCTAGTTTATTAATAAGACTGTTAAAGTCTAATTCATCCATATCTAATATTCAGTAGGTAACCAATACGATTTGAAAAAAGTACAATTTAAATATCTGTTTTTGGCATTTGGTGAGTCCCCGCCATTTAAAAAGTATGGATAATAAAATTAAACCATCTGCTGCTGGCAATTATACGGCACTCAAGTGGTTTTTATGACTTTATAGCCCCATTGTGTTTGGCCTACTCCGATTTAAAATGAGATCAGAAATATTTTACATTGTCACTGCATTAATGTGTGGCCTGTTTAATAAGGTGTAAAGTGAAAAAACCTAAGTCTTATATATTTTTATAGAGAAGGTTTCTTTCAGACATGTAGAACTACTGTGTTGGAATCGAAGACTGCAAAGGTCTTTAACAACTAGCTCTTAAATTGAATGCGATTTGTTTTATTTTGCTTTCTTAATATTATTAAAGACGGCTATTGAATTACAAAAACATAAAGGATATTCTCGGTAGTATTATTATGATCCGATTTATATTGAGAACGTGAAGAGAACGTGAAGCTTACTACTCCACTCAAACAACATTGTAGTAATCCCTCATCCATTGCATCTCATACAACACATCATCCCACACAAACGTTCAGGAAATATAACAGGCTATGAGCCCGATAAATCCATTTCCTCGAACCAAGGGAGTACTACGTCTTATTTTCTAAGAAAGAGTATTCAAGTTATCGTACAAGACAGTAATAAAACATATTTCACTCAAATTACGCCCGGAATGATGGCTTACAAAATCCACTAAAACTTAAACGTGAGGCTCATGAATTATAAATCTCCTGAGCCTAAACGAGCTGTATCGACTCACACAAGAACATACGCATAACATATATATAATTATGTCCTTGAATGTTTGATCAGATTCTGAATATTTGAATATCTATTCACTGTCAAGTATATACGGAATACGAGTCTATTTTTGTTGTTCACGGAATATTTCCATCAATATTCTGTAAACATCGTAATCTGTGGTTCGTAGGTATGTGGCCGTATTCCATATTTATGAAATCATGTTTTTCTGACGGTGACAGGAGTGTTGGTTTAGTCTTCGTTTTCTCAAGCGTGAAGTTCCGGAATACGAGGTAAACTGACGATTGCTATGGTATATCTGTTACCCAAAGCATATCTAAACTTGATATATAAAGCGAAGCAAGTGATGGCAGTAGTTTTGGTCAAACGTAAATTAATCCCTCAGTTTAATTGAAAAATATCTTCGTTTGAAAGGAAATTTGAAATGAAATATGTATGCGAGTGTACGACAACCGCGGTAGGTAAGATGTCAGTTTAATACAATAATAAATAATATCATACGAGTAACCATGGTCATAGGATAACATAGAGTGTAGGCAGCGATAGTGGAGGGACCGATAAACTGTTAAAATCGACTTCAGGCTCGATTATTGCAACGAAATTATTAAAGGCACGTATCTAAGGGCCCTTAAATACGTCCGTCTATTGTCATCATTTCATGAACGTGTTGCAAATGTATTTGTAATTTCGTACTTCTTTAGAATAGGTACTCTCGCGAAGACAACTGTATATCTAACAAACCTAGTATCTTGTGAATGATTGACAGAAAATCTAAATAATTTATACCCATTACATGATTACCATAGCGAACCTCTGAGTGCTCGATAATCGAATATCCAATGTAATAGACAAAGGAAAGTGTCCATTCGTTCAATATCTGATTGATCTGGTCAAGAACTAGTATCTTGTGAATGATTTATTGAAAATCTATAATATTAAAACCCATTGTATGATAATTACAACGTGGCGAACCACTGAGTACTCGATTATCGAATATCCAATGTAATAGATAAAGGAAAGTGTCCATTCGTTCAATATCTGATGGATTTGGCCAAGAACAGATTACATTTGTTTTCTAATTATCGTTATGGACCACTTCGAAACCAATCGTTTGTTCATCAAATTGATATTTTGACCTTTAGAAGATTAAATTGTTCCAGCCGAAATACGGGCGCTCGAGATAATATTTTGTTCAATGTTTACCTTGGTTTTAGATATTAATATTTCTTTGTGGGACGGGAAATTGAAGAAAAACATTACCTCAGCTTTCTAGTATTCTGTTGATATTGGAATAATAGAGTTTATAAATAAAATTGATTGTTATGAATTAGATTGTTTGTTTATTAACCTTTTGAACGCCAGAGCAAAAACACATGAACCTGCCATCAACGCCAAGCCACAAATTCCGCGCAAATGCCTACGAAAGAAATAGGGATTCCAATACTACATCGATATTCAATGGTATTTTTATTTTCGTTTACGATTTCAGAATATAGTCAGATACTTACACAGCCACATACCTACTGATATTTTCTTGGTAAATCAGAAAAAATACAGTAGGTACATCCTTAGGTACTGTTTGAAATAGAATTAGTTTTTATTATAAGTCAAATCGATTAGATCGATTGAGTAACATTTTGTTTAGTCTATTGAAAATTTCTGACAATGGTCACACTGAACTGTCACTTTCGTCTTTCCCTTGAAAATTACCTTGGTCGTCTCGTACGTAAAATATCGCCTTTTGAATTAACGCGAATTGAATTAAATTGAGTAAACCGTCTTGAATGCCGCCTGATCTAGTGCTGGCAACGGTAAATTGATTGTGAACTATTGATTGACATTTGTGAAAATTGTGAATCCGGTATCGAGTCCACGTGCCAACGTGTCCTGAAAACGTCACGTTTGCAGCTTAATAGCTAAGTATAAGATACTTCATTCATTTATTTTGGCCAATATACTTGTATGAATGTGTCTAATTTAGCTCAAGCCTGACATCAGCAAAGATATCGGGTAAGTGAAATATAATAGTGATATTGATTGATTTCAATTCATCACTGTGCAACGCAGTGCATTGTGTCTGGATCATTGTCTATCGTGGTCAGGTAGATGTATTACATCTTCCACTGCGCACTTCTGATACACCTTCCTGCTTGGCTACGGTAATTCTAGACATAATTTTGGTAGCAGAGCGTGGTTGAAATTTAGCCGCTGTTGCATTACTGAGTATAAACTCAGATTGGTATGAGCTTGTATCTTATCACCTTGTAGACAGTATTGTAGTGTTTGTCAGGTCAGTTATTATCTAAAATACATAATATTTAATTGTATAAGTTGACCTAGATAATTTGAAACACATTGTCACATAACCTCAATCAGTAATTGTTGATTTGTATTGTTGAAAAATCTAACTTAAATTTGTTGTTGCATTAATAAGTCAGTTTGTTTGGATACATAACAGCTGTATGTATCAATAAATTTAGTAAATTTAGTTTATTGCATATTCATAAACATTATAACAACCAACTTGACCTTGCCACTTGGGCGGGTCACATTAATTAACTTTGTTTTGTTATAATATAGATAATATTGCTAGGTAACACATATTCTGTGCTTACTTACTATTGTATATCTCAAATAACACAGCCAGTCAGTCTGTTGTAAATAATTAATTAATTAATTTGATGTTTTAACTTTTAATTTGTTATAAGTTACAACTTTGATAACTTTTGTGTTTGTTTCAATATATTGAAACTATTAATTTTGTTGGGCAGTAGATACCTGTCACTTGCCTGCACTTGCAGTAAACAGGCTAATACTTTGTTGGTTTCAAAGAATTGAGAAAAATTAAGTTTTGATTGTTAATATTATTTAACGCTTGTCCGGACTCTTTCGAATTTTGATTATGTCAGCTATCAAGGACTTGCGTGCGGCTGCTGGTGCTATTGCATCAGATTTGCGCTGGTTTGCCTCGGCCAGTGCTTTAGTGAACCGGCCTGATCGCCAGCAGGCCTTACTTCAAAGGTACGAGCGGATCGATGATCGCCTGGCAAGTGTGGAACAGCAGTTCCGCACTTTCAGCGCTTGCTGTCTCGAAGTGTCAGTCACTGATTTCACTGCTGACCTGCGAAATAAGGTCAGCGAAGACTATGCCCAGGTCTTAGACCTGTATGATGCTGTCTCTAATACTGCGAGACAACTAGTTGCCGATAGGGAAGGGCAACCCGGCCTGAAGCAGGAGCTTCCTAGGTCAGCACCGGGGCTGGTGAGTAGGCTCCCAACTTTGGACCTCCCCCATTTTGATGGCTGCCTAGGAAGCTACCTGGGCTTCGTTAATTTGTTCGACAGCCTAGTCAATGATAGGGCTGACCTTCGGCCGGCACAAAAGTTGGCCTATCTAATGTCGGTTCTGGATGGGGAGGCTAAGGGCCTCATCCAGCAACTGCCCGTGTCTGACGAGGCGTACCAGACGGCTCGGGACCTAATTACCCGTAGGTACCATAATAAGCGTGGCCTCGCCGACACGCACATCGAGCAGATTTTGGGTTTGCCGACGCTCACCCGGGTCTCTGGGTTGCGCACCCAACTGTTGAACCCGCTCTTGGTGGCCATCAACGCACTTAAGTGCCTTGACCTGCCCGTAGACCAATGGTCCTATCTATTGGTGCACATTGTGCTGAAAAAGCTGCCTGCCGACCTGAGGTCGCGTTTTGAACAGCGCTTTGGTGGGAATAGCGCGACCCATCTGCCCCCCTTTGCTGACCTGGAGAGGTTCCTGGAGGATGAGTGCCGGGTCTTGGACAACTCCGGTGGTGACACGCCGGCTAAGACGCAGCCGCTCAAGGAGCAGGCTCGCGTTCACACCCGAGCCAGTGTTGACCGGCGCCCTCCTCACTTTGCAGTCACGCAGAGCCCAGTGGAGTGCTCTTACTGCAAGGTCACGGGGCACAGAACGGCCAGTTGCAGGGCATTCTTGGACCTGCATGTCGCCTCTCGTAGGCGCATCGCGAGTGCCCGCCGCCTTTGCTTCTCTTGTTTGGGGTCCCACTACCAGCGAGACTGCCCAAACTCTCGCCCCTGTCCTCACTGTGGAGGACAGCATTTGGACATTCTCTGTATGAATGCCAGAGAGGTTGGCCGCTTGTCCAACCAGCCGACGCCGCGCACGGGCGGGTGTTTTGAAGGTGGCAGCCGAGGCTCACCGGCGCGTAGCCGAGAGTCGCCTCGCTCAATTGATCGCCACTCACCCCGCTTGGAGAACCGTAGCGTGCGCACGCCTCCTCTCTCTCGCTCACCGGAATGTGCTGTTCAACGTCACCAGCACCAGGACTGCTGCCCCAGGTACTCCCCTCCTTTGGCGGAGCGTCCCCGCCTTGACTCGCGCCCACCTCGTTTTGGGCGGGTGCGTCATTATGACCCCCCACAGATGGCGCGCGGATCAAGTCATCGCGCCTTTGAGGACTTCAAGCCGCACCCTCGTTTTGACTTGCCTGGTCCTGGCCAACGGTCGCCGCCCAGGCAACAATAGGTCATTGACCCCTGCCCTATAACTCCAACCTCCCCCATTGAGACCGTTATCCTACCAACGGTTGCTGTTAGGGTCTGGGGACCCACGGGGACCTCTGTTGTTGTCCGTGCAATATTGGACACAGGTTCACAAGGTTGCATTGTTTCCACTTATTTGGTAGGGCAGGTTAAATTGAATATGGGCTCTTTTCCAAATTGTATACGGGGCATAGGTGATGTAGCCTCTAATGTTGAAGGGCAAGTTAAGGTTTTGTTTGGCCCTGTTGAATCTTCACACCCGAGGATTAGAACCTCGGCTATTGTGCTGAAGAATATTTTGGGTATGCACCCACAGAAACAGCTACCTGCTGCTGTGGTGAATTCGACATCGGGATTGGAACTGGCAGACCCCAAATTTGACATACCGGGGCAAATCGATTTGTTGATTGGCTCTGATGTCCTAGGTGGAATTTTGGTTGGTGGGAAACGGGTCTTGGTGCCAAATGGTTTGACTGCCATCCCGACCATATTTGGATTTGCTTTGATGGGACCTGTACCTAGGGACCCCCCTCCACCCGAACTTGATAATTTGTTGGCTGTAGGCTCTGCTCTCTCTGATGCTGTTCAGAGGTTTTGGGAGGTAGAGGAGCCTCCTCAAGCTGCCCGTTTGATTCCAGAACATGAAGAGTGCGAGCTGTTCTTCCAGAACAACACTGGTCGACTCTGTTCTGGTCGGATCATTACGAGGCTACCATTTCTGTCTGTTCGGCCTCCGCTTGGTGAGTCACGACCTTTAGCCGAAAAGAGATTGTTGGCTATGGAGCGTCGCATGGGTCGTGATCCGGAGCTCAGACAGAAGTACATTGAGTTCATGAGAGAATATGAACAATTGGGACACATGTCTGTGTCAAATTTGGATTGGCGTTCGGTGGAGCACTACTTTCTCCCGCATCATGCGGTATTGAAGCCATCGACTGGTAAGCTGCGCACAGTATTTGATGGTTCTGCGCAGACTTCATCAGGCGTATCCTTAAACCAGTGCTTGCATTCTGGTCCCAAGTTGGTCAAGGACCTTTGTGACGTCATCACCAGCTTCCGACGACATCAGGTTGTCTTTGTGGCCGATATAAAAATGATGTTTAGGCAGACGATTATCCACCCTGATGACCGTCGCTTTCAGCTGATCCTTTGGAGAGAGTCTCCTCGTGATCCCATGGTCGTCTACGAGCTCAGTACTAATACGTACGGGTTAAGGTCAAGCCCCTACTTGGCAATAAGTTCTCTTTGGGAGCTCGCAGACCGCGAAGGCTTACGTTTCCCACGAGCCTCCACCATCTTGAAGGACGATATTTACGTCGATGACATTTGCTCGGGCGCCTCCACAGTGGACGAGGCGATCCTCCTGCGGGACGAATTGATAGGTATTTTGGCCTCCGCTGGTTATGAGTTGCGCAAATGGATTTCCAACTCACCAGCGCTTTTGGAAGGCTTGCCAGAGGATCATCAGCAAGATCCACATCTATTTGAGATTGTTGACAACCCCGCCATGATGGCTGTTCTCGGCGTTCAGTACAGACCAGTCCAAGACATCTTTACGTATAACGTTGACTTAAAATTGCCTTGTTCTTGGACTAAACGTCTCGTGTTGTCTACTGTCGCCAGAACCTTTGATCTGAACGGTTGGATTTGTCCTATCATATTTTGGGTGAAATGCTTCTTGCAGAAGCTTTGGACAGCAGGATTGACTTGGGATGAACCTCTACACGGCACTCTTGTTGAGGAATGGACCTCTTTTGTATCCTCACTTCCTGCCGTCAACGAGATCTCCTTGCTTCGTCCCATCCTTCCTCCCGGGAAGTACAAGGCCACCCTTCACGGGTTTTGTGATGCCTCGGAACGTAGTCACGCGGCTGTGGTGTACTTGCGCACAGTCAGTGCCTCAGGTCAGGTGAGAGTTTCCCTGATCATGGCGAAGAGCAAGGTCGCACCCCTTCGGACATCTCTGACCATCCTAAAATTGGAGCTCTCGGGAGCAGCCCTACTTGTACGCTTGTTGAACCACGTGTCCAGTACTTTGGGTAAAAGCATTTGCATTAATGGGACCTACGCGTGGACAGACAGCCAAATTGTTCTTTGTTGGTTGAAGGCTTCTGTCCACACCTTGGAGGTATTTGTTGCTAATCGCGTCTCCCAAATCCAAAAATCTGAACTCAAGCTTGTTTGGAGACACGTGCCAGGTGAGCTCAACCCCGCTGATTGTGCCTCGCGCGGATGCTTGACGCCTAGTTTGATAGGTCATTCGCTGTGGTGGGGTCCGGAATGGTTGAGTCGACCAGAAACTGATTGGCCTCGAACGCCAGTTTTGAATACTTCCAATTTGCCGGGTCTACGAACACTCGCTCTTGAGAAGGTGGAATGCGCCTTCGACCCCGATTTCCTGTTGTGTTACTGCTTGGATAAAGCGTTTTGTTTTTAACTTTAGGCACCCACAACAGAAACGACTGACACCGTTTATCTCACCACAGGAACGACAGGAGTCCCTCACCTTTTGGGTTCGTTCTGTGCAATTGGCGCATTTTGAGAAGGAGATTGCTATCCTTAAATCAGGGAGATCGAAATTGTCGGGAGCTGTCTCTAAATTGAACCCCTTTTTGGACGATACGGGTCTCGTGCGCGTTGGAGGGCGTCTCAAGAACGCCAACCTCCCTTACGGAGCACGTCCCCCCCTTTTGTTACCTAAAGATGGTCATTTGGTACGCTTGTTGGTAACTGACCGTCACCTTATAAATTCGCATGCTGGTTGTAATGCGCTCTTGGCCATTTTGCAACGCGAGTTTTGGATTTTGTCTGCACGAAGAATTATTCGGAGTGTTGTCTTTCGCTGCATCCCTTGCTATAAGCTCAAGGCTTCTACCATGCAGCCGTTGATGGGAGACTTACCGGCAGATCGCGTAACGGAGAGCAGGACATTTGACGGTGTTGGCACGGACTTCGCTGGTCCCTTTTTGGTGAAAACGTCGACACTTCGAAACAGCAAGACTGTTAAGGCCTACTTGTGTGTTTTTGTTTATCTCTCCACAAAGGCCGTACATTTAGAACTGGTCTCCTCGCTTACGACCGAGGCGTTTGTAGCCACATTTGACAGATTTGTATCCCGCAGAGGGCTGCCTTCCTTGATCCGCTCTGACTGCGGCACTAACTTCAAGGGCACCTATAATTATTTGAATGATGTTGTTAATTTCCTTGAAACCAACAAAGCTGATATAGGTGATAGGCTAGCCCGACGTGGGATAAATTGGTTGTTTTCCCCACCAAATTGTCCACACTGGGGTGGTATATTTGAGGCCGCCGTAAAATCGGCCAAAACACACTTGCGCAGGACAATCGGTGAGTCTGTCCTTACATTTGAGGAACTCGCAACTGTGTTTTGTAAGATTGAGGCCGTTTTGAACTCTCGGCCATTGTGCCCGATCTCCTCAGATCCGAATGATTTGGAGGCCCTTACGCCGGGCCATTTTTTGATTGGTCGCCCACTTGTCGCCTTGCCTGAGTACCCCTACATTGATACGAGACCTGGTCGTCTCTCGCGCTTTGAATTGGTACGCCAGATTACTCAGAGCTTTTGGAAACGCTAGAATTTGGAATATTTGCACATACTCCAGCTACGCGTTAAGTGGACCGACAAGACCGATCCACCCAAGATTGGTGACCTCGTTTTGATCAAGGAGGCTAACCTTTCGCCACTCAGATGGCGCAGGGGGCGCATCCTTCGTTTGGTAACTGGGGCTGATGGAGTTCCCCGATTTGTTGAGGTCTTGGTGGACGGTTCGATTCTGAGGAGAGCGTTTGCAACATTGTCACGTCTACCTTCCGATTAGCGGACCGGTAGGCCGGTCCGGGGCGGGTGGATGTTTGAAATAGAATTAGTTTTTATGATGATTTGACTTATAAGTCAAATCGATTAGATCGATTGAGTAACATTTTGTTTAGTCTATTGAAAATTTCTGACAATGGTCACACTGAACTGTCACTTTCGTCTTTCCCTTGAAAAATTACCTTGGTCGTCTCGTACGTAAAATATCGCCTTTTGAATTAACGCGAATTGAATTAAATTGAGTAAACCGTCTTGAATGCCGCCTGATCTAGTGCTGGCAACGGTAAATTGATTGTGAACTATTGATTGACATTTGTGAAAATTGTGAATCCGGTATCGAGTCCACGTGCCAACGTGTCCTGAAAACGTCGCGTTTGCAGCTTAATAGCTAAGTATAAGATACTTCATTCATTTATTTTGGCCAATATACTTGTATGAATGTGTCTAATTTAGCTCAAGCCTGACATCAGCAAAGATATCGGGTAAGTGAAATATAATATTGATATTGATTGATTTCAATTCATCACTGTGCAACGCAGTGCATTGTGTCTGGATCATTGTCTATCGTGGTCAGGTAGATGTATTACATCTTCCACTGCGCACTTCTGATACACCTTCCTGCCTGGCTACGGTAATTCTAGACAGGTACTCTAAATCATAGTCGTCTGAACTTTAGACGACTATGATCTATCAAAATCTTTAGACTAAATACTTTGTTTCCAAAAAGTCTTCATCATCAGGATTCAGGAACTCCTTCGAATATGCGAAGAAGTTCCGCCGTAGTCATCAAATTCGAACACATAACAGTCACTTAATAATTAATATAAAATAAATAAATAATATTTCAATATTGTTCATTTTCTTCACTATTTTCTGATCGTGCGCTTGTGACGTCACGATGTTGTCATCAATTTGTGACCATGGCGTACAAAGCACTGATAATTCGGGTTGAGTTAGGGATGCGCCTGAGTCAGGATTAGCGAATATCGAAATTCGACCCAACAAATTTTATCTTCGACTATGTAGCTATTAAATTGTTTTTTAGGACTGATTCTATAATACTAATGCAGTTTTATCCTCGTACTAAATTATATCTAAAATAATACATTGCAGAAAAAAGTTTTAAAATGATCTTTGATGTAAATTTTTGATATTATCTAACATGTGCTACTTCACTAGCGGTCACATATTTGTGACTGTGGCGTGTGAGGCCATTCTTTTTTAAGAATTGATTTCTTACTTTTTAACGTAAAATATCTCAATATCTATAATGCTATTTAATTCGTTTAACAGAAATAAACAAGAAATAGAACTTCTATTTTAAGGTAATAAAAATAAACAGGCATTAAAATAATGTTCAAATTGTTTATTTCGTGTTTTTGTATACCGGTTTTCCTGTCACGTATTTGTGACGTTGGCGTCCAGGGACAGTTTTCGCTTGTCACGTATATGTGACAATGGCGCTCAAAAGGTTAATAAGCCAAATAACTTCGATTAAAATATAGGTACATCTTTTGCGAAGCTTGTGTGCCGGTAATGGTAAAAGTTAGCTGACCGGTTGGATAGTTCTGATACCAGTACGTAAAGCATTGGCAGCGCGTCTGTTTTACCTAAACTCTACAAAAAGCTCCGCTACCACAAATACGATCGCGACTAAACTATTAGCATAGGCGTTATACCTATAATATTGCCGTGAAGTCTGCAGTAGGTATATGTTATTCGCTTACCAACCGGTTGTATTATAAATAGAAGAAAAGGAAAGTGAATGTTTTAGCAAATGAAAACAGAATTCTAATATTAATTAATAGTAAGAGCAATAAACATAGTTAATAAATTAATAATAAACATTTCACACAAAGTGAAAATCTTCCTGAAATACATAAACGGATAAGACCATCAAACAAATAAATCAAATATGAGATTTAATTAGATATAGATGCTCTAGTTACAAAGTTACCACTCGTTACTCAATAAAACGGTTTGACCGATAGGTTTGAAATTGTATGGAACCAATGAAAACTAAAATTTGAAGTTTAAAAATCGTGTAATATAAAGGAAACGCAATGCAATGGAAATTTTAATACAAATAAATTAAGTTAGACTCAATGAATAATAACATAAAACCAATAATTACATCATCATTTAATCTCATGACTTTATATATAAAACGTATATTTAACACGCTCGCTGCGTTAAGAGGTCTGTAGACCCCTTGCAAGTTCTTCCGCGCAGTGCGGGTGAAAATGCTGTTGTTTCGCTCTGGTGCGGAGCCTATAACTTTTAGATTAATAGGTGTAAGAGAGAGATAAATACATTGTTTGATTTATGTTAGAACGTAGTACTATTGAATGTAATAAAAAGTGTGAGAGGTCTTTAGACCCCCTAACGCACTGCATATGAAAAAACATAACTCAGTGCGGTTAGGAGGTCTAAATGCCTCTTATAGGTGGGTGGGGTGCATTAGCCCCCTACCGCAGCTGTAAAAATTTAGTTCATAATAGTGATGTATACAGTTTTGTTTACAACACACGCGTGAGTGCATAATTTCAAATTACATAAATCATTTTGTATCAATAATGTCTGGGGAAAAACGGTGCAGAAGAATGCTTCAACTGGTAGCACAAAATTCAAATAAACCAGAACAGAAAAAGGACAGCTTGAAACCAAAGTATCGTCGGGTTTATAAGAAAATAACAGAAAACTCGGTGAGTTCAAGTAAAATTAAAATTTTAGAAGATATAGCCATCAGTCCATCTACTCTTGATATAACTGCAGAACCAGTTTCGAGCACTTCCCACGCAGCTTTTAAAGTAGCTCACAATTTGATCACAATCCAGTCTTAATCCATTTGTAGCCCTTCAAAGCAGCTCGCGCCACTATTTTCCAAAGATTCAATATTTAATGGCATCCTCCATCTTTAATGTCATTGCTACGAAGCACTGATAGGTGAATGATAAAGCTATATGCAATTTGATTGATTTCGAGTATGTGGGTATGTGGTGGAAAACGAGCAGACGGATTGCCTGATGGTAAGCAATAACCACCGCACATGAATACTCGCAACACCAGTAAAGACATATGCGTTGCCAGCTTTAAGGAAGGGGAGAGAGGAAAGGAATGGGAATTGGGCCTCCGGCACTCTCACTCACCGAACAATACGCGACAGTTCAAATACTGCCACTTCGAGTTGATTTTCAGTGAACCACCGTCTCACAGAAGACCAACGTGAAGTATACAGTATTAGTACCTATCTGGATCGAGCTGGCCCATATATACTGTTACCAACAAGGCTCCACTGCCTAGTATGCTAATGAATAAAATGATTATGATAAATAATATTACATACATACATACAATCATAGACTCACGCCTGTATCTCCGAAGGGGTAGGCAGAGGCATATTAAACGCCCACTTTTCGCCAGTGTTTTGATCCCACGTAATACTCGTAGGTGGCGAGCCTATTGCCGCTTATCGGGATATTTTGTTTGCCAGAGCCTCGTCCGTTGATCGGCAGGTGCACCACTTGCAGGTGAGGTTGGCTTGGGACCCTAAGTTCTTGGCACCCTATGCACATATATACTAGTAAATATATACTAGTAAATTGTATATTTTCAGGTAATCCACGAAGTCTTAAACTAAAGAAAAATCATGAGTTTATAAAAAAAGGCAATAAACGAAGAAGATGTGTAGGTTGCTACAAGAAACTGCGCTCTACACTATGTAGTCGAGAAGCTAATAAAAAGGTTAATAAGATTTTATCTTTCTGTAAAGATTGTGATAATAAGCCATTGTGCCTGAAATGCTTTTGTCATTCTCATATGTAATGAAAAAAAAATAAACTTTTTTTAAATTTCTAATCGATAACCATAACGATAACATAAAACAGCATGTTTTATTGGGTACATCACTAGACGTATGTTTAACTGTACCTTTATTTTAGTGCTGCAGGAGGTATCCGCCTCCTATTTATTATTTTTGATTTTGTGGTAATCTGGCATCAGAACCCCGGGCGAAGCCAAAATAGGAAATAATGAATCCTTTGCTACGGTTTGATACCATTTTCAGCAGATATTTTCCTAATTTCGCGAAAAAATATGGATCTAAAGTTTCCCTATTCGCAGAAGGTTGATAGGCCCCAAACCGCACCAGTAAAATAATACATCGAAGGTGTAAAGGACTCTCATAGCACTGCACAAAAGTACGCAAAATATAGCACCGCAGCCAGCGTGTTAATATTTGCTTTATCATTACCGAACAAAGCACTGTTTTTAGAATCAGGGGGACTAAGTACAAAGTTTACCAGACAGGCCGATTTCGGGTGAACCACGGCCAATTCTGTTTTTGACTATGGTATTAAAACGTTGTAAATAAAGTCAGAACTGTAGAACGAGGAAAACATTTCATTGATTCAATGTTTACTTAACGTTTTTTTAGCGGTAATAAATGTATATTTAGGCTTCGCTCACGTGAACAATTTGCCCCAATTAGAATCAATTCACTCCCTTTAAAGGGTAAAGGTCTGAAAACGCCGATTTATGAGTAATGTTTATTTTTAGCTAGGAGTTGCTGTATGAAATTAATTGTACCTTTTACCTTCCCTGAAAATACCTAACTTCCCCTACTTAGTTTCCAACCCTAATTCCTCCTCAATGACAGATTTATGATGGATATATCCAACGCCTTGGTTCATCCCTTGAAATATCACAAACCGCATTTAAATTCATAAAGCGGAAGAATAAGTTTAAAATAAATACAAATATCCGTGCTAACACGAAATGTTACTTTATTTATAGTACGTGTTCTCAAATTGGAATCATACCAAAATATGCTGAAATGATCAAAAATGGTCCTTTAAATTTAATATTACTACTAGAGGACCCATGCTGCTCCACAGCATATTTTAATATTATAAAAAAACTCTTACATAGGAATAGCAGTTTTGCTAAAATTGTAGTTTTGGAAAAACGGTAGTTTTGGTAGGAATGGAAGCTTTGGTAGCAATCGTAAGTGACAGTTCTACCAAAACTACTATTCGTACCGAAAATACTATTCCTATCAAAACTACTATTTGTACCAAAACTACTATTCGTACTAACAATATCCTATGTACCATGTTTTTTAAACTACCATTTCTACCAAAACCGCCGGTGCTGTCCAAAGTACCTTTTCTCTCAAAACTACTATTCTTACCAAAGCTACAATTTCTACCTTATCTACCACTTGTAATATAATTATATGACAATAGTACTATGAACCGCTGTAATATGTTCCACATAAAAAAAAATCCGTGTGGTCACCACACGGATTTTTTTTATTTTTTTATGGATTTTGGATATTTACGGATTAAGAATACGGATTGTCACCACCCCATATCATCCCATGGGTGTCGTAAGAGCCGACAGAGGGAGCATTTTATGCATAGAACAGCACTGTAAGATAAGGAAAACTTGATAAAAACCCTATACCAACCCGTTTGGCCAGCGTGGTAGTGTAGGCCAATTCCTCCTTTCAAAGGAGAGGCCTAGTCCAGCAGTGGACTGTTAAAGGCTGATGATGAGAAAAAAATTAAGATGGCCCGAAGAAAGTCCGTAACTTAAAATCACAAAAAAAATCCTAACATAAAACATAATTTACCCGTCTGTAGGGTTGATTTTCCCAACATTAGGCAGAAATTTCACTACATTTAGGGAAAATTCCTCGGTTCGCGGGTATACTGACTTCATTACCGCGACCCCGTCATGAGGTTCGATACAGGAACACGGCGGTGTTTGAGTGGGTATGCCCCCCGAATATCTAGGAGGGAGAGCCGAGCCACACACCGCCCTTCCACCTGCCCCAAGCTCGGTACAGAGTTGGCGGAGGGGTCCTTTTGAGGAACAGTCCGTAACTGGATTTCATCGCGATTCAAAAAAAGGGGGAAAATTCCTTAAGGTTAACTGGTAACATTCGGGGAATATTACCTGCCATCAGCTATAATTCACTATAGTGATAATTTTAAAAACATCGGGTATAATTTTACACACCACCACACTAACACCCGTTTGAAAGGAGGCATAACGGTTTTTCCTGGCAGTTACCGCAAGAAACTTATTAGATGCCATAAAAATATTTTTGAATTTAGAATCGTCCATAGAACGCAATGGAATCTTAAGTTTATAGGAAAATATTGAAAAATAAGTTCAATGTCCACACCTATCTTCCTTCAAACTTACCCAATTTAAATGAGCATATCATCAAATGAAAGAGCTCTTTTCAGCGCGTGTTTTAGGCCTATAACGCCGCGAAACGCCTACCTCAATAAGAAGCAGATATATAGAAGCAGAAAGTCATTGACTATGGCTACGAAAACGTAAAAAATGTTTGGGAGAAAACTGTTTTTGCATATAACTTGATAAATGTGCAAGTTAGATAATTTCTAATGCTTGATGACAAATCTATGCAGCGAGAGCTTTCATTTAAAAAAGAAATCATCCGATTCGGTTGGGTAGAACGGGCTGGCCGACTCGTATTATAAAACACAAATTCTTTTAATATATAGATGACATTTAAAGTTATCCGGGTAATTTATATCTACATATTTATCTTACTTTTGAGCCGACGAGACTGTCAAAAACATGTTCTGAAAATCTATTACAAGTTTGAAGTTGTAGGGAGAAGGTTAGTATAATTTAGACCCAATTTCCCAACTTTTTTGCGAATCATGAAATATACCTATATATGTTTGTTGCTAGGTAAGTATAATGTATTTACCGTTCGCTTCGCTAAAATTAGGAGATTTCATTTCAGTAAAGCACCCGTTAGTTTCGACGTTTGTTCACAAAAGTAATATTTTACAGCAAAGTTTTAGAATACGGTTTCAGGCTTCAAACTCAACAGCATGTTGGTTATTATTATTATTATTAGGTATACGAGTGTATCTATTAGTCATGTACACAGTTTGTGACTGAATGACTATGCCGCTTCATTTTGTTGTAAACGCAACAGGGCCGCGCCGCGCCGACCCAATCCAGCGCCTGCGTGCGAAACCTATGAAGCGCCTTTTTGTCATTCTTTTTCGAAAGTAATTTTAATTATTAACGCATTTAGGCCGGCGCGCGGCGCCCTTATTTCCCTGGCGCCTGTGTGCGCCGCACACATTGCACATAGGGGCGGCTCAGCCCTGAACGCAAGAGTCAACTATTACCGATCTAGCTTAACAGAAAACTCCCATTTCGATGAAAACTAGAGATGATACAGTTCTATTGTTTGGTGTATTGCCTTTGTTAATTATTTTAGTTTCTGATAGACTTATGAAATCGGTGTGGGAATTTAGGAAAACATTAATTATCTTCCTAGGGCTAAGAAAATATGTAACTCGCTCCGAAGCGTTATGATTATGACGTAAAAGAAGTACAAACAAACACACTTTCACATTTATAATATTAAATATGGATATGATTTTAAGGAGAAAACATCGCTTTTGTACGTTAGCGGTCAAGTGTAAGCTTTTTGTATTACCCTTTTTGGTTTTAAATAAGGAGAGATGAATCTTTTAAATAAAATATGACTTGGTATCCGCCCTGTTGGCATCTGAGAACAATGACTAAAGTTAGCATTGAATATAATTTTGGCACAGATTTCCGTCCCTTCCGGTATGGAATTTTGGAAACCCTTTCGTTAATCCTTTCTGAATAATAAGTTACTTTGTGAAAGTGTTGCATAATATATTTACTTATTAAGAAGTGTGCCAAAATAAAAATTTTCAGCAGTTTTGTGAAATTATTACCATGCCAATGTTTCGTGTGGCTATGATAAACCCACCCTACCTTACTAATATTATAAATGTAGGTAAATGTGTGTTCGGTTCGGGTCAAATGGAAAACCTAGCACCTAATAGGAACTAAATCATGCGTCATACTCATTTTATTATTTGTTATATTTCTCCAAATATATGTCATATGCGAAGGATCGGATGAGGCCTGCACAAGGGAAACGACCAGTGAATTGATATATTGGTATTTAAAACGGTCGCTTCATTGCCTCTCTGCAGCTCCGAAAGATGCACCAATAGCTGTAAGAAAATTACAACCTCCAAATTTCTCTTCATTAATGTATCTAACCATTTCAGTTAAAATTAAACCGTGAATTTCCCACAAAATAATCCAGCGATCAATATAGATAGTGCCGAGCAAACATTCAAACACAATATCCAGCAAATTACTTTCCGTAATTACCGAACGAAGCTCCAACAATCGGAAATGTACAGGAAAAAGTAATTAATAATGAAACAGAAACGATTACAGCGATGAGATAACACCGCTCTAACTACAAACTCGACAGATTTGAGTCCTGATAATTATACCAACCAAATTGAAGACGTTTCGGAGGTCGAGTAAAGTTAGATAAGTTCGGTACATCTAAGTTTTGCAAGATAAACTTCTGTCAGATGATTCGCGGTGCCTTGTTAACAAAATTGAGTTGATTTTATCTGTGTAATTAACGAACAAGAAGTCAGCTTGCAGTTCAGGTGATAGTGAGACTTAAGACTGGTCGGGACAAATCGCTTTGTTCGTTTGAATATCATTATAAGGTTCAAAGGTTCTACATCTGTTCGGTATAGTTGCAATGATATTTCGCTCCAGGCGGTGAATAATGCCAATGACCTCCAACAGAGTGCTCATGCTATTTCCAAAGCCGAGAAGGATGAAAATTGACGTTATCAGGTTTTCTTTTTATATTAATATATACTTACAATATAGGTACCTATATTCCTGGCCGGATTCGATTTTTTTAATAAAAGAGGAAAATACATACATGTTTAGGTGGTCAGTGATTCGCCAATTTTGGTTTGGTATATATTTAGCTTTTCACAGTGATACAAAAAAACTATGAAATATTTCAATATAAAAACCGTGAAAGGTATAAATAACAAAGGAAATAACTATAAGGTAAATATAGAAATTCTTAAAAATTTCGGATTCGGGCAAGATAAGGTGCAAATTGTGTATATTTAATATTTCTTCAATTTAATCAAAATGAATGTCCAATTCGTGTTCCGCATACCCTCTTTCGAAACAAAAACGCCGCTCCCATTATACCTACAGGCTTTCCAGCAGTTACTAATAAATTTCGTCAGGATTACGTGGGTCTGTGAGACCCCTGATATTGGCACATTTGCGGTTATCTCGCGCAATTTATCCTGCTAGCTCATACGGAAGCCCAACTCAAACTAACGAAGTCTCTTGGGGCAAATGTACTATAGAAACCTTATTAAACTAAGTCCTATATTAGTAACATTAATAAAACGGTTCGGATTCTTAGATGCCCAATTCCTGGAAATATCATTAATATAAATCATTTAAGTATATAAACGAAGAAAGGTAATCACTTATTCGACTAATGAGGCTGGCAAAAAATATAGCTAAAGTATACCCATGTTTTTTGTACGATAATGTTTCATACGTACGTAGGAGTAAAACATTAATAATCTTTCGTAACACGTAAATTGTTTATTAATTCCTTCGGAGGGATATATCTTTTCCTTTGATTGATGCATTTCCTGTTAAGTGCTTAGAACGTTATTAATATTCTTTGTGCAAATATGAGCGATGTTTTGATAAAATTTAATTAATGTTGATTCTAACTTGGTCTTTCTAGAATGGTAACCATGTAAGTTTGAAGAGAAAAGTAGATACATGATTATATTGACGGAGATAGAAGATGAATCAAACGCACTTATTGAAAAGTCGTTATATTTTTAATAACGCACAAACTTACTATTCCATAGGCATCTTTTTGGTTTTCAATAGTAATATTTTTTGAGGCCGTATATAGTGAGAGGCATTTATGTGATAAGACATTCTCCAGCATTCAGCCTGGCACTGATTATACAACGGATTTAATTAAATAAATTTCAAACTAAGAATATGGCTAAAGCGGCATATCGGTTCCGATATACGCATCTATCAGAATTACAAACAAAAAGACACCAATATCATGTAAAAATGTGCTCGAACAAACACTTCTATACAAGCGATTCACTGCGCAAACTCTCACTTCGCACTCGCACTCGTAAACATCAAACAACACATCTCAACTCAACTCACATTTCCCGCATAAGCCCGTAAACTTTACTAAATCGTTGCCGCTGTAGTTTGTAATAGAAATTATAAATCATTTGTTAGTGAACTGTTTTCCATACCTACGCAACAAAGCTCATTGTTGTATTAAGTTGTGGTTTCAACAGGAGTTTGCAGCCATGTTCGTGAATAAGTGGATTAAATTCCAACTTGCCAAGTCCACTCAAGTTCTTGTAGTTTGTGAAATCTTTGGAAATTATTCTCTGCTTGGTTTGTTTGTGGCACTCACTTGAGTGTCGTCTGTCTTTGTTTTTCTCTGTGTTGTTTTCGAAATTATCATCTAGGAGGGTTGATAGCACTGTGTGTTACTGTATTCATTTTATACAGGAGACTAGGTACCTACATTGATTTTGAATTCCATTTCATGATACATTTTCATGAATATTGTAATATCAGTTTTATCATTGATGTTAATTCTACCCTGCAGAATGTTAAGTTGTTGATAGTTTTAGTACTTATGTGTTAAATCAATATGCTTTTCAACAAATCGTGCTCAATTTACAATGTAATAGTTGTACGTAGATGTCAAATACATATTTGTCTTAGAGATAAGGTAATACACAGCCAAGTTATCAGAAATAGACATCCCAGGCGACTTTGTTATTTTTAAAGACATTCACGTATTAAGAGGACAAAATTACTAAATATGTAATACATTGCCCGCTTGAAATCAGCTGCAAATATTCGGGAATAAATAATGTAATAAAAGCGAAAATAAAAATACATAATTATAATATGTGACTACAGTCACAACAACATTCAACCTGTGACTGCTGCCGATGCTACCCGTCCGAAACATAGGGCAGTAAGTGTTTGTACCTTATGAATCAAGTTGTCAAAACACGTGATTAGGTGCCACTGTCACATTAACAAATAATTATCAAATAAAAGTCGAGAGTTCTATATTATTGTAATGTATAATGATGTTTGTGAGCCCTATACCGTGTGGCTTTGATGTTCCTCTCTTTTTATTACATTCATTCGGAGAAAAACATTGAGGTAAAGTGTCGCTCCTCCGTCTCACGTGACATAATGTGATTTCAATCGTTTAATCTCGGAGGCTCTCGGAACCGATTCGGTCCGTTATCGGGGAAGGTTCGCAAGGCCACTGTAGACCACGACACCACGACAATGATAGATGGGCACGTTTGATGAATCGCTCACGAGGTATTCTGACACACGATTTAAGACGATATAAAAACGATATCGGCATCGTTATCGTTTTTGTATTTTCTTAGTTAAAAAATTTCGTTGTCAATACAAATATAGACTGAAAACATCACATACTTACTCACAAACTTTGTAAGTTTCACCAATGGGATAACAGGGGCCTAATTCTCCTAAATAAATACAGTTTCTAAATAATGTCAGTGTCATACTTACGTTACAAAAATCGTATTCTTCTTTAATTGAATGAAATCGTAACGAGATCGTAAATTGAAACAAGTGTCAAACATTAGGTTATCAGAATACCGCTTTTGAGTCCATTCAAAAGATAATATCAATGTCATATAAAAATACGAGAATTGGGCCACTGATGATATACCAAATACGACTTTTCATCTCACAGTTTGTGTTATTACCAAAAGTAGGAACTTAAGAAGTTCTATTTTGCTGAATTAAACTGGTTTTAACAAAATAATGTTATCTATGAAGCATACATAATGCATAACTATGTTTAGCCTCGAAGTTAGTTATCATAGCTCGATTTTGGGACACATGAAAAAAAAAAACTATTTACAGACCAAAATTCTGCACTTAAATATACATGTGTATTGCAGCAATGGCTGCAATGCAGTGATCGAGCTGATTTTTTATGATGTAAGTTCATAAATTATAATCTTTTCGAAACATTTTTATTACAAGCAGCATCAAAACGATGATACAATAAAATGCTAAGATCTAGTAAAAATTCAAAATTATCATTCAAGACCCTAGTAATATATGGTTTATATCGTTTCTCAGCAACAGCCCATTAACAGAGTCTGTTCAACAAAAACAAATTGATCGGAGATGAGCTCAGACTTTTTATCGTTTATCTTGAAACTGTGTCGAGATTGTAACGAGATTGATGTACATTCACTCATTCCATTCATCCTTATAATAGATTTTACGTAAGTAATCAACTTATTTCTATTTTGAGTGAACCTTGAATGACGTGTTTGTTAAAGTAAATTTTCTTTTCAAGGAAGTTATCAAAATGGCAGCCAAAAATAATTACTGAGCATTAAAATTTGATTAACAAAATACGGATTAAAACTTGAATGGAAATAAGTGTCAGGTACTTAAAGACTTACTTTAAGTATTTAAGGTATTATTTGAGTGAATATTTTCTAACAGCGATGACTTAGTAGAAAAGTTTAAGGTAAAAGTAGGAGTGGTAAAGTTTAGAAGCCTTCTATATAAATGGTATATTCAAGATGCCTCACTATCGACCGTGATAACTAATGTAAAACTGATTTATAAAATACCAATCAAGATAAAACTGGCATTTTATGAAATCTTTATTTTTCTAGAGACTGCCATCCGGCTGACCTCCGTTACCTAAAAGAAGGCATTCTATTCATAATATAGGAAGGCACAGAGTCTCCGTAAAACTGACAGTGATTCTTGTGACAGTCTCTGTCGTATAGAATATCGATCACATTCTACTGGTTATTTCAAACTTTATTTGAGACTAAGATCCTCCATACTATAGTAGCTAAGTAACACTGATGTACCAAGGAAGTACACTCATCCACTTTATAGCAAATGGTTATTGTAACGTATTAACGTTTCTGAGATTAGGAGTCCCGCGACGATCACTCTCTCCAAAAATGGTCCACGTCTCTACCAAAATAGATCGACCAAAATAGACGCATGAGTGAAGAACCATTAATCACAAGAAAATCGGCAAAGGGCGAGTTGGACTTGCGCAGCTTGCCTATGGAAACGACAACAATAAACATGTTTTTTGTATGGGAATCCCTTAATATTTGTTTTATTCTGTTTTTTGTGTTTTTGTTTTAGCGGCAACAGAAATGCATAATATGGGCAAATTTCATGTAGGTTCCTAAAACGATTCATGAAATACAGGTAGCTGGTACCTGCAGACAGACATATGAAGGTACAGAGTCAGACGGACGGAGAGCGAAGTCATAGTAATAGTGTCAAAACGGGATCCCTTAGGTACGGAACCGAAGAAAAGAAGAGATTTTTTTCTACATGTAGGTATAAACACAGTAAGTGTAATTTAATAACATCTGACGTCGAGTCAGACGGACGGAGAGCGAAGTCATAGTAATAGTGTCAAATCGGGACCCCTTAGGTACGGAACCGAAGAAAAGAAAAGATTTTCTTCTACATGTAGGTATAAACACAGTAAGCGTAATTTAATAACATCTGACGTCCGGTTGGCGTAGCGGTAGTGTAAGCGACTGCTACGTCGAAGGTCGCGGGTTCGAATCCCGCTCAAGTCAAACATTTGTGTTCATGAACATGAATGTTTGTCTTGGTCTGTGTGTTTCTATGTATAATATGTATGTATTTACAAAAAAAAAGTATATATGTATGTTTGTCCATTATTTAGTACCCATAGTACAAGCTCTGCTTAGTTTGGGACTAGATGGTGTTGTGTGAATGTGGTAGAATATTATTATTCCTCTTTATTTATTCACATTCTCATTAATCTAATTTTATACAATTAAATCACTTCACAAAAAAATAAATTTAACCATTGTAGCGTATGACCGGTACCTACCGAGTGTACGTCATAATACCGTCCATACGCTCGGCCAATCAGAGAAGGCCATCGTCCGCGCTCGTAAGTTTTGCCCATATTTGGTCAAGCTTCGCCAACACGAACTCTGATGGAGGGCCCGGTATATAAAGGGGCCGACAGAGAGGCCGGCACCGCTACTCTAACGTCGCTTCTACTACCTACCTACTATAACTAAGCGTACCTACTGACCCTACGTCGTATCTACGTGTATCCTGGTCCCAGCTACGGGTAAGCACTACATTTACTGCGTTAGCGTACTGCCCATCTCTCTACCTGCTAGCTGAGGCCAGCTGACGCCACCTGCCTGACTCTATTGGTTGTGGCTCTCCTAATGCTGCTTTCCTTCAGGTTCCAGGTTCACCTTAAGACTCCGGCTACGCTCCTAGACCGCTACACTTTCCTGCATCGCCATCGGCGTCACCTCTGCCGAAGAGTCTGGCCTGCCCTGCTCATCATACTCGCACCGCCGGCGCCTGCCAGCTGAGCCAACGTCAGCGAGGACCTGCACCGCTACGCGCAGCCCTTCAAGCAACCTGCCCTGCACACCACCGGAGGGAACGGCGTGGGAGACTGCAGCCCTTAGTGTTCAGGCCAGTGTCGTGTTGTTGGTTGGCCATACTCGTGGCAAGGGAAGTGAGACAATACTCGGCAAATAAACGCATAGAACCTTTTCTGCGTTTTACTACCAGAACCCGTTACAGTGGCGCCTACGTGGTTTATTGTCTCGCTTTCCGTGCTCGAGTTCTCATCTAGCAGGTCTCCTTCATTGTAAGCGAGGAGGTGCGGCTACAGCGAACCGGTACGTATTGTTGTACTAATTGTCTACCTTTTAGTGTAACTACCTACTACGTACTAGTTCGCAAATTTGAATCTTAACGTTTTCCTAATTAGTCCTGACGGTCGAACTTTTACGCCTTATCGTAAAGTAGGCCAATTGTAAGGGCGGAACGCTTGCGCATTAAGTGTAGTGTGTAGTGCTATACTTACGCGGTATTTATACATACACAATGGGCTCACACCCCATAAAATACTTCCTGCTAAATAAGAACGAGTTAGCTTACGAGGTCACGATTAGAGGTGAGGAGCCGGCTACCTCTGTCCTAGGTCTGCGGAAGCAGCTTCCTAAATTACTGGAAACCATTCCAGATGATGATATTTTGGAGTCGGGCTTAGCCATCACGGTGGACTTCGAGGGCGCTAGCGAGGCCGTCTCTGAGCTGGCCAAGCGACTAAATTCGTTATCTGTTTCTTACGACGCGAACCTAGCTAGGAGGTCTACCGCACTGCACAACCACATATGCCATAGACTCCGTAGGATGGAATGTCCTACGGCGTATTCAAAACGAATTACCGAATTGTGCAGCCGGTTCGACAAGCTCTCGGCGGAGCTGTCCGCCATTGAGCAATCAGCTGTTCGCTCAGCTGATGCTGTGGCAGAGGTCCAACCTGCGCCGTCTACCTCGACGCAGGCAGGGTTAGCCCCAGTATTGCGTTGCGAGCATTTGAGAGTTAGCGAACTGTCTAAGCTAAAATACGACGGTACGGCATGCGTCCGAGCGTTCCTACAACGCGTAACCGAATTCCAAACCGCGCGTAATCTACCTTCCACTAAAATTTTATCATATGCCTCCGAAATATTCACCGGTAACGCACTTCACTGGTACCGCGGCCTAAAAGAATATTTCACTACATGGGAAGAACTCACCACTAAATTAATAGACGATTTCACACCGTACGATTATGACTACTGGTTATTAAATGAAATCCGCCGACGTACTCAAGGTGCTACCGCAACTATAATTATTTGTCTCTCGATAATGAATCAGCTGTTCGCTAGGCTGTCACCGTCAAAGCGATTGTCCAAACGCGAAAAGTTAGACATCCTATTGCATAACATACGTCCATGCTACTCACTGGTGCTAGCTCCGTCAATATTTATTTATTTATTTAAAAACTTTATGCACATACATACTGTACAATGGTGGACATAATGCCTTGAGGCATTCTCTACCTGTCGACCTTTAGGTGGTGCAGAGATAAATGTGGTAGGCGCACAAGAGATTTGTTATATAATATCAATATCTTCAATAGACAGTATAGCAACACTGCAGACGTTATGTTTAAACTACGAACGGATGAAATGTTTGAACTCTCAATTCCGCGAACCGTATTACAGTAACGACACGTTGGCACCAGACCTAGCTTACAGTCACAAACCTAATAACCGAGCGTGTAATAATTCCTACAATAATTATCCCGTTGCTACTATAGAGGGTACGTCCGAATACACTGAGAACAACGAACCTAGCAAACCTAAGTCTAAACCTAGCTCTGTCGCTCTAGTCACGTCCAAGTACTGCCCGCGCTGCCGTATCAATGATCACAGTTTGAATGAATGCAAACGCGATCGGTTCGCAATTTGCTTCAAGTGCGGCCGTAGGGATGTGATATTCCCTAACTGCCCGAACTGTAAATCGACGAAACCAAAAAACTAGTTGGTCAGGGTCGGGGCGTGTCAAAATCTAAATTAGGTTCTACAACTTATTCAACCAATTTTGACTAAGATGATTGGAGAAATTGGCTAAACACTCTAAAAGTGTATTTCTCTAGTTATTCCGTCGCCTCGATCCTGGATAATAAGCCTAAAAATGACCTACGGCCCTATGTTAACGTAACGATTAACAGTTTACCTATTTGTGGATTGCTCGATTCCGGTTCAGCCATTACAATTCTAGGTAACAACTCCCATCTGGAGGTAATTACTAAAACCGGGTTAGAAATACAGCAGTGCCACAACACTAATTCCATTCGGTCCGCGGGTGGAAATATCTTGTTGCCGCGCGGTTTTATCAACTTACCCACTATTTTTAATAATCAAATCCACTTATTGAAAGCTTATATTATTCCAGAAGTTACAAGTAATTTAATTTTAGGCATCGATTTCTGGAAACTATTTAAATTACTGCCTAACCATATCGCATCCGTATGCATGTCTAAAACATTGCCGTGTAGTGTGTTAAGTGAAAATAAGCCGAGTAACACGAACGTATTGCAATCTTTTAGTGAGTTGAGTGAGTCACAACAAAGAACGGCTAAGTTAATTATAAAGCAATACGAGTCGATTTCTACTGAAAAAACCGGTTAAGGACGAACTCACTTAATAGAACATGCAATAGACACTGGCGATTCTGCGCCGATACGCCAAAGATATTATAGGTTACCGCCGGCGAAATTAAAAATAATTATTGACGAATTAGACGAAATGCTTGCATTGGGAGTGGTAGAAAATACGAAAGTCCGTGGTCGTCACCAATTTTACTAACGCCTAAGAAGGACGGTAAACTAAGGTTTTGTTTAGATAGTCGGAAACTTAATTCTATTACTAAAAAAGACGCGTACAAACTACCTTACGTATCCGAAATTTTAGACAACCTTAGGAACGCTAGATATCTAAGTAGTATAGGCTTATCTAAGTCCTTTTGGCAGACGCCTCTTCGCGAATGTGATCGTGATAAGACTGCGTTCTATGTGCCTACTAGAGGAACATTTAGATTTGTGACTATGCCGTTTGGTTTAACGAATGCGCCTGCGATACAACAGCGTTTGGTGGATCACTTGTTTACGAACAGTCCTGAGTTCGAAAACTCTGTATTCGTTTTTTTAGATGATATCGTGCTTATATCGTTATCTTTTAATGCTCATGTGTCACTATTAAATAAAGTATACGAAAAATTAAAATCGGCCAACCTTACAATAAACATAGAAAAATCTAAATTCTTCCGTGATGAATTGAAGTACTTGGGCTAAGGAGTAAACTCTAAAGGATTGCAAGTAGACCCATGTAAGGTGGAAGCCATTCTTCAATATGCTACGCCTAAGAATAAAAAAGAAGTCGAAAGGTTCTTAGGCATTGCATCATGGTATCGGCGATTTATACCTAATTTTAGTACTATTGCCGGTCCTTTGAACAAACTTACTTCTACCGGTAAGAAAGCTGCACCATTCCAGTGGTCGGTGGAAGCTGATGACTCGTTTTGTAAACTAAAACAATTGTTAAGCTCCGCACCAATATTATCGTGTCCCGATTACGAGAAACCTTTTCAAGTTCACACAGATGCGAGTGCGAGCGGCATCGGTGGGTTGCTTACACAAGAAATAGATGGCGTGGAACTACCTATCGCTTACATGAGTAGATCACTAAATGCACAGGAACAAAACTACAGTATAACAGAACGGGAGACATTAGCAGTTCTAACAGCCCTCGAATATTGGCGCTGTTATTTAGATAACGGGTTAAAGTTCGTGGTGTATACTGACCATTCTGCACTGAAATGGTTCCTAAACTTGAGCAACCCGGTAGATTAGCTCGGTGGTCGGTTCGTCTGTCAGCCTTTAACTTCGAAATAAAGCATCGGCGCGGCACAGATAATATTATAGCCGATGCGTTATCACGATCCCTACCTGTAAATATAATTAACGCGAATAATAATAACGTGAATGACCCTAATGTTGACACTGATCAATGGTATTCAGCCACCTACAATGGTTGTTTATCTTCGCCTAATGACTACCCAGACTATTCTATTAAAAATAATAAATTGTATCGTTTGATAAAATCTAAGTGTATGCTACGTAAGGAGTTCGAATGGAAAGAAGTACTGCCTTTTTCTGATCGAAATAATACCATATTAGAGAACCATGCCGAACCCACTTCGGGGCATTTCGGTATATTTAAAACTTACAAGCGCTTAGCACTGCGTTACTATTGGCCCAAAATGCGCGATGACGTAGTTAAGTTCATAAATTCTTGCGACACTTGTATCGCGCACAAACATCAGAACCATGCACCATTGGGAACCATGGGACGACCCAAAGTGTGTTCACGACCCTTCCAAACCATTAGTGTAGATTTGGTAGGGCCACTACCCGTCACAAGAAAACAAAACGCCTACATCTTCGTAGTAACTTGTTGTTTTAGTAAATACTGTCTACTTTTTCCTATCAGGCGCGCAACTGTTGAAATAATAACTAATATTTTGGAAGAAAAAATATTTTTAGTTCATGGTATACCATCTACAATTATATTGGACAATGGTAAACAGTTTGTAAGTGCTACTTTAAAAGCTATGTTGCGCAAGTACAAAATCCCTAATATTCATTATACTCCTAAATATTCCCCACATGTGAATACGGTCGAACGCTATAATAAAACCATTGGTTCTACCTTAGCGGCGTTTGTAGGAAACGACCAGAGATTATGGGACACTCTCCTACCTAAGGTGCAGTTTGCATTAAATACTGCAGTTAATGAAGTCACGGGCTATACACCTAGTTTTTTAGTCTATGGACGTGAACTAGTTCCATGCGGCTCACACTATGTCGACACGGACGCTGATGATATAGTATACATACCTAGGGACGATTACGCAGAAAACATAGGTCACTTATCAGGCATATTTGACAAAGTTCAGGCACTCCTCATTCAAGCTCATGCTAGGAATTCCCAAACGTATAATTTACGCCGTAAACCAGCTGAGTTTATTGTGGGAGACACTGTGTGGAAAAGGACTTTTTATCAGAGCGACAAGGATAAGTCCTTCTGTAAGAAACTAGCCCCTAAATTCGTAAAGTGCACAGTGATTAATAAAAAGTCGCCTCTCGTTTACGAGTTGTCGGACGCGTCTGGAAATTCTATTGGGTTTTGGCACATTAAGGACCTAAAACTTATACACTATGGTGCCTAACTATTTGTTACAAACCGTAGAAGACTTTCCCTTCCTTCTCTCTATATGCCGTCTTAGCTTGGACAGTAGCGGACTAATAGACCTAACGTAGCTAGTCGGATTTTCCTTGTTAGCCACGTAAAATCCTCTTCTAAGGCGGGCGTTATTGTAGCGTATGACCGGTACCTACCGAGTGTACGTCATAATACCGTCCATACGCTCGGCCAATCAGGGAAGGCCATCGTCTGCGCTCGTAAGTTTTGCCCATATTTGGTCAAGCTTCGCCAACACGAACTCTGATGGAGGGGCCGGTATATAAAGGGGCCGACAGAGAGGCCGGCACCGCTACTCTAACGTCGCTTCTACTACCTACCTACTATAACTAAGCGTACCTACTGACCCTACGTCGTATCTACGTGTATCCTGGTCCCAGCTACGGGTAAGCACTACATTTACTCCGTTAGCGTACTGCCCGTCTCTCTACCTGCTAGCTGAGGCCGGCTGACGCCACCTGCCTGACTCTATTGGTTGTGGCTCTCCTAATGCTGCTTTCCTTCAGGTTCCAGGTTCACCTTAAGACTCCGGCTACGCTCCTAGACCGCTACACTTTCCTGCATCGCCATCGGCGTCACCTCTGCAGAAGAGTCTGGCCTGCCCTGCTCATCATACTCGCACCGCCGGCGCCTGCCAGCTGAGCCAACGTCAGCGAGGACTTGCACCGCTACGCGCAGCCCTTCAAGCAACCTGCTCTGCACACCACCCGAGGGAACAGCGTGGGAGACTGCAGCCCTTAGTGTTCAGGCCAGTGTCGTGTTGTTGGTCGGCCATACTTGTGGCAAGGGAAGTGAGACAATACTCGGCAAATAAACGCATAGAACCTTTTCTGCGTTTTACTACTAGAACCCGTTACACCATATAAAATAGGACCACGGAGACCCACCGGCATCGGGCACATGGACCAAGCTACCGGTGGTTAGGGCTCCAGAGAGAGGAACCTCCGAACGATGCGTGTCGTGTCCAGCAATACTGCCTTTTGTATAGAGGACTTGATGCAGCCGTCTAACGAGAGCCTCTTGAGGTGGTAGTCGAGGCTCTTGGCAATAAGACCATTTACGGTCACGACTATCGGCACAATGATCGCCGAGTTAACATCCCACATGTCGATAATCTCGTGAGCCAGGTCCAAATACTTAATTTGTTTATCTTTTTCGGATTTAACGAGATTCTCGTCATGGGGTATGGTGACGTCGATGATCATTGCAAGGCGCTCTAATCGGTCTATCACCACTATGTCCGGCTTGCTAGCCGCAATAGTTCTGTCAGTAATGATAGACCGATCCCAGTACAGAGTAGCACAACCATTTTCAAGAACTGGGTCGGGCACATACCTGTAGTATGGTACTTCGGAGTCGACAAGTTGGTACTTTAAGGCAAGTTGCTGGTGGACTATCCTCGCTACTTGGTTATGTCTATGCAAGTATTCGCCTTTGGCAAGACGAGAACAGCCGGATACTATATGTCTGAGCGATTCACCAGGCTGGTGACATGCCCGACATAATGTCAACCGTCCCATCCCTCAGAATATATTTCCGGTAGTTGTTCGTCATGACAACTTCGTCCTTAATTGCAAATACAAAACCTTCTGTTTCGGCGAAAAGATCGCCAAAACGTAGCTAGGACACCGAAGCTGGAAAATCTTCATCGGGCCCATGCAAGGCCCGGTAAAATCGTCCATGCAGCTCTTTGCCCTTCCATACCTCCTTGCGCTCGTCTACACCAAGTACAGCAGGTATGCGCCAGTTCTCTTTTGCCAGACCCAGCGGGGTAAGTCCGTTGTCCACAGCAACCACATCTCGGTGCACACCCGCGGCAGTGTGGAGAAAGTATTCTCTGAGATTGCACACCTCGCGATTGTGAAGGGTCTTGGCACTTAAGAAGCCCCGACCCCCGCACTTCCGCGGGATGTACAATCTCATCACTGACGAACGCGGGTGATGCATCCGGTATGTGGTGAGTAGACAAAGAACTTTCCTATCCAAGGCGTCCAATTCCGTCTGAGTCCATCTGAGTATGCCGAAGGAGTACATTAAGACCGGCATGGCCCAACCGTTACAGGCACGTACCTTATTTCCGCCCGAAAGAAAGCTTTTTAAAACTTTCTTCAGGCGGCCAAAAAACGCGCCTGCAACAACTGTTTCATGCCAGCCTCATCAATGCATAATGCCTGCGACATACCCAGATATTTATAGGTTTCGGTTGCAGAGAGTGATCTAAGTTGTGTGAAATCTGAAAGTTCTATACCATCAGATTCCACACTCCTGCCTCGCCTTACATGCATGACCGCACATTTATCCACACCGAACCCCATCTTAATTGAATTACTAAAGCTTTCAGTTATCTTTAGTAACTCAGTTAATTGGGGGTCAGTGGAGGCAAATATTTTGAGGTCATCCATGAAGAGGAGGTGGGAAATAACTTGACCTCTACTCTGCAATCTATAGCCTAGCCCTGAACTTTCGAGCAAAGTGCTCAGTGGGTTCAGTGCTAGGCAAAACCATAGTGGACTCAAACTGTCGCCTTGGAAAATACCCCGCTTGATCTTTATAGGTACGCCATACCCGCAAGGCTGTCGCCATCCTGGATAACGAAGCACCGTACTCCACGGCATGTATGAGACATGCTTTCAAGAGGGTGCATAGAGTTGCATCAACTTTGTTCAGCTCCAGCACCCTCAAGAGCCACGTATGTGGCACAGAGTCATAGACCTTCTTATAGTCTATCCAGCATGTCGCCAGATTCTTTCGACTACGGCGAACCTGTTGGCTTATGGTCATGTCGATAAGGAGTAGCTCTTTAGTACCACGGGCCTCGCTTCTACATCCATTTTGAGATACAGATAAGATGTTATTTCTAAATATATGTGCTTCCAATTTTGTTCTCAAAATGGATGTGAAAACTTTATACAGCGTTGGTAGGCAAGTTATTGGCCTATAGTTCGTAGGCTCCGTGGTACTACCAGCCTTAAAGAGCAGATGAGTTACGCCAGTTGTCATAAAAATTGGCAGTGTTCCTGAATCCAGAGATGACTGAAATTGAGAAGCCAAACGAGCATGTGCACTGCGTAGCCATTTTAACCAGAAATTGTGCAGTCCGTCCGGTCCTGGCGATTTCCAGTTGGCTAACTGACGGACTGCACAATATACATCTGTGGTGTCAATGGCTACGGGCTCCATGTGAGGTATTGCCTCACATGATCGTTTAACATTCCTAATCCAGTCATCTTCCGTATGGCTGATGGGAGTCAACCATATGCTGCGCCAAAATTCAATCGTATTCGCATCATCTGGCCGACGTCCATTATCCACACGTGGGTCAGGTCGCTCCCGATTTCTATAAACCAACTTCTCATCTCTTTGGAATGCGTGATTTTGGGAGTATCGGGCTACCCTTTTCTTGTATCGTTTGATACGATTTGCCCACGCATAAACTTTCTGCTTCAGGAGGTCGATGCGTTCTGTGACCCGTGACGCATATTCTTGAGGATAGAGTCCAGTTCCCTCAAACGCCCGGTTCACAAAACGCATCACTCTCGGGCGGGTATTGCCAGACCTGAAGCAGATTAGCTTGCCTGTGAGTGCCCTGGTCTCAGCAATACGCCACTCAATCCTACGCTGCCAAGCCGGGACGGCATCTCGAGGAGCAATATCAAAACTGTTTTGTATTTTAATATTAGCTACTCGACATGCCGCTACAGCCGCACAGTACAGAATTGAGTGTGTATCGCTAAGATTTTCACTATTGTCTAAGTAAACAGGCAATAGTGAATCCAGGGCACACACAAGCGCCATATATTTTTTATGCGTGGGCAAACGCGGCGTTATTATTATTATTATTATTATCTCTCAAATAAACATTGAGCAACTCAGAACTGACGTAATCTTCCACCGTTACTCAATGGAGGAGAAGATAATTAATTGTACGTAATTCGGAAGTAAACAATCTACCGTTCCGAAGGTTTTACCGAAGGAGGCTTGTAAATAACTCACATTCAAACATTCACTGAATTAAGGGAGCGTGATATTATTTATGAGGCCATCATTTTTCTATGATCATATAAGCAAACAAGAGCTACTCTGGAGTTTTATAATTCAGATGAGTTTTAGGATACGTCGCACACGCCTTTTTTGAATATTCGACATTACGGCACTGTTGCAAGCGCCGTGTTCATGAATGTACTAAAAGAGGAGCATTCATTGTTGTTATTATGTAACCTTTAAAAATGCATAAACATAATCCCTTATTGTCATGAATATAAATAATTATCTAACGTAACATTTCATATGGAAAAGTTGTAATGTAGTTACACATTATATTCAGTGACAACTGAAGTATTCACACAAATACACATTAGAAATCGAAATTTCTCACGAAATTATCATCAGTAGGTACGTACACAAATCTTGCGAATATAAAGTCTCTTACGTGAGCGGAATATTTATTTTTTCAATTTCTTCCACGTCTTCGGATCCTCACTTCATCATTTCACTCATGATTGAGCCATACGCCTCCTTAAAATGTAATAAAAAACGTTTATATACACATGTAAGTATCTGTCGTCTATCAGGGAGAAACGCGCGGGAACACTCATTCCATTTCCTCGAGGGATATTGAAGAAAATTATTTTCTATTTCAAGTCACCTTATAGTCGTGGAAAGACCTAACAATCTACATAAATTAGGAAACTCTTCACCTAAACTGAAAATTCAGATAGCGTCAAGTGAAGTTGAATTCATTAAATTCAGTAAGAAATACTGCGTTGATTTTAAGGTTATTTCGTGGTCTGGAGGCAGGCGAAGCGACTCACTGCTTTCGCTATAAGTAATTAAATTTTATTATAAATCATCTGAGTTAAGGCTGTTATAATTTACGCCATTACGTGGCGTGTGACGTCGAGGCACAGATTAATAATAACTTGTGTGATGCTGACGATGTTAAACATTGTATAGAAACTCATATGTATGTGTTTTGCTCGTACGAAATATTTATAGCAAAATTTACGTTTAATATTCTAACGCATACTTAAGTAATTGGATAGAATCAGTAACTTTTAGCTCGCTTTGCTTTTCACATAGGTAGATACCTATTATTCAATTTTCAAAATATGAAGATTTGTTATGTATTATAGAGTTCAAAGCAATTTCACAGCACGAATGACAACTTCGCTATAAGTGAAGATTTCAACAATTAAATTGTATAAAAAAAAAATTAACTTTTTTTTGCGAAAACATAAATGTTCTTAAATTTTAGTTTCACAATCTGGACACATATTATAATCCTTGGCGTGTCCAGCTGACGAAATAATATGAGATACCTACTTACTTAAAGTTTCCTCAACTAGACACACTTGTGTCCAGTACTTGGTGTCGAGTTGGCGAAGGACGTCGCAGGGCAAGTACGGAAGTCGATAATTTGTGTAAAAGCTCGATACGCAATTCAAAGGACAATTTATATTTATTTATTTAATTCTTTATTGTACACCAGTAATTACAGAACCAAGTAAAGTAAATTACTTATATACTGATGGTAAGTAGGTGCAAGGGCGGTCTTATCGCATAATGCGATTTCTACCAGACAACTATGGGTGCATAGGGTTCCCACCAAGAACTTAGGGTCCCAAGCCAACCTCACCTGCAAGTGGTGCACCTGCCGATCAACGGACGAGGCTCTGGCAAACAAAATATCCCTATAAGCGGCAATAGGCTCGCCACCTATTACGTGGGATCAAATACACTGGCGAAAAGTGGGCGTTTAATATGCCTCTGCCTACCCCTTCGGGGAAACGGGCGTGAGTCTATGTATGTATGTATGTACTATGGACAGTATCGACTAAATAGACAGGTAGTATGCGGGCGTACAATACTAAGACTAAATCTAGCTACTTAAATCTAGAATTAACCTAACTAAACTAAATTAATATAAACAATATTTAGATATAATTACATACATACATAAATAATATATACATGATACATATAACAAGTATATAAATAAATATATATATTATACATACATACATTATGTATATTTTACATACATGTAACAGGATTGGTTGTTGTTACAGTACATTAATAATTATGTACTTAGAGTAATTTTGCTTGAAATGTATTTACATCAGGGAATTCTCATTCGTAATGCCTACTCGAGTTCTTTGAGCCTCAATTATTCTTGAGCCTCAGTTATTCTTGTGCCTCTACTTTAGTACCTAAGTATGTTGTATATCATATTCTTCAGTGGGTCACAGGTTAAGACATTCACAAACTGTGATGGAATACAACTGACATTGTCAAGATCCACCGCAATTTATATGAAAGCATATAAAAATTTGAATAGGTAACCTTTTTCCGCAACACGTAAAACTTTGCAAAATGATTTTACTGCGTATCAGCGTAGCAACGCCTGAAATACATACTTAATACCTACTTACCTTTAACACAACCTAAATTCTACCGTAACTTCATGGACATTTGACCCATTTTCGTTTGCCAGCGAAATAAATGACAGATATGAGCGAACATGCGATAGGATATCAGTCGATATCTTGAGATTGACACTTCTTATTACATCAGATGCCATAAAATCATAGGTTTCGTTCTGTTGGCTTGTAAATATTTATGTTTATTTTAATAATAATGACGCATAAACTAAAATATGCGCAGTTGGTAGTTATTGGCACCTGTTTCGTATTTATTATACGAGCGAGATATTTTGAAATGTAAATCGTTTAAGCATAGTGCTAACTGAAACGATCACAATAAATGCGAAGTGACTGATTGACAGAAGATGACTATTTTTCTTCTTAGTGAGTAGCCTTACTCACATTCGTGGTACTATATCACCTGCATAAGTTCAGCAGCATTGATAATTGAAGACACTGATAAAGTCCCAGAAATAGGGACTATTAAGTAATTCAAATTTTTACGCATATATATAGTTCACGCATTATTATTATTGAAATAAAGATAAATATTTTCACGAATGCAGATCGTATCCTTTTCTTTTTGTGACGGAAATCCCTAATAGGGTTTTCTCCATCAAGCCGCAAACTCAACCCGAAGTTGATCTTGGAGCCAAATGGAGGCAGTATGTGCAACAACCAACAGATTTTTTGGTCTACGCACCAAAAACCGCCGCAGTGTCCTCAGCCTCGATAGGTGGTGCAGTTACTTAATCTACCATAGTGTGGTATAGCACGCGCGACCCTACCTAGATTAGTTCCGCAAAAGCAGACCCAATTTCCCCTGCGCAGGTAGAAATTCTTAGTCGCATCCGCAGCGTACAGAACGCAACATACGTATATCAGAAGTTGTAATGAAGAGTGACTTGAAACACTTTACGGTATAAATATTCCTGAACAGAAACAACCTTATGATACAGTGTCATGATAATTTTTGAAATACTTAGCCATTTATAGAAATTATAATTAAACCGTTTCGCGTTGATGCAATATCTACAAAAGCTTTTGCTACGTATTTATTTGCTTTACTTGTCTGATAATTAATCATAGTCTCTCCTCTCCCCTCTGGACCGCTGAAGCGTATAAACGTGTGCCCCGTATAAGATTAATTCGCAAAATTCGTTTCAAAATTAAATAAAAATAAAATCTTGAAAGTACCAGGCGCGCATAACGTAGCAAGATAACAAGGTGCGGTGCGAAAATAAGATAGCAACAGTTGAAAAGGCAATAGTGAACAGAGCTACGCTTAGTTGCGTCAAGTGTCATCGGTACGTCAACTGTCATCGGTACGTCAGCTGTCAATGATACATCATCTGTCAAAGGTACGTCAAGTGTCACTCTAAACATATGTCATTTGAGTCTAACAACGCTTGCCATAATACATAAGAGGTAGCGATTGACGGGTTGAAATCGGCTGTGGTCCATGTTGAAAATTTTTCATAACATCTTACGGATATATTACGCTACCAGTATAACTAGAGAGATACGGAGAATTGCTATCGAAAATGCCACTTAAGCATACACCACCTAAAAACACCTCTAGCAATCAACCTGCGCCCAACTACTCAGATGAACATAGTCTTGGTAGCAATCCCACAACGGATGGCCAGTCAACATCAACACAACCTAGTGGTGTTACCCACGTTGAAACTTCGTTGAAACGCACTAAGCGTAAACAAGACACAAAACATTGTGATGAAATTAAGCAACTTCGTGAGGACATGCTTTCTATGTTTGCTACTCTAAGAAAAGAGCAAAATGATAGGTTTCAAACCGTACAGAGAAACCTTGATGAAATAAAAAGCCAAAACAGTGACCTTCGTACTGACCTCCAATTTATCAGTGATAAGTACGACGAGCTTCTAGACAAAATCAAATCCACTGAATTCGAACTAAAGAGAGAAAATGAATATATTAAAACTCTAGAAAGGAAACTAGACTTCTTGGAAAAAGCTATGATAACTACCTCTGTAGAAATAAGGAATTTGCCCAAAAAGCAGAGTGAGACGAAAGAAGATCTGGTTATAAATATTAAAAACATTGGAGAGGCCGTGAAAATGCCCATAGAAAAACAAGAAATAAAGGATATCTATCGGCTGACAAGCAGAAAACCGGAGGCCAGAGGTTCTGTTATTGTGGAGTTTAGTAGCGTATTTAAAAAGGACGACCTCATCACCAATGTTAAAAACTTCAACAAGGCAAACCCGAACAACAAATTGAACACTTCCCACATAAAAATTGAAGGAAAATCTCCCATTTATATAGCAGAATGCCTTACATTAAAAACTAAAAGTCTGTTCTATCAGGCCCGTGAATTCGCCAAAGCAAATAACTACGCCTTCTGCTGGTCATCGCATGGTAACATATACATCCGAAGAAAAGAAGGCGAGCCGGCTAGAAGAATCAATAACGAACTAGACCTGAAACTACCAGCCTGACTAGCACCTAAATCATTTTTAGTCGCACTATATAATCCAAATACATGTCCTAAAACAGGTTTTATTTTTTATATCAATATAAGTTCTTATTTTAAAATTATTTTAATGTACCAATCAAACTATCATGAACACAACATACACATAAACACACACAAACAATCTAATACTCAATACACCCTCCCCACCTACACTTCACAGACACACAAAATCTGGTATGCTGCCAGCCAAATAATAGTTGACAACGCCTCATACTCGGATAGACGAGTTCAACGATACCATATTAATGAAAAGTTTGTTAGGCCAACCAAACCTGAGCAATGCCCAACACTGAGTAACAACACCTGTTATTTTTATATTATATCCCTACTTAATATAGTCTTGGTCCCTTTTACACTTAGCCCCTATCATCAAAACATTAAAATTCCATAGCACCACTAAATTTATTATGAACGAAGTTGAGAAATCTGGATCGGTTGACTGCATTGCGATAAGCGATTCAAAGATGTGTCCAAAAGTTCTCAATTACGACGAAAATGTTAAGGATTGCCTGACAATACTAACAATTAATATCCGAAGCATTAATTGTAATCTCGACCTTTTACTTGCCTTTATATCCGCTTTAAATATGTCGTTGGACGTCTTAGTACTAACGGAATGCTGGACAAATGCAAACAACCCCCCGCCTCTAATTTGTAATTACAATGTTTATTGGACTCAAAATACTATTAACCAAAATGATGGCGTAGTGGTGTATGTTAAGACTAACCTTTGTGCTTCTGCTAGTGAGCCTGACTTTATGGAAGGCAACTGTCTTACAATAACCATCAACACAATATATACTATAATATGCACATATCGCCCACCATGTTTTAAAAACACTTACAACTATTTAAATTCCCTTGAGCAAGTGTTACGCAATATCTCAACGCAAAATGTTATTCTCACGGGTGATATGAATATAGACACCCTAGATGAGTCTGCAACAGGATCCACGCAAGACTACCTTAACCTATTGGCCATGTTTGGGCTTAGGCAGGGTATCACCAAACCAACAAGAATAACCACCTGTTTAGACCACTTCATGGTTAAATGTCACAAAGAGTGGAAAACAATAGTATTCGAACAAGAGCTTACAGATCATTCGCCTATTTTGCTATACATATATAATGCCAAACTTAAGAGAAATGCTGCCGTGAACCACCGATCTATGATAAATTACAACGAGATCAGAGAAAATCTTCGTATGGAAAAATGGGATGACGTCTTTAGTACTGATGATCCAAATATTGCATGCGAACTGCTAACCACTACTATATTATCAATATTATCAAAAAATACATGTGTTAAAGTCACCTCTAATCGTTATCGGCCCCTAAAACCTTGGATCACATATGGTGTGGTGCGATGTATACGTAAGCGAGACCAACTGCACAAAAATTTAAAACTTCTACCTGATGATACTCAATTAATGTACAAATATAAAAACTATAGAAACTGGTGCAATAAAATCATCAAAGATCTTAAAAAGAAATACTACCAAACAAAACTTAACGAAAATAGAGGTAACCCAAAAGAGATATGGAAAACCATAAAGGAAATTTGCAACATGAACTCAAATAAAAGCAATGCGGAGGAACTTCTTCAGCTTAGTGTGAAACCTATCGAGTCCCTGAATAGAGTCAACTCTTATTTTACCTCCGTAGGAGAATCATTAGCGGATCGCATTCTAAAGAATTTGGGTGCTCACGAAGACGAACTAGCAACAGAAGCCAGGACTACACTCTCACCTGTTAACTCAATTTCAATTACACCAACGGATCCCATTGAGGTAAAAAACACCATATTAGGACTCAAGACACACAGTGCTCCAGGATGGGACCAAATACCAACCAACATTCTGAAACAAAACATAGAATCTCTCGCGGCCCCTATAGCTCATTTGTGTAATTTAAGTATAGAAACGGGTATATTTCCGCAAATGTTGAAGAGAGCTGTAGTATGTCCAATTCACAAGTCCGGTGACAAAGATAAGCCCCAAAACTACAGACCCATATCACTACTGTCAAATCTATCGAAAATACTTGAAAAACTTATGAACAAAAGGCTGATTAGCTACCTTGAAAGTAACAACCTGTTACACGAAAGCCAATATGGGTTCAGAGCAAAAAAGTCTACTGAGGATGCGGTCTTGTCACTTACAACTACACTGACCTCCCATCTGGATAAAGGAGACAGATGTCTGGGCGTGTTTCTTGACCTTCAGAAGGCTTTTGATACCGTGTCCGTGCCTATATTACTAACAAGGCTCGAGAACATAGGTATCAGAGGTGTAGTTCTGAAATGGTTTAAGGACTTTTTATCCGACAGATCACAGCGTGTGCGAGTCAATAAATATGAAAGTGACTATGCTACGTATAGCTACGGTGTTCCACAGGGTAGTACTATTGCACCAACTCTATTTCTTATATACGTCAACAATCTATGTAGTACCACCTTGCCGGGCATGGAAATTCTTATGTTTGCTGATGATACGGTTTTGCTCTTCCATGGTAAGAATTGGGAGAGAGTCTTCAAACAAAGCAGAGGATGGTTTGGCTAAAGTAACGAAATGGCTAGAAAATAGCCTACTTTCTTTAAACACTAACAAAACCAAGTACATATGCTTTAGTAAATCCATGACATCAAACCCCGATTCTGAACAGACGCTTCGAATCCATACATATCCGTGTAACCGCTCAAGTGATCGTAGCGAGTGCGAATGCACGGTTCTTTCTCGCACCACCCACATCAAATACCTGGGTGTTATACTGGACGAGAAGCTCACCTGGACATTCCATATAGCGTCACTCGCAGGCAAAATAAGAAAGCTGATATACGTATTTAAAAATCTACGTACTGTTGCTGATCAGAATCTTCTCATCAAAACGTACAGGTCCCTATGTGAATGTTTGATAAGATACTGCATATGTGCATGGGGTGGGGCTGGTAAAACCCTTCTTATTACTGCGGAACGAGCCCAACGAACAGTTCTTAAAGTACTTATGTACCTACCCTTTTGGCATCCAACATCCCTTCTATATGCAAAATCCAAAGTTTTATCAGTAAGAAAAATATACATTTACGAAAGCGTTAGAAGGTACCACAGGAAGACTGCGCCGACAATACTTGAAATAACCAAGAGAAGAAGTCGCTACCCACAACCTCGAGTCAAAACATCGTTTGCGCAAAAACAGTACTCATTTCTAGCACCGCTCTTATACAACACTCTGAATAAAATATTAGTAATTCGTAAGCTTAATAACAATGAAATTAAAGAGCCACTAATTTCATGGCTGAACGCACTAGATTATGAGTCAACAGAAAATCTGCTGAAAATACCACAATAAAAATCGCTTAATACTCTAAATACTTACTACCCTAGCTCACGCACACACACACACACACACACATACACCACATACACCACACACACACACACACACACACACACACACACACACACACACACACACACACACACACACACACACACACACACACACACACACACACACACACACACACACACACACACACACACACACACACACACACACACACACACACACACACACACACACACACACACACACACACACACGCACACACAAGCATTTCTTTCATTTTCTCTTTTTTTTTTAGTTTGTATTATTTAGTTTCTTGTATATTGGCATTATTGTAAACAACTGATTGCGGGACACTGACTCCTGTAATACAGTACTTAACTAGCTCAGGAGTCAGGGATACAAAATTATTGTAAACGAAATTAATGTCAATGTCAATAAAGTTATTAATTGTTTTGAAGTTAATAAAGTTATTAATAGTAGCTCGTTGTTCTGATTATTCTTGAAAGATACACGCGTTTCCTATAATGGTGCACTTATAGGTAGCTTATTAAAGGTGGAGTGAATAAAAGAGTATTATATCAAAGTAATATTTCGTCGAATGTGCTTGCTAGATGCTTTAGAACGCAGAAGATAGGACTATGTGTGTATAATTTTGTGATGAGATATTTTACTTTTTCAGGATCACTTATCGAAATACCTTAAAAATTAATGAAATAACACAAAAATTTAGACACCGCACTTCAATAAAAAGGTATCGGTGAATTTTATTAAAATTAAATTCAACTGATGTAATTATATATTTAGTAAAGCTGCGCTAGCCCACACCAATGTGAGTTAAGGTGCAATCATCATTGGGATAAATACCACCGAATAATAAATACAACGTCCCAGAAATGAAATATGAAATTTCGTTTACTTGGATTACATACTTGTTGAAACTTATTTTGATTTCAAAACTCAACCACTGAACCAACTTTTATGACATTACCATGGGTTTCGATGTTATAAACATAAACGATAAAAATACCGGAAAATATGAGTTGGATATTGTAGGAAATAATTACATTTTCCTTCTCCCTCACCTCCTCTCCTGCTCCTCTTACTATTCCTCTTCCAACCAAGGCGGCAACACATTTGTGTTTCCTCAGGGGTTGCGGGTGGCCGGTGGTAATCACTGGCCATCAGGCAATCCGTGTGCTCTAAAATAGTGTCTTATTAGATTAAAATAGTTTCTTAGATCATCATCACCCTAGCGTTATCCCGGTTGCATCCAAGACTGGCATGCTTTGGAGCTCGAGGTCCGCTCACTGGTCTAACCAGATATGACAAAATATCAACTTTTCCACAGAGCGACTGCCGTCTGACCTCCGCAACCCAAAGGGATAGCGATATTCCATGGTTTAGACCAGTATCAGTTATTTGAGGGTACTGACTCCCCGGTTACTTATATACATACTTGTAGGTACGGACGCCCTATAAAGACTGTCAAAAATCTTCATGACAGCCGGGACCGACGGTTTTAACGTGCTCTCCAAGGCACGGGGCAAGCGATAATTAACAATTTAATACGCACTTAACTTCGAAAAGTCATCGGTGCGCGCCGCGGAATCGAACCCGATACCCTCTGCATTGCAGTCCGTTGGTGTCTCCACTAGGCTATCGCTGCCTTAAAATAGTGTCTTAGATATATTCATTAAATCAATAAATCCTTTGAAGGATTTTCAGGCTTCGCTCTATTACATCATCTTATTATTCATAAGTGAATTGTAATGAATGTTAAGGTTTATAACGGTATATGATTGTGTTTTATCTGTTTGCATAATATGCATATTTTTTAATTCAGCACTTCCATTTTACAAACATACAATACAGTTACAGGCAGGAAAGTTGCCAACCAGCCCCTTTATTATCAGTGCAATCATCTTAGCAGTGGATTCATATAAGTAGGCCAGAGATACTTGAATTAGAACTGTCTGGCATTAAAGGCTTGAGGGAAAGTGCGCGGTTGATGCCTTAAGGCGAGGTTGCAGTACAGTGCGTAGCTCGACCTCACTCCCCGCAAAAACAAAAACACGGCGGTGGCGTCAGCGAGTGAGCGTGGGGAGGGGAGGGGGGGTTTCGTGTGTGCGTGTGCCACAGCGCAGCGTAAAAAAACCGTAGATGAGTTATGCGAACTTCAAAAGTGGCACATTAAAAACTGACAAATTCATGACAAACTTTTTTTTTCTAAATGGCTCATTTGGCTTTAGTCGCGTACGCGCTGCGGTCGGAAGCGCTCGCTCTTTTACTCGCGTGTGTGTACGTTACATTTCAAAATGCCGTCGTGTGTAATGAGATTTTGATAAAGTAGTTAAACTATAGTAGAAAAATGACTAACAGTTATGAAATCACTTCTCATTCATGAGTATTACAATATTACAACGTTTTATTTACAATTTATAATAAATTCGGTACCACAAATAATAGAGTGAATGAAAAAATTGGCATTTAGCGAGAGTAAAAGAGAACCAGTATTGTGCGTGTTCAAAGACTAAAAAACAAAGTATCCAGATGGGACATTCGTAATAATAAAATATTGGTATGTGTTTTTGATTTGAGGCTGAATCAACACAATATATTATTATTATAGAAATACAAAATCATACGTAAGTTACAAACATTGACGGATGATCAAAGTCCATTCACTTGTTCTTGTTTTTCTCCTTTTAGTATTAAACAACTAAGTAGATTGTACTGCACAGTTTTCGCTGCCGACCCACCGTACCCCTGGCAGTACCCCTAGGGGTATGGTGGGTCTTTCAAAGCTTAACCGTACTCCCAGATAATATTGTTGTGTAATTAGTTTATTAATTTCAGTTCGTTAATTTCAAGTTCTACTATTTTGTGGAATCATTCCCAGTATAGTAGTAGTATTGAACAATTCTATGATAGAACTGTCCTAATTCTATTAGCACAACTTGATGAGGAGAACAGAACTAATGGGATAAGTAATAGGAAATGTTCCAGTCTAGTCCTATGTATGTTTTTACAATGGTATTCAATAGAACTACTGGGAATGATCCGTAGTGTCACGTCATCGTGCTCATATATCCGAATAAATATGTTTTGTAGACGTTGATTTGTTTAATTTGTAAAACAAATGAACGTCTACAAAACAAATGAACGCCTGCAAAACAAATGAACGTCTACAAAACAAATGACTTACAGAAAGTGATCAGCTATCGATAGTGATTGCAGAAAACAGGTGCATGCGATTTTCATTGATAGGATTGGACTGCTAAAGAAACACGAAAAGCACTCAGCTTTTCGTGTTTCTTTAGCAGTCCAATCCTAGACTTCAGCTTCTTCTTAAGTGCTTCGCGTCTGGTCCCATTTAAATTTAAGAATCTGAGGAGTAGTTTTTGAGTTATCCTTAATAATATACAATTAGCATTTACACCACACCAAAGCAACCACATTTAAACAGCCCAATATTAATATACAATATTTTTAAATTGCTTACAATCGCTTGCCTCATGGCTCGGAGGACACGGTAAACCGTTGGTACCGGTTGTCATGAGGATCTTTAATAGTCGTTACGAGAAGCCAGTAAGTACATACATACATACATACATACATAGACTCACGCCTGTTTCCCCAAAGGGGTAGGCAGAGGCATAATAAACGCCCACTTTTCGCCAGTGTTTTGATCCCACGTAATAGATGGCGAGCCTATTGCCGCTTATCGGGATATTTGTTTGCCAGAGCCTCGTCCGTTGATCGGCAGGTGCACCACTTGCAGGTGAGGTTGGCTTGGGACCCTAAGTTCTTGGTGGGAACCCTATGCACCTATCTATGCCAGTAAGTACCTAAGTAATATTTACCCTCAAATAAACTGTTATTGGTCTAAACTATGGAATGTCATTTTTCCTTTGGGTTGCGGAGGTCAGACTGCAGTTGCTTTATAGGAAAGCTGATCTTCTGTCATATCTACATAGACTAGTAAGCGAAAACCGAGCTCCATGACGTTTGTCTTGGATGCAACTGAAAATATAACGCAAGGAATTCCATTTGATACTAATTAATACACTTTCGTGATAGATATCTCCTAAAAATCTATTTATAATCTATTAATGATAATTCATTACACATACAAGGCTATTATCAAACTGCAGTTTATGTATGTATATTTATAAGTAATAAGTATATGTATAGAATTCAAGATTTACGTCTGCATCTCCGTGTTTAGTGCCGAAACAACATCCAAGATCAAGGTAATTTTGGTTTAGGAACGTAAACAAGGTAGAATTAAAAAATCATCACTCGTACTTGTCTGAGCGAGCCTCCTGTCTGCGCGGGTCAAGTCGTGAAGCTACGAAGAAATGTTTTGGATTGGGTACCTGCAAAATATTTTATCAGCAAATCTTAAAAAAGACAACGGGTACCGATTAGTTTACTTGAAAGACAATATTATAAAATTGTATATTATTTTAAACTAGAGCTTTTCAAATCAGACCCTACTGGTCCGATTTGAAAAGCGAGATTTCCCGAGATTAGCGCGTTCAACCAAACAAACTCTTCAGCTTTATAATATAAGTATAGATTTAGTAATATCCTTATCCTAAGACAACTCAAACACAGTAATTTAATGTCGAACTAAGCTCGAAAACAGACAAACATACTTATAATTCTGTTCTTAAGTACATATAATTATCACAAAAGAATTCCATTAAGAAACAGGGTGAATAAAATAAAAGATCTCATCACACAAAGATTTGTACCTCACGAGGGAATCCAGCCCATGACCTCAAGCCAGTCGATATTTATAACTTCATCATCAGCCCTTAACAGTCCACTGCTGGACTAGGCCTCTCCTTTGAAAGGAGGAATTGGCCTACTATACCACGCTGGCCAAACGGGTTGATATAGGGTTTGTATCAAGTTTTCCTTCTCTTACAGTGCTGTTCTCTGCATAATCTAATTATAGCAAACTGTTTGTTTTCCTATTAAAATAAAATAAAATATGCTCCCTCTGTCGGCTCTTACGACACCCATGGGATGATATGGAGTGGTGACATTCCGTATTCTGAATCCGTCACCACACGGACATTTATAACTTATCTGAATGAATAGTGACATTGGTCCGCGTATCGTAAGTAGTACAATGGTACAAACAGTCGACTTATTCCCGAAATACTACATGAGTTTTGCGAAACGAAGATTCCGTGAATACTTGGAGAGTGTTCCTGGAATGACGATGTCACATATGGCCTTCATAAATTAATATTTTTTGTAAATACATCTTATTGACCACCTGTTTATAGAACCGTGTTTTTTTTTAAGATCAAACCTCGCTGCATAAACACAACATGAGATCCTTTACGGCGAGTTTTGTCTGGTTGTGGGATTGTATTACATTATATTTGAGATATTGTATTTGTACATACTTGCGAGGATCTGATACAACTTGAAAAAATCGCGTCACACTATCCTTATTTCCTAACAAACTACTCATAGAAATACTTAACTAAATAGGTACTGTAAAAATACTATAATATTTTAATCCTTATTTCGACATGCCATACTCATTGTACGTACAATTGTAACAAAAAAGAAACCTACAACACATTTTTCCAAAAACAAAACAGTCTAGACTATTATGAACTTAAATAAAACAATATGTACAGTACAAGCCCATTCCTATGCAGAATTGCCTTTATAAAAAGGCCCAGCCAACAAATAAAAATATATAATACCGATCTCGCCGTTTCTACGCTCCTGTAGGTACACAGTTAAGGACGCGTTTACAAAATTAGTAGGTACAAAATCGCGTCACTACAGCGACACGGCGGCAACAGTACGTACTACGTACGGTAACTTGCGGAAATGTAGTTCAACTAAATAACTTTGAGACTTAGATTTTTTTGTGATTATGTATCTATGTGTTATAGGCCTGGCTGTGCGAATTACGTACAAATAAGTTTCTTATTTTTATATACCTAAATGGACATTATTACTTAATTTTTTCCATTATGTTGATTCAGGAATTTCAGGATATATTTCGGTATTTATATATTATTTTGTTTCTTGCGTTGAAATCTGGTAAGATTATGTGGACTGATGGTATACCATCCCATTCAAGTGTTGCGACTGGAACTCATAAAAGAGTAGACCTAGTTATGCCAGGTTGGGGCTCATTTTATTTGTTTTAGTGAGACCCTACCACTGGTACTAGTGAAGTAACCTTCCAAGGTTATTCGGTGAGTCTTACTGGTACTCTTATGTGAGTAGAGCTAGGCATGCCGAGTTTGGGCTCATTTTGTTTGTACATAATAGACCCTACGACTGGAACTTATGAAGTAACCTTCCAGGGTTATTAGATGACACTTGCTGGTACTCATATGTGAGTAGAGCTAGGCATGCCGAGTTTGGGCTCATTTTGTTTGTACATAAGAGACCCTACCACTGGAACTTATGAAGTAACCTTCCAAGGTTATTCAATGACTCTTGCTGGTACTCATGTGTGAGTAGAGCTAGGCATGCCGAGTTTGGGCTCATTTTGTTTGTACATAAGAGACCCTACCACTGGAACTTATGAAGTAACCTTCCAGGGTTATTCGATGACTCTTACTGGTACTCATATGTGAGTAGAGCTAGGCATGCCGAGTTTGGGCTCATTTTGTTTGTACGTAAGAGACCCTACCACTGGAACTTATGAAGTAACCTTCCAGGGTTATTCAATGACTCTTGCTAGTACTCATGTGTGAGTAGAGCTAGGCATGCCGAGTTTGGGCTCATTTTGTTTGTACATAAGAGACCCTACCACTGGAACTTATGAAGTAACCTTCCAGGGTTATTCAATGACACTTGCTGGTACTCATATGTGAATAGAGATAGGCATGCCGAGTTTGGGCTCATTTTGTTTGTACATGAGAGACCCTACCACTGAAACTTATGAAGTAACCTTCCAGGGTTATTAGATGACTCTTGCTGGTACTCATATGTGAGTAGAGCTAGGCATGCCGAGTTTGGGCTCATTTTGTTTGTACATACGAGACCCAACCACTGCAACTTATGAAGTAACCTTTCAGGGTTATTCAATGACTCTTGCTGGTTCTCATATGTGAGTAGAGCTAGGCATGCTGAGTATGGGCTCATTTTGTTTGTACATAAGAGACCCTACCACTGGAACTTATGAACTTATGTAACCTTCCAGGGTTATTCGATGACTCTTACTGGTACTCATATGTGAGTAGACCTAGGCATGCCGAGTTTGGGCTCATTTTGTTTGTACATAAGAGACCCTACCACTGGAACTTATTAAGTAACCTTCCAGGGTTATTCGATGACTCTTACTGGTACTCATATGTGAGTAGACCTAGGCATGCCGAGTTTGGGCTCATTTTGTTTGTACATAAGAGACCCTACCACTGGAACTTATGAAGTAACGTTCCAGGGTTATTCGATGACTCTTACTGGTACTCATATGTGAGTAGACCTAGGCATGCCGAGTTTGGGCTCATTTTGTTTGTACATAAGAGACCCTACCACTGGAACTTATTAAGTAACCTTCCAGGGTTATTCGATGACTCTTGCTAATACTCATGTGTGAGTAGAGCTAGGCATGCCGAGTTTGGGCTCATTTTGTTTGTACATAAGAGACCCTACCACTGCATTTTATAAAGTAACCTTCCAGGGTTATTCAATGACTCTTACTGGTACTCATATGTCAGTACAGCTAGGCATGCCGAGTTTGGGTTCATTTTGTTTGTACATAAGTGACCCTACCACTGGAACTTATAAAGTAAACTTCCAGAGTTATTCGATGACTCTTGCTGGTACTCATATGTGAGTAGAGCTAGGCATGCCGAGTTTGGGCTCATTTTGTTTGTATATAAGAGACCCTACCACTGGAACTTATGAAGTAACCTTCCAGGGTTATTCAATTACTCTTACTGGTACTCATATGTCAGTAGAGCTAGGCATGCCGAGTTTGGGTTCATTTTGTTTGTACATAAGTAACCCTACCACTGGAACTTATGAAGTAACCTTCCAGGGTTATTCGATGACTCTTGCTGGTACTCATATGTGAGTAGAGCTAGGCATGCCGAGTTTGGGCTCATTTTGTTTGTACATGAGAGACCCTACCACTGAAACTTATGAAGTAACCTTCCAGGGTTATTCAATGACTCTTGCTGGTACTCATGTGTGAGTAGAGCTAGGCATGCCGAGTTTGGGCTCATTTTGTTTGTACATAAGAGACCCTACCACTGCATTTTATAAAGTAACCTTCCAGGGTTATTCAATGACTCTTACTGGTACTCATATGTCAGTAGAGCTAGGCATGCCGAGTTTGGGTTCCTTTTGTTTGTACATAAGTAACCCTACCACTGGAACTTATGCAGTAACCTTCCAGGGTTATTCGATGACTCTTGCTGGTACTCATATGTGAGTAGAGCTAGGCAGGCCGAGTTTGGGCTCATTTTGTTTGTACATACGAGACGCAACCACTGCAACTTATGAAGTAACCTTCCAGGGTTATTCGATGACTATTGCTGGTTCTTATATGTGAGTAAAGCTAGGCATGCCGAGTTTGGGCTCATTTTGTTTGTACATAAGAGACCCAACCATTGCAACTTATGAAGTAACCTTCCAGGGTTATTCGGTGACTATTGCTGGTTCTTATATGTGAGTAGAGCTAGGCATGCCGAGTTTGGGCTCATTTTGTTTGTACATAAGAGACCCAACCACTGCAACTTATGAAGTAACCTTCCAGGGTTATTCGATGACTCTTGCTGGTACTCATATGTGAGTAGAGCTAGGCATGCCGAGTTTGGGCTCATTTTGTTTGTACATGAGAGACCCTACCACTGAAACTTATGAAGTAACCTTCCAGGGTTATTCGATGACTCTTGCTGGTACTCATATGTGAGTAGAGCTAGGCATGCCGAGTTTGGGCTCATTTTGTTTGTACATGAGAGACCCTACCACTGAAACTTATGAAGTAACCTTCCAGGGTTATTCAATGACTCTTGCTGGTACTCATGTGTGAGTAGTGCTAGGCATGCCGAGTTTGGGCTCATTTTGTTTGTACATAAGAGACCCTACCACTGCATTTTATAAAGTAACCTTCCAGGGTTATTCAATGACTCTTACTGGTACTCATATGTCAGTAGAGCTAGGCATGCCGAGTTTGGGTTCATTTTGTTTGTACATAAGTAACCCTACCACTGGAACTTATGAAGTAACCTTCCAGGGTTATTCGATGACTCTTGCTGGTACTCATATGTGACTAGAGCTAGGCATGCCGAGTTTGGGCTCATTTTGTTTGTACATGAGAGACCCTACCACTGAAACTTATGAAGTAACCTTCCAGGGTTATTCAATGACTCTTGCTGGTACTCATGTGTGAGTAGTGCTAGGCATGCCGAGTTTGGGCTCATTTTGTTTGTACATAAGAGACCCTACCACTGCATTTTATAAAGTAACCTTCCAGGGTTATTCAATGACTCTTACTGGTACTCATATGTCAGTAGAGCTAGGCATGCCGAGTTTGGGTTCATTTTGTTTGTACATAAGTAACCCTACCACTGGAACTTATGAAGTAACCTTCCAGGGTTATTCGATGACTCTTGCTGGTACTCATATGTGAGTAGAGCTAGGCAGGCCGAGTTTGGGCTCATTTTGTTTGTACATACGAGACGCAACCACTGCAACTTATGAAGTAACCTTCCAGGGTTATTCGATGACTCTTACTGGTATTCATATGTCAGTAGAGCTAGGCATGCCGAGTTTGGGTTCATTTTGTTTGTACATAAGTAACCCTACCACTGGAACTTATGAAGTAACCTTCCAGGGTTATTCGATGACTCTTGCTGGTACTCATATGTGAGTAGAGCTAGGCATGCCGAGTTTGGGCTCATTTTGTTTGTACATGAGAGACCCTACCACTGAAACTTATGAAGTAACCTTCCAGGGTTATTCAATGACTCTTGCTGGTACTCATGTGTGAGTAGAGCTAGGCATGCCGAGTTTGGGCTCATTTTGTTTGTACATAAGAGACCCTACCACTGCATTTTATAAAGTAACCTTCCAGGGTTATTCAATGACTCTTACTGGTACTCATATGTCAGTAGAGCTAGGCATGCCGAGTTTGGGTTCATTTTGTTTGTACATAAGTAACCCTTCCACTGGAACTTATGAAGTAACCTTCCAGGGTTATTCGATGACTCTTGCTGGTACTCATATGTGAGTAGAGCTAGGCAGGCCGAGTTTGGGCTCATTTTGTTTGTACATACGAGACGCAACCACTGCAACTTATGAAGTAACCTTCCAGGGTTATTCGATGACTATTGCTGGTTCTTATATGTGAGTAGAGCTAGGCATGCCGAGTTTGGGCTCATTTTGTTTGTACATAAGAGACCCAACCACTGCAACTTATGAAGTAACCTTCCAGGGTTATTCGATGACTATTGCTGGTTCTTATATGTGAGTTGAGCTAGGCATGCCGAGTTTGGGCTCATTTTGTTTGTACATAAGAGACCCAACCACTGCAACTTAAGAAGTAACCTTTCAGGGTTATTCAATGACTCTTGCTGGTTCTCATATGTGAGTAGAGCTAGGCATGCTGAGTATGGGCTCATTTTGTTTGTACATAAGTGACCTTACCAATGGAACTTATGAAGTAACCTTCCAGGGTTATTCGATGACTCTTGCTGGTACACATATGGAAGTAAAGCTAGGCATGCCGAGTTTGGGCTCATTTTATTTGTACATAAGAGACCCTACCACTGGAACTTATGAAGTAACCTTCCAGGGTTATTCGATCACTCTTGCTGGTACTCATATGTGAGTAGAGCTAAGCATACCGAGTTTGGACTCATTTTGTATGAACATTAGAGACCCTACCACTGGAACATACCTAGCTCTACTCACATATGAGAACCACTAAGAGCCTTCGAATAAACCTGAAAAACCTGAAAGGTTACTTTATAAGTTCCAGTGGTAGGGTCTCTTATGTACAAACAAAATCAGCCCAAACTCGGTATGCCTAGCTCTACTCACATATGAGTACCAGCAAGAGTCATCGAATAACCCTGGAAGGTTACTTCATAAGTTCCAGTGGTAGGGTTACTTATGTACAAACAAAATGAGCCCAAACTCGGCATGCGTAGCTTTACTCACATATGAGTACCAGCAAGACTCATCGAATAACCTTGGAAGGTTACTTCACTAGTACCAGTGGTAGGATCTCACCAAAACAAATAAAATGAGCCCCAACCTGGCATAACTAGGTCTACTCTTTTATGAGTTCCAGTCGCAACACTTGAACGGGATGGTATACCATCAGTCCAGATAATCTTACCAGATTTCAACGCAAGAAACAAAATAATACCTAAATACCGAAATATATCCTGACTCAACATAACGGAGAAAATAAAGTAATAATGTCCATTTATACAAAAGAAATTTACTTCTACGTAATTCGCACAGAATACGAGAAGTATCAAATTGATTTTAGCGAATATTTTGTATTCGTATATTGCTTTTTTTCGTCTTCGGGCTGCAGCGACAAGCGACATAGAGTCCACTCCCGACGGCGCTCAAGCGCAGACTGAGATCTCATTGCAGAATTTGGATATATAAATCAAGAAAGTGGCTAAATAAAACGAACCTTATTGCTACACATTAAGACACACGTATGCGAGCAAAATAGAAGAAAAATGTAAGATGACTTTTTGCTTTTTTTGAGTCAATTTACAATATTTTGAAAAAAAAAATCAAATTGTTTTTGAGTTGACTATATTTACTACCCTATTCTATCTTTGAAAATCTAAATAAATGTTAAAATAGAGAGAAAATTGTACCCAAAAATAGCAGTATATGCCTATTTTTGATTTAAGAGGCCGTTTTGAATCGATTTTACATTAGTATTAATTAAATATTTTTTATTTATTTTCAAATTGATTTATAGATAAAAAAGTAATCAATTTATTGTAATCATTAGTTTTATTAGTTATTATCTAAAATTGTCGTAAAATGTACCGGAAATATGTGGTTTTTTGATACAGGCGTAAACGCGTCCTTAAATATTTTAAACGCTTACCTTGATTCGGCGGGCCTACAAAGGGAGTCGGCGCTAAGAAATATTAAAGGCCTATAAATCCGGTACATTTTACATAGTTACCGAGAAAAATGTTTTTAGAACGTTTGCTAAAGATATCAGATATTTAAATAGAGGATCGTGCTGTTTATTGACCACTAGTTGCTGTCCACTTGTTTGCATTCGAACTAGTTCGCTTCTAGTGTTCTGCGGACGGTCTTGTTTGTCACACCACATCAACATGAGACCGCCTTCCAGTTCACTATTGGACATAGGTATTTTCTAATTTGTGACACAATAGCATTGTATGTTAATTGGAGGATTTGGTCTACTATACCTTGATGCCCAGATGAGTATAGAGTCTGATGTCGAGTTTTCCAGCTCTTCCCACAGATACTTAGTTTATTTTCCTAAGTCGCATCTAAAGATACCTATCTATCTATCTATATCGTCACGCCTGTCTCCCATTGGGGTAGGCAGAGACTATGGAACGCCACATGCTTCGGTTCAAACATACCTCTTTCGCTTCCTCAACATTCATTAACGTCATCATGCATGCGCGTGGGTTATGGGTACTTTTAATTTGACCCTTTGTCAGTACTTTTACCTGTACTTTTTCAGTCACCTATTTGGTCGGCGTACGTCCGCCTAGGGCGTCCCCTACCGACATTTCCATTCATTCTCGCACAATACACTCCTTTCGTATTTCTTCTTTCATCCATCCGTTCCAAATGTCCAAACCAACGCAACATTCCTTTTTCAATCTTTGTCACTACATCTTCTTTTAGACCACATTTTTCCCGTATCACACTGTAACGCAATTTATCTATCAAACTTACTCCGCACATACTCCTTAAAGCTCTCATCTTCACAGCATTGATTCTACTTTCATGCTTCTTCTGCCATACCCGTGATTCGCTACCATACATCAGTTCTAACGATACTTATAGCTATGGAATGAAATGAAGTAAAGTCATGCTACAATGTGGTAGATTCGTGTGTTGCCGCCATGAAGGAAATTTTAAAAGACCATGGTGATTTAGAGGTGGTATCTTTTATAGAACAATCTTACCCTATCTTTCTGGCCTCGAACACAAATATTGACTTATAGAGAAAAGCCCGCAAAAGGGTAGAAACCGCGTAACCAAAAAACATGAATCGTAGTTACTCCCTTGTGTGTAAATATAAAGGACACTGGATGTGTTGTAAAATATATTATTTGGCCGTTCACTGATTTCTGAAGAATGCCATAAATGTTAGTAATATTAAGTATACTAGGAATACATTTTACTCGTAATAACAAACGTACCTACACATTGAAATTATAGAAACTGTTATTAACTCAGTAAATATCAGTTTCCAATAATCAATATAATTATGAAATACACTCGGGTAAATAATAACGTGGTAGCATATAATATAGCATTCTCTTTGAGCCGTTACTTAGCGAATTCAATCAGGCCTTTCAATATGAAATATTATTGGATGGGAAAATGAAAATGATTAATAACTACACCGTATGTTTGCGAACATGTTATTGTTAGGAATAATCACTTATGTATGGCTACACTGTTTCCCTGTACATCACTAGTTTAGTCTGTGAAGATTATACTGTTGGGCTTCACTAGGATTCTATATTTGATTGTTTGAATGTCTTGGAATGGTTTTTGTTTTTCGGTATGTGTTTCGAACGTAGACAGAGAATCTGTCAGTATTAAAGATAATTTCATCGGCCACTGGTTTATTATTGAACAGCAGAGCGTAGTTCCGTTAAATCGTAGTGAAGCCTGAAGCCTGAAGATTATAAAGAAGTGTTGGAAGCAGACGTATTGACAAAAAGATTTTATACTTGGGTGGTTTGGACTGTGTCGTGTCGTCTCGTGGCTGGCTAGGCAAAATGGCAGCACGAGGAGATGCAGGTATAAAATATCTTGTCGAACCATTCAGAGGGGTGAACTATCTGTTGTGGAAGCGTCGGGTGGAGGCTATTTTCGCAGCCAAGGATTGATCAGTTTCTAACAAATGAGAAATCTGATGATGCTAACAAAAAGAAAGCTTATGCTTTATTGTTATCCTTGATTGATGACTCTATATTGGCGGCGATGGCAGATGAGACTTCGGCATTCAACATATGGGCGGCTTTGAAAGACAAATATGGGAAGTCTAGTGCTGTGAGTCAGATACTAGTGCGAAAGAAACTCACGAGCATGAAAAAGCGTCGTGATTGCAGCATGCAAGATCATATAAACGAGATGCTGGGTATGATAAATGAGTTACGAACTTCAGGTACGACTGTAAAAGACATGGATATTGTTATTTATATATTGATGTCATTACCACCAGAATATGATGTTATAAGGGCAACAATTGAAAACCAACCAGATACAACTTTGACACCTGACTTTGTGATTCAAAGATTATTGAATGCGGAGGCATTGAAAGGTGATACAAGTGAAAAGAGGTCTGAAAATGCAAAGACAAATGTAGCATTTAATGCAGAGAAATATCAAAATGTGACATGTCATAAATGTAAACAAAAAGGTCACATTTCAAAATATTGTGGCAGAAAGTTAACATGCTTTAACTGTGGACGTCCTGGCCATTTTAAGAAGGACTGTCATGTCAAGTCGAAGTCTAATAGTACGAGATCCCACGACAAATTAGTGCACTCATCGAGTTTTCGCTTGAAACCAATTTTTTAAGAATATTTATGATTAGCAGAATACATATCTACTAGGTTGCCTATTAAAATTTGGCCTCAAGTATGTTTAATTAAGTGATTGTTAATTGATTTTTGGAAGATACTTTCGTTCATTCGTTTTATAAGTAAAATATCGCCTACATCACGGCTAAACATATAAAGATTCTGAAAAACCACGGTTGCCATTGTTCACCTGGCCGCACCTCCTCGCAGCCAGGTGTAACCAGGTATGATTTCGATACTTTTTTACGTTCATAACGTTTATGTATGATTTATATATCAAATGAAAGCAATTTTTTTTCTGATTCAATGATATACCATATATGCCTAATTAAATCCAGCCGCAAATAAGGGTTGCCGGCTGTTGAAGATTGTAAATATTTAAAGAAGAGTGAAAGAGAGTTACACGCGTAACATAATGTCTCAGACAGCTCCTAAGAATAAGGAATATACATAGAAACCGCATAAAAACAGCAGTTACACCCAATATATTTACTCTGATTTATGAATTCTTTCTAGTGTTAGAGCAAGAAATTATATATACAAAAGACGTTCCGAATTTTCGTCGGTTCACACTTAATTTGATAAGTTAGAATATCGTTAAAATTTGAAATATATCATCAGATCTGGTTTACTCCAAATAAATATCGATAGAATGATGATAATTTCTCAATCAAGTAAATTAAGGAATATATCAAATATAAATAACAAAATAATTTGAACGTAGGAAAGAGTCATAATAATGTTATTCATGTCATCTGTTCAAAAAATAGATCTGCATTTATGTAAGCAACTACAGGAGCAAATAAACAAATTGTGGTTCTTAGCTGAGTCAAGCAGATCTTGAAGTTCAGTATCTTCAATAGACATTGCATAGCTTGCCTCCAGGTACAGTATTGTTAATTTGACTGGCAATAAAAAAATAAACCGTTAGATTATTTCTCCCATGACCAAATCTCACACGTGCACTGAAATGCTTTTTTATTTTAATTAACATTTTAACATGAATAAAGCAAATGATATTATTTTATTGTAACACCGGTAACCACTCTAAGCAGTGACAAAGTCTGTGAAAATATAATTTTAACGCATCGGTTTTCAAATTTACTGCATGAATCTCTGGTTACTAGAAGCTTGGCTTGCTATGATGAAGGAAAACATCATGAAAAAAATGCATGGCTTAGTCGTTGTTTGCGGCAGATGGTTTTACAAAAAAACATTTATAAACGAAAAAAAATTGAGGATACTCTAGCGTGAAACAATATTTTTATTGAAATATTGTAGTATAGCTTATACATCACAATAAACTACCTTTTTATGCGATAAGTAAGACCCGCGGTGTACTGAAGCTACACTACTGTAAAATTTAAGTATCGATAAAGTTATAATGTTACTATGTTAATACGTCACAATCTTTATACGAATAATTATCAAAATGTTTATGACCGAAGACCGAAGTCTCAAAGTTTGAAATAAAGTTCTATTACATTTTAACGGGTAATGGGCCATATGGCCACCTACGTCAGATTATTAGTGACGGTCTTGGGGTCGTATGCCTCCATCTAATAGTTATATAATCTAAGGGTTAACTAGTTGACTAGCATTTGACGCATGTGCAATGGCTTAAAAGCGTCGCAGAGCTGTCAAGCGTTCTCGTCTGACAAATGATGTCACGCGTAGGGGGAAGTTACCCAGTGGCGGACACCTAAGGTTTTTAGGAAATAAAATCTATTTTAAGAAATCTAACTTTAATTAATTTTGAATTTGTTGATACGTCGTGATACGTGTTTTCTATGTTGAATATTTGAGATAGTGACATCTTTTTGTTAGCTTACCTCCACTTTTCCCATAAACTTTCATAAGTTTGGTTTGTCTACATTTTTAATTTATTCGATTCCCAGGTCGGGCAAAGTGTTATTGGGTTTTTCCATTAGGAAATACTCAGTAGCAGCACGGAGTCTGGTAATGCGCCCGGTACGGCAATAGGCTCGTCCCCTATTACGTGGGACATAAAATTCCTGGCGAAATGTGGGTGTAATATTACACCTCTGCCTACCCCTTCGGGGATACAGGCGTGAATCTATAAATTTAATTAATTGTTATTTTTGTACTTGATGCCCATTTCTTTCCTTTTTCCCAAGACAACATGATTTTTGTCTCTTCAGCTACAATTCTACACGACGGTGACGTCGTTAAAATTTCACTTATTTCACTTCCTCACACATTTTATTTGTCAAGTTGCTAATCTTTTCATCGTGAAAGCAGGTAATTTTAACAATTTAAGAATATTCTGACCAACTGCTAAACAAAAACTAGTCGACGTCTTCATACTGCTGGTTCCAGGTTTGTTGTTAAGATATTTGATCACTAGACAGGTGTTCATGGCAGGGTGTGTGTTACTTTTTTTTTCACATTCACACAACACTATCTTGTCCCAAACTAAGCAGAGCTTGTACTATGGGTAATAGATAATGGATAAACATACATATATACTTTTTTTGTAAATACATTCATATTATACATAGAAACACCCAGACCAAGACCACAGAATAAAGAAGAGTACTAACGTACAGAAGATTCACTTGTCAAACCAATTTATTGAATTTGCGACTCTTGCTACTAAGCAACAAAGTGCAATTCAGCTCGCTTAAGCACTCAGTGCCTAATGCGATATTAACCTAACCGTTTCCGTTCTTTTCTGACACATAACGCTGTCGCTGTCTGGCGCGGAGTGGCGCGCTAGGGTTGTTGACTTGCCGCTGCTACTATAATATTTATTCATCGTCTATCTACCTACTTGACCTCGTACCTAATAATAAATAATTATCATATAAGTATCCTATCCCACTATTTGAGCTCGTAGAGCAAATACCACAAAAAATCTGGTTGTTTACATTTTTACTATACTGATTCTTAGTAATTTCCTAAACGCGTGGACCGATTTACATGATTCAAACAGATAAAATGGTTTTTGAACTAGATCTTTAATTTGACACCATAATCGTTAAGATATCTCAACAAACAAAACATCAAATTTTCAAGTTGCTCTCGTAATATAAATAAAATAAAATTTTCAAGTCGCTTTCGACACACAGTTAATTGAGCAATACTTTGCATTAGACTTGTGATGATTTTTTTTTGTTTTTAAAGGCGTTTATATAAATTGAACAGTGTATGAACACGGCGCGTGAGAATACGGAGCGGTCGCACTCGTTGCGTGACGTCTAATGTGAGCGGCGCGCGGCAACCAACTAAATCCAACCATGTCGAAATGGTCGGCCGAGGTACTTGTAAGTTTGTACCTAAAATGCAAAGTGCGCCCGGCCTGCCAAGACAAACATCCATGTTCATCCACACAAATGTTTGACTTGAGCGGGAGTCGAACCCGCGATCTTCGACGTAGCAGTCGCTCACACTCCCGCTACGCCAACCGGCATATTTTACGAATCCCGATGGCACACTATATTCAGTGACATATTAAAATAAATCATAATATATAACCTTATATAAAATAATTACTTATTAGAGTAACGTGACGCAATGCTTTCCCGCCATAAACGGCAAAATGCTGCTACTGCTTTGCCCAGTCGCAGCACTGGAAAACCGCGTTGTGTGATCCTGTATTGATATGTTATCCCGCACCTCTGCCACATATTTTTAAATTGTTGCTCACGATTTAAAAATATGTGGAAGATTACTTGTCGAGATAGTGTAGGTGTTCGGCGCCAGGTACCATCCGGCGTTAGGGGACTTCCCCCTATAACTCTCTTTCACTCTACTTTAAATATTTACAATCTTCAACAGCCGGCAACCCTTATTTGCGGCTGGATTTAATTAGTGCATAATGTGGCAATGGTCGAAAAGAACAAAGTGAAATTTGTTATAGCCAGATTGAACGAGAAAGGTCAGTACATAAGTCAGTTTGATCCTATAACATCAGCTGCAACTTACTATGTTGAACAAGATGCTTAATTATGGCACAGGCGAATGGGACATTCTAGCAACAATGTTATGAAGGAATTAGGGTTGCTAGTATCAGATTCCTTAAGTTTTTGTGAAGAATGTGTAACTGCCAAGCAAGCTAATACGCCTATGGGTAGAGGTCCAAGAGATAGGGAAGATAAACCCATGAGGATGATACACACAGATATTTGTGGACCAATAGATCCACTTACCAGTAGCAACGAGAAGTATTTTGTAACCATAATAGATGATCATTCAAGATTTTGTGAAGTTCATCTATTGAAAAATAAGAGTGATATAGTTGATATATTGAAGCAGTTTCACAAGTAAAATCCAGAAATTTACAAAATAAGGTGTGACAATGCCAAGGAATATGTGTCAGGTGAGCTTGCACGTTATTGTAAGTCAAAGAATATTCAGCTAGATCCTGCCCCGCCATACACTCCTCCGTTGAACGGTGTTGCGGAGAGAGCAAACAGATATCTGTTGAAGAAGGCACGAGCTCTTATCTTTGATGCAAATTTACCAAAGAGTTTTTGGGGCTATGCGGTGCAGACTGCTGCTTATCTGAAGAACCGGATTCCGAACCAGACAGTGGGTAAGACTCCTTTCGAGCTTAAATTTGGAAAGGTACCAGATTTGAATAACATCAAGGTTTTCGGATGTGACGCCTATATGAGAGTACCAGATAACTTGAGGAAGAAGCTGGATCCCAAGTCTAAGAAGATGATTTTCGTAGGATATTCCAATATGGGCTATCACTTGCTGGATTTAAGAACTAATAAAATTACTGTTTCACGTAATGTAGTATTTAATGAAGAGAAGAGGACCTGTGTTTCAGACTCTGTTGATAATAGGATAAGAGAAGAAGTAGTTCCTGATCCTGATGTAGTTCCTGAGCCTGGTGTGGTTCCTGAGGCAGCTGAACCAGAGATAGCTGATGGAGGTCCAGATGAATTCTTGGACTGCACAGAAGATGAAGAGGAGATTTCCAGATCTAGACCTAAGAGGCAGGTGAAGTTGCCAGCCAGATTTAAGGATCATTATGTCTATGAAGCAACTGTAGAAACTTTTGATTCCATTTCATATGAAGAAGTACTGGAATTGCCTGCAAATGAGCAAGTTTTATGGAAACAGGCCATGGATCAAGAGATTGAGTCCTTAAATAAGAATAAAGTTTGGGAGCTGGTTGAACTACCTGAAGGTGAAAGGTCAATGACCTGTAAATGGGTATTATGTATAAAAATAAATAATATACATAAGGCTAGGTTAGTTGCTCGTGGTTTTGAGCAGAAATTAGGTGTTAACTATTTTGAAACATATGCTCCAGTTATAAGTATGTCATATTTGAGATTAATGTTAGCTATTTTTCTTCAAAAGAATTTAATAATGTATGTATTGGATGTTAAAACTGCATTTCTAAATGGTTATTTAGATGAAACAATTTTTATGGATCAACCTAAAGGTTATGATGATGGATCTGGTCGTGTATGTAAAAACTAAAAAGTTTGTATGGACTTAAACAGGCACCTAGGCAGTGGTTTAAGAGGTTCACTGATTTTATACTAAAATTGAATTTTCAGCAACTAAAACTTGTGTCATGTGTGTTTGTAATGAGGTCTAATGAGATATTTATAGTTCTGTATGTCGATGATTTAATTGTATCAGGTTCAAATGAGTTTGAAGTTCATATTGTTATTCAGTTACTTAGAAAAGAATTTGAAATGTCTAAAGCTGGTATTGCTGATGAGTTTCTTGGAATAAAATTAGAACATGTTAATGATAAACTTTGTTTAAGTCAGAAGGCATATATTGATAAAGTATTAGCTAGATATAGAATGACAGAATGTAAACCATGTGACACTCCTTTAGTTCCTAAGTCTACTGCATCAGATTTTGTTGATGGTGAAGAATTTCATGGTCCTTACCGTGAGCTAGTAGGTGCATTATTGTATTTGTCAATGACTACTCGTCCTGATATCTTGTATTCTGTTAACTGTCTTAGTCAAGTCCAAGAGCGACCAACTGTTGCTGCTTGGCTTGGACTAAAGGGAATTCTTCGCTATCTAAAGGGAACATCTGAACTTAAATTAATATTTCAGAGATCTGTTACTGATGAGGTTAACTTGAATGTTTATGTAGATACAGGTTGGGTATCTAATGTAAAGGATAGAAAGTCTATTTCCGTTATATAATTTTCTTTAATGATTGTCCTATAATGTGGTGTGTAAAGAAGCAAGGTTCCATTGCACTGTCCTCTACTGTGGCAGAGATTTTGTCACTAGCTAAGGCTGTTCAAGATTTAATTGTACTGTATAATATAACTAAAGAAGTTTTGGATTGTAAAACTATTAACATGTCTACCTTCGAGGATAATCAGTCTGCAATTAAGGCTACATTGAATGATAATAATTGTGCTAGATTGAAACATTTAGACATAAAATTGAAGTATGTAAGAGATATAATTAAGTTGTATAAGATAAATATTATGTTCATTGCTACAGGGAACCAGCGTGCAGATATGATGACCAAGTGTTTACCTAAGCCTATGTTAGTTAATTTAAGAACTGATTGTAAGTTAACATGTAGTGATTAAGGGAGGGTGTTAGGAATAATCACTTATGTATGGCTACACTGTTTCCCTGTACATCACTAGTTTAGTCTGTGAAGATTATACTGTTGGGCTTCACTAGGATTCTATATTTGATTGTTTGAATGTCTTGGAATGGTTTTTGTTTTTCGGTATGTGTTACGAACGTAGACAGAAAATCTGTCAGTATTAAAGATGATTTCATCGGCCACTGGTTTATTATTGAACAGTTATTATATGTTGTGTAATTGCAGCATGAATTTTTCGTTTATTTTTTTCTTTGTTTCTGTAGTGTCGAGTATTTAATTTATTAACATGTCGTGAGCTTTATTGGTTTATATTATGGCGCGGCGTGGTAACCAGAAATACGGATGTAAGCTGTATTGGAAAACGGCTTATGGGTGCGGCCGTCAGTTAATATACTTTTTATGCCTTTAAAGAGTTCTTTGTGTTTATGGAAGCATGAAATGAGATCAATAGTAACGCGTTTGCGTTATCTCGCGTGCACAATCCACAGTGAAACAGTAAATTTGGCTGCTAGTACGGTGTCGTACAGTAATTTAGCTCAAACGCGTTATCAGAATATCGCTAGTGCTGAATTTATAAATGTCAATTGTTGCCTGCTCAGTACTTTCTCACACTAGGGCTACATCCTGTGTCACTGGGTATTACATGCATTCAAATTATGATCACTGATTATATAAAACAAAGTACTATCACGTATGGGGTCAGTACAGCACTGGGCGCAAATACCACGATCTGGGAGCTTGCTTGAAGCTAAGAAACTAAATTACAGCTTAACAAAGTGTTACTTAGTATAAAACATGAATTAAATGTTACACCAGATTAACTACGAATGGATGTCCGCTACTTCTTCGGCACATTGTTTTCTTCTGATCCTATGAGAATTGCGAAAATCCCTTTTTAGTGCACCCTAGTATCCCTAAGGTACATAATAATATAAGCCAATGTTCAGCTCCTTGCACTCAATAGTTTTGGCTGTGTGTTGTCTGTCGTTCAGGCAGTAGTAGAATAAGGCTTATGTTTAACTTACCACCAGATATAGTAACATATACCTAACAGACAAAAGTAGTAAATGATCACCAAAATGCAACGCGCATTTTAATGTAAAATTATAACAAAAGTTTTAACATTTCGCTATCCTATTTAAGCAAAATGACTCCAACTAAATCATTGTTAACCCAAAAGTAGTCAATGATCACGAAAATTAAACCAGCATTTTTATGTAAAATTATAACCAAAGTTTTTATGTTAGTTGTATGAACCAACACATAAATTGGATTTGGTTACACCACCTACTTTAATAAACTAAGTTGACGGAGCCCTGCTATGCAGGGCTCCTATTAGAGAACTTAACATGACCAATTTATTTGGTGATCATTTACTACATTTGGTGTTCGAATACAATTTAAAGTGCCGACTGCACTTGCCACTTGCCTAAAATAGCTAGTACTATTGTAATTTTAGACTTTATTTTTCTGGTGTTAAGTATATATTTTTGGTTAAAAAACTAAGGGTATCAAAGCATTTTATGGTGGTCATTATATTTAACCCCATAGAATAATTTTATCTGTAAAGTTTGTTTATGGTTATTTTTAGCGGATCTTAGTTTTACACCTTAGACTGTATGTTATTAATATTTTTAGTTTAAATGTTTTTAAGATAAAACTTTAGCCTTACTAATTAATTATGTACTTTAAAACAAGTTACCTTATAACACATTGTCAATAAGAAAATCTGCGTCACTCGACGATACATTCAAGAAACATGGCCTTCGTATCCATATTCATCTATATTACAAAACGTAGGTATAATGAGACTGTGCAAACTTTAACATATATTATTGTGTCTATATAAGTACATACCCTCAAGGTAGAAGTTATTGCTGTTACGTTCGTAACGTTTTGTCTTCACGATGTCAAAGAAAATGAAATTCCATTTCTTTTACCTTGTTGCACGCGTAAATACCTGAACATGAGTCTGGCAGCGTTCAATTTAATATTAATATGAATTTGTCAGTTTTGCATAATAAAATATGTTACGCAGTCGGTTTTTCTTTACTTTACGGATTCCGGTTTACCATTCTTGTAAATGTTGCAACTGAATATAATCAAGTTACCGTATTTGAACAAATACGATAAGAGTTTTGTGGTGGACATAAAGCTAACATCGACCAAGAAAGAAAATTATATTATATAGGTTGCAGGTTAAAAAAAACAAAGCTACCAGTATCTACGATAAAGATATGCGGTCATTAATGTAGGATTCTGTTGCCATCGTCATCTTTCCTTTCGAATTACGGCCGCTTATTATCAGACAAAACTCATTTCATCTGATTAGCTTATAACAGTCCACTGCTGGAGGACATAAGCCTTCCCCTGCTTACGCCATGAGCGCTGTTGTCACCATCCAGCCACTACCAGTCACCCTTCTTCCATAAGTCATCGGGTCCATCTGGCCAAAAGAATTCCAACATTACTCTTGTCTTACACCACCGAACATCGGTTCTGTGATGGATGTGGCCAGCATACTGCCACTTTAGTTTGCTACACCACTGAACTGGACAAAATAGTTGCATTTAAAATAATCATCAGCCCTTTATATTGTCCCACAGCTGGGCACAGGCCTCTTCTCACTATGAGAAAGGTAAGGCCATAGTCCACCACGCTGGCCAAGTGTGGGTTGGCGTACTTTACATGTCTTTCGAGAACATCATGGAGAACTCTCAGACATGCAGGTTTCCTCACGATGTTTTCCTTCACCGATAAGCAAGCGATAATTAACAATTTAATTTTCATACCTGTATCTTATTAGTTTTCTTATGTTCATCGCGACCATTCAGACAGCATTCGGCGTTTTCTTTATTTTATTATATTTATAAATAGATAGCGAAACCAACTCTGATTAACTGATAAGTGATTTCGACGAATATTCTTAAAATCCGTAAATATGCAAAATATACCTAACATTTTTCCTTCACCTTATATTTCTGTTTTGTGCGTAGTTCAATCGTATCGTCAAGTGGTCTTATCGACGTTTTCAGAACATTAAACGCGTTTGATTTGAATGTGAGTTGCTTTATGTATTTTCTTTAACGTTCGAAAAGAAATAAGTAAATGTGCAAAATATATGAGACTAAAAGAAGTCTAATTACCTCATAAATATAGTAGATGTATTGGAAAAGAGAATTTAACTGACTCGATAAATAATAATCAGACAAAACACAACATTAGATTTAAAGTCGAGTAGACTTAAGTGTAGTATAGCATTTCAAGTTGCAATTGTTTTAGTTGCGGAGTTTTATGGGCGGTAAAAAGACTTAAGAATTTATCCAAATACATAGCCTGGGTTGTAAAAAAATAAACATATTTAAAATTAGCTCAAGAAGAGAAAATAACATAAATTAAGTTTTCTTTTAAAAATATAAGTAAATTAAGTAAAAGTTATTTAAGATTGTAAAAGTTTTGTTTCGCTTTAAAAAAACATTCAATGAATGGACAAAAAGAACATTCAGACATGATACAATTTTTGTCTCTTTTACAATAATTGAACCCACGATACTCGTAGCACCTTATTAACCACGACGACATGTGTGCAGTCATGTATGTACATCGCTTACGAACCTTTAAACCTACATAATTATGTATTTACACCATTGCACATTTATCCCCAACGAACCTTACGCGCAATTACGGATTTCAACCGTCCAATACTTAATCGGCGGCAGATCACTTTCCACTGTAACAAAATCGGTACAACTACAGATAAAATCGTTGTAGGAGAAACCGATCCACCCAAGTGGCAACAATATCCAGCCTATTGGCAACCGCAACACTACTTCCAGATCTATATCTGCCGCGCTGACTATCAATACATTTCTTTTTATACAACTGTTTGGGACAAAAAACTCAAGTGATCTGCGGATAACGCCACAGGGGGTATTTGGGAACATTTATAGTGAACGCGCAGTAATCCGGTACCGGATACAAAGCTAATACGGGTCGTAAATCAGACGGATATCGCGGATGTAACAAAAGTTATGGTGCCACCATAAATTGAGTGTATTGACTGTCGCTCTGACCCATATCTGGTATCTGATGTGGTGGATGGCAACTTGAATGGTAGACGTTTGCTTGTGAAAAAATACTGCTGGATTTAACCAATGGTTTGTTGTGACAGTCGATTGTCATGTGTTTTAAAAATAAAAATAAACACTTCCAAAATTGTCTTCTATCTATAAAGTAAACACAATTATACAGTTTTCAGTGATACCTGGCATAAATAATAATATTTACATAATACTGTACGTACGGCTGGAATTTTGGAACGGTGTAAAATGTTTGACATGGGAAGCAAGGATTTCTTTCTTTAATAATTAGTAATTCTTTATACGCAATCAATATCGCATTCAATTCGCATCTAATGTTTTCCAGGCAATGACAGACGTATAGAAATACATGTCATATTAATAACATATTTCAGTAAAGTTAAATTTTCCAACTTAACTTATCTGTCAACAGTATCGCAAACTAAGCAATAAGTATTTTTATATGCATATAGGTACAGATGTAAATAAAAACTTTAAAAAAATATCAAAGGACATAATTATATCTATTTTCATAAAAAAAAAAATCTTGTCGTCTTTTATACACGTGCCTATACAAGAATTCAATTCAAGATTCCATATCCTTTTTGGTAAAATACCGAATACATAAACGGGGAAAGATTAAATAATCACCTAATCTCACAAAGTATAATATATGAAAATACTTTCATCGTATTCACAGAGAAAATTAAACAGTAACACAATCATTTTCCTTCCTATCACATAAAAAATGTTATTGAATATTTTCCTCCGACGCGAAAAATTTCGTATTCATTGCCTACCGTTATATTATTTAAGGCAAACAAGGTCAGAAGCGTCGAAAATAAAGATATCTTTTAGTTCAAATATTCGGGTTGTTGAACCTTAGGAACGGTTCGCATGATGTATAGCAGTTCATGTTAGAGTCACGGAACTTTGTCAACAGCCTTATAATTCAGTTTCGTTTATTAATAGAAGCCTATAAAATGTTGTTGTTTAAAATACAGCTATTTGCTGTTTACATTGTAGGCCTCCCTCACATTGTTCATGTGCGTTCCTCTAGCGTACGCTCGGCGTCCGTTCGGCGAGCGGCCGGCGCTCACTTTTTACTACAGAGTGAACGCCGAGCGCCGTACGCTCGAGGAACGCTGTCGCCCAATGTTAGGTCGGCCTTAATGGAAAGCAAATGTTGTGCACGTGCCAAGAAGACTGGCAGCATTGCTACCCTGATAAACGATAGTTTAGAGAACTCAGAATAAAACACGATCTCTCAGACCTCGTATTTTTTATATCACTGTGAAAAATCCTATTCTCATTTGAAGCCTGGTGGAAAGGGCCCCTTTTCTTATAAGTTGTAGAGCCTTATTGATTTCATCATGGATGGGACGGCTCGACTGAGGAAGTACTACTCTCTCACAGAATAAAGACGTAACAATCAGTATCTATACTGTTGTGTTTCGTTCGGTGAATGAAAGTACCAAAGGCTCCATCCCCTTTTCAAAGGCAAAGACAAAGTCAAAATCCTTTATTCATTTAAATCACAAAGTGACACTTATGAACGTCAATTTAAAAAATAATTACTTAAAGCTTCTACATTTAGGTACATTTACTGCCACGTTCGCAAAGCAAGGGCGTAGAACCATGAGAAAGAACGGGCAATAAAACTCAAGGTCACTCTTTTTCATCGCCAGGTTTTGCATAATACATAAAAATTTAAATTTTGTAAGGTGCTGCAACTGTTACACCTTCTATATGTCATTTGTATATATTTACTCTACTTAATACTCAAGCATAATGTTTGATGTTCATTTAATTAGCCTCCTGAAAATTGACATGGTGAAACAGGAGCATCCACTTACATTGAGTACCTAATAATGCAGGCAATCCGCGCAAATGTTCAGAACCATGATAGAAATGATACAGTTTAATATTAAAAATGTAATACCAGCCCGTAAGACCGACATCGACCAGTCATCGCAAGTAGCACCCGTTCACGAGTATGACGCATGGGACAGCCATCATCCCTCTCGCCATATCAGAGGGACAGGGATGACCCGACACACGACGCCACCACAAGAAATGACATTTTAGTGAGCATGACGACAACGGTACATGAACCGGCAGTAATTAACAATCTGTTGGTATACTGACCATGAACACGAATTACCTGCATTTTCCAGATCGTTAATATTATCATAAATATGTGGAACGCGTGCAAAATGCAAATGTAGTACCTATATTTGATTGACATGATACTTTTTGAAATATAACCACCGATCGAACTGATTGGCTACACGATTATAATACATTATAAAAAAAATAACAAATAAAAAGTATCTAACGAGATGAGTGACATTTAGTAATGTGGTGGCGATTCCAAAAACTATCATTTACATGATTTTAATTGGAATGGAATAATATTTAATTACATGTCAAGAAACTTATCATCTACCTATTTACTATATATATCATAGTGCATATTGAACCGTTTTTGAGTACAGACGTGTCAAGAGCATTAAGTAGTCATCATTAAATAATTAAACAATTTTAAATAGTGACCTCAATATACGCGCACAACAACATTATGCGAACATAACAAAATTTTACTTGTGTTTAAACAATGTGTTGATTGTGAGTGTAACTATATTCCAATACAATCAATACAATGGAACACAGTCCTTTCAATCGGAGTGGCAAGACTGCTCGCTCTCCACCTCCAACGCCGGTACCTGAACCAGAACCTCAACGTAGAGCACCGACGCAAGGTAGTCATGCCTTTAAAGCCATATCTACCCCAGAAATCCAGTCCTGGATGTCCTCCATTGAGCAGTACCTCAACGAAGTATGCTCCGTAGCAGCAGAAGGAAAACTCAACACTGAGCAGAAGATGAAAGTCAGCCATATCTGTCGAAAAGTGGGACATAAAGTTTCTATGTTAGCAGTTTCAATACCAGTCCCTGAAGTCAAATGCTATCCAGGCCCATTGTACAATCAAATCTCAACAAGACCAACTCGATTTGTCCCAAAGACTTCAAGATCTGCAACTATCTATACAAGAAACCTCGAAACCCACCACGAGTATTCCGTCTTTTGCTGACATGGTAAAAAAAAGTGCTCACAATTTCATACAGCCAATAAGTTTAAGTTCGGTGGCAATTTATCCGAACGACAAGCTGAAATCTAGTGAAGAAACTAAATCATTAGTTCAAAAAATCATCTGCCCTGAACAAATGCAACTACAAGTGAGAGGTCTACGCAAAACTAAGAACGGGGGCGTAATCATCAGCACTGAGACCAAAGACGACATAGAGAAAGTTAAACAATCTGTCCAACTTTCAAACGCAGGACTTACAGTAAATGAGCCACATAAACGGAAGCCTAGAGTTGTGATCGTTGGTGTGCCCTCAGCTATGAAAGAGATAGAAGTTTTCACATGCCTATACCACCAGAATCTAGTAGATAAACTTCAGGACAGCAACCTTGAGACCTTTCTTAGTGAAGTCAAGTTGAGTCACAAATCGGGCCGTAGAGACGCTGATACTTGTAACTATGTTATAGAAGTATCGGCAGCCATACGCAAGGCACTGATTGTCAAAGACAGGATATTTATCAATTGGTCATCTTGCCCGGTCAAGGACTACACCTTAGTTACTCGCTGCTATAAGTGTCAGCAATATGGTCATGCGGCTAAGTCATGCAGGGAGTCCCAAAACACATGCGGGCATTGCGGCAGCCAAGGACATACTATTAAAGACTGCCCGAAGAAAACCGAAGACCCAAAATGCGCGACCTGTCTGCAGTTTAAGAAACCTAGCAACCACAACACCGGCGCCAGTGACTGTCCAGCAAGAACAATGGCCGAAAAGAGATATATGAGCTCAATTGATTATGGTGGTGCCTAAGAGCGTCGTTTATTTTAATAATTTGCATATTCTTAAATAAAACTGTAAAATCATCTAGTTCGATAAAAAGTGTGCACATTCTAGTTTAAATTAAGTAAGTAAAAGTAAATAATAAAGGTCTAAATGCAACTATTATTAACATTGACATCATTCGAGATTATGCTGACCGACAGTTTTATAAGTTACGCTTGTTACTTCAGTAAAATGATCGACACACAATTATATTGTACAATACATGACCATCTTAATTATAAGTAGATATTAATTACTAACTAAGTTTTATACTGACCATAATGTTTATTGCTAAATATGTAATATTACTGCTGTATTTAAAAAATGCAAATCTCAAATTTGTTATGAGAGACCCAACCGCCTGTGATACAGTTTATAACTAGTACAGGGGTATGGTGTTCTTTTCAATCGATTGAAATTCATAGCATTAAGTGTAATATTATATTAGAATACTATTGTTTGAATTTATGCGTTCTGTATTTCTGTGAATATTTTTTTTTTTTTTTTTTACTATATAATATATGAATTATGAAACATTATTTCCAAGCGCATTTGTCATTCAGATATTCATTTAAATTATAATATGCCTTTTGCATTAGGTCATTTTAAATCTTTATCTGAAATGCGTTAAAAGGCAAGTCCAAAATACTTATCGGTATCTGGTTGTAGATACGTATACTAAGTCCTATAAAAGAACTATGAGTTTTGCACAAACGAAAATACGGAACACATAATTTATGTCTATTTCTTGTACTTATAGAGTGTATATCACTATTCTTTGAATATGATTTTATATTTTTACGTACATGCATAACACTAGCATAAATATACTGAGACGCTACTGTTAGAATACCGATTTCCTTTTCGTTCTTCCTCATGCTGTTTCTGTCTTCCTATTATAAAGGGTAGCAAAACGCTTGTGATTCCTCTGGTGTTGCTTGTGTCCATGGGCGGCGGTAATCCGTCTAAGCAGACTTACTACATAAAAAGCAAACCAGGCTTCAAATGTAATAAATTGATTTCGGTGCCCGGATTGGTTCGTTCCCACAGATAAATAGCAGTGTCCTCGATTTCCTTAGCCAAAGGATTAAAAACGAATCTACTTCAGTGCATAAACGGATTTCGCTTACAATTTTGACGCCCTTGGGATGTGCACCCGGAAGTTCTACGGCCTGATTTTGGTCGTACGGTGAGAAGCCCCATCGGCTCGCCTTTCCTTTCATGGCCAGAGATCCTCAAGCGCTCTCCTACACCAAGTGCTCCTGTTGGCAAGCGGGCGGTGACAGTCCCTCTCCCACTTCGCTGTCTCACTTAAGCAGTCTTCGTTGGCAGACGCCGCAGTATTGATAGAGGTCGTATTCTCTAGAGTCTTGGCCAATCCTGTGGAAGAACCAAGCAACCGTCGCTGCTCGACACCTGAGTCTATCCGAAGATGAGAACAACGTGATGCCTTTCCAGGTCACTACCGTAGATTTTATTATGTATAGATGACATTTAGTAATGTAATAAGTAAAACCATGTCGCCGACATAGCTCTCCGGATAGCCAAGCTGAAGTGGCAGTGGGCAGGGCACATAGCTCGAAGAACCGATGGTCGTTGGGGCAGAAAGGTTCTGGAGTGGCGGCCACGTACCGGACGACGCAGCAGAGGTAGGCCCCCCGCAAGGTGGACCGACGATCTCGTCAAATCGCGGGAGGCGGTTGGATGCGGGCGGCTCAAGACCGGTCTGTGTGGAGAACCTTGGGGGAGGCCTATGTCCAGCAGTGGACGTCGTTTGGCTGATATGATGAAAACCATGGAGGTGTCATATTTATGATTGGTAGACACCGGATCTACTTATCATCCAATCAAAATGAGATTGTTCTCATTATTCACCAATAACCAAAGCTTTAAGTGTATTATGATGAAGGTTGTATTATTAAGGTAAACAAATACCATAAAATGCTTGTGTACTTCAAGCTCACGATTAGATTTCCGCGGAAGGAAAATGCGTAAGAAAAGCGGAATTTTAAATGAAACGACACGACGCCGATTTTGTTATAAATGAATGTTGGATGTGTTACGTTTAACTTGGTGAAGTAGACAAAGTGCTCGGTGAAAAGTAAATAACGGAGGTAGAACATACGGCTCTGTATGTGTGGTACACGTATGCTCGTTCACATCTGTTTGTTTACAACCGTTTGCAAGTATTGTTTGTAAGCTCGCAAGTTGTTTCTTTTTTGTTGCAAAGAGACCTACTTACTTACGTACAATCTTAGGTAATTATATAGATTGATATACCTGTGGCCAGCTGTTGCTGATTTTCATAGTGATATTTCTTTTAAAATCTCGTTTGAAGAAGGATGGGAGCTTTCTTTATTTTGTCTTTTTTATTAAAACTAGCTTTCGTCCGCGCCTTCGCTCGCGTAAATTCGGGGTAACACAAGTCTCATATGGACGGATACTTCTATAATTGTCGTTTTAACTGTTTATATCAATAAGAAAAATAACTGCAAGAAGTATTTACACAAACAAACTACTGAATAGTACTCAACATGATATCAGGTGTCAGTGACGTTTCACTGGATGGCCAATATGGCGACTGAGATTTGACTGTCAGAACCATTAAGAATTTCACAAAATACTCGACATTCCGAATTTTGCGGATATAATATGTTGTCGACTCGAAATGTAAATTTTTTAATGATTTGTTATTCAGGTAAGATTTCGATTGAGTCTACCGTACCCCTTGACGGAATTATTAATACCTATAGAAATCAATTAATGACTTGGACAGACAGTTTATTCCAGTTCGTGTAGACATTACTTACTATTACCCGTACGATTACAATTTCATTGTTTTTATTGGATTTATCGTTGTCAAACGTCCCATCGGCCCACCTTTCAGTAAATGAAACTTGGACCCATATAAATGCCTTTATTGTTTCGCATCATATATCAAAATATGATAAGGAACAGCAACCCCATTATTGCTTAATATTTGACCAAACTTTTGGTGCTTTTACATCAAACGCCAGATTAGTATCAGATTTTGCCCGCGGCTCCGCTCACATGGATGTCGGGCAGAAGTAGGCCATGCCACTCTCCAGCCTAGTGCTATCTCTACAAAATCAAAATCAAAATCAAAGTTCTTTATTTCAAATAGACCATTTCCTGGCACTTTTGAACGTCATTATCATTACATAAATAATACTTACATTTAAAAAAAAAACATTGTAGGTATAAATATAATAAATTACATTATCAATGGTTAAAAATTTAAATTATATAAAAAAGTTTTGAAATTGTTCATAAAAAATTAACTAAATATTATAACATTATAAAGATTCTCAACAAAACACCAAAAAAGAAGAAAATAACAGTAGAATAAAATAATATAATTTGTGTACATAATTATTATTTGCAGATATCATTCCAGTTCAACTAAGCGACCAACTTGTCTTGTCATTTAAATAATCATTAACTGTATAGTACGCTTTCTTCAGCAAAGTTGCTTTAACTTTCGTTTCAAATATATTTGAAGGTAATTGTAGCAAGGCAATGGGTAGTTTATTATATATACGGATACCAAGCCCCACAAATGAGTCATGTACTTTATACAGTCGGTGGAAAGGAACATGCAGTCTGTGTCTATTCCGAGTGCTAATATTGTGAATATCACTATGCTTAGTAAAAAGGTGGATATTTTTCCTAACATTCATTATGTTAGCAAAAATAAATTGAGACGCGACAGTGAGAATACCAATATCCCCAAATCGTTCTTTTAGAGACACTCTCGCTCCCAGCTGGTATATTGCTCTAACAGCCCGTTTCTGTAATACAAAAATGTTATTTATATCAGCAGCATTGCCCCACAGCAAAATACCGTAGGACATCACGCTGTGGAAGTAACCAAAGTAAACCAGACGAGCTGTTTCCACATCAGTGAACTGTCTAATTTTGCGGACTGCATGAGCAGCAGAGCTGAGTTTTCCTGCAAGGCAAGTTATGTGGGGACCCCACTGTAGCCTGCTATCTACATAAATAGATATGCAAAAATCATACTATCACAATGCTTCATTGCGACGTGATAGAAAGACAAATGAACATATCATCATCAAAACTCTACTACCGTGGAATCCAGAAACATAGGTCTCGTCAGGTCGGATACTGTAAGACATTGATGTTTGTTCAAAGCTTAGATGCTTCACTATGTAAAAAATACATCGATACAAGCAATCCTAATGTGGAGCTTAAAGTGTAAAGCTTTATTTATACAAGCAAGCATTTGTTTCCTTTTTCCTTTCAAATCTTTTATTTGCCTTACGAGGTTTACATTAAAAATGTGTGAATTCAATCTTGCTTTTTATATTTATTTAGTTTTGTCTGATTCTTCACATAATAGGTTGTTAAGCAAAAGTAACTGTAGATATTTTAGGGATACCTACAGACATTATATTAATTTCGAAATAGGTTGGATTTCAACCATTATTTACACGACATGGCCTTTGATCCTGAGGATCAAAGGCCATGTCGTGTAAATTCAAATTAAATAAAGTCATCAAAATCCAATTCAATTGCTTTTCTCCGTGATTTATAGATATGCGAGGAGGGCCTTTTAATTATTAAAAGAATACATATTTGAACAAGAGGTACTATAAATGTTAAATAAAAACTAATCATAAAGTTAGTTATAAATGAAAAGTACATAAAAGAACAACATACATATTGAACAGTTATTTTCGACCTTAGCAAGAAACTTATTTCGTGCCTAACTATAATTAACTTTCCTTTTTATATTTACCTTCAAATCAAAATTTCATGAACATGGAATGTTGTTTATTTCATTATTATTTACAGTTTAAATGGGCTTTTTGTAGTATAACGTAAAATAAAGGTATTTCTTTACGTCTCTGCGGTTTGATAATAAGCAAAATAAAAGTATATTTAGCAAAAATAAATATTGTTTATATTTAAGTTTCTGTAGCCATTTCACACTGAGTGAAAATCTTCCGGAAATACATAAACGAATAACACCATCAAACTAATAAATCAAATATTAGATATAGTTATAGATGCTCTAGTTACAAAGTTACTACTCGTTACTTAATAAAACGGTTTACCAATAACTTTGAAATTGTATGGAACCAAGGAAAACTAAAATTTGAAGTTAAAAAATCGTGTAATAGAAAGAAAACGCAATGCAGTGCAAATTTTAATTGAAATTAATCAAGTTAGACTCAATAAATTATAACATAAAATAATTACGTCATCATTTGATCTCATGACTTTTTATATAAAACGTACGATTTATAAACTTTGTCATTACCGAACAAAGCACTGTTTTAAAACGTTGTAAATAAAGTCAGAATTGTAGAACGAGGAAAACATTTCATAATTCAATGTTTACTTAATGTTTTTTTTGCGGTAGTAAATGTATATTTAGGCTTCGCTCACGTGAACAATCTACCCCAATAAGACACAATTCACTCCCTTTAAAGGGCAAAGTTTTGAAAACGCCGATTTATGAGTAATGTTTATTTTTAGCTAGGAGTTGCTGTATGAAATTAATTGTACCTTTTACCTTCCCTGAAAAAACCTAACTTCCCCTACTTAGTTTCCAACACTAATTCCTCCTCATTGACGGATTTATGATGGATATATGCAATGCCTTGGTTCATCCCTTGAAATATCACAAACCGCCTATAAATTCATAAAGCGGAAGAATAAGTTTAAAATAAATACAAATAAATACGACTAGAAAAGGTAATCCGTGCCAACACGAAATACTACTTTATTTATAGTACGTGTTCTCATATTGAAATTGAAATAATACCAAAATATGCTGAAATGATCAAAAATGGTCCTTTAAATATTACTATGACATTTAAAGTTATCCGGGTAATTTATATCTACATATTTATCTTACTTTTGAGCCGACGAGACTGTCAAAAACATGTTCTAAAAATCGATTACAACTTTGAAGTTGTAGGGAGAAGGTTAGTATAATTTAGACCCAATTTCCCAACTTTTTTGCGAATCATGAAATGTACCTATATATGTTTGTTGCTAGGTAAGTATAATGTATTTACCGTCTGTTTCGCTAAAATTAGGAGATTTCATTTCAGTAAAGGACCCGTTAGTTTCGACGTTTGTTCACAAAAGTAATATTTTACAGCAAAAAGTTTTAGAATACGGTTTCAGGCTTCAAACACAACAGCATGTTGGTTATTATTATTAGTTATACGAGTGTATCTATTAGTCATGTACATATAGGCGCAAATTAATATATAATGATTATATTAGAACCGAACAGAACCCTGGCGTATCGCCGACATACACATAAGGAGAGAGGTGTAGGCGTAGGCTCCCTCAGTTTGTGACTGAATGACTATGCCGCTTCATTTTGTTGTAAACGCAACAGGACCGCGCCGCGCACCCAATCCAGCGCCTGCGTGCGAAACCTATGAAGCGCCTTTCTGTCATTCGTTTTCGAAAGTAATTTTAATTATTAACGCATTTAGGCCGGCGCGCGGCGCCCTTATTACCCTGGCGCCTGTGTGCGCCGCACACATTGCACATAGGGGCGGCTCAGCCCTGAACGCAAGAGTCAACGATTACCGATTTAGCCAAACAGAAAACTCCCATTTCGATGAAAACTAGAGATGATGAGTTCTATTGTTTGGTGTATTGCCTTTGTTAATTATTTAAGTTTCTGATAGACTTATGAAATCTCTCTCCCCCTTCTCGTTAGACCATTTTATTATTTTTGTCTGGCCCCTAAAACTTGTGGCGTAATTTTATATAGCCTTTCGGAATAATTGGGCTATTCATAGGCAATAAAATTTTTTTAAATACGACTGCTAGTTCCTGAGATTAGCCGACATTATCTTTTAGCCTTTTTAGTCTTTTGCCGGCCTAAAGGGTCGAAGCGTTATGGGGCCTTCCGGAATAACTACTCTATCGTAAACAAAAATATTTTTCAGATCCGATCGGTTCCTGAGATTAGCGCGTTCAAACAAACAAACAAACACTTCCGTTTTATTATATTAGTATAGATAGTAGAGCATCGTAAACTTACTATTCGAGTGTTACTTTTTGAGTGCAAAGATTCAAATTAACTAATAATTATGTAATCCGGCCAGATAGTATTTATTAAAAGAAAGAGCTAAAAATGTAGGTGGCAGGCTTCACATCAGGGCTCGTCTGAAAACCGGCGCCAGACCTTAGTGGCCTGGCATATGTCGAGATGAGCACCTGGTTGTTGCTTCGTGAGACACAATATCAGCTGTATACTTATTCTATGATATTTCACACTATTGTTTGTTTTTTTTTGCCTAGTATACGTATATATAACCCTTACTGTTTTCTTGATTGTATTTAATGTATTTTTTGTGACTTGTGTTTCTTTAGCAGCAATAAATTTATCTTTATCTATCTTTTATCTTTAGGAACAGGTTACTTCTTTTCTAACACAGTAACTAAGAAACTTAAATATGAGTGTGAGTTTCATTAACCGATCATTATGTTATTTTACATTATCAAGGCCACAGAAAGGGATATTTAAGGGATACCGATTTCTACGCGGGCGAAGCCGCAGGCACAGCTAGTACCTAATATTAGTAGGGATTAGCCAAGGCTGTGACAATAATAATTATTAGTTTAATTAAGTAAGCGAACCTTAAAAGCGAACGAAGTAATGACAGTGCATCATAATTATGTCAATGTAATAATGTGACAGTACTGACAGATATAGCACATGCGCAGCAACTCAATTATTACAGCGCATGCGTTATTACTGTCAATAGGTAGGAGGTTTGTCCCTACAAACTTCGACCCTCTCTAAAATCCCTCCCAGATTATTTTTTTGCATTTTATTGTATCCTATGTGTTTTTCCTGGTTCTGAGCTACCTCCCCAACAATTTTCAGCCAAATCAGTTCGGCCGTTCTTGAGTTATAAATAGTGTAACTAACACGACTTTCTTTTATATATATATTTATAGATGGATATGATTTTAAGGAGAAAACATCGCTTTTGTACGTTAGCGGTCAAGTGTAAGCTTTTTGTATTACCCTTTTTAGTTTTAAATAAGGAGAGATAAATCTTTTAAGTAAAATATGACTTAGTATCCGCCCTGTTGGCATCTGAGAACAATGACTAAAGTTAGCATTGAATATAATTTTGGCACAGATTTCCGTCCCTTCCGGTAGAGCATTTTGGAAACCCTTTCTTTAATCCTTTCTGTATAATAAGTAACTTTGTGAAAGTGTTGCATAATATATTTACTTATTAAGAAAGTGTGTCAAAATAATATTTTTCTGCAGTTTTGTGAAATGATTACCATGCCAATGTTTCGTATGGCTACGATATACCCACCCTACCTTACTAATATTATAAATGTAGTTAAATGTGTGTTCGGTTCGGGTCAAATGGAAAACCTAGCACCTAATAGGAACCAAGTCATGCGTCATAAAATGAAATGAAATGAAATATTCATTTTTGCCACAAATGGCACACACTAAACATATTTGACAGAAAAATAGGTACAAAACAAATATTAAAAGAAAACCGTAGCCTTAATAATGAAATAAAATAAAAAACAAAACATTTAATATGTTTTGTTTTTTATTTAAAAAAACAAAACATATTAAAATGAAACACTAAAACCTAGACTAAAACAAATAATAAAAACAAATAGCAGATCGTTACGTCTGCACACTGGCAACCCAACCCATTGGCCAATACAAACAAACAACTAAAGATGGTGTCAGTGAACAGCGATAACAATCGGAAAATTTATAAATTTATTTATAAATTAAGTTAAAAAACATAAGTGGAAGTGTGTGTCTCATTGCCAAAGTGCCAAAAATTGGACTACGCTCAGTATACGTTTCGGTTGTTATGCCGCAACACTGGTATTCTGCGCAATCCATTTTAGTGGCGTCGGCGCCAGTGTCTGTTTATAACTTTAAAGTACAAACTAAAATCACTTTGCTACATGATATGTGTGAGTAGATACGATGTGTTAAACATATCAAAGCAAAATAGTGTCGAATATGTGGTGTCGTTATGCAGAACCTTGCGTGTATTAATATAATTTTAGAGCGAGCGTCAGTGTGCTATAAGTACCAACCTATACCGCCTTGGTTTAAAGCGCGCTTGCGCCCAGATTGTTAACATTATAAATAAATACATACATAAATGGTAAGTAATTTTAAAGAATAGTGTAAATAAAAAATAAGATAGTCATGCCTTTTAAATAAAGTGAAAAAGGGTGTGTAGTTATTACAATAAACTTGTTTTGCTACAGGACCGGCAGACAGTCCTTGAAGCTATGATCTGGTTTTGCCAGGAAGAAAATAAAGAAAGCCCAACCTTCAATGCGACATGTTAAATTTAAATCTCCAATACGCCACAACAACACTGTCTGGAACTTGGGGTCTGCCCCGTTACCTGTCGGCTATACCCAAGAAGGTGAGTAGGTGTTTGAGTTGAGTACTAGTCATAGATGTGTTAAAAACTGTTTTGAAGTTAGAGAATGGTGCAATGTGAAATTTTCTGTATAAAGTATATATATAAGTATAATTTTAATGGTAAGAAATTGTGTTATAGATATGTAAGTATAATAAAGTACTGTAATTAAATATGTATAGAAATTTATAAAGTTAGGTATTTGTAGCTTTTTGTGTTTCTAGCAAATATTTCTTTAGATATACAACAAAGCTATTTTTGGTTTTCAGGCTGCGGATTGGTGGTGGTAGATCATTCCAGCAGTGTGTTGTGGCATACTTGAAACTACCCCTGAATGCAGCAGTCCTGTGCTTGGGCATGGATAGTGGGTTAGTGACTAACCTCACCATGTGCTTCGACTGAGTATCTCTCCAGCATAGCCTGTCATATAGGTATCTTGGTGTTTTGGCTTGTATAACTCCAAAAAGTAAAGATGCCAAGTGTAACTTTCTTCTGGAAGCAATGGTAAGAATATTGTGTTCATTCCGGAAAGGAGTGACATGGCTGCGTCTGGGTATATTTACACAAAATCTTACACAAGCATTTTGTATGCGTTGTGTTAGCCGAGCAGTACGAGATAACAGACATGGCCCATAGACAGCATCGCAGTAATTTAACCTGGCCAGTACCAAACTTTCCACCAGTTGCTTCCTTACAGGTATACTGAGAAATTTTCTGAGGTTATACAGTACTCTAAGCCGGTAAAAGCAGTTACTTGCAATCCTGCCTACGTGGGCCTCAAAGCGCAGTTCCGGGTCCATGGATAATCCAAGATTGCAGACACTGTCTGCTCTCTGTATAGCCTTGTCTAGTATCAGTATTTCCGGATTAGAAGAGAGTATATCCCTGATTTGATTTTTACTACCCAGCACCATATACTTAGATTTTTGGGGGTTTAGGGTGAGAGAATTTTGCTTTTCTCAGTGACTCTCTGTAGGTCTTCATTGATATTCTGGACTCATACTCATTTGATTATTTGTTTTATTTCTCCAAATACATGTCATATGCGAAGGATCGGATGAGGCCTGCACAAGGAAAACGACCAGTGAATTGATATATTTGTATTTAAAATGGTCGCTTCATTGACTCTCTGCAGCTCCGAAAGATGCACCAAAAGCTGTCAGAAAATTACAACCTCCAAATTTCTCTTCATTAATGAATCTACCCAATTCAGTTAAAATTAAACCATGAATTTCCCACAAAATAATCCAGCGATCAATATAGACATTGCCGAGCAAACATTCAAAAGCAATATCCAGCAAATTATTTTCCGTAATTAACGAACGAAGCTCCAACAATCGGAAATGTACAGAAAAAGTAATTAATAATGAAACAGAAACGATTACAGCGATGAGATAACACCGCTCTAACTACAAACTCGACAGATTTGAGTCCTGATAATTAAACCAACCAAATTGAAGACGTTTCGGAGGTCAAGTAAAGTTAGATAAGTTCGGTATATCTAAATTTTGCAAGATAAACTTCTGTCAGATGATTCGTGGTGCCTTGTTAACAAACTTGAGTTGATTTTATCTGTGTAATTAACGAACAAGAAGTTAGCTTGCAGTTCAGGTGATAGTGAGACTTAAGACTGGTCGGGACAAATCGCTTTGTTCGTTTGAATATCATTATGGGGTTGAAAGGTTCTACATCTGTTCGGTATAGTTGCAATGATATTATGCTTCAGGCGGTGAATAATGTCAATGACCTTCAACTGAGTGCCCCTGCTATTTCCAATGCCGACGAGATGGATGAAAATTCATCTTATCAGATGTTTTTTAAGGAGTTCTTTATTGGTAATAATGAAATAATAATGTGGTCTATGATTCTTCAAAATATGGTATGGGACCCAGCTTTTCATAACTATACAACAAAAATCTAAGAACTATCTTTATATATATATTTCTTGTGTGCGTGTGTATATCACTGAACTCCTCCTAAACGAATGGACCGATTTTGATGAGATTGTTTGTATGTGTTGAAGGGGACTTGAGAATGGTTTAGATTCAAAATTTAGTCAGTAGTCAATTTAGTAATTTTAAATTTGTATGTAGTTGTTGATTTTGGAATGTTTCACATTGGAACCGACCAACTGCGCTACTATCGCAGTGTCAAATCTATATTAATAATTTCGTCTAGGGGTACGGTAGACTCGATCGAAACCTTAACTGAATAATAAAACAGTAATAAATAAAGATTTCGAGTCGACAACATATATCCGCAAAATTCGGATTGTCGAGTATTTTGTCAAATTGTAATGGTTCTGACAGACAAATTGCAGTCGCCATATAGGCCACTCTAGCCAAACGTCACTGATACCGTTTGCGTGGTTTGCGTTATATTTCTTTGGGTAGTACATTTTGAGTACTACCCAAAGAAATATAACCTTATTAAGGTACTACCAATGAATACAGATGTAAACAAAATTGCTCCTTGGATGTAAATATATCCTTTATCTGAGCTCTTTGGTACTACCTACCTACTAAGTCTTAGACTAAGTAGTTTGTATGTGTAAATACTTTTTGCACTTATATTTTAAAAAAATACTCCTTGTTAAAAACTGCTATAACGACAATTATAGAAGTATCCGCCGAATAAAGGAGATTTGTGTTATCCCGAACATAGATGATATATTATAACTAGAGAACCCCGAATAATATGCGAGCGAAGCCGCGGGCAAGTTAGTTTCAATATAAAAACCTTCAATTTGCCTTTGAAGGTTTTTATATTGAAATAACAAAGGAAATAACTATAAGGTAAATATAGAAATTCCCACAAATTTCGGATTAAGGCAAAATAAAGCGCAAATTGTGTTTATTTAATATTTCTTCAATTTAATCACAATGAATGTCCAATTGGTGTTCCGCATACCCTCTTTCGAAACAAAAACGCCGCTCCCATTTTACCTACAGGCTTCTCGGCATTTACTAATAAATTTCGTCAGGATTACGTGGGTCTGTGAGACCCCTGACATTGGCACATTTGCTGTGCTAGCTCATACGGAAGCCCAACTCAAACTAACGACGTCTCTTGGGGCCAATGTACTATAGAAACCTTATTAGACTAAGTCATTAGTAACATTAATACTCGTAAAACGGTTCGGATTCTTAGATGCCCAATTCCTGGAAATAACATTAATATAAATCATTTATATAAACGAAAAACGGTAATCACTTATTCGACTAACGAGGCTGGCAAAAAATATAGCAAAAGTATACCCATGTTTTTTGTACGATAATGTTTAATACGTACTTAGGAGTATAACATTAATAATCTTTCGTAACACGTAAATTGTTTATTAATTTCTTCGGAGGGATATATCTTTTTCTTTGATTTATGAGTTTCCTGTTAAGTTCTTAGAACGTTATTAATATTCTTTGTACAAATATGAGCGATGTTTTGATGAAATATAATGAATGTTGACTCTAACTTGTTCTTTCTAGAATGGTAACCATGTAAGTTTGAAGAGAAAAGTAGATACATGATTAGATTGACGGAGATAGAAGATGAATCGAACGCACTTATTGAAAAGTCGTTATTTTTTTTAATAACGCGCAAACTTACTATTCTATAGGCACTTTTTTGGTTTTCAATAATAATATTTTTTGAGACCGTATATAGTGATAGGCATATATGTGACAAGACATTCTCCAGCATTCAGCCTGGCACTGATTGTAGGTACAACGGATTTAATTAAATAAAGAAGAATGGCAAAATCAGTGTCGCTTATTTATGAAAGCGAGCATGAATGAATTTATATACATTTTATAGAATGATAGCTGTAATTTATTTTATAAGTTATTATTTTTTTTTATTTAATGGGATAAAACAAATATCTAATAAAGAAATATTTTGTTACATCTGAAATGCACATAGCAATAACTAAACGTCAAAAGCGAGATTTTATAAGAATCATTAAATCCTCTTTTATGAAATCGTTAGAAACCTTACAAAAAACGACGTATCGCGTGAATTTCCTGTCATCTGTCATTGATACAGTTGTCACAGATCTTATGAATGAATGTCTGTATTTTATTTATTTTACGCATTTTCGCATTGTTTTGAACTTTTCTTAGCTTAGCTTTCGTTTCTGCTTTCAGTTAAACTTTTGCATCCTGAGTGTTGAATACCTACTTATGGTGTTACACAATTATGTTGTTGTGATACTGGACATACGTTTGAGACAAAAATCTAATACGTATTGTTATTTTGAACAGATTTTTTATTTGTGTAGTATGGGATTTGATGATTATACATTATGTGCATTGTATGATATCTGGGATATATTCGTCGCCAAGTTAATGTGACCACACATGATATACTATAACGATATTAGTGACTAACTTCAGACCTGCCCACACTAAATGCGCGAGGTGTAACTTACAACTCTTTAACTTCGTTTTCTATTAAAATCCCATAACATAAAAATATTCTGTAATTACATTTTACTTAATAGGCCTTAGATCTATCTTTTTAAAGTATTTGTACTAATGCTCGCGAAGTCTTAATGCGACACTGATAATGTACGGTGGTTTGCCATTGTTCTTTCAAACTAAGAATATGGCTAAAGCGGCTTTCATAGCGGTTCCGATATACGCATCTATCAGAATTACAAACAAAAAGACACCAATATCATGTAAAAATGTGCTTGAACAAACACTTCTATACAAGCGGTTCACTGCGCAAACTTTCACTTCGCACTCGCACTCGTAAATATCAAACAACACACCTCAACTCACATTTCGCGTATAAGTCCGTAAAGTTTACTAAATCGTTGCCGCTGTAGTTTGTAATAGAAATTATAAATCACTTGTTAGTGAACTGTTTTCCATACCTACGCAACAAAGCTCATTGTTGTTCATGTTCGTGAATAAGTGGATTAAATTCTAACTTGCCAAGTCCACTCAAGTGCTTATAGTTTGTGAAATCTTTGGAAATTATTCTCTGCTTGGTTTGTTTGTGGCACTCGCTTGAGTATCGTCTGTCTTCATTTTTCTTTGTGTTGTGTTGGAAATTATCATTTAGAAGGGTTGATAGCACTGTGTGTTATTGTATTTATGTAATACAGAAGACTAGGTACATCGATTTTGAATTCCATTTCATAATACATTTTCATGAATATTGTAGTATCTGCAGAATATTTTGTTGACTGCTTCCGTGGTCCAGTGGATAGCGCATGCGACTGTAGACCGAAGGGTCGGGTTCAATTTTCGGGTCGTGCAAAAGTGTTACTGGGTTTTTCCGAATTCTCAGTAGCAGCACGGAGTCTGGTGATGCGCCAGGTAACGGCAATAGGCTCGCCCCCTATTACGCGTGACCTAAAAATTCATGGCGAAATGTAGATGTAATTTTACACCTCTGCCTACCCCTTCGGGGATACAGGCGTGAGTCTATAAAAAAAATAGGTACATTGATTTTGAATTTCATTTTATGATACATTTCATTAATATTGTAATATCAGTTTTATCATTGATGTTAATCCTGCCCTGCAGAATATTAAATAGTTGATAGTTTTATTTATTTATTTATTTATTAGGTTTGCTAACAGTCCATACATTTCATACAGTTTTGTCTTATAATTAACTTAGATACTAGACTTAAATGTACGACCAATTATAAGCAAGTTTTAGTAGGTACTTATGTGTTAAATCAATATGCTGTTCAACAAATCGAAGAGGACAACATTACTAAATATGTAATACATTGCCCGCTTGAAATCAGCTGCAAGTTTTCGGGAATAAATAATGTAATAAAAAACTGCTTGAGAGGTGTCAAGGGACACCCGGATGGAACGAAGTTCCTTTCGATTAATTAGTGAAGGAGAATTGTAATAATTTTTTAATTTTTTTTAAGTTATAATAATATTTTTTTTTCATTAACAAATGTAAAGTAATATAAACTTAATCAGTAGGCTCAATTTTAGTAATAATTGTTAGTTTTACAAAAAATGTGCCGTTCGCCATCTTGGATCCCCAAATAAATGTCATTCGTGATAGCCCCGAAAATTATACCCATAATAATTTTATTAAAAATGTCCCGTCCGTCATCTTGGATTCCCAAATAGATTTCATTTTCGTGACCAGAATCCATAAAAATCCCGAAAATGATACCCATATTAATTTTATTAAAAATGTCCCGTCTGCCATCTTGGATTCCCAAATAGATGTAATTTTCATGATCAGAACATGATGCTTGCTTTCTATAAGAGAGAGAGAGACAGACAGAGAAACATGCGCACGCCGCACGGCTTACAATAGCTTACTATAGCAAAAAGTGTCGTTACAACTTTTCGTCTTAATTTTTCCGTCTAGCCCCCTTCCGCAACGCGCGATAAGGAACTTCGTTCCAAAAGCGAAAATAGAAATACATAATTATATGAGACTACAGTTACAACGACGTTTAACCTGTGACTGCTACCGATGCTACTCATCCGAAACATAGAGCGCATGTTTGTGCTCCTTGGTTTGTACCTTATGCATCAAGTTGTCAAAACACGTGATTAGGTGCCACTGTCACATTACCAAATAATTATCAAATAAAATTCGAGAATTCTATATTATTGTAATGATGTAATGAATAATGATGTTTGTGAGCCCTATTCCGTGTGCCTTTTGACCTTCTTTCCTTTTTTGTTACATTCATTCGGAGAAAAATATTGTGGTAAAGTGTCACTCCTCTGTCTCACGTGACATAATGTGGTTTCAATCGTTTAATCTCTGAGGCTCTCGGAACCGATTCGGTTCGTTATCGGGGAAGTTTCGCAAGGCCACTGCAGACCACGACACCACGACAATGATAGATGGGCACGCTTGATGAATCGCTCACGAGGTATTCTGACACACGACTTAAGACGATATAAAAACGATATCGGCATTGGAGTTTTTTTATTTTCTGAGTTTAAAATTTTCGTTGTTAATACAAATATAGACTGTCAAACATACTTACTCACAAACTTTGAAAGTTTCGCCAATGAGATACCAGATGATATACCAGATACGGTATATCATCTGGTATCTCATTGGCGAAACTGACCAGCTTCGGGTTTTCATGTTGTTGTTTGTGATCACAGTTTGTGTTATTACCAAAAGTAGGAACTTAAGAGGCCTTTTTTTTGCTGAATTAAACTGGTTTTAACAAAATAATGTTATCTATGAAGCGTACATAATGCATAACTATGTTTAGCCTCGAAATTAGGTATCATATCTCGATTTTGGGACAGATGCAAAAATACTATTTACAGACCAAAATTCTGCACTTAAATATACATGATCGAGCTGCTTTTTCGTGATGTAAATTCATGAATCATAATCTTCCAAACATTTTTATTACAAGTTGCATCAAGACGAGAATACAGTAAAATGCAAAGATCTAGTAAAAATTCAATATAATCAGTCAAGATAATATGGGCTGATGCTGAGAAAGTTTATACTAGGGGTATTATATGGTTTATATCGTTTCTCAGCATCAGCCTGTTAACAGAGTCAGTCCAACAAAAACAAATTGATCGGAGCTGAGCTCCGACTTTTTATCGTTTATCTTGAAAACTGTGTCGAGACTGTAACGAGATTGATGTAGGTACATTCACTCATTCCATTCATCCTTATAATAGATTTTAAGTAATAACTTACATCTATTTTGAGTGAACCTTGAATGACGTGTTTGTTAAAGTTAATTTTCTTTTCAAGGAAGTTATCAAAATGGCAGCCAAAAATAATTACGGAGCATTTAAATTTGATTAACAAAATACGGATTCTTAAAGACTTACTTTAAGTATTTAAGGTATTATTTGAGTGAATCTTTTTTAACAGTGATGACGTAGTAGAAAAGTTTAGGTAAAAGTAGGAGTGGTAAAGTTTATAAGCCTGAGGGCCGATTTTCAATCGTCAGTTAAAAGATAACAAAACAATAAAACATAACACTTACAAATTAAAAACTACGGTTGTGGATAAAGTAGATCAATGATGTTACGTACTTTTCAATTTAGCCCGGTTACAGTTTATCTGGCAAGTAAATTTTAACTGACGATTGAAAAATCAACCCTAAGTCTATATAAATGGTATATTCAAAATACCTCACTATCGACTGTGATAACTAATGTAAAACTGATTTATAAAATACCAATCAAAATAAAACTGGTATTTTATGAAATCTTTATTTTTTCTAGAGACTGCCTGCCGGCTGACCTGCGTAACCTAAAAGAAGGCATTCTATTTATAATAAAGGAAGGCACAGAGACTCTGTCGTATAGAATATCGATCACATTCTACTGGTTATTTCAAACTTTATTTGAGACTAAGATCCTCCACACTATAGTAGCATAGAGCATATATATTTATTTATAGAGATGTTTTTCTTATTGCCGCTTTTAAGACAAACTTTCTGCGACCCAAATTGCCGCTTGGCGGCGTAACATTCGCGTGAGTGTCAGTGCAACAGCTGTCTATTTCTTACGCCAAAGCAATGCAAGACAGATGGCGAAAGACGCTAGCGCCGCCAACGGCGCCAACTATGAACTACACTAATGACAACCGTCAATACGCCAACTTTAATCGGCACATGACATCCTTAAGAAATAAGCTTCTTTAATGTAAATCATCTGTATTCATTGATAGTAGCTAAGTAACACTGATGTACCAAGGAAGTACACTCATCCAATTTATAGCAAATGGTCATTGTAACGTATTAACGTTTATGAGATTAGGAGTCCCGCGACGATCACTCTCTCCAAAAATGGTCCACGTTTCTACCAAAATAGATCGACCAAAATAGACGCATGAATGAAGAACCATTAATCACAAGAAAATCGGCTAAGGGCGAGTTGGACTTGCGCAGCAAGGGTTCCGAACCTATAGAAACGACCACTAACAAACATGTTTTTTGTATGGGAGTCCCTTAATATTTGTTTTATTCTGATTTTTAGTGTTTTTGTTTTAGCGGCAACAGAAATGCATAATATGTGCAAATTTCATGTGTGTTCCTAAAACGATTCATGAGATACAGGTAGCTGGCACCTGGTGACAGATGGGCAGTCAGACATATGAATGTACAGACGGACGGACAGCGAAGTCATAGTAATAGTGTCCAAACGGGACCCTTAGGTACGGAACCCTAAAATAAGATGTCATTTTCTACTCCATACATAAACGCAGTACGCGTAATTTAATACTATCTCTCAAATAAACATTGAGTAACGCAGAACCGACGTAATCTCCCACCGTTACTTAATGGAGGAGAAGATAATTTGTACGTAATTCGGAAGTAAACAATTTACCGTTCTGAAGGTTGTACCGAAGGAGGCTTGTAAATAACTCACATTCAAACATTCACCGAATTAAGGAAGCAAGATATTATTCATGCGGCCATCATTTTTCTGTAATCATATTAGCAAACAAAAGCTACTCTGGAGTTTTATAATTCTGATGAGTTTTAGGATACGTAGCACACGCCTTTTTTGAATATTCGTCATTACGGCACTGTTGCAAACGCCGTGTTCATGAATATACTAAAAGAGGAGCATTCATTGTTGTTATTATGTAACCTTAAAAAATGCATAAACATAATCCGTTATTGTCATGAATATAAATAATTATCTAATGTAACATTTCATGTGGAAAAGTTGTGACGTAGTTACACATTATATTCAGTGACAACTGAAGTATTCACACAAACACACATTAGAATTCGAAATTTCTCACGAAATTATCATCAGTAGGTACGTATACAAATCTTGCGAATATAAAGTCTCTTACGAGAGCGGAATATTTATTTTTCAATTACTTCCACGTCTTCGGATCCTCACTTCATCATTTCACTCATGATTGGGCCATAAGCCTCCTTAAAATGTAATAAAAACGTTTACTTACACATGTATCTGTCATCTATTAAGGAGAAACGCGCGGGAACACTCATTCCATTTCCTCGAGGGATATTAAAGAAAATTATTTTCTATTTCAAGTCATCTTATATTCGTGGAAAGACCTAACAATCTACATAAATTAGGAAACTCTTCACCTAAAGTGAAAATTCAGATAGCGTCAAGTGAAGTTGCATTTATTAAATTCAGTAAGAAATACTGCGTTGATTTTAAGGTTATTTCGTGGTCTGGAGGCAGGCGAAGCGACTCACTGCTTTCGCTTTAAGTAAGTAATTAAATTTTATTATAAATCATCTGAGTAAAGGCTGTTATAATTTACGCCATTACGTGGTGTGTGACGTCGAGGCACAGATTAATAATAACTTGTGTGATGCTGACGATGTTAAACATTGTATAGAAACTCATATGTATGTATTTTGCTCGTACGAAATACTTATAGCAAAGTTTACGTTTAATATTCTAACGCATACTTAAGTAATTGGATAGAATCAGTAACTTTAAGCTCGCTTTGCTTTTCACATAAGTACCTATAATTTTATGTTTGCTGTATGATTGTATGAGTTCAAAGCCATTTCACAGCACGAATGACAACTTCGCTATAAGTGAAGATTTCAGCAATTCAATTGTATAACAAACATGTAATTATCAATTTTATTTGCGAAAACATAAATGTTCTTAAATTTTAGTTTCACAATGTGGACACATATAATCCTTGGCGTGTCCAGAGGACGAAATAATATGAAATATCTACTTAAAGTTTCATCAACTAGACACACTTGTGTCCAGTACTTGGTGTCGAGTTGGTGAAGGACGTCGCAGGGCAAGTACGGAAGTCGATAATTTGTGTAAAAGCTAGATACACAATTCAAAAGACAATTTATATTTATTTATTTAATTCTTTATTGTACACCAGTAATTACAGAACCAAGTACAGTAAAATACTTATATACTAATAATGGTAAGTACAAGGGCGGTCTTATCGCATAATGCGATTTCTACCAGACAACCATGGACGGACAGTATCGACTAAATGGACAGGTAGTATGCGGGCGTACAATACTAAGACTAAAACAAGCTACTTAAATCTAAAATTAACCTAACTAAACTAAATTAATATAAACAATATTTATATATAATTACATACATACATCAATAATATATACATAATACATATAACAAGTATATAAATAAATATATACTTATATTTTACATACATATATACATACATTATGTATATTTTACATACATGTAACAGTATTGGTTGTTGTTACAGTACATTTATAATTATGTAGGTACTTAGAGTAATTTTGCTTGAAATGTATTTTTTATCAGAGAATTCTCATTCGTAATGCCTACTCGAGTTCTTTGAGCCTAAATTATTCTTGCTCCTCTACTTTAGTACCTAAGTATGTTGTATATCATAATTATTCTTCAGTGGGTCACCGGTTAAGACATTCACAAACTGTGATGGAATACAACTGACACTGTCAAGACCAACCGCAATTTCTATGAAAGCATATAAATATTTGAGTAGGTAACCTTTTTTCCGCAACACGGAAAACTTTGCAAAATGATTTTACTGTGTATCAGCGTAGCAACGCCTGAAATACATACTTAATACCTCCTTACCTTTAACACAACCTAATTTCTACCGTAACTTTATGGATATTTGACCCATTTTCGTTTGCCAGCGAAATAAATGACAGATATGAGCGAACATGCGATAGGATATCAGTCGATATCTTGAGATTGACACTTCTTATTACATCAGATGCCATAAAATCATAGGTTTCGTTCTGTTGGTTTGTAAATATTTATGTTTATTTTAATAATAATGACGCATAATCTAAAATATGCGCAGTTGGTAGTTATTGGCACCTGTTTGGTATTTATTATACGAGCGAGATATTTTGAAATGTAAATGGTTTAAGCATAGTGCTAACTGAAACGATCACAATAAATGCGAAGTGACTGATTGACAGAAGATGACTATTTTATTCTTAGTGACTAGTATTACTCATATTCGTGGTACTATGTCACCTGCATAAGTTCAGCAGCAGTGATAATTGAAGACACTGATAAAGTCCCAGAAATAAGCACTATTAAGTAAATAATTTTTTTACGCATATAGGTACATAGTTAGTTCACGCGTTATTATTAATGAAATAAAGATAAATATTTTCACGAATGCAGAACGTATACTTTTCTTTTTGTGACGGTGTAACGGGTTCTGGTAGTAAAACGCAGTAGAGGATCTAGATGCGTTTATTTGCCGAGTATTGCCTCGCTTCCTATGCCGAGTATGACCGACCAACAACACGACACTGGCCTGAACACTAAGGGCTGCAGTCTCCCACGCTGTTCCCTCCGGTAGTGTGTAGGCAGGCTGCTCAAAGGCTGCGCGTAGCGGTAGATCCTCGCAGGCTGTTGGTTCAGCTGGCAGGTGCCGGCGGTGTGTGTGCGATGAGCGGGGCAGGCCAGACGCTTCGGTAGAGGTGACGCCGAAGGCGATGCAGCAGGTGTAGCGGTCTAGGTAGCGTAGCCCGGAGCTTAAGGTAAACCTGGAACCTGAAGGGAAACAGCATTAGGAAAGCCACAACCAATAGAGTCAGGCAGGCGGCGTCAGCCGGCCTCAGCTAGCAGGTAGAGATATGGGCAGTACGCTAACGCAGTAAATGTAGTAACTCACCCACAGCTGGGACCAGCATACACGTAGAATGTATATGGATATAGCGGTATAGAATAGAGTAGCGGTAGTAGGTTAGTGTAGAGTAGCGGTGACGGCCTCTCTGTCGGCCCCTTTATATACCGGCCCTCCATCAGCGTTGAAGTCCGTTCATGACCATATTTGGTCAAGCTTCGCGGGCGCGGACGATAGCCTTCTCTGATTGGCCGAGCGTAAGGGCGGTACTGTGACGCAAACGCGGTAAGTACCGGACATACGTTACAACGGGAAAACCCTAATGGCGTTTTCTCCATCAAGCCTCAAACTCAACCCGAAGTTGATCTTGGAGCCAAATGGAGGCAGTATGTTCAACAACCAACAGATTTTTCGGTCTACGCACCAATAACCGCCGCAGTGTCCTCAACCTCCATTGGTGCAGTTGCGTTAATCTACCATAATGTGGTATAGCACACGCGACCCTACCTAGATTAGTTACGCAAAAGCAGACCCAATTTCCCCTGCGCAGGTAGAAATTCTTAGTCGCCTCCGCAGCGTACCTATAGAACGCAACATACCTATAGTTGTAATGAAGAGTGACTTGGAACACCTTGCGGTGTAAATATTCCTGAACAGAAACAACCTTATGATACAGTGTCATGATAATTATTTAAATACTAAGCTATTTATAGAACCTATAATTAAACCGTTTCGCGTTGATGCAATATGAATATGAAAATGAAAATGTTTTATTTGCACCAATACAAAAGCTATTACTACGTATTTATTGGTTTTACTTGTCTGAAAATTAATCATAGTAGCTCGTTGTTCTGATTGCTCTTGAAAGATACACTCGTTTTCTATAACGGTGCACTTATAAGTAGCTTATTAAAGGTGGAGTGAATAAAAGAGTATTATATCAAAGTAGTATTTCGTCGAATGTGCTTGCTAGGTGCTTTAGAACGCAGAAGACAGGACTATGCGTGTATAATTTTGTGATCACTTTTCGAAATACCTAAAAAATCAGTGAAATAACACAAAAATTTAGACACCGCACTTCAATAAAAAGGTATCGGTGAATTTTATTAAAATTCAATTCAACTGATGTAATTATTTATTTAGTAAAGCTGCGCTAGCCCACACCAATGTGAGTTAAGGTGCAATCATCATTGGGATGAATACCACCGAATAATAAATACAACGTCCCAGAAATGAAATATGAAATTTCGTTTTCTTGGATTACATACTTGTTGAAACTTATTTTGATTTCAAAACTCAACTACTGACCCAATTTTTATGACAATTCCATGGGTTTCGATGTTATAAACATAAACGATAAAAAAACCGGAAAAGGTGAGTTGGATATTGTAGGAAATAATTACATTTTCCTTCTCCCTCACCTCCTCCTCTTAGTATTCCTCTCCCATCCAAGGCGGCAACACATTTGTGTTTCCTCAGGGGTTGCGGGTGGCCGGTGATAATCACTTGCCATCAGGCGATCAGTGTGCTCTAAAATAGTGTCTTGTTAGATTAAAATAGTTTCTTAGATCATCATCACCCTAGCGTTATCCCGGTTGCATCCAAGACTGGCACGCCTTGGAGCCCGAGGTCCGCTCACTGGTCTAACCAGATATGACAGAATATCAACTTTTCCACAGAGCGACTGCTGTCTGACCTCCGCAACCTAAAGGGACAGCGATATTCCATGGTTTAGACCAGTATCAGTTATTTGAGGTTACTGACTCCCCGGTTACTTATATACTTACTCGTAGGTACGGACGCCCTATAACGACTGTCAAAAATCTTCATGACAGCCGGGACCGATGGTTTTAACGTGCTCTCCAAGGCACGGGGCAAGCAATAATTAACAATTTAATACGCACTTAACTTCGAAAAGTCATCGGTGCGCGCCGCGGAATCGAACCCGATACCCTCTGCGTTGCAGTCCGTTGGTGTCTCCACTAGGCTATCGCTGCCTTAAAATAGTGTCTTAGATATATTCATTTAAATCAATAAATCCTTGCAAGGATTTTCAGGCTTCGTTTTATTACATCATCTTATTATTCACTAGCTGACCCAGCGAACTCCGTATCGCCTTTTTAAGAGTTTTTATTGAATTCCCTTTTTTCCAAGCCCCTTTTCTAAAGTTACCACTGACTTAGCGCTTAATCTCTTATCATTTCAGGGTCTATAAATGATGCAAACATAGATTTTTATATAATATTGAATTGCCCATTCCATAAAATATCGGAGACGATACCCATATCGACTTTAAAAAAAATCCCGTCCGCCATCTTTAATTTCCTATCCGCCATCTTTGATCACGAAATAGATGTTTTATTTGGATTCACCATCCTTTAAATCATCAGAGACGATACCCATATTGATTTTTAAATTTTTTCCCATCCGCCATCTTTCATTTCCCATCCGCCATCTTGAATCACGAAATAGATGTTGTATTTGGATTCCCCATCCCTTCAAACATCGGAGTTGATACCCATATTGATTAAAAAAAAAAACCCATCCGCCATGTTTGATCACAAAATAGATGGTGGTTTTGAATTCTCCATTCCTTACAATATCGGAGACGATACCCATATCGACTTTAAAAAAATTCCCGTCCACCATCTTTGATTTCCTATCCGCCATCTTTGATCACGAAATAGATGTTGTATTTGGATTCACCATCCCTTAAATCATTAGAGACGATACCCATTTTGATTTTTAAAATTTTTCTCATCCGCCATTTTTGATTTCACATCCGCCATCTTGAATCACGAAACAGATGTTGTATTTGGATTCCCCATCCCTTTAAACATCGTAGACGATACCAATATTGATTTTTTTAAATTTTCCCATCCATAATCTTTGATTGAACATCCGCCATCTTTGATCACGAAATAGATGTTGTATTTCGATTCTCCACCCTTTAAAATATCGAAGGCGATACCCATATTGATATTTAAAATTTTCTCATCCGCCATCTTTGATAACCCGTCCGCCATCTTGGATCACAAAATAAATTTCATATTATTAATCAGCGTCCCGAAAATCTCGAAAATGATTCCCATGTCGATTGTATCCTATTCGTTTAGCCTTTTTTGCCTTTGACCCAACCCTCCCCCTTCTCGTTTGACCATTGTATTATTTTTGTCTGGCTCCTAAAAGTTGTGGCGTAATTTTATATAGCCTATAGCCTTTCGGAATAATTGGGCTATCATAGGCAATAACAATTTTTAAAATCCGACTGCTAGTTCCTGAGATTAGCCGATATTATGTTTTAGCCTTTTTAGCCTTTTGCCCGGCCCCAAAGGGTCGAAGCGTTATGTTATATAGCCTATAGCCTTCCGGAATAACTGGGCTATCGTATACAAAAAGAATTTTTCAGATCCGACCGGTAGTTCCTGAGATTAGCGCGTTCAAACACACAAACAAACAAACTAACTCTTCCGCTTTAATTAGTATAGATAAGTGAGTTGTACTTGTAATAAGGAAGTAATAATAAAGAATAGTGGAAGGGACAGGACGAAGGGGAAGACCTAGGCGCACGTTCTCTGACCAGATTGGAGATATCCTAAAAACAGGACAGGTGAAGTAGTACCCTGAACAGAAGAGCATGCATGAGGAATCTGATGGGAGTGAATGAAGCAAGAGAGATATGTCAGGATCATTGCAAATGGCGTTCCGTAGTCTCTGCCTACCCGTCCGGGAAACAGGCGTGAGTCTATGTATGTATGTACATATATACATACATAGACTCACGCCATCATCAACAAGACACAACAACTTATAAACCTTAACATTTATTACAACTCATACATATTATGAGATGTAATAAATGTTAAGATTTATAACGGTATATGACTCACGCCTGTTTCCCGGAGGGGTAGGCAGAGACTACGGAGCGCCATTTGCAACGATCTTGACATATCTCTCTTGCTTCATTCACTCCCATCAGTTTCCTCAGGCATGCTCTTCTGTTCAGGGTGCTTCTAACCTGTCCTGTTTTTAGGATGTCTCCAATCTGGTCGGAGAACGTCCGCCTAGGTCTTCCCCTTCGTCCTGTCCCTTCCACACTTGCCTTATATATCTGCTTGGTCAGTCTTTCGTCATCCATCCTCTCCACGTGTCCAAACCATCTTAGCATACCTTTCTCGATGCTTGTCACTACATCTTCTTTTACCCCACAACACTCTCTTATCACACAATTCTTTACTCTGTAAGTCAAAGAAACACCACACATACTTCGCAGTGCTCTCATTTCTACAGCATTTATTCTACTTTCATGACTCTTCTGCCATACCCAACTATCACTACCATACATAAGAGTAGGTACTAACACCCCTCTATGGACAGCCATAGGTGCCTTTTTGGACACGTTTTGGCTATTCATAAACGCCTTCAGAGCTCCATTCACTCTATTACCTGCATTAACACTTCTTTCGATATCTTCTACATTCTTACCATCTCTTGTAAACAGCGTACCTAAATATACAAACTCATTCACTTGCTCCACTCGCTGTCCATCGATCATAACATTACAAGCCGTAACGCATTCCTCCTTTTCAAAAACCATAACTTTCGTTTTACTTACATTTACTTTCATACCTTTCCTCTCTAACGCACCATGCATGATTGTTACCATCTCCTGCAACTCCTCCGCTAAAGACGCAAGTGTAACCTGATCATCAGCATAAAGGAGGCATTTGACAAGTAACTCATTCATCCTTAATCCACAGTCGCTATTTTTCAAATCTTGCAAACAACTGTCCATGAAGAGGTTGAACAGCCACGGCGACGCTACACATCCCTATCTAACACCTGTCTCGATGGTAAACCAATCCGTGTACGACCCATTTGGTGTTTTATCTGTTTACATATACATATTTTTTAATTCATCACTTCCATTTTACAAACATACAATACAGTTAAAGGCAGGAAAGTTGCCAACTAGCCCCTTTATTATCAGTGCAATCGTCTTAGCAGTGGATTCATATAAGTAGGCCACAGATCCTTGAATTAGAACTGTCTGGCATTAAAGGCTTGAGGGAAAGTGCGCGGTTGATGCCTTAAGAAATGAGCAGGGGTTGTTGGATGGCAAGACATTTGCAATTTTAGTACAGTGTCGTGTGTTGAAATTGGAAAAACGTATAATTTCATTTTGTTCGACGCGTGCTGCTGCAATCTTAATATAAAAAACATTGAATAATGAACAGTAGTTTGCAAATCTATGAAATTTTGAGTGATTTCAGAAATTTTTCTAAGTGACCTGACTTTGATAATAATTATATTATGACTTGAATGCTTTTCGTGTTTCTTTAGCTGTCCAATGCCGGACTTAAGCTTCTTCTTAAGTGCTTCGCGTCTGGTCCCATTTAAATGTAAGTATCTAAGGAGTAGTTCTTGAATTATCCTTAATATTGCGTTTTCAATTTATTCGGTCACAATTAGCATTTACACCACACCAAAGCAACCACATTTAAACAGCCCAATATTGTTATACAACATTTTTAAATTTTGGGTGCATAGGGTTCCCACCAAGAACTTAGGGTCCCAAGCCAACCTCACCTGCAAGTGGTGCACCTGCCGATCAACGGACGAGGCTCTGGCAACAAAATATCCCTATAAGCGGCAATAGGTCTAACTATGTAGTTAGACTAGTAAGCGAAAACCGAGCTTCATGACGTTTGTCTTGGATGCAACTGAAATAACGCAAGGAATTCCATTTGCATCCAAAGAATAAATCAATGGTGAATAATTATACAATTACCATCAACCATCGTCGATACTAATTATTACACTTTAGTGATATATAAGTAATCTCCTTCTTTTTTTTTTTTCGTGTGGAAAATAAGTTACCTCATGCCCCCCCGACCGGGGAGCGGTCGAAGGGGGTATGTCGGACTCCCACCCTGTGGGTTGGGTTACCGACAAAAAACCACACGGTGGCTTGGTAGCTCGACGCCTTGCAGGTATAACGGGAACTGTGGTTGTATTGCTCCGCTGTACCTGTCGCGTCCGTCCCCTTGCTTGGGACGCGTGCCCGGGGAAAGGCGTGGTGTGCAATGCCTTTCACAGTAGACTGCGCCACACAGTCCGCTGCCTTCTCGGATCCGCTTATGGTGGGTCGTTAAAAGCTCCCCCTCCAACGCCCGCAGACCTGAGGAAGAGTCGGGTTCAACGGCCGCTCCCGCCGCCTTGACGCTGCCTTCGCCTGCGAGCGGGGTTGCGTCTTTCACGCTCCCGCTCGGCGGCCTCCTTTTGGAGCATTACAGCTTCACAGAAGGAGACTACTGCCTGCCAATTGTGGGTGTCCTCCACCATTGCCGCTACTACGGCTGGTAGGGACAAATTCCTCCCGATGGTGGCGACTAGGGTACTCCGCTCGTCCGCCCACGCGGGGAACACCTCTAGTGTGTGTTGGGCGGAGTCCAGGTCGTCATCGCAGTGGTGACACTGTGTTGTCGCCTAACGTCCGATCCGACTCAGATACTCACCGAAGCAACCATGCCCGGTAAGTATCTGAGTCAGCCGAAAAGTAGTGCACCCTTTCGTCTCGAGCCAGGCGTCAAATATCGGCAAAATCGCACCGACGATGCGTTGGCGCGTGCAACGCGGTAGATGCAGCCGCACGCGCCACTCCTCATACGCGCTTCGGTGCGCCTTTCGCCGGTATTCTTCGAGCATTTCACTCGGCGTCTCCCCGCCTAGCCGACGAAGGCGAACCTCGTCATAAAGTCGGGCATTCACCCACGCCAGGAGATCCCACGGTGGGAGGCGCGCAATGAGCGTCGCCGCCTCATGGGATATCGTCCTTTAGCCTCTTGCGACCCTAATGGCCACCAACCGCTGCAGACTGGCTCGGATAGCCCTGCAGCGGGAGGCGCGCGTGAGACGATGATGCCACACGGGCGCCCCATAGAGAACCATGGACCGCACGACGCTACAGTAGAGGCAGCGAACTTCCTCGCGTGGCCCACCCAGGTTTGGAAGCAGGCGCTGAAGCGCGCCCGCCGCACCACGAACCCGAGGGGCCAAGCGCTCGAAGTGGTCTTCGAACGCCCAGCGAGAGTCCAAAGTGAGGCCAAGGTACTTAATAGTACGCCCCACCCGGACTTGTGCACCACAAATCGAGCCCACCGAGCTGGGTGGTTCCCGGCCTCGAGGAAGGGCACGGAACCATAGCGCCTCAGATTTAGAGGCGCCACTCGAAGGCCCAGCTGGCTGATCGCCGAGACGACTAGTGCCACGCCAAGATTGGCGAGAGCCACGACACTGCGAAAGCCGGTTGTCCCCCGCGCCAGCACCAACGTCTCGTCCGCATAGCAGACGACGCTGAAATTAGAGGGAAGACCGATACGTAGGACCGCATCGAACGTGATGTTCCACAGAAGGGGTCCTAACACGGACCCCTGTGGAACTCCGTTTGAGAGCTCCCTCGTGAGCAGAGCTCCGTTCCGACCTTTTATCCTGATGGACCTCCCATTTAGGTACGAGCCGATAATATCACGTAGATAGGAGGGCACGTAATGATAAATCAGCGCCCTCCTAATTGACTGCCAGGGGAGGGAGTTAAAGGCATTGGCAATGTCAAGACTGACCGCCAACGCAGCGCCTCCCTCCCTGAGCACCGGCTCCGACAGAGAGCGGACGCGACGGACTGCGTCTATAGTTGAACGCCCCTGCCGGAAGCCGAACTGGCACTCAGACAATTCGGGGCCCACATTTGACAGGTGGTCCTGGAGGCGGGCAGCAATAATGCACTCAAAGAGCTTGCCCACCTCGTCCAGCAGACAAATGGGTCGGAACGCAGAGGGAGAATCGGCGGTCCTGCCGGGCTTCTGGATTAAGACCAGATCGGCCTCCTTCCAACCGGCGGGGAATATGGCACAACGGAGGCAGTCGGTGAACAGTTGCCTCAGCCTGTCGCCCAAGATTGCGAGCGCAAGCACCCACGCCCGACCCGGGATCCCATCGGGACCCGGGGGATAGATATGTCCTAAAAATCTATTTATAATATAATCTATTAATGATAATTCATTACACATACAAGGCTATTATTAAACTGCAGTTTATGTATGTATATTTATAAGTAATAACTAATAAGTATATTTATAGAATTCAAGATTTACGTCTGCATGTCCGTGTTTAGTGCCGAAACAAGATCCAAGTTCAAGGAAATTTTTGGTTTAGAAACGTAAACAAGGTAGAATTAAAAAATCATCACTCGTACTTGTCTGAGCGAGCCTCCTGTCTACGCGGGTCAAGTCGTGAAGCTACGAAGAAATGTTTTGGATTGGGTACCTGCAAAATATTTTATCACCAAATCTTAAAAAAGACGAAGTATAGATTTAGTAATATCCTTATCCTAAGACAACTCAAACACAGTCATTTAATGTCGAACTAAGCTCTAAAACAGACAAACATACTTATAATTCTGTTCTTAAGTACATATCCCAAAAGAATTCCATTAAGAAACAGAGTGAATAAAATAAAAGATCTCATCACACAAAGATTTGTACCTCACGAGGGAATCCAGCCCATGACCTCAAGCCAGTCGATATTTATAACTTCATCATCAGCCCTTAACAGTCCACTGCTGGACTAGGCCTCTCCTTTGAAAGGAGGAATTGGCCTACTATACCACGCTGGTCAAACGGGTTGATATAGGGTTTGTATCAAGTTTTCCTTCTCTTACAGTGCTGTTCTCTGCATAATCTAAGTATAGCAAACTGTTTGTTTTCCTATTAAAATAAAATATGCTCCCTCTGTCGGCTCTTACGACACCCATGGAATGATATGGAGTGGTGACATTCCGTATTCTTAATACGTCACCACACGGACATTTATAACTTATCTGAATGAATAGTGACATTGGTCCGCGTATCGTAAGTAGTACAATGGTACAAACAGTCGACTTATTCCCGAAATACTACATGAGTTTTGCGAAACGAAGATTCTGTGAATACTTGGAGAGTGTTCCTGGAATGACGATGTCACATATGGCCTTCATAAATTAATATTTTTTGTAAATACATCTTATTGACCACCTGTTTATAGAACCGTGTTTTTTTTTTAAGATCAAACCTCGCTGCATAAACACAACATGAGATCCTTTACGGCGAGTTTTGTCTGGTTGTGGGATTGTATTACATTATATTTGAGATATTGTATTTGTACATACTTGCGAGGATCTGATACAACTTGAGAAAATCGCGTCACAACATCCTTATTTCCTAGCAAACTACTCATAGAATACTTAACTAAATACTGTAAAAATACTATCTAGTAATATTTTAATCCTGATATCTACATGCCATACTCATTATACGCACAACTGTAACAAAAAATAAACCTACAACACATTTTTCCTAAAACAAAACAGTCTAGACTATTATGAACTTAAATAAAACAATATGTACAGTACAAGCCCATTCCTATGCAGAATTGCCTATATAAAAAGGCCCAGCCAACAAATAAAAATATATAATACCGATCTCGCCGTTTCTACGCTCCTGTAGGTACACAGTTTAATATTTTAAACGCGTACCTTGATTCGGCGCGCCTACAAAGGGAGTCAGGGCTAAGAAATATTAAAGGCCTATAAATCGGGTACATTTTACATAGTTACCGAGAAAAATGTTTTTAGAACGTTTGCTAAAGATATCAGATATATAAATAGAGGATCGTGCTGTTTATTGACAACTAGTTGCTGTCCACTTGTTTGCATTCGAAGTATTTCGCTTCTAGTATTCTGCGGACGGTCGTGTTTGACATACCACATCAACATGAGACCACCTTCCAGTTCACTACTGGGCATAAGTATTTCCTAATTTGTGACACAATAGCATTGTATGTTAATTGGAGGATTTGGTCTACTATACCGCGATGCCCAGATGAGTATAGAGTTTGATGTCAAGTTTTCCAGCTCTTCCCATAGATACTTCGTTTATTTTCCTTAGCCCCATCTAACGATACGTCTATCTATCTATCTATATCGTCACGCCTGTCTCCCATTGGGGTAGGCAGAGACTATGGAAAGCCACATGCTTCGGTTCAAACATACCTCTTTCGCTTCCTCGACATTCATTAACCTCATAATGCATGCGCGTCGGTTATGGGTACTTTTAATTTGGCCCTTTTTCAGTACGTCACCTATTTGGTCGGCGTACGTCTGCCTAGGGTGTCCCCTACCGACATTTTTATTCATTCTCGCACGATTCGCACGATACACTCCTTTCGTATTTCTTCTTTCATCCATCCGTTCCAAATGTCCAAACCAATGCAACATTCCTTTTTCAGTCTTTGTTACTAAATCTTCTTTTAGACTAGACTTTTCCCGTATCACACTGTAACGCACTTTATCTATCAAACTTACTCCGCACATACTCCTTAAAGCTCTCATATCCACAGCATTGATTCTACTTTCAAGCTTCTTCTGCCATACCCATGATTCGCTACCATACATCAGTTCTAACGATACCTATGGAATGAAATGGAGTAAGGTCATGCTACACTGTGGTAGATTCGTGTGTTTCCGCCATGAAGGAAATTTTAAACGACCATGGTGATTTAGTGGTATCTCTTATAGAACAATCTTACCCTATCTTTCTGGCCTCGAACACAAACAAAAAACATGAATCGTAGTTACTCCCGTGTGTGTATTAATAAAGGACACTGGATGTGTTGTAAAATATGTTATTTGGCCGTTCACTGATTTCTGAAGAATTCCATGAATGTTAGTAATATTAAGTATACTAGGAATACATTTTACTCGTAATAACCAACGTACCTATGTACCTCATTGAAATTATAGAAACTGTTATTAACTCAGTAAATAGCAGTTTCCAATAATCAATATAATTATGAAATGCACTCGGGTAAATCATAACGTGGTAGTGCGTGGTAGCATATAATATAGAGCCGTTACTTCGCGAATTCTATCAGGCCTTTCTATATGAAATATTATTGGATGGGAAAATGAAAATGATTAATAACTACACCGTATGTTTGCGAACATGTTATTATATGTTATGTAATTGCAGCATGAATTTTTCGTTTATTTTTTCTTTGTTTCTGTAGTGTCGAGTATTTTATATATTAACATGTCGTGAGCTTTATTGGTTTATATTATGGCGCGGCGTGGTAACCAGAAATACGGATGTAAGCTGTATTGGAAAACGGCTTATGGGTGCGGCCGTCAGTTAATATACTTTTTATGCCTTTAAAGAGTTCTTTGTGTTTATGGAAGCATGAAATGAGATCAATAGTAACGCGTTTGCGTTATCTCGCGTGCACAATCCACAGTGAAACAGTAAATTTGGCTGCTAGTACGGTGTCGTACAGTAATTTAGCTCAAACGCGTTATCAGAATATCGCTAGTGCTGAATTTATAAATGTCAATTGTTGCCTGCTCAGTAGTTTCTCACACTAGGGCTACATCCTGTGTCACTGGGTATTACATGCATTCAAATTATGATCACTGATTATATAAAACAAAGTACTATCACGTATGGGGTCAGTACAGCACTGGGCGCAAATACCACGATCTGGGAGCTTGCTTGAAGCTAAGAAACTAAATTTCAGCTTAACAAAGTGTTACTTAGTATAAAACATGAATTAAATGTTACACCAGATTAACTACGAATGGATGTCCGCTACTTCTTCGGCACATTTTTTTCTTCTGATCCTATGAGAATTGGGAAAATCCCTTTTTAGTGCACCCTAGTATCCCTAAGGTACATAATAATATATGCCAAAGTTCAGCTCCTTGCACTCAATAGTTTTGGCTGTGTATTGTCTGTCATTCAGGCAGTAATAGAATAAGGCTTATGTTTAACTTACCACCAGATATAGTAACATATACCTAACAGACAAAAGTAGTAAATGATCACCAAAATGCAACGCGCATTTTCATGTAAAATTATAACAAAAGTTTTAACATTTCGCTATCCTATTTAAGCAAAATGACTCCAAATAAATCATTGTTAACCCAAAAGTAGTCAATGATCACCGAAATTAAACCAGCATTTTATTGTAAAATTATAACCAAAGTTTTTATGTTAGTTGTATGAACCAACACATAAATTGGATTTGGTTACACCACCTACTTTAATAAACTAAGTTGACGGAGCCCTGCTATGCAGGGCTCCTATTAGAGAACTTAACATGACCAATTTATTTGGTGATCATTTACTACATTTGGTGTTCGAATACAATTTAAGCGAAGCAGCGATAGCTTAGTGGAGATACCAACAGACTGCCATGCAGAGGGTATCGGGTTCGAATCCACGGCGCGCACCAATGACTTTTCGGAGTTATGTGCGTATTGAATTGTTAATTATCGCTTGTCTCGTGCCTCGGAGAGCACGTTAAGCCGTCGGTCCCGGTTGTCATGAAGATCTTTGACAATCGTTACAGGGCGTCAGTACCTTCTAACATAAACTGACACTAGTCTAAACCATGGAATATCGCTATCCCTTCGGGTTGCGGAGGTCAGACAGGCAGTCGCTCTGTGGAAAAGCTAATATTCAGCCAAATCCGGTTAGACTAGTAAGCGGACCCCAGATTGAAACTGGGATAACGCTAGGAGGATGATGGTGTTCGAATACAATTTAAAGTGCCGACTGCACTTGCCACTTGCCTAAAATAGCTAGTACTATTGTAATTTTAGATTTTATTTTTCTGGTGTTAAGTATATATTTTTGGTTAAAGAACTAAGGGTATCAAAGCATTTTATGGTGGTCATTATATTTAACCCCATAGAATAATTTTATCTGTAAAGTTTGTTGATGGTTATTTTTAGCGGATCTTAGTTTTACACCTTAGAGTGTATGTTATTAATATTTTTAGTTTAAATGTTTTTAAGATAAAACTTTAGCCTTACTAATTAATTATGTACTTTAAAACAAGTTACCTTATAACACATTGTCAATAAGAAAATCTGCGTCACTCGACGATACATTCAAGAAATATGGCCTTCGTATCCATATTCATCTATATTACAAAACGTAGGTATAATGAGACTGTGTATACCTTAACATATATTATTGTGTATATATAAGTACATACCCTCAAGGTAGAAGTTATTGCTGTTACGTTCGTAACGTTTTGTCTTCACGATGTCAAAGAAAATGAAATTCCATTTCTTTTACCTTGTTGCATGCGTAAATACCTGAACATGAGTCTGGCAGCGTTCAACATACACATACACATACACAACGTCACGCCTTTTATCCCCGAAGGGGTAGGCAGAGGTGTATTTCTACACCCACTTTTCGCCAGATATACTTTAGTCCCACGTAATAAGGGGCGAGCCTATTGCCGTACCGGGCACATTTCCAGACTCCGTGCTGCTACTGAGAATTTCGTGACAGAAAAACCCAATAACACTGCCCGACCCAGGAATCGAACCCGGGACCTCCCAATCCCACGCGCACATTTATGCCGCGAGACCAACGAGGCAGTCGTATAGGGTTTGATCTCGAGTTTTCCGTCTCTACGCAAAGATGGTATTTGCATCGTGTTATCCCTTAGTCGCCTCTTACGACACCCACGGGAAGATAGGGGGTGGTGACACTTGTATTCTATGCCGTCAACCACACGGCACAATTTAATATTAATATGAATTTGTCAGTTTTGCATAATAAAATATGTTACGCAGTCGGTTTTTCTTTACTTTACGGATTCCGGTTTACCATTCTTGTAAATGTTGCAACTGAATATAATCAAGTTACCGTATTTGAACAAATACGATAAGAGTTTTGTGGTGGACATAAAGCTAACATCGACCAAGAAAGAAAATTATATTATATAGGTTGCAGGTTAAAAAAAACAAAGCTACCAGTATCTACGATAAAGATATGCGGTCATTAATGTAGGATTCTGTTGCCATCGTCATCTTTCCTTTCGAATTACAGCCGCTTATTATCAGACAAAACTCATTTCATCTGATTAGCTTATAACAGTCCACTGCTGGAGGACATAAGCCTTCCCCTGCTTACGCCATGAGCGCTGTTGTCACCATCCAGCTACTACCAGTCACCCTTCTTCCATAAGTCATCGGGTCCATCTGGCCAAAAGAATTCCAACATTACTCTTGTCTTACACCACCGAACATCGGTTCTGTGATGGATGTGGCCAGCATACTGCCACTTTAGTTTGCTACACCACTGAACTGGACAAAATAGTTGCATTTAAAATAATCATCAGCCCTTTATATTGTCCCACAGCTGGGCACGGGCCTCTTCTCACTATGAGAAAGGTAAGGCCATAGTCCACCACGCTGGCCAAGTGTGGGTTGGCGTACTTTACATGTCTTTCGAGAACATCATGGAGAACTCTCAGACATGCAGGTTTCCTCACGATGTTTTCCTTCACCGATAAGCAAGCGATAATTAACAATTTAATTTTCATACCTGTATCTTATTAGTTTTCTTGTGTTCATCGCGACCATACAGACAGCATTCGGCGTTTTCTTTATTTTATTGTATTTATAAATAGATAGCGGAACCAACTCAGATTAACTGATAAGTGATTTCGACGAATATTCTTAAAATCCGTAAATATGCAAAATATACCTAACATTTTTCCTTCACCTTATATTTCTGTTTTGTGCGTAGTTCAATCGTATCGTCAAGTGGTCTTATCGACGTATTCAGAACATTAAACGCGTTTGATTTGAATGTGAGTTGCTTTATGTGTGGGTATTTTCTTTAACGTTCGAAAAGAAATAAGTAAATGTGCAAAATATATGAGACTAAAAGAAGTCTAATTACCTCATAAATATAATAGATGTATTGGAAAAGAGAATTTAACTGACTCGATAAATAATAATCAGACAATACACAACATTATATTTAAAGTCGAGTAGACTTAAGTGTAGTATAGCATTTCAAGTTGCAATTGTTTTAGTTGCGGAGTTTTATGGGCGGTAAAAAGACTTAAGAATTTATCCAAATACATAGCCTGGGTTGTAAAAAAATAAACATATTTCTAATTAGCTCAAGAAGAGAAAATAACATAAATTGAGTTTTCTTTTAAAAATATAAGTAAATTAAGTAAAAGTTATTTAAGATTGTAAAAGTTTTGTTTCGCTTTAAAAAAACATTCAATGAATGGACAAAAAGAACATTCAGACATGATACAATTTTTGTCTCTTTAACAATAATTGAACCCACGATACTCATAGCACCATTATTAACCACGACGACATGTGTGCAGTCATGTATGTACATCGCTTACGAACCTTTAAAACTACATAATTATGTATTTACACCATTGCACATTTATCCCCAACGAACCTTACGCGCAATTACGGATTTCAACCGTCCAATACTTAATCGGCGGCAGATCACTTTCCACTGTAACGAAATCGGTACAACTACAGATAAAATCGTTGTAGGAGAAACCGATCCACCCAAGTGGCAACAATATCCAGCCTATTGGCAACCGCAACACTACTTCCAGATCTATATCTACCGCGTTGACTATCAATACATTTCTTTTTATACAACTGTTTGGGACAAAAAAACTCAAGTGATCTGCGGATAACGCCATAGGGGGTATTTGGGAACATTTATAGTGAACGCGCAGTAATCCGGTACCGGATACAAAGCTAATACGGGTCGTAAATCAGACGGATATCGCGGATGTAACAAAAGTTATGGTGCCACCATAAATTGAGTGTATTGACTGTCGCTCTGACCCATATCTGGTATCTGATGTGGTGGATGGCAACTTGAATGGTAGACGTTTGCTTGTGAAAAAATACTGCTGGATTTTACCAATAATATGTACATAATACTTGTAGGAACGGCTGGAATTTTGGAATGGTATAAAATGTTTAACATGAGAAGCAAGGATATGTTTCTTAAATAATTAGTAATTCCTTATACGCAATCAATATCGCATTCAATTCGCATCTAATGTTTTGCAGGCAATAACAGACGTATATAAATACATGTCATATTAATAACATATTTCAGTAAAGTTTAATTTTCCAACTTAACTTATCTGTCAACAGTATCGCAAACTAAGCAATAAGTATTTTTATATGCATATAGATACAGATGTAAATAAAAACTTAAAAAAATAATATCAAAGGACATAATTATATCTATTTTCATAAAAAAAAATATCTTGTTAACTTTTATAGACGTGCCTACACAAGAATTCAATTCAAGATTCCAAATCCTTTTTGGTAAAATACCAAATACATAAACGGGGAAAGATTAAATAATTACATAATCTCACAAAGTATAATATATGAAAATACTTTCATCGTATTCACAGAGAAAATTAAACAGTAACACAATCATTTTCTTTCCTATCACATGAAAAATGTTATTGAATATTTTCCTCCGACGCGAAAAATTTCATATTCATTGCCTACCGTTATATTATTTAAGGCAAACAAGGTCAGAAGCGTCATGTAGAAAAATAAAGATATCTTCTAGTTCAAATATTCGGGTTGTTGATCCTTAGGAACGGTTCGCATGATGTATAGCAGTTCATGTTAGAGTCACGGAACTTTGTCAACAGCCTTATAATTCAGTTTCGTTTATTAATAGAAGCCTATAAAATGTTGCTGTTTAAAATACTGCTATTTGCTGTTTACATTTTAATGGAAAGCAATTAATGGTGTGCACGTGCCAACAAGACTGGCAACATTCCTGCCCTGATCAACGGACGTTTAGAGAACTCAAAATAAAACACAATCTCTCAGACCTCGTATTTTTTATATCATTGTGAAAAATCCTATTCTTATTTGAAGCGTGGTGGAAGGGGCCCCATTTATTATAAGTAGTAGAACCTTACTGATTTCATCATGAATGGGACGGCTCGACCGAGATAGTACTACTCTGTCACAGAATAAAGACGTAACAATCAGTATCTATACTGTTGCTTTTCGTTCAGTGAGTGAGAGTACCGAAAGCTCAATACCCTTTTCGTTCTCCCTAATCCTGCTTCTCTTATTCCAAAGGGCGGCAAAGCACTTGTGATTACACTAGTGTTACTTGTGTCCATTGGCGGCGGTAATGGCTTACCATCAGACGGTGCCTATTACAAAAAAAGCAATAAATTGAATTCGGAGCCTGGTTCGCTTCGTTCCCACGGATAAATAGCGCAGTGTCCTCGATTTCCTTAGCACCAGGATTAAAAACGAATCTACTTCAGTGCATAAACGGATTTCGCTAACAATTTTGACGCCCCTGGGATGTGCACCTGGAAGTTCTACGGCCTGATTTTGGTCGTACGGCGAGAAGCCCCATCGGCTCGCCTTTCCTTTCATGGCCAGAGATCCTCAAGCGCTCTCCTACACCAAGTGCTCCGGTTGGCAAGCGGGCGGTGACAGTCCCTCTCCCACTTCGCTGTCTCACCTAAGGAGTCTTCGTTGGTAGACGCCGCAGTATTGATAGAGGTCGTATTCTCTAGAGTCTGGGCCAATCCTGTGGAAGAACCAAGCAACCGTGGTTGCTCGACACCTGACTCTACCCGAAGATGAGAACAACGTGATGCCTTTCCAGGTCACTACCGTTGATTTTATTATGTATAGATACTAAATGTAATAAGTAAAACCATGGAGGTGTCATATTTATGATTGGTAGACACCGGATCTACTTATCATCCCATCAAAATGAGATTGTTCTCATTATTCACCAATAACCAAAGCTTTAAGTGTATTATGTTGAAGGTTGTATTATTAAGATAAACAAATACCATAAAATGCTTGTGTACTTCAAGCTCACGATTAGATTTCCGCGGAAGGAAAATGCGTAAGAAAAGCGGAATTTTAAATGAAACGACACGACGCCAATTTTGTTATAAATGAATGTTGGATGTGTTACGTTTAACTTGGTGAAGTAGACAAAGTGCTCGGTGAAAAGTAAATACCGGAGGTAGAACAGACGGCTCTGTATGTGTGGGATACGTATGCTCGTTCACATCTGTTTGTTTACAACCGTTTGCAAGTATTGTTTGTAAGCTCGCAAGTTGTTTCTTTTTTGTTGCAAAGAGACCTACTTACTTACGTACAGACTTAGGTAATTATATAGATTGATATACCTGTGGCCAGCTTTTGCTGATTTTCATAGTGATATTTCTTTTAAAATCTCGTTTGAAGAAGGATGTGAGCTTTCTTTATTTTGTCTTTTTTATTAAAACTAGCTTTTGCCCGCGGCTTCGCTCGCGTAAATTCGGGGTAACACAAATCTCATATGGACGGATACTTCTATAATTGTCGTATTAACTGTTTATATCAATAAGAAAAATAACTGCAAGAAGTATTTACACATACAAACTACTAAATAGTACTCAACATGATATTAGATCTTCTTCTTCTTCTTCTCAGCATGTCTTTTTCGTCCACTGCTGGACGTATGCCTCTTGCATGGCCCTCCACTCCGCTCTGGATGCGGCGATTCTTGTCCAGGTCGGCCCAGCCGTCTTTTTGATGTCGTCCGACCATCTGGCTGCTGGTCTGCCCACACTTCGGCTTCCCGTCCTGGGTCTCCAATGCAGGGTTCTCTGGCTCCATCTGTCGTCATCTCTCCGGCATATATGGCCGGCCCATTGCCACTTTAGGCTCGCAACTCGTTCGCCAATATCAGTGACTTTGGTGCGTTTGCGAATGTCCACGTTTCTTATTTTATCTCGCAGAGAGACGCCGAGCATTGACCTTTCCATAGCCCTTTGTGCCACTTTAAGGCGATGGATTAACCCAACGGTAAGCGTCCATGTTTCGCAAGCATAAGTCATTACTGGGAGAACACATTGGTTGTATATCCGAGTCTTAAGTGTCTGTGGGATTGTGGACTTAAGAACATAAGCGAACCTGCCAAATGCTCCCCAACCCAGTTGTATTCGCCTGTCGATTTCCGCTGATAGCGAGTCTTTATTAAGTACAATTTTATGACCCAAGTAGATATAGCTGCTAACTTGTTCAATCGTTGCGCCTTGTATTGAAATTGGTGCACTGCTAGTGGTGCTCATCCACTTCGTTTTTTCCAAATTCATTTTCAGGCCAACTCGTAGAGACGCCTGACTTAGATCTCCGAGCATTACTTCTAGATCTTTTGGCGACTCACTGAGTAGAACGATATCGTCGGCGAAACGCAGGTGGTTTAGATACTGACCGTCAACATTGATGCCCCTGCCCTCCCAATCAAGAGTCTTAAATATATCTTCCATGGCATTTGTGAATAGCTTCGGAGATATTACATCTCCTTGGCGTACGCCCCTCTTGATTGGTATGGTGGTTGTTGTGCCCTGGATTTGTACCGTCATTGTAGCTGCTCGGTATAGGCTTTTCAGAATTTGGACATAGCGGTAGTCGACACGACATCGCTGTAGTGAATTAAACACAGCCCAGTGCTCCACAGAGTCAAATGCCTTTTCATAATCTACTAAGGCAAGGTAGAGTGGCCGGTTATATTCTTGTGATTTTTGTATCACTTGCCTTAATGTAAATATATGGTCGGTTGTGCTATAGCCGCTTCTAAATCCCGCTTGTTCCTTGGGTTGGTGTTCATCGAAACGCTTTGAAAGTCTTGATGTAATAACGCGGGAGAACACTTTATACACTTGACTCAACAGCGAGATAGGGCGGTAATTTTCAAGCTTGGTTTTAGCACCTTTCTTATGGAATAGGACGACAATACTATCAAGCCATTTGGTTGGTATGCTACCAGTGAAAAGCGCTTCGTTGAAGAGCAAACGGAGTTCCTTTAAGATGGTATGGCCTCCTGCCTTTAGCAGTTCCGTGGTTATACCGTCTTCTCCGGGTGCTTTATATTGCTTGAGTTGCTTTATTGCCTGTTTCACTTCGTAGCTACTTATTTCCGGAATATCCTCAGTATAATGTCTTGTCAGAGGGGCTCGTTTATCTCTAGTATCTACGTTAGCGGGTTCACTGGTATAGGTGTTATATAATTTTGAGTAAAATTGGGCAACAGTACTCCTTATACTCGTGATATCCGAGACTATTTCACCTGCATTGTTTTCTAGTTTACTCAGCTGACTTCTGCCACTGCTAATAGCCCTATCAAATACTTTAGGTCCGCGGTATCGTTCAATAAGACGTTGTATCCTTTCAGTATTCCTTTTTCGAATATCGCGTCTTATTGCTTTGGATATTTTCTTGTTCAGATTCCGATGTTCCTGAGAGTTGTAACTCGCTGAGCCTAAGTTTCTCCGATGTTGCAGCAGCTGTTTCGTCTCCTGAGTAAGGTCGTCTTTTTCTCGAACTGTTTGGCCAAAAACTACTTTTGCTGTATCTGTGATGGCAGTTGTAAATGCTAGGTATTTGTCGTCTAGGCTTTTTTCGAAGAATTCTGCCTCAGTTCGGGTAAGAGCCTGACTGAGCTTTTGTTCAAATTCTTCATGAACACCTTTGGGGATAAATAAATTAGACAGGGGCTTATTGACGAGTCTGCGTCTTTCAAGTTTAGTATTAATTTGTACTGTGCCTCTGACTAGCCTGTGGTCACTCATCTTCAGCTTTTTAAGAACAGTAACATCCGTGATTAAGTGTTTCTTGTCAGTGCAGATGAAATCTATTGCATTCTTCGTCCTTCCATCTGGGCTAGCCCATGTCCATTTCCGCTGGGCTTTTTTGGGAAAGAAGGTGTTCATAGCAAAAAATTTATTTGCTTCAAGATAGTTAGCCAGTGCTTGTCCTCTGGTGTTTCTATCACCGATGCCAAACGGACCTATGTAGGTTTCGTTATCTTTCCCCATGCCTAATTTTGCGTTAAAATCACCCATCAGTATATTGAATTGCGCTTTTTTACCAACCTGTAAAGCCTTGTCGATATCCTCATAAAGTATGTCCGTCTCGTCTTCCGAATGTACTGCTGTCGATGCAGGAGCGTAAGCTTGGACGATTTTGATGGAATATCGTCTGTTTATCTTTAGGACGGCGTAGGCAACACGTGGGGATATACTGCTTAGAGCTGTTATATGATTTGCTATGCGGCGGTGTATTAAGAAGCCGACACTGCCCACTGCTGAATTTCTGCTGCCTGTGTAATAGAGCATATGGCCAGAATTTAGCTTTAGGGTGTCCTCCCCTTCACGTCTTACTTCACTCAATCCTATTATATCCCACTTTATGTGGATTAGCTCATTTTGTAGTTCTTCCAGATGCGCTTGCGTGCTCAGAGTCCTTGTGTTGTATGTAGCCAGGTGTATTTTTGTGTGGCAGCCGGATCTCTTCCAGAGATTCTTAGCACCCCCCGCTTCACCGTGACCAAGACCGCTGCCGTAGCCTGGAATAGTGAAGCTGCTGGGGACTGGGGGCCTTTCTTTGTGGAGACTTTCCATGAAGGTTTATATATGATATTAGATGTCAGTGACGTTTCACTGGATGGCCAATATGGCGACTGAGATTTGACTGCCAGAACCATTAAGAATTTCACAAAATACTCGACAATCCGAATTTTGGGGATATAATAATATGTTGTCGACTCGAAATGTTAACTTTTTAATGATTTGTTATTCAGGTAAGATTTCGATCGAGTCTACCATACTCCTTGACGGAATTATTAATACCTATAGAAATCAATTAATGACTTGTACAGACAGTTCATTCCAGTTCGTCCATTACACTACTTACAATAGACCGTACGATTACAATTGTTTTTATTGGATTTATCGTTGTCAGACGTCCCATCGGCCCACCTTTCAGTAAATGAAACTTGGGCCCATATAAATGCCTGCATTGTTTCGCATCATATGTCAAAATATGATAAGGAACAGCAACCCCATTATTGCTTAATGTTTGACCAAACTTTTGGTGCTTTTACATCAAACGCAACAGTACCAGATTTTGCCCGCGGCTCTGCTCACATGGAAGTCGGGCAGAAGTAGCCCATGCCACTCTCCAGCCTAGTGCTATCTCTACATAAATAGAGATGCAAAAATCATACTATCACAATGCTTCATTGCGACGTGATAGAAAGACAAATGAACATCTATATGGATCTTGTAAAAGAGATTGGTAGTTGAATCGGTTTGAGATCATCAAAACTCTACTACCGTGGAATCCAGAAACATAGGTCTCGTCAGGTCGGATACGGTAAGACATTGATGTTTGTTCTTAGGTGCTTCACTATGTAAAGAATACATCGATACAAGCAATCCTAATGTAGAGCTTAGAGTGTAAAGCTTTTTTTATACAAGCAAGCATTTGTTTCCTTTTTCCTTTCAAATCTTTTATTTGCCTTACGAGGTTTACATTAAAAATGTGTGAATTCAATTTTGCTTTTTTATATTTATTTAGTTTTGTCTGATTCTTCACATAATAGGTTGTTAAGCAAAAGTAACTGTAGATATTTTAGGGATACCTACTGACATTATATTAATTTCGAAATTGGTTGGATTTCAACCATTATCTCAGGATCAAAGGCCATGTCGTGTAAATTCGACTATTGATTAAAATCAAATCAATGATTTCAGTCATCAAAATCCAATTAAATTGCTTTTCTCCGTGATTTATAGATATGCGAGGAGGGCCTTTTAATTATTTAAAGAATACATATTTGAACAATGGGTACTATAAATGTTAAATAAAAACTAATCATAAAGTTAGTAATAAATGAAAAGTACATAAAAGAACAACATACATATTGAACAGTTATTTTCGACCTTAGCAAGAAACTTATTTCGTTCCTAACTATAATTAACTTTCCTTTTGATATTTACCTTCAAATCATGAATGAATGTTCAAAATTTCATGAACATGGAATGTATTGTTTATTTAATTATTATTTACAGTTTAAATGGGCTTTTTGTAGTATAACATAATAGCTACCTTTCTTTACGTCTCTGCGGTTTGAATTTCACATTTTCTTGGTCGACAGGTATGCTGTACATGAACCTAACTACCTACCAGTGTGTAACAATAACTGTAGCCCGGTAGGTAAGGGTTCCTTGTATTTACCTATAGTTGTTGCATGTTCGTCTAAGATACAAAGGATCTCGATAAGCCGCCTATGTAATACTGGATAACGTAGTAAGGTAAGCAAGTTAGGGCTTCGTAACTGCTAGCCATAGAGCATAATATATACGGATTAATACTTTTTTACCTAGACAATAGTGAGGGTCAACTAGACATACGTTAGATAATAAAATAGCTACTATAACAATAAAACTTTTCGAAACAGGGCCCAATAGGTGTCTTCGCAAAAAAATAAATCTCGCATGTCGCCGCGTAGCAATGAATATTTTGCGTCTGTTACGCTATTCCTCAGACGAAATGAGTTTAGAAATTAATACCTCCAGCCATTTGTTTTAATTAAGTCATGAATATGTATGAGAATTAAGCAGATGACACAGGTAGGTGGCGTAATTTAGTTTGCTAGTGTATATTATGTACCTACTGCGTTCCTATTTCAGCACGATTTGTTTCAATCATATTGTGCTTGTAGTGCAGATGGCAGTTTGTTATGTATGTTGATAAATAATTGCAGCCTGCTTTTACCTTTGTGTTTTAAAAATGTAGGTATTGCTTGCAAATAGGTACCTTAAGGTCGTGCTTGAGGTAAATAAGTAACGGACCAGATTTTAATTCATTAATTTCTGCCCACTGTTTTCGCGACAAATGCCTTATGTGTTATATTAAGTAAGCTATATTTCTGCAACGTTTCATCAATTGAGTACATCCGTTCATCAATGCGTGCATGCATACCGACTTCCACGTTTATAATAGGAATTGTAATAGGATTTTCTAGTTCCATGGCAGCAACAAGTTCATTCTTAAGTTTATTTATTTTCTTACTTTTTCCTTAAAAAAATGTTAATTATCGCTCGCTTAATAATGTGCCCGGTAGATGGCAATAGGCTCGCCCCCTATTACATTGGGACCGAAACATATCTGGCGAAGTGTGGGTGTGTAATACACCTCTGCCTACCCCTTCGGGGATAAAAGGCGTGAAGATATGTTATGTCATGTGTTATGTTACTTTTTCCTTAAGTTACTTTTTTCATAAGAATTTGATGGTCCTCTGTTGATTTTAGCACAATAGAACTTAAGTAATAGACTTTTTAGACTTAAAACCGAACGATGCCGCAATGACTACGATAACGAAATACTCGAGAGAAAATCTGCAAAATATTTCTCTCGGGTATTTCGGAGTGGTTTTTGTCGTGAGATGGACATAGAGGTTTAGTTTTGTTTCAAATCACTTAAATAGTTATCGAAGGGAGGCTGTCATACCTCTGTTTCTTTTGTCATTAATATAATAAAACTATTTTCGTATATTTGCACTACGTTCAAGATCAAAAGTGTAAATGTTTGATTTAGCAGGCTTTAATATAGCTCATCAAATAATAAAAAAAAGTTTATCTGTCTGACAGGAAATTAGTCGGCTTTGCAAACTGTAATCCCGCCCACTCAAATAATATTATAGGCCTAGCTAGGAAAGTTATGATTATTGCTAAATATAGATGTTATAACTAGATTATGAAGAGGGATGGGTAAGCGATAAATAGCTCATTCTAAAACTCTTGTTTTATGTTTGGCATAAATAATGATAAATCTTTCATTTGCATAAAATCTCTGAAGCCTCGACTTCTGAGCTAGGTATTGGCTACCTGTGTTACAGAAGTCAGTGTATTTTCACATGTATGGACACAAGAAATATTTTATGTTAGCAGCACACTTTTAGCACAATTTAACAAAGCAATTGGAAAAGGTAGACACACACGCTGGTAAGTACTAAAATTACTGTAAACTATATTCTAGCAAATATTCTGTTTCATCGTAATTTTAACTTACAAGCCAGTTACATTTAGACCTGAATTCCAGGTATTTTATTAACATTGGTTTAGATTTTTGAGTGGATAGTGTCATCCAGGTCAAAAAATTAGCTATGGTCGGAATTAATAGAGGCTATTTGACTGAGTGGGGCGAGTGGGGATAATAAGAGTGACGAGAAAACACTTTGTCTGAAATCTAACTTACATGCGTTGGAAATTTTCAATTAATTCTAATGTGTATTCAATGTCATATAAAACAAAGCAATGACAAACTGTTCGTTATGCGCAAGTACAATGGTTACAACTTCTGTGGACATTTGTATTGTTTATCTAAAATCTTCAAACACGTTCTGTAGCTGAAAGTGGAAAACGCGTGAGAGTTAGTTTAATTAATATTCCTAATGAGTGTAACTAGAAAGGCCTATATAGAACAAATAGGACATATATACCCATACAATACATTTCATTTTACACTGTAGCGTGTAAAAAATAAAGTTTAGAATCCCGTGCGTTGAAACAGTTGTTGTTTAGAATTAGCTGGACAGACTTTATTCCAAGTTTGTGTTCGGACCAATGATTTCCAAATCTAGTGTTAGTTTAGGACGCAAGATATTGGTTTGTAGTTTCCTTCAGTGTTGTTCGTAAAGGGACATCGTGTGGCGTACTATCTTGTATTGTACGGTGTCAGCAGTAAAACCAATCTTGGCACTTTTGGAAGGAATAAATTAGTCTTACGTACTTTGTTCCAATTCTCTCCAAGCTCAGATATGCATCTGATATACCAATTATAGAACGAGAGTAACCCATTAGTTGTGTATATTTGGTACCTACGTCTTATTATAAGTTTACTAGAGGACGCCCGCAGCTCCGCCTGCATTTTTTTTTAATTTACCCGTTTTGGCCGATCCCGTGGGAATTTCGGGAAATCCATTCTTAGTGCACCTCTACGGTCCCCAAGGAACATATGTGCCAAATTTCAGCTTCCTGCGCCCAATAATTTCGGCTGTAGCGTGTCTGTCAGTCAGTCAGTAACGCAAGGATTTTATATATTAAGATTAGACTAGAGGACCCGTGCTGCTCCACAGCATATTTTAATATTATAAAAAAGCTCTTACATATAGGTATGATGAGTATATTGTAGCCTTATCTAATAAGTAAAAAGATGATATTCTAACCAAAAATATATGTATATATCACAAAACTTCTTTTCTCACAACATTGGCTTTGCGTTGCACCTTAGGTATCGTGAAATTTCCACCTTGGCATTACTGAATAGTTTGCCGCGCAATAGGGATATATATAATATGTATAACTGAACATTGACGATAGAAAGTTCTTCAATATGACTGTGCTGCCCTACCATTCTTTCCATTAGGACACTGTAATGTCCTTCGTCCAGGTGCCCAGAAAATAGCAAGTTATGAACAATTTCGCCAATACAATAGTCAGTAATAATCGTATTACTGTTTTCCAGGTGAACTCTGAATTGACACTCGGGATATAGCTCACTTACACTCTGAAATTCAGCATGCCCTGCGTACTGCCCATTGGCACCTGATGGGTGCCGCGGTATGTTTGTAATCTGTTGCATTTGTAATGGTCTGGCTATATGCTTCGTCCCCAACAATGAAGTTACTATATACCTACTTATTGACTATTTATCAACAGTGGCCAAACGAATTTCATAATGTTTATTCTCACTTTTATGTAAACAATAAAGAATTGCGCGGAATAAGCAATTACCGTCACCATGAATGGAAATCAATTGAAAATAAAATTGTTGATGGTAGAATTATTCAAGTCTGAACCCGTTACCACCCGTATTATTTTAGCAGTAGGAGGACCATCCAGTACCAAATCTCCAACAGCGATTTGTCATTAACCAAGATTCTTTGTTCAAACTTTCTCTGAGCATTTTTCAATTTCCTATCAAGAACCATCATTTTAATTGAAAACACAATTACTCACAAAAAATACGCTATTAAATCAGAAACTTATTAAGTAACTAACTTACGCTAACTTCACTTTTTAAGTATCTGTCAATATTTTACTATCAAAATTAAAAATATAGAAAAACAACTTTTTTATAAGTAAGAAAATAGCTTTTATTTCTGTTATCCAGCTAAATATGTCTGTGAGAAGCACGATTTATTTTGTTTTGTGTATGGGTGTGATTAATCCATCATAATTTAGAAATATAATAATGACGTTTATAGTTCTGGTCGAAATTGTTTTGGTAGGAATGGTAGCTTTGGTAGCAATCCTAAGTAAGATTGCTACCAAAACTACAATATATGCCAAAAATACCATTTCTACCAAAACTACTATTCCTACCGAAAATACTATTCCTATTAAAACTACTATTCGTAATAACACTATCATATCTACCATTTTTTCAAAACTACCATTTCTACCAAAACCGCCGGTGCTGTCAAAAGTACCTACCTTTTCTCTCAAAACTACTATTCTTACCAAAACTACAATTTCTTTCATAACTACCACTTGTAATAATATAATTATATGACAATAGTACTATGAACCGCTGTAATATGTTCCACATAAAAAAATAAGATGCCCGAAGAAAGTCCGTAATTTAAAACACGAAAAATCAGATCACCCAACATTAAGGGTTAACTGGCAACATTCGGGGAATATTACCTGCCATCAGCGATAATTCACTATAGTCATAATTTGAGCAACATCTGATATAATTTTACACACCACCACACTCACCCGTATGAAAGTATGGCAAGGTCACCTTAAGGAGGCATAACGTTTTTTCCTGGCAGTTACCGCAAGGAACTTATTAGATGCCATAAAAATATTTTTGAATTTAGAACCGTCCATGTAGAGAGAAAGCAATGGAATCTTAAGAAAATTATAAAAAAACATTGAAAAATAAGTTCAATGTCCACACCTATCTTGCTTCAAACTTACCCAATTTAAATGAGCATACCATCAAATGAAAGAGCTCTTTTCAGCGCGTGTTTTAGGCCTATAACGAAACGCCTACCTCAATGAGAACCAGATATATAGAAGCAGAAAGTCATTGACTACGGCTATGAAAACGTAAAAAATGTATGGGAGAAAACTGTTTTTGCATATAACTTGATGAATGTGCAAGTTAGGTAATTTCTAATGCTTGATGACAAATCTACGCAGCGAGAGCTTTCATTTAAAAAAAAAAATCATGCGAATCGGTTGGGTAGAACGGGCTGGCCGACTCGTATTATAAAACACAAATTATTTTAATATATAGATGGTATATTTGGCTACACTAATGACGGTCGCCACGCCGCCGTTTAGTAGTACGCCGAGTAATTTGAGTTCGTTTCTCCGACAGGACAACACCTTGTGTAGTGTTTTTTTTTGTTTCGTGTCTGGCTGTATTCTGTGTCCATAGATTGAATGTTTTTAAGGGAGCTAGGTAGTGCAGGAAGTGTATATTTCAATTGAAAATATACACAGTGTCACAAGACCCATCACCAAGCCGAAGTCTACTCGTTGTGGACATTATGCCAAGTCATTAACCAAAAATCATACCTGGGAAATGTTTTTTTTTTTAAGTTTTCACATTTTTTAAACCGCAATTAAAAGCGCGCGTGTGCAATGCTCGAAATACCTACTTATCCATGGGGACATAAGGCATCTATAGAACATATTGGCGGGGTAAATGCATCGATTTTGTACCTAATTAGAAAAATTATGTACTAACTTTTAGCCTCAATGTCGCCTGAACCAGTAATTTCCCAGGTATGGTGCCGAAGTAAAAAATGTTCGTAGTGATTGGTACAACATGGGATTTCAGTTTGCGTTAAGGGTCTTTTTACAGCCTGTATATAGTTTGTTAAGTATTTTTTAGTAATTGTTTACATGATCTTAAGCCTTACTATACATACATTTATCATCATAATCAGCCCTGTATATTAACTATCCCACTGGTGCGTATGGGATTCTTTTCACTATGTAAGAAAGGCCATCAGTTCGGGTTGGAAGACTTCTCATGCCTCTTAATATCATTATGGAGAACACTCAGACGTACCGGATTCTGATGTTTTCTTTCACAATTTAGCTAGCGATTATTAGGAATTTAATTAAACCAATAGAACGAAGTAATTACTATTATATATTGCGAGGAGCTCTTCAGATCACACCATTGTAGATGACCCAAATCTCTATTTAAAGATTTTTTTTTCTTCCCACACGTCAGAAGCGCAAAATACTGTTCAAATATTTCGTGGACTATAAGAATGATGAACGGTTTACCTAAATAAACTTGTCAGGGCAACAAAACCGATGCTCGAAATAAAATGGCATCCACCAATTTTCTGCTGTTGGTTTAGGTACGTGTCCTTGAATTATCTATAGAGCTAGATTTCGTCACTCAAGCCAATGTGTAAAATACGCATCAGGTATTTTATCCACCCCTTTGATCAAAGGTAAATAGCCCAGTTAGGGTGGGAGTCTCCGAAATATTTTCTAACGAAAGGACACGCTGACATATGTGTACACTAGAAGGAATTTAAATGTACATAATAAATATTCGTTTTTCATTCGAGATCTATACTTCGTGGGAATAAAAGTGAGATTTGGTAAGAGGAATCTAAATATTTGATGGAGATATCCATCATTATTGTACGACGGACGTTTAAACACCTCTATGTTGTACCAGCTAAATAGGTAAGATATTACAAAAAAAATACATTTTGATGTCATGTTATGAGATAGGCAGGACTACTGGAATGATGAAAAAAAAGACCTCTGAAATGTATTTAATTACAGGCTACCCTTCATATCATAGCATGTTTCTAACATATTTACATACACAAGCCACATATTTTTCACGGTGTAAATAATATTGTTTGTAACAAAGCCTAAATGTGCGTCGGATTGTGACACGATTTTTATCACATTTGACATGTAAGGCGAAATATATATTATAATTGAATACATTCTTCACGTGTAAGAATTGAATAGAAAGATTGGAGTGAAATTCGACTTGGAATAAAAGTGCGCAAAATTGTTGAATAGAAATATACTTAAGTAGCTATTAAGTAAGTAGAGACACTTATTAAATATTTATTTAAGGCAGCGATACCCTAGTGGCGACATACCAACAGTCTGACATGCAGAAGGTATCGGGTTCGAATCCACGGCGCGCACCATTGACTTTTTGGAGTCATGTGCGTATTGAATTGTTCATTATCGCCTGCCCCGTGCCTCGGAGATCACATTATGGCGTCTTGGAGATCTTTGACAGTCGTTGTAGGGCGTCAGTAGCTCTAAACAAAGTGGCACAAGTTTAAACCTTGGAATATCGCTATCCTTTCGGGTTGCGGAGGTCAGACAGGCAGTCGCTCTGCGGAAAAGCTAATATTCTGCCAAATCTGGTTGGACTAGTAAGTAAGCGGACCCACAGGTTGAAACTGGGATAACGCTAGGAGGATGATAATGATGATTACTTTGCGGACACTGGGATCCGAGGCGTAGGTTTTGGATCGCAATCGGGACAGCGTTAGGATGATGATCATGACTTATTAAATATTTAGTACCTAAAACAAACAAACTAAACAAATCTTCTAAAGTAGCTTAATAGTAGCGTTGGCTACAGTACGAGGTACGGGCCAAGCGATAATTAACAATTAACACACACATAACTGCGAAAAGTCTGTGGTGCGCGCCGTGGATTCGTACACTTTACCCACTGCATGGCGGTATGTTGGTATTGGTACACTACCCCATTAGGGTTCACTAGGATATCGCTGCTTCTGTCTGACCAGTAAGAAAATGTGCTCTAGCAAGGAGATTTGCCAGCAGAATGCAGTTATTTTTGTAGTATAAACATCGTCATGCATCATTAGTAATTGTCTATAGTGCCCAGCCTTTGGTTGTGGGATCATACACGTCCATTTACCCGGCCCCTGGAAGAGTAGAGTCATCTTCTCTACTCTACACTTGGGTAACTCCTGTTTGGCGCGTCCACGTCGCGGGGGTGGGCATCTTGCACTCCAGTAGGCCGGGGTGTGAAGATGGCGAAGTTCAGCAGGGACCCAATTGCGGGGTATAACGCAGAGTCCATGCCCAGGGTAACGGGTGAAGACCTCAACGGTGGATTGGGCGGAGACAAGGACTGTCGGTACGGTCAATGCAGCGGAAGGGGCGAGCCACAGAGGCATTGTGTCTGGATCCTGATGGAGGGCAGCGGTAGCCATCAGTACTGTGGTGAAGCGTAAGGAAGTTTAGTCCGGACCGGTTCACTAACATAATACTACAGCCAATGAGTCTGTAGTACCGCGATGTAGAAAGCAACGGGATACTACTACATTATATATTCCCACGAGAGTTGAATGATGAAAAGACAAAGTAATCCAAAAGTACGTTTGCCTGACGATCTGCGTAACGACCGGCGCTATGAGTTTTCCGGGACTTATAGTGTGAAATTTGCTACCGGCCGAGGGAATGTAGGCAACCAGGCTTCCCCCGGAAAGCATGCGACTGGAAGAAGACATATCCAATTGCGCAAGGTCACACGCATAGGCACATGGAATGTACGTGGACTCCTTAATGAAGGTAAATTACACATCCTGGATCATGAACTCCACCGGTGTGGCTCCATTATTACCGGTTTAAGCGAAACGCACTGGAAAAGTAGTGGCCATCGAGACCTGGAGAAACATACCATTTATTACTCAGGAGGCGATACTAGCAGCTACACCGGAGTAGCCATTGCAATCCCCAAACAATGGAAGAAAGCGGTTTTAGGTTGTAACCCGGTCAGCAATAGGATAATAACAATGAAGCTCGGCGCTACACCTACCCGTTGAATCATCCAAGTGTATGCACCTACCAGCGCGGCAAAGGATGAAGATATAGAAAGTTTCTATAACGACGTAGAATCTTCAATAGCAAAAATACCAAGTAGAGAATTGTTAATCATACTTGGTGATTTCAACGCTAAGGTGGGTGATACACGGATGGTGTGGATTTGCGGAATATTGTAGGCAAATATGGACTTGGCCAACGAAATACTCGAGGGGAAAGATTACTCTAATTCGCAGCTGACAACAATTTCACCATAATGAATACAGTATTCCAGCACCACCGTAGACGGTTATACACCTGGACATCCCCTGATGGCAAACACCCGAATCAGAGTGACTATATACTCATAAGATCTAGATGGCGAAGTTCAATTATGAACGCACACACAGTGCCTAGAGCTGATTGTCAATCTGATCACCAACTCCTTGTATGTGACCTCAAACTTAAGTTGCGGAACTCTATACCTCGCAAAAATAAAAATAGACTCGAAATAGTGGACCAAGAGGCAATTATGAACAGGTTGTTGACTGACGACACTACATGGAGGTTAAGAGCACAAGAGAATGACCCTGACTCACTCTGGCAATCAGCAAAAGAGCACATAAAAGAAACTGCACGCTCGACACAGCCCACTAGAACTACAGGCAAACACCAACATTGGATGTCAGACGAGACTTGGCGCCTCGTGGAGTGCCGTCGAGACATGAAAGTCAAAGGTTCGACTGTTCAATATTTAAATTCGATGGGTGCTAAGATTCAATCTTCTTCTCGTAGAGATCGTAATGAACACCTTAAAAAAATCTGCTTAGAGTTGGAAAGAAACGCAGATCGTCACGAAACGAAAGATCTATTTAAGAAGATTCGTTGCATAACTCGTCAGTTTAAACCCAAAACCTGGGCTATTGAGGATACAAATGGAGCAACTGTGACGGAAATTAAGGATATCGTGGGTGTTTGGCAAGAATATTGTGAGAGACTCTTTACAGATGGCAGCACAACACAACCGTGTAACACAAGAACACTTTCAAAAACCGAAATGAGTATCTTGGAACCATCCATACTAAAGAGCGAAATTCGTGCCGCAATCAATCATCTGAAAAGAAACAAAACTGTAGGCGCTGACGACATCCCAATAGAGATATTTAAAGTGATGGGAGAATATGGAGTAGAAATGATGCATGTCATCTGCAATCGCGTATGGGAGACAGAAAAATGGCCACGGGACTGGGCACACTCGGTGTTCATACCATTACACAAGAAGGGATCAACAAAAAATGTAGCAACTACAGACTCATAGCTTTGATTTCCCACGCCAGCAAAGTACTCACACATCCACATCATCAACACCAGACTGCAAGCTTTTCTGGGTCCTGAGATAGCTGTAGAGCAGGCAGGATTTGTCAAGGGTCGCGGAACAAGGGAGCAGATCTTAATTCTTCGACAGATAATTGAAAAGTCTAGGGAATTTAACATCCCATTATATATATGCTTTGTAGACTTTCACAAGGCATTCGATACTGTAAAATGGCATAAACTATGGGACGTACTCAGTCATATGGGAGTACCTGACCACCTAGTTCGTTTGATACGCCGACTGTATGAGGATGAAACTGTGACTGTTCGAATAGACGACATTGACTCGAAAGGTTTTCAAACACATGCTGGTGTCCGGCAGGGTTGCATACTCTCTCCACTCCTATTTAACGTTTACACTGAGTGTATTATGAGAATTGTTCTAGAGCAATGGGACATGGGGGCCTCGGTGGGAGGTCGTAGGATATCAAATTTAAGATACGCCGATGACACAACTCTTCTCGCTCCAACACGAGGAGATATGGAACAGCTATTGACACGTCTAAAGACAACGAGCCTCTCCTACGGACTCGCAATCAACAGAGACAAAACCAAGATGATGCTTGTGGACCGAGCTGAACTAAATCATCCTGATATCCTCACGATTGGCAACTGTGAGGTGGTCCAAAGCTACGTGTACCTCGGCTCCACAATCACGAACAATGGTGGGTGTGAGGACGAGATTCGAAGGAGATGTGCCATCACAAGATCGGCCGTTGATAAGATGAAAAGGGTCTGGTGCAACCGCAATATCACCAAAGCACGAAAGTCCGCCTAATGATAAGCTTAGTCTTTCCTATATTTCTATATGGCGCAGAAACGTGGACAATTCGCCTTAAAGATCGACGCAAAATTGAGGCACTGGAAATGTGGTGTTGGCGGCGACTACTGCGTATTCCCTGAACAGCGATTCGAACAAATACCTCTATCTTGGAAGAACTAAAAATTAAGGAAAGATTATCGTCGACTGTGCAGATACGAATTCTCAAATACTTTGGACACACTGTTCGAAACCAGCACTCCATGGAACGACTCGTTGTTCAAGGGCAAGTAGAGGGTAAGCGGTCACGTGGCCGCTCACCTACGCGTTGGACAGACCTTATAAAAACTGCGACACAAACGTCCATAGTCCAATGTTCCCGAAACGCTGAGGACCGCTACAAGTGGAGACAGATCGCGAGGATTGGATCATGCGATCAGAAATATTTTACATTGTCACTGCATTAATGTGTGGCCTGTTTAATAAGGTGTAAAGTGAAAAATCCTAAGTCTTATATATTTTTATAGATAAGGTTTCTTTCAGACATGTAGTACTACTGTGCTCGGATCGAAGACTGCAAAGTTCTTTAACAACTAGCTCTTAAATTGAATGCCATTTCTTTAATTTTGCTTTCTTAACATTGACAGCTATTGAATTACAAAAATATAAGGGATATTCTCGGTATTATTATTGCGATCCGATACATTTTGAGAACGTGAAGAGAACGTGAAGCTTACTACTCCACTCAAACAAAATTGTAGTAATCCCTCATTCATTGCATCTCATACAACATATCATCCCACACACAAACGTTCAGGAAATGTAACAGGCTATGAGCCCAATAAATCCATCTAAGAAAGCGTATTCAAGTTATCGTACAAGATACTAATAAAACATATTTCACTCAAATTACGCCCGGAATGATGGCTTACAAAATCCAATAAAACTTAAAGGTGTGGCTCATGAATTATAAATCTCCTGAGCCTAAACAAGCTGTATCGATTTCAAACAGGAACATACGCATAACATGTATATAATTATGTCCTTGATGTTTAATCAGATTCTGAATATTTGAATATCTATTCACTGTCAAGGATGTATGGAATACGAGTCTATTTTTGTTGTTCACGGAATATTTCCATCAATATTCTGTAATCATCGTAATCCGTGGTTCGTAGGTATGTGGCGGTATTCCATATTTATGAACTTATGTTTGTCTGACGGTGACAGGAGTGTTGGTTTAGTCTTCGTTTTCTCAAGCGTCAATTTCCGGTATACGAGGCATAAACTGACGATTTCTATGGTATATCTGTTACCCAATGCATATCTAAACTTGATATATAAAGCGAAGCAAGTGATGGCAGTAGTTTTGGTCAAACGTAAGTTAATCCTTCAGTTGAATTGCGTCAAATATCTTGAAACGAAATAAATATCTTCGTTTGAAATGAAATATGTATGCGAGTGTACGACAACCGCGGTAGGTAAGATGTCAGTTTAATACAATAATAAATAATATCATAGGAGTAACCATTGTCATAGGATAACTTAGAGTGTAGGCAGCGATAGTGGAGGGACCGACAAACTGTTAAAATCGACTTCGGGCTCGATTATTGCAATGAAATTATTGAAGGCACGTATCTAAGGGTCCTTAAATACGTCCGTCTATTGTCATCATTTCATGAACGTGTTCCAAATGTATTTGTAATTTCGTACTTGTTTAGAATAGATACTCTCGTGAAGACAACTGTATATCTAACAAACCTAGCATCTTGTGAATGATTGACAGAAAATCTATATAATTTATACCCATTGCATGATTACCATAGCGAACCTCTGAGTGCTCGATAATCGAATATGTAATAGAAGAAGGAAAGTGTCCATTCGTTCAATATCTGATGGATCTGGTCAAGAACTAGTATCTTGTGAATGATTGACAGAAAATCTAAAATATTAAAACCCATTGTATGATAATTACAACGTGGCGAACCACTGAGTACTCGATTATCGAATATCCAATGTAATAGACAAAGGAGAGTGTCCATTCGTTCAATATCTGATGGATTTGGCCAAGAACAGATTCCATTTAGTTTCTAATTATTGTTATGGACCACTTGGGAACCAATCGTTTGTTCATCAAATTGATATTTTGACCTTTACAAGATTAAATTGTTCCAGCCGAAATACGGGCGCTCGAGATAATATTTTGTTCAATGTTTACCTTGGTTTTAGATATTAATATTTCTTTGTGGGACGGGAAATTGAAGAAAAACATTACCTCAGCTTTCTAGTATTCTGTTAATATTGGAATAATCGAGTTTATAAATAAGATTGATTGTTATGAATTAGATTTTTTGTTTGATAGTAAAGCCTAACATAACTTTGAGTATAATATATATCATTTTGCGAAACTTGTGCGCCGGTAATGGTAAAAGCTAGCTAACCGGTTGGATAGTTCTGATACCAGTACGTAAAGCATTGGCAGTGCGTCTGCTTTACCTAAACTCTACAAAAAGCTCCGCTAAACAAATACGATCGCGACTAAACTATTAGCATAGTCGTTATACCTATAATATTTCCGTGAGGTCTGCAGTATATGTTATTCGCTTACCAACCGATTGTATTATAAATAGAAGAAAAAGGAAAGTTAATGTTTTAGCAAATAAAAACAGAATTCTATAGTAAGAGCAATAAACATAGTTAATAAATTAATAATAAACATTTCACACAAAGTGAAAATCTTCCTGAAATACATAAACGGAAACACCATCTAACAAATAAATCAAATATTAGATATAATTATAGATGCTCTAGTTACAAAGTTACCACTCGTTACTCAATAAAACGGTTTGACCAATAAGTTTGAAATTGTATGGACCCAATGAAAACTAAAATTTGAAGTTAAAAAATCGTGTTATATAAAGAAAACGCAATGCATTGGAAATTTTAATAGAAATGAATCAAGTTAGACTCAATTAATTTATAACATAAAACTAATACCTACATCATCATTTAATCTCATGACTTTATATATAAACGTACGATTTATAAACTTTGTCATTACGGAACAAAGCACTGTTTTCAGAATCAGGGGGATAAAATACAAAGTTTACTAAATAGGCCGATTTCGGGTGAACCTCGGCCAATTCTGTTTTTGCCTATGGTATTAAAACGTTGTAAATAAAGTCAGAATTGTAGAACGCGGAAAACATTTCATAATTCAATTTACTTAATGTTTTTTTTGCGGTAGTAAATGTATATTTAGGCTTCGCTCACGTGAACAATCTACCCCAATTAGAAACAATTCACTCCCTTTAAAGGGCAAAGTTTTGAAAACGCTGATTTATGAGTAATGTTTATTTTTAGCTAGGAGTTGCTGTATAGCCCAGTGGAGATACCAACGGACTGCCATGCAGAGGGTATCGGGTTCGAATCCACGGCGCGCACCAATGACTTTTCGGAGTTATGTGCGTATTGAAATGTTACTCCGTGGAAAAGCTAATATTCAGCCAAATCCGGTTAGACTAGTAAGCGGACCCCAGATTGAAACTGGGATAACGCTAAGAGAAAGAAGTTGCTGTATTAAATTAATTGTACCTTTTACCTTCCCTGAAAAATACCTAACTTAGTTTCCAACCCTAATTCCTCCTCATTGACAGATTTATGATGGATATATGCAACGCCTTGGTTCATCACTTGAAATATCACAAACAGCATATAAATTCATAAAGCGGAAGAATAAGTTTAAAATAAATACAAATAAATACGACTAGAAAAGGTAATCAGTGCTAACACGAAATGTTACTTTATTTATAGTACGTGTTCTTATATTGAAATAATACCAAAATATGCTGAAATGATCAAAAATGGTCCTTTAAAAATTACTGTGACATTTAAAGTTATCCGGGTAATTTATATCTACATATTTATCTTACTTTTGAGCCGGCGAGACTGTCAAAAACATGTTCTAAAAATCGATTACAACTTTGAAGTTTTAGGGAGAAGGTTAGTATAATTTGGACCCAATTTCCCAACTTTTTTGCGAATCATGAACTATACCTATATGTATATGTTAGTTGCTAGGTAAGTATAATGTATTTAGCGTCCGTTTCGCTCAAAGTTAGGAGATTTCATTTCAGTAAAGCACCCGTTAGTTTCGACGTTTGTTCACAAAAGAAATATTTTACAGCAAAAAGTTTTAGAATACGGTTTAGGCTTCAAACTCAACAGCATGTTGGTTATTATTATTATTAGGTATACGAGTGTATCTATTAGTCATGTACACATAAGGAGACAGGTGTAAGCGTAGGCTTCCTCAGTTTGTGACTGAATGACTATGCCGCTTCATTTTGTTGTAAACGCAACAGGGCCGCGCCACGCCGACCCAATCCAGCATTTGTCATTCTATTTTCTAAGGTATTTTTAATTATTATCGCATTTAGGTCAGCGCGCGGCGCCCTTATTACCCTAGCGCCTGTGTGCGCCGCCCACATTGCACATAGGGGCGGCTCAGCCCTGAACGCAAGAGTCAACGATTACAGATTTAGCCAAACAGAAAACGCCCATTTCGATGAAAACTAGAGATGATGAGTTCTATTGTTTGGTGTATTGCCTTTGTTAATTATTTAAGTTTCAGATAGACTTATGAAATCGGTGCAGGAATTTAGGAAATCATTAATTATCTTCCTAGGGCTAAGAAAATATGTACCTCGCTCCGAAGCGTTATGACGTAAAAGAAGTACAAACAAACACACTTTCGCATTTATAATATTAAATATGGATATGATTTTAAGGAGAAAACATCGCTTTTGTACGTTAGCGGTCAAGTGTAAGCTTTTTGTATTACCCTTTTTGGTTTTAAATAAGCAGAGATAAATCTTTTAAATAAAATATGACTTAGTATCCGCCCTGTTGGCATCTGAGAACAATGACTAAAGTTAGCATTGAATATAATTTTGGCACAGATTTCCGTCCCTTCCGGTATGGAATTTTGGAAACCCTTTCTTTAATCCTTTCTGTATAATAAGTAACTTTGTGAAAGTGTTGCATAATATATTTACTTATTAAGACAGTGTGCCAAAATAATATTTTTCAGCAGTTTTGTGAAATTATTACCATGCCAATGTTTCGTGTGGCTACGATACACCCACCCTACCTTACTAATATTATAAATGTAGGTAAATGTGTGCTCGATTCGGGTCAAATGGAAAATCTTAACCTAGCACCTAATAGGAACCAAATCATGCGTCATACTCATTTTATTATTTGTTATATTTCTCCAAATATATGTCATATGCGAAGGATCGGATGAGGCCTTCACAAGGGAAACGACCAGTGAATTGATATATTTGTATTTAAAATGATCACTTCATTGCCTCTCTGCAGCTCCGAAAGATGCACCAATAGCTGTCAGAAAATTACAACCTCCAAATTTCTCTTCATTAATGTATCTACCCATTTCAGTTAAAATTAAACCGTGAATTTCCCACAAAATAATTCAGCGATCAATATAGACATTGCCGAGCAACATTAACAAACAATATCCAGCAAATTACTTTCCGTAATTAACGAACGAAGCTCCAACAATCGGAAATGTACAGGAAAAAGTAATTAATAATGAAACAGAAACGATTACAGCGATGAGATAACGCCGCTCTAACTACAAACTCGACAGATTTGAGTCCTGATAATTAAACCGACCAAATTGAAGACGTTTCGGAAGGTCAAGTAAAGTTAGATAAGTTCGGTACATCTAAGTTTTGCAAGATAAACTTCTGTCAGATGATTCGTGGTGCCTTGTTAACAAACTTGCAAACTTGAGTTGATTTTATCTGTGTAATTAACGAACAAGAAGTTAGCTTGCAGTTCAGGTGATAGTGAGACTGAAGACTGGTTGGGACAAATCGCTTTGTTCGTTTGAATATCATTATGAGGTTGAAAGGTTCTACATCTGTTCGGTATAGTTGCAATGATATTATGCTTCAGGCGGTGAATAATGCCAATGACCTTCAACTGAGTGCCCCTGCTATTTCCAATGCCGAGGAGATGGATGAAAATTGATGTTATCAGGTTTTTCTTAGGGAGTTTTATATTAGTAATAATGATATAATAATATGTGGTCAGTGATTCTTCAAAATATGGTATCGAACTCAGCTTTTCATAATTACACAACAAAAATCTAAGAAATATATCTTTATATATATATATTTCTTGTGTGCGTGTGTATGTCACTGATCTCCTCCTAAACTACTGGGGACTGGGGACTTGAGAATGGTTTAGATTCACAATTTAGTCAGCAGTCAATTTAGTAATTTTTAATTTGTGTGTAGTTGTTGATTTTAGAATGTTTCACATTGGAACCGACCGACTGCGCTACCATCGCAGTGTCAAATCTATATTAATAATTAAAGTCAAGGGGTACGGTAGACTCGATCGAAACCTTAACTGAATAATAAAACATTAATAAATAAAGATTTCGAGTCGACAACATATATCCGCAAACTTCTGATTGTCGAGTATTTTGTTATATTCTAATGGTTCTGACAGACAAATCGCAGTCGCCATATTGGCCACTCTAGCAAAACGTCACTAATACCGTTTGCGGGGTTTGCGGATAACTTTTTGAGTACTACCAATGAATACAGATGTAAATATATCCTTTATCTGAGCTCTTTGGTACTACCTACCTACTAAGACTTAGACTAAGTACTTTGTGTGTGTAAATACTTTTTGCAGTTATATTTTAAAAACAGTTAAAGCGACAGTTATAGAAGTATCCGCCCAATAAAGGAGATTTGTGTTATCCCGAACATAGATGATATACTATAACAAGAGAACCCCGAATAATACGCGAGCGAAGCCGCGGGCAAAAGCTAGTTTCAATATAAAAACCTTCAAAGGCAAAAATAATAAAGGAATTAACTAAAAGGTAATTTATATACAAATTCCTACAAATTTCGGATTAAGGCAAGATAAAGCGCAAATTGTGTTTATTTAATATTTCTTCAATTTAATCACAATGAATGTCCAATTCGTGTTCCGCATACCCTCTTTCGAAACAAAAACACCGCTCCCATTATACCTACAGGCTTCTCAGCAGTTACTAATAAATTTCGTTAGGATTACGTGGGTCTGTGAGACCCCTGATATTGGCACATTTGCTGTTATCTCGCGCAATTTATCCTGCTAGCTCATACGGAAGCCCAACTCAAACTAACGAAGTCTTTTGGGGCATATGTACTATAGAAACCTCATTAAACTAAGTCCTATATTAGTAACATTAATAAAACGGTTCGGATTCTTAGATGCCCAATTCCTGGAAATAACATTAATTTAAATCATTTATATAAACGAAAAAAGGTAATCACTTATTCGACTAATGAGGCTGGCAAAAAATATAGCAAAAGTATACCCATGTTTTTTGTACGATAATGTTTAATACGTACGTAGGAGTAGGTACCTATAACATTAATAATCTTTCGTAACACGTAAATTGTTTATTAATTTCTTCGGAGGGATATATCTTTTCCTTTGATTTATGAGTTTCCTGTCAAGTTCTTAGAACGTTATTAATATTCTTTGTACAAATATGAGCGATGTTTTGATGAAATATAATTAATGTTGATTCAAACTTGTTCTTTCTAGAATGGTAACCATGTAAGTTTGAAGAGAAAAGTAGATACATGATTAGATTGACGGAGATAGAAGATGAATCGAAAAACACCAATATCGCGTAAAAACGTGCTCGAACAAACACTTCTATACAAGTGATTCACTGCGCAAACTCTAACTTCGCACTCGCACTCGTAAATATCAAACAACACATCTCAACTCAACTCACATTTCCCGTATAAGCCCGTAAAGTTTACTAAATCGTTGCCTCTGTAGTTTGTAATAGAAATTATAAATCATTTGTTAGTGAACTGTTTTCCATACCTACGCAACAAAGCTCATTGTTGTATTAAGTTGTGGTTTCAACAGGAATTTGCAGCCATGTTCGTGAATAAGTGGATTAAATTCTAACTTGCCAAGTCCACTCAAGTGCTTGTAGTTTGTGAAATCTTTGGAAATTATTCTCTGCTTGGTTTGTTTGTGGCACTCGCTTGAGTGTCGTCTGTCTTTGTTTTTCTCTGTGTTGTGTTCGAAATTATCATCTAGGAGGGTTAATAGCACTGTGTGTTACTGTATTCATTTAATACAGGAGACTAGGTACATTGATTTTGAATTCCATTTCATGATACATTTTCATGAATATTGTAATATCAGTTTTATCATTGATGTTAATTCTGCCCTGCAGAATATTAAGTTGTTGATAGTTTTAGTACTTATGTGTTAAATCAATATGCTTTTCAACAAATCATGCTCAATTTACGATGTAATTAGATGTACGTAGATGTCAAATACATATTTATCTTAGAGATAAGGTAATACACAGCCAAGTTATCAGAAATAGACATCCCAGGCGACTTTGTTATTTTTAAAGACATTCACGTATCAAGAGGACAAAATTACTAAATATGTAATACATTGCCCGCTTGAAATCAGCTGCAAATATTCGGGAATAAATAATGTAATAAAAGCGAAAATAAAAATATATAATTATAATATGTGACTACAGTTACAACGACATTCAACCTGTGACCGCTGCCGATGCTACCCGTCCGAAACATAGGGCAGTAAGTGTTTGTACCTTATGAATCAAGTTGTCAAAACACGTGATTAGGTGCCACTCTCACATTACCAAATAATTATCAAATAAAAGTCGAGAGTTCTATATTATTGCAATGTATAATGATGTTTGTGAGCCCTATTCCGTGTGCCTTTTGACCTTCTTTCCTTTTTTGTTACATTCATTCGGAGAAAAACATTTTGGTAAAGTGTCGCTCCTCCGCCTCCGCCTGACATAATGTGGTTTCAATCGTTTAATCTCGGAGGCTCTCGGAACCGATTCGGTTCGTTATCGGGAAAGGTTCGCAAGGCCACTGCAGACCACGACACCACGACAATGATAGATGGGCACGCTTGATGAATTGCTCACGAGATACAAATATAGACTGGAAAATATCACATACTTACTCACAAACTTTGTAAGTTTCGCCAATGAGATACCAGATGATATACCAGATACGGTATATCATCTGGTATCTCATTTGCGAAACTGACCAGCTACGGGTTTTGATGTCACAGTTTGTGTTATTAACAAAAGTAGGAACTTAAGAGGTTATTTTTTGCTGAATTAAACTTGTTTTAACAAATAATGTTATCTATGAAGCGTACATAATGCACTACTATGTTTAGCCTCGAAATTAGGTATCATATCTCGATTTTGGGACACATGAAAAAATTATATTTAGGTACAGACCAAAATTCTGCACTTAAATTACATGTGTATTGCAGCAATGGCTGCAATGCAGTGATCAAGCTGCTTTTTCGTGATGTAAATTCATGAATCCTAATCTTCCAAACATTTTTATTACAAGTTGCATCAAGACGATAATACAGTAAAATGCAAAGATCTAGTAAAAATTCAATATTATCAGTCAAGACCCTAGTATTATATGGTTTATATCGTTTCTCAGCGTCAGCCCATTAACAGAGTCTGTTCAACAAAAACAAATTGAGATGAGCTCCGACTTTTTATCGTTTATCTTGAAAACTGTGTCGAGAATGTAAGGATATTGATGTACATTCACTCATTCCATTCAGCCTTATAATATATTTTAAGTAATCAACTTACATCTATTTTAAGTGAACCTTGAATGATGTATTTGTTAAAGTAAATTTTCTTTTCAAGGAAGTTATTAAAATGGAAGCTAAAAATAATCACTGAGCATTAAAATTTGATCAACAAAATACGGATTAAAACTTGAATGGAAATATCAGGTACTTAAGGACTTACTTTAAATATTTAAGGTATTATTTGAGTGAATCTTTTTGTGGAAACGTTTAAGGTAAAAAGTAGGAGTGGTAAAGTTTCTAAGCCTTCTATATAAATGGTATATTGAAGATACCTCACCATCGACCGCGATAACGAATGTAAAACTGATTCTAATTATATATAGACGGGAATTAACGCGAACGTGCAAATTAGGTATTTACATACCTTATTTTGCTTGACGTTTCGAGACGGTTGCACGTCCCGTGGTCGCAAGCTGACTGGTGTGGTGATGTCACGTCTCCGAGTGCGAGGTAGAAGATTCTATTTCTACCCTCGGGTCGTTGATATTCGAAGTGCCGGCGCAAAAAAACACTTTGAAGAAAAGGCGCTTAGCAGCGGGCCCAAGACCATCAGGCTTTGGAAAAGATACGTGGACGACATCTTTAGTATCGTAAAAGGAGGTAAGCAGGAAGTAGATCAATATGTGCAACACCTTAACTCCATTCATCCGAAAATGAGGTTCACCTACGAAATGGAAACTGACAGATCGTTGTCATTCTTGAATGCCAAAGTGACTGTGAGACCAGATGGGTCCTTAACACACTGCGTATACCGGAAGCCTACGCACACAGATAGATACCTGCACGCCATGTCGCACCACCACCCTCGACACCTGCAATCCGTTGTGTCGTCACTAAAAAAACAGAGCACTTGACCTATGTGACCCTGAGCATTTGAAGCTAGAGCTAGACCATGTTCAGGAGGTACTTAGGAAGAACGGATACCAGGTACAACGACGAGTGACACGGCCTATCAAGCGCGATAAACATCCGGCGGTAAATAGACAACCGACCTACATGCCCTACATTAGAGGTGTTACGGATAAAATAGGACACAAGTTAAAAAACTACTCCATTCCGACAGTATTTACACCAGGGGCCAAAGTATACAACATGGTGGGCACACCAAAGGATGTTCTACCGCTACAAACCCCAGGTGTCTATAAAATCAACAGCTGCGGAAGCTCTTACATAGGGCAAACGAAGCGGACTATCGCTGAACGTATAAAGGAGCACATCGCAGCTGTAAAGAACCGTCAAACGAACAAATCGGCGATTGCGGAACATTTACTTCAATCGGGCACCAATCACTGGATTGAATTTCATCGTCCACAAGTCCTCTCCACGGAACGCCACTTTTACCCAAGAGTTGTGCGTGAAGCGATTGAAATCAGAAAACATAAAAAATTTCAATCGGGAAGAGGGCTTCAAATTGTCATCGGCGTGGAATCCTGTGATTCGGCTAACAGCACCCCACTTTAACGCGCAGACAGCGAATGTTCAATATACAGATACGGGTAGTGTGTTTTGCGCCGGTACTTCGAATATCAACGACCTGGGGGTAGAAATAGAATCTTCTACCTTGCACTCGGAGACGTGACATCGCCACACCAGTCAGCTTGCGACCACGGGACGTGCAACTGTCTCGAAACGTCAAGCAAATTAAGGTATGTAAATACCTAATTTGCATGTTCGCGTTAATTCCCGTCTATGTATAATTATATTCTTAAACATGCAACACGAGTGTTTAAAAGTTTCTAAAACTGATTCATAAAATACATTGGTATTTAAAAATAAAGATTTCATAAAATACCAGTTGTATGTAGATTGCTACATACAACTGGTATTTTATGAAATCTTTATTTTTTCCAGAGAGTGCCTGCCGGCTGACCTCTGTAACCTAAAAGAAGACATTCTATTGATAAGATAGGAAGGCACAGGGTCTCCGTAAAACTGACAGTGATTCTTGTGACAGTCTCTGCCAATGATATTACAAATAAGAGGTAGATACGTTACTTACGTAGTAATAAATCCGTAGAAACAGTATACTAACGCACACATCGATAACTCCAATATTTATTTTATTTTCGGTTGACAAGATGTGTCACTTTCACTTTGACGCCGCGCCGGCTCGCTCTTCACAAACACAGTCATATGTCAGACTTGCCAACTGGCTTATGTTTAGCGTCCTGCTAGGTGTACCAAAACGCCTATAACATAACGCCTATACAAAAATAAGTAAATACTTCTTTTTACTTTTGTAACATCATTGGTCTCTGCCGTATAGAATATCGAACAGATTCTACTGGTTATGTCAAACTTTATTTGAGACTAAGATCCTCCATTCTATAGTAGCTAAGTAACACTGATGTACCAAGGAAGTACACTCATCCACCTTATAGCAAATGGTTATTGTAACGTATTAATTTTTATGAGATTAGGAGTCCCGCGAGGATCACTCTCTCCAAAAATGGTCCACGTTTCTACCAAAATAGATCGACCAAAATAGACGCATGAATGAAGAACCATTAATCACAAGAAAATCGGCAAAGGGCGAGTTGGAATTGCGCAGCAAGCGTTCCGAACCATTACCTATAGAAACGACAACAATAAACATGTTTTTTGTATGGGAGTCCCTTAATATTTGCTTTTTTTATTTTTTTGTGTTTTTGTTTTAGCGACAGCAACAGAAATGCATAATATTTACGTGGGCAAATTTCATGTGTGTTCCTAAAACGATTCATGAGATACAGGTAGCTGGTACCTGGTGACAGATGGGCAGACAGACATATGAATGTACAGACGGACGGAGAGCGAAGTCATAGTAATAGTGTCGAAACGGGACCCCTTAGGTACAGACTACGGAACCCTAAAATGGGAAGACATTTTCTACTCCATATATAAACACAGTACGCGTAATTTAATACTAGGTATCTCTCAAATAAACATTGAGTAACTCAGAACTGATGTAATCTCCCACTGTTACTTAATGGAGGAGAAGATAATTTGTACGTAATTCGGAAGTAAACAATTTACCGTTCCGAAGGTTCTACCGAAGGAGGGTAGTAAATAACTCACATTCAAACATTCACTGAATTAAGGGAGCGTGATATTATTCATGCGGCCATCATTTTTCTACAATCATATTAGCAAGCAAGAGCTACTCTGGAGTTTTATAATTCTGATGAGTTTTAGTATACGTAGCACACGCCTTTTTTGAATATTCGACATTAGGGCACTGTTGCAAGCGCCGTGTTCATGAATGTACTAAAAGAGGAGCATTAATTGTTGTTATTATGTAACCTTTAAAATGCATAAACATAATCCGTTATTGTCATGAATATAAATAATTATCAAACGTAACATTTCATATGGAAAAGTTATAATGTAGTTACACATTATATTCAGTGACAACTGACGTATTCACACAAATACACATTAGAAATCGAAAATTCTCACGAAATTAGCATCAGTAGGTACGTACACAAATCTTGCGAATATAAAGTCTCTTACGAGAGCGGGATATTTATTTTTTAATAACTTCCACGTCTTTGGATCCTCACTTCATCATTTCACTCGTGATTGAGCCATACGCCTCCTTGAAATATAATAAAAAACGTTTATATACACATGCAAGTATCTGTCTTCTATCAAGGAGAAACGCGCGGGAACACTCATTCCATTTCCTCGAGGGATATTGAAGAAAATTATTTTCTATTTCAAGTCACCTTATAGTAGTGGAAAGGGATCTCTGCCTTTTCGCCGAAAATTGTTCAGCCGATTATCACTTGCCAACTAACATTTCGCAGAATTTTATTTCGCAGAATAATCATTCGCCAACTTGTGATATAATTTTGTTTTTATTTCCCAACCTCACAGTTGCCAACTTTACGTTTGGTCTTCCTTTTATTGTCGCAGTTCTAACCTAACCGATTTAGCATATTTAAATGCCCTGTGTAGTGAAATAAAAGCGATTTGGTTCTGGTACTTCATCGGCCGCTGCCGCGGCACGCTCGCTTCGCTCGCTCGGCTCGTGCATTGTGGTCGCAGTTCTAACCTAACCTAACCAGCCATTGTTTCAGTTGACGTGCATTGTTTATCAGCATACTAACCTAACCTAACCTAACCGATTCCTTTCGATTTCACCTGAACTTCCCGAAACATCACCTGAACAGACGAAATATTATTCGTCTAAAAGTTGTCTGGCCTAATAATTTGACAAAAGATAAATGCCCCAAACGTTTTTTGTCATTACAATAATCAGCTTGTCATACAAAAATTTGACAATCGTTAGTCGTCAAAGTGAAAAATAGGCGAAACGTTGGTTGGCAAAATAATATTCGGCGAAAAGGCAGGATCCCCGTGGAAAGACCTAACAATCTACATACATTAGGAATCTCTTCACCTAAACTGAAAATTCAGATAGCGTCAAGTGAAGTTGAATTTATTAAATTCAGTAAGAAATTCTGCGTTGATTTTAAGGTTATTTCGTGATTTGGAGGCAGGCGAAGCCACTCGCTGCTTTCGCTATAAGTGATTAAATTTTATTATAAATCATCTGAGTTAAGGCTGTTTTAATTTACGCCATTACGTGGCGTGGGACGTCGAGGCACAGATTAATAATAACTTGTGTGATGCTGACGATGTTAAACATTGAATAGAAACTCATATATATGTGTTTTGCTCGTACGAAATCATCATCATCATCATCATCATCAGCCTTTAACGGTCCACTGCTGGACTAGGCCTCTCCTTTGAAAGGAGGAATTGGCCTACTATACCACGCTGGCCAAACGGGTTGGTATAGGGTTTGTATAAAGTTTTCCTTCTCTTACAGTGCTGTTCTTTGCAAAATATGCTCCCTCTGTCGGCTCTTACGACACCCATGGGATGATATGTGGTGGTGACATTCCGTATTCTTAATCCGTCACCACACGGACTACGAAATACTTATACCTAAATTTACGTTTAATATTCTAACGCATACCTTAAGTAGTTGGATAGAATCAGTAACTTTTAGCTCGCTTTGCTTTTCACATAGGTATTATTCAATTTTCAAAACATGAAGATGTGTTATGTATTATAGAGTTCAAAGCCATTTCACAGCACGAATGACAACTTCGCTATAGGTGAAGATTTCAACAATTAAATTTTATAACAAAAATGTAACTTTTTTTTCTGCGAAAACAAAGGTTTTTAAATTTTAGTTTCACAATGTGGACACATAAAACTTGGCGTGTCCAGATGACGAAATAATATGAGATACTTATTAAAAGTTTCATCAACCAGACACACTTGTGTCCAGTACTTTGTGTCGAGTTGGTGAAGGACGCCGCAAGACAAGTACAGAAGTCGATAATTAGTGTAAAAGCTCGATACGCAATTCAAAGGACAATTTATAATTATGTACTTAGAGTAGGTAATTTTTCTTGAAATATATTAACATCAGGGAATTCTCATTCGTAATGCCTACTCGAGTTATTTAAGCCAAAATTCTCGTGCCTCTACTTTAGTACCTAAGTATGTTGTATATTATATTCTTCAGTGGGTCACCGGTTAAGACATTCACAAACTGTGATGGAGTACAACCGACATTGTCAAGACCAACCGCAATTTATATGAAAGCATATAAATATTTGAATAGGTAACCTTTTTCCGCAACACGTAAAACTTTGCAAAATGATTTTACTGCGTATCAGCGTAGCAACGCCTGAAATACATACCTTCTTACCTACGTACTTACCTTTAACTCAACCTAATCTCAGCCGTAGCTACATAGCTATTTGACCGATTTTAGTTTGCCAGCGAAATAAATGACGGATATGAGCGAACTTGCGATAGGATATCATTCGATATCTTGAGATTGACACTTCTTATTACATCAGATGCCATAAAATCATAGGTTTCGTTCTGTTGGCTTGTAAATATTTATGTTTATTTTAATAATAATGACGCATAAACTAAAATATGCGCAGTTGGTAGTTATTGGCACCTGTTTGGTACTTATTATACGAGCGAGATATTTTGAAATGTAAATGGTTTAAGCAAAGTGCTAACTGAAACGATCACAATAAATGCGAAGTGACTGATTGACAGAAGATGACTATTTTCTTCTTAGTGACTAGTGTTACTCATATTCGTTTTCAATAGTAATAGTTTTTGAGGCCGTATATAGTGATAGGCATATCTGTGACAAGACATTCTCCAGCATTCAGCCTGGCCCTGATTATAGGTACAACGGATTTAATTAAATAAATTTCAAACTAAGAATATGGCTAAAGCGGCTTTCATAGCGGTTCCGATATACGCTTCTATCAGAATTACAAACAAAAAGACACCAATATCACGTAAAAACGTGCTCGAACAAACACTTCTATACAAGCGGTTCACTGCGCAAACTTTCACTTCGCACTCGCACTCGTAAATATCAATCAACACACCTCAACTCACATTTCGCGTATAAGTCCGTAAAGTTTACTAAATCGTTGCCGCTGTAGTTTGTAATAGAAATTATAAATCACTTGTTAGTGAACTGTTTTCCATACCTACGCAACAAAGCTCATTGTTGTATTAAGTTGTGGTTTCAACAGGAGTTTGCAGCCATGTTCGTGAATAAGTGGATTAAATTCTAACTTGCCAAGTCCACTCAAGTGCTTATAGTTTGTGATATCTTTGGAAATTATTCTCTGCTTGGTTTGTTTGTGGCACTCGCTTGAGTATCGTCTGTCTTCGTTTTTCTTTGTGTTGTGTTGGAAATTATCATTTAGAAGGGTTGATAGCACTGTGTGTTATTGTATTTATGTAATACAGAAGACTAGGTACATTGATTTTGAATTCCATTTCATGATACATTTTCATGAATATTGTAGTATCTGCAGAATATTATTTTGACTGCTTCCGTGGTCCGGTGGATAGCGCATGCGACTGTTGACCGAAGGTTCGGGTTCAATTTTCGGGTCGTGCAAAAGTGTTACTGGGTTTTTCCGAATTCTCAGTAGCAGCACGGAGTCTGATGATGTGCCAGGTAACGGCAATAGGCTCGCCCCCTATTACGCGTGACCTAAAAATTCATGGCGAAATGTAGATGTAATTTTACACCTCTGCCTACCCCTTCGGGGATACAGGCGTGAGTCTATAAAAAAAATAGGTACATTGATTTTGAATTTCATTTTATGATACATTTCATTAATATTGTAATATCAGTTTTATCATTGATGTTAATTTTATTTATTTATTTATTAGGTTTGCTAACAGTCCATACATTTCATACAGTTTTGTCTTAAAATTAACTTAAATACTAGACTTAAATATACGACCAATTATAAGCAAGTTTTAGTAGGTACTTATGTGTTAAATCAATATGCTGTTCAACAAATCGAAGAGGACAACATTACTAAATATGTAATACATTGCCCGCTTGAAATCAGCTGCAAGTTTTCGGGAATAAATCATGTAATAAAAAACTGCTTGAGAGGTGTCAAGGGACATGATGAATGTGGATGGAACGAAGTTCCTTTCGATTAATTAGTGAAGGAGAATTGTAATAATTTTTTAATTTTTGTAAGTTATAATAATATTTTTTTTTATTAACAAATGTAAATTAATATAAACTAAATCAGTAGGCTCAATTTTAGTAATAATTGTTAATTTTACAAAAAATGTGCCGTTCGCCATCATGTCATCCCCAAATAAATGTCATTTACGTTATCAGAATGCGTGATAGCCCCGAAAATTATACCCATAATAATTTTATTAAAAATGTCCCGTCCGTCATCTTGGATTCCCAAATAGATTTCATTTTCGTGACCAGAATCCATAAAAACCCCGAAAATGATACCCATATTAATTTTATTAAAAATGTCCCGTCTGCCATCTTGGATTCCCAAATAGATGTAATTTTCGTGATCAGAAAGCATGAAAACCCCAAAAATGATACCCATATTAATTTTATTAAAAATCTCCCGTCCGCCATCTTGGATTTCCAAATAGATGTCATTTTGTGACCAGAATCCATAAAAACCCCGAAAATTATACTCATATTCATTTTATTAAAAATGTCCCGTCCGCCATCTTGGATTCCCAAATAGATGTTATTTTCGTGACCAGAATCCATAAAACCCCGAAAATGATACCCATATTCATTTTATTAAAAATATCCCGTCCGCCATCTTGGATTCCTAAATAGATGTCATTTTCGTGACCAGAACATGATGCTTGCTTTCTATAAGAGAGAGAGAGAGAGACAGACAGAGAAATATGCGCACGCCGCACGGCTTACAATAGCTTACTATAGTAAAAAGTGTCGTTACAACTTTTCGTCTTAATTTTTCCGTCTAGCCCCCTTCCGCAACGCGCGATAAGGAAATTCGTTCCAAAAGCGAAAATAGAAATACATAATTATATGAGACTACAGTTACAACGACGTTTAACCTGTGACTGCTACCGATGCTACTCATCCGAAACATAGAGCGCATGTTTGTGCTCCTTGGTTTGTACCTTATGCATCAAGTTGTCAAAACACGTGATTAGGTGCCACTGTCACATTACCAAATAATTATCAAATAAAATTCGAGAATTCTATATTATTGTAATGAATAATGATGTTTGTGAGCCCTATTTCGTGTGCCTTTTGACCTTCTTTCCTTTTTTGTTACATTCATTCGGAGAAAAATATTGTGGTAAAGTGTCACTCCTCTGTCTCACGTGACATAATGTGGTTTCAATCATTTAATCTCGGAGGCTCTCGGAACCGATTCGGTTCGTTATCGGGGAAGGTTCGCAAGGCCACTGCAGACCACGACACCACGACAATGATAGATGGGCACGCTTGATGAATCGCTCACGAGGTATTCTGACACACGACTTAAGACGATATAAAAACGATATCGGCATTGGAGTTTTTTTATTTTCTGAGTTTAAAATTTTCGTTGTTAATACAAATATAGACTGTCAAACATACTTACTCACAAACTTTGAAAGTTTCGCCAATGAGATACCAGATACGGTATATCATCTGGTATCTCATTGGCGAAACTGACCAGCTTCGGGTTTTGATGTTGTTGTTTGTGATCACAGTTTGTGTTATTACCAAAATTAGGAACTTAAGAGGTCTTTTTTTTGCTGAATTAAACTGGTTTTAACAAAATAATGTTATCTATGAAGCGTACATAATGCATAACTACGTTTAGCCTCTAAATAAGGTATCATATCTCGATTTTGGGACACATGAAAAAATACTATTTACAGACCAAAATTCTGCACTTAAATATACATGATCGAGCTGCTTTTCCGTGATGTAAATTCATGAATCATAATCTTCCAAACAATTTTATTACAAGTTGCATCAAGACGAGAATACAGTAAAATGCAAAAATCTAGTAAAAATTCAATATAATCAGTCAAGATAATATGGGCTGATGCTGAGAAACGATATAAACCATATAATACTAGGGGTATTATATGGTTTATATCGTTTCTCAGCATCAGCCTGTTAACAGAGTCTGTCCAACAAAAACAAATTGATCGGAGATGAGCTCCGACTTTTTATCGTTTATCTTGCAAACTGTGTCGAGACTGTAACGAGATTGATGTACATTCACTCATTCCATTCAACCTTATAATAGATTTTAAGTAATAACTTACTTCTATTTTGAGTGAACCTTGAATGACGTGTTTGTTAAAGTAAATTTTCTTTTCAAGGAAGTTATCAAAATGGCAGCCAAAAATAATTAAGGAGCATTTAAATTTGATTAACAAAATACGGATTCTTAAAGACTTACTTTAAGTATTTAAGGTATTATTTGAGTGAATCTTTTTTAACAGTGATGACTTAGTAGAAAAGTTTAAGGTAAAAGTAGGAGTGGTAAAGTTTATAAGCCTGAGGGCCGATATTTCAATCGTCAGTTAAAAGATAACAAAACAATAAAACATAACACTTACAAATTAAAAACTACGGTTGTGGATAAAGTAGATCAATGATGTTACGTACTTTTCAATTTAGCCCGGTTACAGTTTATCTGGCAAGTAAATTTTAACTGACGATTGAAAAATCAACCCTAAGTCTATATAAATGGTATATTCAAGATACCTCACCATCGACTGTGATAACTAATGTAAAACTGATTTATAAAATACCAATCAAAATAAAACTGGTATTTTATGAAATCTTTATTTTTTCCAGAGACTGCCTGCCGGCTGACCTCCGTAACCTAAAAGAAGGCATTCTATTTATAATAAAGGAAGGCACAGAGTCTCCGTAAAACTGACAGTTATTCTTGTGACAGTCTCTGTCGTATAGAATATCGATCACATTCTACTGGTTATTTCAAACTTTATTTGAGACTAAGATCCTCCACACTATAGTAGCATAGAGCATAGATATTTATTTATAGAGATGTTTTTCTTATTGCCGCTTTTAAGACAAACTTTCTGCGACCCAAATTGCCGCTTGGCGGCGTAACTGTCGCGTGAGTGTCAGTGCAACAGCTGTCTATTTCTTACGCCAAAGCAATGCAAGACAGATGGCGAAAGACGCTAGCGCCGCCAACGGCGCCAACTATGAACTACACTAATGACAGCCGTCAATACGCCAACTTTAATCGGCACATGACATCCTTAAGAAATAAGCTTCTTTAATGTAAATCATCTGTATTCATTGATAGTAGCTAAGTAACACTGATGTACCAAGGAAGTACACTCATCCAATTTATAGCAAATGGTCATTGTAACGTATTAACGTTTATGAGATTAGGAGTCCCGCGACGATCACTCTCTCCAAAAATGTTCCATGTCCACGTTTCTACCAAAATAGATCGACCAAAATAGACGCATGAATGAAGAGCCATTAATCACAAGAAAATCGGCTAAGGGCGAGTTGGACTTGCGCAGCAAGGGTTCCGAACCTATAGAAACGACCACTAACAAACATGTTTTTTGTATGGGAGTCCCTTAATATTTGTTTTATTCTGATTTTTAGTGTTTTTGTTTTAGCGGTAACAGAAATGCATAATATGTGCAAATTTCATGTGTGTTCCTAAAACGATTCATGAGATACAGGTAGCTGGCACCTGGTGACAGATGGGCAGTTAGACATATGAATGTACAGACGGACGGACAGCGAAGTCATAGTAATAGTGTCCAAACGGGACCCTTAGGTACGGAACCCTAAAATAAGATGACATTTTCTACTCCATACATAAACGCAGTACGCGTAATTTAATACTATCTCTCAAATAAACATTGAGTAACGCAGAACCGACGTAATCTCCCACCGTTACTTAATGGAGGAGAAGATAATTTGTACGTAATTCGGAAGTAAACAATTTACCGTTCTGAAGGTTGTACCGAAGGAGGGTTGTAAATAACTCACATTCAAACATTCACCGAATTAAGGAAGCAAGATATTATTCATGCGGCTATCATTTTTTTTGGAATCATATTAGCAAGCAAGAGCTACTCTGGAGTTTTATAATTCTGATGAGTTTTAGGATACGTAGCACACGCCTTTTTTGAATATTCGTCATTACGGCACTGTTGCAAGCGCCGTGTTCATGAATATACTAAAAGAGGAGCATTCATTGTTGTTATTATGTAACCTTAAAAAATGCATAAACATAATCCGTTATTGTCATGAATATAAATAATCATCTAACGTAACATTTCATGTGGAAAAGTTGTGACGTAGTTACACATTATATTCAGTGACAACTGAAGTATTCACACAAACACACATTAGAATTCGAAATTTCTCACGAAATTATCATCAGTAGGTACGTATACAAATCTTGCGAATATAAAGTCTCTTACGAGAGCGGAATATTTATTTTTCAATTACTTCCACGTCTTCGGATCCTCACTTCATCATTTCACTCATGATTGGGCCATAAGTTGGGCAATAAAAAACGTTTACTTACACATGTATCTGTCGTCTATTAACCCTTTCTATACGGGGCTTCAAAAGCAATGTCATCGCTCAATTCGGGGGTTTTTTTGCGCGCGAGCGTAATATGCTATGTTTTCATTTGGCTATATCTCTTCAAATATAATACCTAGACACATGAAATTTTGTACACTTGTTTATTATTTCAATCAGCTTTGAAGTATATTAGTTTTATTCAAATTCCTTTACTAATTTCCACATTATAGCCAAAAATTGAGGGTAAGAAGTTATCACTGTTTTTGTCCAATCAACACTTAATTTTAAGAGAATTTACATTTAAAATCACGACAAAAATATTTTCTAACACATTTGTCAACAAAAACACTGAATTTAGCCAAAAATATTCAATAAAAACTTAGTTTTAAAACAATCAAGGTTACGTTATAACTTTTGGCGCATAATAGTGATGTGCATGTATCGATACAGCGGTCGATGAATCCGCGTTGTGACGTGGTTAATTTCATAAATGCCTAGTATAGGGATAAAGAATAAAGAACAATGTATTTTATCTTTAAGCATATTTTAATTACGTAATCTTTACGTAAAAAATATTTGTAAAATAGCTAAAATATATCGAATTATGCTAAGAAACCTATAATACTCACATAAAAACTGCGACGATAATTTCTACACAACACTAAATGCCGCCATTAGAGTTTAAACTTTTTGACATGTCATAATACGGGTGGCACCAATAGTTGCCAGTGAAAACAGGGTAATTTTTGATTTTAATTTATTTGCATGCCATCTATGGCAATATATTTATACTTTTTTTAAGTAAAAGACTGTTTTATCGACTTAATATACTGACCTTTAACTCAAGGGAAAAAGGTATAGTTTTGAAAATATAACGGATTAAAGGAGGCCCTTTCTCAAATCAACAATAGTCGCCACCCATATTCAGAGATGACATCGCTAAATCAACTATAGATGTCACCCGTACACAAAGGGTTAAGGAGAAACGCGCGGGAACACTCATTCCATTTCCTCGAGGGATATTAAAGAAAATTATTTTCTATTTCAAGTCATCTTATATTCGTGGAAAGACCTAACAATCTACATAAATTAGGAAACTCTTCTCCTAAAGTGAAAATTCAGATAGCGTCAAGTGAAGTTGAATTTATTAAATTCAGTAAGAAATACTGCGTTGATTTTAAGGTTATTTCGTGGTTTGGAGGCAGGCGAAGCGACTCACTGCTTTCGCTTTAAGTAATTAAATTTTATTATAAATCATCTGAGTTAAGGCTGTTATAATTTACGCCATTACGTGGTGTGTGACGTCGAGGCACAGATTAATAATAACTTGTGTGATGCTGACGATGTTAAACATTGTATAGAAACTCATATGTATGTATTTTGCTCGTAAGAAATACTTATGGAAAAATTTACGTTTAATATTCTAACGCATACTTAAGTAATTGGATAGAATCAGTATTTTTTAGCTCGCTTTGCTTTTCACTTAGGTAATTAATAGGCCATTTCACAGCACGAATGACAACTTCGCTATAAGTGAAGATTTCAGCAATTCAATTGTATAACAAACATGTAATTATCAATTTTATTTGCGAAAACATAAATGTTCTTAAATTTTAGTTTCACAATGTGGACACATATAATCCTTGGCGTGTCCAGATGACGAAATAATATGAGATACCTACTTACTTAAAGTTTCATCAACTAGACACACTTGTGTCCAGTACTTGGTGATGAGTTGGTGAAGGACGTCGCAGGGCAAGTACGGAAGTCGATAATTTGTGTAAAAGCTAGATACACAATTCAAAAGACAATTTATATTTATTTATTTAATTCTTTATTGTACACCAGTAATTACAGAACCAAGTACAGTAAAATACTTATATACTAATAATGGTAAGTACAAGGGCGGTCTTATCGCATAATGCGATTTCTACCAGACAACCATGGACGGACAGTATCGACTAAATGGACAGGTAGTATGCGGGCGTACAATACTAAGACTAAAACAAGCTACTTAAATCTAAAATTAACCTAACTAAACTAAATTAATATAAACAATATTTATATATAATTACATACATACATAAATAATATATACATAATACATATAACAAGTATATAAATAAATATATATATTTTACATACATATATACATACATTATGTATATTTTACATACATGTAACAGTATTGGTTGTTGTTACAGTACATTTATAATTATGTAGGTACTTAGAGTAATTTTGCTTGAAATGTATTTTTTATCAGGGAATTCTCATTCGTAATGCCTACTCGAGTTCTTTGAGCCTAAATTATTCTTGCTCCTCTACTTTAGTACCTAAGTATGTTGTATATCATAATTATTCTTCAGTGGGTCACCAGTTAAGACATTCACAAACTGTGATGGAATACAACTGACATTGTCAAGACCAACCGCAATTTCTATGAAAGCATATAAATATTTGAATAGGTAACCTTTTTTCCGCAACACGGAAAACTTTGCAAAATGATTTTACTGTGTATCAGCGTAGCAACGCCTGAAATACATACTTAATACCTCCTTACCTTTAACACAACCTAATTTCTACCGTAACTTCGTGGATATTTGACCCATTTTCGTTTGCCAGCGAAATAAATGACAGATATGAGCGAACATGCGATAGGATATCAGTCGATATCTTGAGATTGACACTTCTTATTACATCAGATGCCATAAAATCATAGGTTTCCTTCTGTTGGCTTGTAAATATTTATGTTTATTTTAATAATAATGACGCATAAACTAAAATATGCGCAGTTGGTAGTTATTGGCACCTGTTTGGTATTTATTATACGAGCGAGATATTTTGAAATGTAAATGGTTTAAGCATAGTGCTAACTGAAACGATCACAATAAATGCGAAGTGACTGATTGACAGAAGATGACTATTTTCTTTTTAGTGACTAGTATTACTCATATTCGTGGTACTATGTCACCTGCATAAGTTCAGTAGCAGTGATAATTGAAGACACTGATAGTCCCAGAAATAAGCACTATTAAGTAAATAAAATTTTTACGCATATAGGTACATAGTTAGTTCACGCGTTATTATTAATGAAATAAAGATAAATATTTTCACGAATGCAGAACGTATCCTTTTCTTTTTGTAACGGGAAAACCCTAATGGCGTTTTCTCCATCAAGCCTCAAACTCAACCCGAAGTTGATCTTGGAGCCAAATGGAGGCAGTATGTTCAACAACCAACAGATTTTTCGGTCTACGCACCAAAAACCGCCGCAGTGTCCTCCATTGGTGCAGTTGCGTTAATCTACCATAATGTGGTATAGCACACGCGACCCTACCTAGATTAGTTACGCAAAAGTAGACCCAATTTCCCCTGCGCAGGTAGAAATTCTTAGTCGCCTCCGCAGCGTACCTACAGAACGCAACATACCCATAGTTGTAATGAAGAGTGACTTGGAACACCTTGCGGTGTAAATATTCCTGAACAGAAACAACCTTATGATACAGTGTCATGATAATTATTTAAATACTAGGCTATTTATAGAACCTATAATTAAACCGTTTCGCGTTGATGCAATATCTACAAAAGCTATTGCTACGTATTTATTTGCTTTACTTGCCTGAAAATTAATCATAGTAGCTCGTTGTTCTGATTGTTCTTGAAAGATACACTCGTTTTCTATAACGGTGCACTTATAAGTAGCTTATTAAAGGTGGAGTGAATAAAAGAGTATTATATCAAAGTAATATTTCGTCGAATGTGCTTGCTAGATGCTTTAGAACGCAGAAGATAGGACTATGTGTGTGTTGTAATTTTGTGATCACTTTTCGAAATACCTTAAAAATCAGTGAAATAACACAAAAATTTAGACACCGCACTTCAATAAAAAGGTATCGGTGAATTTTATTAAAATTAAATTCAACTGATGTAATTATTTATTTAGTAAAGCTGCGCTAGCCCACACCAATGTGAGTTAAGGTGCAATCATCATTGGGATAAATACTACCGAATAATAAATACAACGTCCCAGAAATGAAATATGAAATTTCGTTTTCTTGGATTACATACTTGTTCAAACTTATTTTGATTTCAAAACTCAACCATTGACCCAATTTTTATGACATTTCCATGGGTTTCGATGTTATAAACATAAACGATAAAAAAACCGGAAAAGATGAGTTGGATATTGTAGGAAATAATTACATTTTCCTTCTCCCTCACCTCCTCTCCTCCTCCTCTTACTATTCCTCTCCCAAACAAGGCGGCAACACATTTGTGTTTCCTCAGGGGTTGCGGGTGGCCGGTGGTAATCACTGGCCATCAGGCAATCCGTATGCTCTAAAATAGTGTCTTATTAGATTAAAATAGTTTCTTAGATCATCATCACCCTAGCGTTATCCCGGTTGCATCCAAGACTGGCACGCCTTGGAGCCCGAGGTCCGCTCACTGGTCCAACCAGATATGACAGAATATCAACTTTTCCACAGAGCGACTGCTGTCTGACCTCCGCAACCCAAAGGGATAGCGATATTCCATGGTTTAGACCAGTATCAGTTATTTGAGGGTACTGACTCCCCGGTTACTTATATACTTACTCGTAGGTACGGACGCCCTATAACGACTGTCAAAAATCTTCATGACAGCCGGGACCGACGGTTTAAACGTGCTCTCCAAGGCACGGGGCAAGCAATAATTAACAATTTAATACGCACTTAACTTCGAAAAGTCATCGGTGCGCGCCGCGGAATCGAACCCGAGACCCTCTGCATTGCAGTCCGTTGGTGTCTCCACTAGGCTATCGCTGCCTTAAAATAGTGTCTTAGATATATTCATTTAAATCAATAAATCCTTGGAAGGATCTTCAGGCTTCGTTTTATTACATCATCTTATTATTCATAAGTGAGTTGTAATAAGAAAGTAATAATAAAGAATAGTGGAAGGGACAGGACGAAGGGGAAGACCTAGGCGCACGTTCTCTGACCATATTGGAGATATCCTAAAAACAGGACAGGTGAGAAGTACCCTGAACAGAAGAGCATGCATGAGGAATCTGATGGGAGTGAATGAAGCAAGAGAGATATGTCAGGATCGTTGCAAATGGCGTTCCGTAGTCTCTGCCTACCCCTCCGGGAAACAGGCGTGAGTCTATCTATGTATGTATATATATACATACATAGACTCACGCCATCATCAACAAGACACAACAACTTATAAACCTTAACATTTATTACAACTCATACATATTATGAGTTGTAATAAATGTTAAGATTTATAACGGTATATGGTTGTGTTTTATACATACATACATACATAGACTCACGCCTGTTTCCCGGAGGGGTAGGCAGAGACTACGGAGCGCCATTTGCAACGATCTTGACATATCTCTTTTGCTTCATTCACTCCCATCAGATTCCTCAGGCATGCTCTTCTGTTCAGGGTGCTTCTAACCTGTCCTGTTTTTAGGATGTCTCCAATCTGGTCAGAGAACGTCCGCCTAGGTCTTCCCCTTCGTTCTGTCCCTTCCACACTTGCCTTATATATCTGCTTGGTCAGTCTTTCGTCATCCATCCTCTCCACGTGTCCAAACCATCTTAGCATACCTTTCTCGATGCTTGTCACTACATCTTCTTTTACCCCACAACACTCTCTTATCACACAATTCTTTACTCTGTCAGTCAAAGAAACACCACACATACTTCGCAGTGCTCTCATTTCTACAGCATTTATTCTACTTTCATGACTCTTCTGCCATACCCAACTATCACTACCACACATAAGAGTAGGTACTAACACCCCTCTATGGACAGCCAAAGGTGTCTTTTTGGACACGTTTTGGCTATTCATAAACGCCTTCAGAGCTCCATTCACTCTACTACCTGCATTAACTCTTCTTTCGATATCTTCTACATTCTTACCATCTCTTGTAAACAGCGTACCTAAATATACAAACTCATTCACTTGCTCCACTCGCTGTCCATCGATCATAACATTACAAGCCGTAACGCATTCCTCCTTTTCAAAAACCATAACTTTCGTTTTACTTACATTTACTTTCATTCCTTTCCTCTCTAACGCACCATGCATGATTGTTACCATCTCCTGCAACTCCTCCGCTAAAGACGCAAGTATAACCTGATCATCAGCATAAAGGAGGCATTTGACAAGTAACTCATTCATCCTTAATCCACAGTCACTATTTTTCAAATCTTGCAAACAACTGTCCATGAAGAGGTTGAACAGCCACGGCGACGCTACACATCCCTGTCTAACACCTGTCTCGATGGTAAACCAATCCGTGTACGACCCTTTTGGTGTTTTATCTGTTTACATATACATATTTTTTAATTCAGCACTTCCATTTTACAAACATACAATACAGTTACAGGCAGGAAAGTTGCCAACTAGCGCCTTTATTATCAGTGCAATCATCTTAGCAGTGGATTCATATAAGTAGGCCAGAGATCCTTGAATTAGAACTGTCTGGCATTAAGGGCTTGAGGGAAAGTGCGCGGTTGATGCCTTAAGAAATGAGCAGGGGTTGTTGGATGGCAAGACATTTGCAATTTTAGTACAGTGTCGTGTGTTGAAAATGGAAAAACGTATAATTTCATTTTATTCGACGCGTGCTGCTGCAATCTTAATATAAAAAAACATTGAATAATGAACAGTAGTTTGCAAATCAATGAAATTTTGAGTGATTTCAGAATTTTTTCTAAGTGACCTGACTTTGATAATAATTATATTATGACTTGAATGCTTTTCGTGTTTCTTTAGCTGTCCAATGCCGGACTTAAGCTTCTTCTTAAGTGCTTCGCGTCTGGTCCCATTTAAATGTAAGAATCTAAGGAGTAGTTCTTGAATTATCCTTAATATTGCGTTTTCAATTTATTTGGTCACAATTAGCATTTACACCACACCAAAGCAACCACATTTAAACAGCCCAATATTGTTATACAACATTTTTAAATTTTGGGTGCATAGGGTTCCCACCAAGAACTTAGGGTCCCAAGCCAACCTCACCTGCAAGTGGTGCACCTGCCGATCAACGGACGAGGCTCTGGCAACAAAATATCCCTATAAGCGGCAATAGGCTCGCCACCTATTACGTGGGATGAAGACACTGGCGAAAAATGGGCGTTTAATATGCCTCTGCCTACCCCTTCAGGGAAACAGGCGTGAGTCTATGTATGTATGTATTTTTAAATTGCTTACTATCGCTTGCCTCATGGCTCGGAGGACACGATAAACCGTCGGTCCCGGTTGTCATGAGGATCTTTAATAGTCGTTACGAGGAGATAGTAAGTAAGTAATCTTTACCCTCAAACAAACTGTTACTGGTCTAAACAATGAAATGTAATTTTCCCTTTGAGTTGCGGAGGTCAGCCTGCAGTTGCTTTTTAGGAAGCTGATCTTCTGTCACATCTATGTAGTCTAACTATGTAGTTAGACTAGTAAGCGAAAACCGAGCTTCATGACGTTTGTCTTGGATGCAACTGAAATAACGCAAGGAATTCCATTTGCATCCAAAGAATAAATCAATGGTGAATAATTATACAATTACCATCAACCATCGTCGATACTAATTATTATACTTTAGTGATATATAAGTATCTCCTTCTTTTTTTTTTCATGTGGAAAATGAGTTACCTCATGCCCCCTCGACCGGGGAGCGGTCGAAGGGGGTATGTCGGACTCCCACCCTGTGGGTTGGGTTACTGACAAAAAACCACACGGTGGCTCGGTAGCTCGACGCCTTGCAGGTATAACGGGAACTTTGGTTGTATTGCTCCGCTGTACCTATCGCGTCCGTCCCCTTGCTTGGGACGCGTGCCCGGGGAAAGGCGTGGTGTGCAATGCCTTTCACAGCAGACTGCGCCACACAGTCCGCTGCCTTCTCGGATCCCCTTATGGTGGGTCGTTAGAAGCTCCCCCTCCAACGCCCGCAGACCTGAGGAAGAGTCGGGTTCCACGGCCGCTCCCGCCGCCTCGACGCTGCCTTCGCCTGCGAGCGGGGTTGCGTCTTTCACGCTCCCGCTCGGCGGCCTCCTTTTGGAGCATTACAGCTTCACAGAAGGAGACTACTGCCTGCCAATTGTGGGTGTCCTCCACCATTGCCGCTACTACGGCTGGTAGGGACAAATTCCTCCCGATGGTGGCGACTAGGGTACTCCGCTCGTCCGCCCACGCGGGGAACACCTCTAGTGTGTGTTGGGCGGAGTCCAGGTCGTCATCGCAGTGGTGACACTGTGTTGTCGCCTAACGTCCGATCCGACTCAGATACTCACTGAAGCAACCATGCCCGGTAAGTATTGCAACCTTTCGTCTCGAGCCAGGCGTCAAATATCGGCAAAATCGCACCGACGATGCGTTGGCGCGTGCAACGCGGTAGATGCAGCCGCACGCGCCACTCCTCATACGCGCTTCGGTGCGCATTTCACCGGTATTCTTCGAGCGTTTCACTCACCCCACCTAGCCGACGAAGGCGAACCTCGTCATAAAGTAGGGCATTCACCCACGCCAGGAGATCCCACGGTGGGAGGCGCGCAATGAGCGTCGCCGCCTCATGGGATATCGTCCTTTAGCCTCTTGCGACCCGAATGGCCACCAACCGCTGCAGACTGGCTAGGATAGCCCTGCAGCGGGAGGCGCGCGTGAGACGATGATGCCACACGGGCACCCCATAGAGAACCATGGACCGCACGACGCCACAGTAGAGGCGGCGAACTTCCTCGCGTGGCCCACCCAGGTTTGGAAGCAGGCGCTGAAGCGCGCCCGCCGCACCACGAACCCGAGGGGCCAAGCGCTCGAAGTGGCCTTCAACGCCCAGCGAGAGTCCAAAGTGAGGCCAAGGTACTTAATAGTACGCCCCACCCGGACTTGTGCACCACAAATCGAAACCACCGAGCTGGGTGGTTCCCGGCCTCGAGGAAGGGCATGGAACCATAGCGCCTCAGATTTAGAGGCGCCACTCGAAGGCCCAGCTGGCTGATCGCCGAGACGACTAGTGCCACGCCAAGATTGGCGAGAGCCACGACACTGCGAAAGCCGGTTGTCCCCCGCGCCAGCACCAACGTCTCGTCCGCATAGCAGACGACGCTGACATTAGAGGGAAGACCGATACGTAGGACCGTATCGAACGTGATGTTCCACAGAAGGGGTCCTAACACGGACCCCTGTGGAACTCCGTTTGAGAGCTCCCTCGTGAGCAGAGCTCCGTTCCGACCTTTTATCCTGATGGACCTCCCATTTAGGTACGACCCGATAATATCACGTAGATAGGAGGGCACGTAATGATAAATCAGCGCCCTCCTAATTGATTGCCAGGGGAGGGAGTTAAAGGCATTGGCAATGTCAAGACTGACCGCCAACGCAGCGCCTCCCTCCCTGAGCACCGGTTCCGACAGAGAGCGGACGCGACGGACTGCGTCTATAGTTGAACGCCCCTGCCGGAAGCCGAACTGGCACTCAGACAAATCGGGGCCCACATTCGACAGGTGGTCCTGGAGGCGGGCAGCAATAATGCGCTCAAAGAGCTTGCCCACCTCGTCCAGCAGACAAATGGGTCGGAACGCAGAGGGAGAATCGGCGGTCCTGCCGGGCTTCTGGATTAAGACCAGATCGGCCTCCTTCCAACCGGAGGGGAATATGGCACAACGGAGGCAGTCGGTGAACAGTTGCCTCAGCCTGTCCCCCAAGATTGCGAGCGCAAGCACCCACGCCCGACCCGGGATCCCATCGGGACCCGGGGGATAGATATCTCCTAAAAATCTATTTATAATATAATCTATTAATGATAATTCATTACACATACAAAGCTATTATTAAACTGCAGTTTATGTATGTATATTTATAAGTAATAACTAATAAGTATATTTATAGAATTCAAGATTTACGTCTGCATGTCCGTGTTTAGTGCCGAAACAAGATCCAAGTTCAAGGATTTTTTTGGTTTAGAAACGTAAACAGATAGAATTAAAAAATCATCACTCGTACTTGTCTGAGCGAGCCTCCTGTCTACGCGGGTCAAGTCGTGAAGCTACGAAGAAATGTTTTGGATTGGGTGCCTGCAAAATATTTTATCACCAAATCTTAAAAAAGACAACGGGTACCGATTAGTTTACTTGAAAGACAATATTATAAAATTGTATATTATTTTTAACTAGAGCTTTTCAAATCAGACCCTACTGGTCCGATTTGAAAAGCGAGATTTCCCGAGATTAGCGCTTTCAACCAAACAAACAAACTCTTCAGCTTTATAATATAAGTATAGATTTAGTAATATCCTTATCCTAAGACAACTCAAACACAGTCATTTAATGTCGAACTAAGCTCGAAAACAGACAAACATACTTATAATTCTGTTCTTAAGTACATATCACAAAAGAATTCCATTAAGAAACAGAGTGAATAAAATAAAAGATCTCATCACACAAAGATTTGTACCTCACGAGGGAATCCAGCCCATGACCTCAAGCCAGTCGATATTTATAACTTCATCATCAGCCCTTAACAGTCCACTGCTGGACTAGGCCTCTCCTTTGAAAGGAGGAATTGGCCTACTATACCACGCTGGCCAAACGGGTTGATATAGGGTTTGTATCAAGTTTTCCTTCTCTTACAGTGCTGTTCTCTGCATAATCTAATTATAGCAAACTGTTTGTTTATTAAAATAAAATAAAATATGCTCCCTCTGTCGGCTCTTACGACACCCATGGGATGATATGGAGTGGTGACATTCTGTATTCTTAATCCGTCACCACACGGACATTTATAACTTATCTGAATGAATAGTGACATTGGTCCGCGTATCGTAAGTAGTACAATGGTGGTGGATGTCACATATGGCCTTCATAAATTAATAATTTTTGTAAATACATCTTATTGACCACCTGTTTATAGAACCGTGTTTTTTTTTAAGATCAAACCTCGCTGCATAAACACAACATGAGATCCTTTACGGCGAGTTTTGTCTGGTTGTGGGATTGTATTACATTATATTTGAGATATTGTATTTGTACATACTTGCGAGGATCTGATACAACTTGAGAAAATCGCGTCACAACATCCTTATTTCCTAGCAAACTACTCATAGAATACTTAACTAAATACTGTAAAAATACTATCTAGTAATATTTTAATCATTATATCTACATGCCATACTCATTATACGCACAACTGTAACAAAAAATAAACCTACAACACATTTTTCCAAAAACAAAACAGTCTAGACTATTATGAACTTAAATTAAACAATATGTACAGTACAAGCCCATTCCTATGCAGAATTGCCTATATAAAAAGGCCCGGCCAACAAATAAAAATATATAATACCGATCTCGCCGTTTCTACGCTCCTGTAGGTACACAGTTTAATATTTTAAACGCGTACCTTGATTCGGCGTGCCTACAAAGGGAGTCAGGGCTAAGAAATATTAAAGGCCTATAAATCGGGTACATTTTACATAGTTGCCGAGAAAAATGTTTTTAGAACGTTTGCTAAAGATATCAGATATTTAAATAGAAGATCGTGTTGTTTATTGACAACAAGTTGCTGTCCACTTGTTTGCATTCGAAGTAGTTCGCTTCTAGTATTCTGCGGACGGTCGTGTTTGACATACCACATCAACATGAGACCGCCTTCCAGTTCACTACTGGGCATAAGTATTTCCTAATTTGTGACACAATAGCATTGTATGTTAATTGGAGGATTTGGTCTACTATACCGCGATGCCCAGATGAGTATAGAGTTTGATGTCAAGTTTTCCAGCTCTTCCCATAGATACTTAGTTTATTTTCCTTAGCCGCATCTAACGATACGTCTATCTATCTATCTATATCGTCACGCCTGTCTCCCATTGGGGTAGGCAGAGACTATGGAAAGCCACATGCTTCGGTTCAAACATACCTCTTTCGCTTCCTCGACATTCATTAACCTCATAATGCATGCGCGTCGGTTATGGGTACTTTTAATTTGGCCCTTTTTCAGTACGTCATCTATTTGGTCGGCGTACGTCCGCCTAGGGTGTCCCCTACCGACATTTTTATTCATTCTCGCACGATTCGCACGATACACTCCTTTCGTATTTCTTCTTTCATCCATCCGTTCCAAATGTCCAAACCAATGCAACATTCCTTTTTCAGTCTTTGTTACTAAATCTTCTTTTAGACTACACTTTGCCCGTATCACACTGTAACGCACTTTATCTATCAAACTTACTCCGCACATACTCCTTAAAGCTCTCATGTCCACAGCATTGATTCTACTTTCAAGCTTCTTCTGCCATACCCATGATTCGCTACCATACATCAGTTCTAACGATACCTATGGAATGAAATGGAGTAAGGTCATGCTACACTGTGGTAGATTCGTGTCTTTCCGCCATGAAGGAAATTTTAAAAAACCATGGTGATTTAGTGGTATCTCTTATAGAACAATCTTACCCTATCTTTCTGGCCTCGAACACAAATATTGACTTATAGAGAAAAGCTCGCAAAAGAGTAGAAACCGCGTAAACAAAAAACATGAATCGTAGTTACTCCCGTGTGTGTATAAATAAAGGACACTGGATGTGTTGTAAAATATGTTATTTGGCCGTTCACTGATTTCTGAAGCATTCCATAAATGTTAGTAATATTAAGTATACTAGGAATACATTTTACTCGTAATAACCAACGTACCTACTCATTGAAATTATTGAAACTGTTATTAACTCAGTAAATAGCAGTTTCCAATAATCAATATAATTATGAAATGCACTCGGGTAAATCATAACGTGGTAGCATATAATATAGCATTCTCTTTGAGCCATTACTTCGCGAATTAAATCAGGCCTTTATATATGAAATATTATTGGATGGGAAAATAAAAATGATTAATAACTACACCGTATGTTTGCGAACATGTTATTATGTGTTATGTAATTGCAGCATGAATTTCTCGTTTATTTTCTTATTTGTTTCTGTGGTGTTGAGTATTTTATTTATTAACATGTCGTGAGCTTTATTGGTTTATAGGCGCGGCATGGTAACCAGAAATACGGATGTAAGCTGTATTGGAAAACGGCTTATGGGTGCGGCCGGCAGTTAATATACTTTTTATGCCTTTAAAGAGTTCTTTGTGTTTATGAAGGCATAAAATTAGTTCAATAGTAACGCGTTTGCGTTATCTCGCGTGCACAATTCACAGTGAAACAGTAAATTTGGCTGCTAGTACGGTGTCGTACAGTAATTTAGCTCAAACGCATTATCAGAATATCGCTAGTGCTGAATTTATAAATGTAATTTGTTGCCTGCTCGATAGTTTCTCACAGTAGGCCTACATGCTGTGTCACTGGGGATTTTACATACATTCAAATTATGATCACTAATTACGTACTTTGCGTACTCTTCATTCTTTATTACACTCTCCTTGTGCGCCCGTCTATTTAACTTCCCATTTTCAATTTCTTTGTAGTCAACATGAGAAAAATCTTCGTTCCTCTAATAATCTTCTGCTTCTTTGTCCTTCTCACAGTTCTAGCCTAGTCCATTCATCTTTTAAAATACATTCTATCCTTCTCTTGAATGCTATGATATATGAATAAAGAGGGAGCTCTTGATATCAGGATTTCCATTAACCGTTTTACGTTTAAAACCAGAATTTCGGCAGAATTATTTAGATGCACTAACTGAATCGTCATAGGTATTTTATTTTTTATTAGAATTATAAAATATATTAATGTGTTTATTTTCTTCTAATTCTATGAGAATTTCGGAAATCCCTTTTTAGTGCACCCTAGTGTCCCTAAGGTACATACATATATGCCAAAGTTCAGCTCCTTGCACTCAATAGTTTTGGCTGTGTGTTGTCTGTCAGTCAGGCAATAGTAGAATAATTTTATCTGTAAAGTTCTTAGTTTTACAAGTTCTTAGTTTTGCGGATCTTAGTTTTACACCTTAGACTGTATGTTATTAATATTTCTAATTGAAGCTCATCGATGCGCTACCGATAATTGCTTGATAAAGTCAAGTTATTGATTTGAGATATTTCAAGTGACTCACAGTTGATGCTGCTTCAATATCATGGAAACCAGAAATACCGTGACTGATCACATTCCTGTAAAAGTAGCGGAGGCTAGCCTATTCCAAGCGTTTAAATGTTTGTAAGATAAAATTTACTAATTAATTATGTACTTTAAAACAACTTACCTTATAACACATTGTCAATAAGAAAATCTGCGTCACTCGACGATACATTCAAGAAGGCCTTCGTATCCATAGTCATTTATATTACAAAACGTAGGTATAATGAGGCTGTGCAAACCTTAACATATATTATTGTGTATATATGTATAAGTACATACCCTCAAGGTAGAAGTTATTGCTGTTACCTTCGTAACGTTTTGTCTTCACGATGTCAAAGAAAATGAAATTCCATTTCTTTTACCTTGTTGCATGCGTAAATACCTGGACACGAGGCTGGCAGCGTTCAATTTAATATTAATATGACTTTTGTCAGATTTGCGTAATAAAATATGTTACGCAATCGGTTTTTCTTTACTTTACGGATTTCGGTTTACCATTCTTGTAAATGTTGCAACTGAATATAATCAAGTTACGGCATTTTAACAAATACGATAAGAGTTTTGTGGTGGACATAAAGCTAACATCGACCAAGAAAGAAAATTATGTTATACTAGCTTTTGCCCGCGGCTTCGCACGCGTAAAATTCGGGGTAACACATAATATCTTAATATCTACTTTCAGGCTCAAGTTGATTGAAGACATTCTTGATTATTTTAAAGAGTCAGAAGCTCTATAGGGCACAAAGTAACTCGGTCAGTATCCGTGACAAATGTCAAAGCCATGTTTCAATACAGGAATTTAAACTTTCGTGGTCACTATAATTACTTTGTACTGTTCTTACGGGATATATACGGTAATATATATCTTGTAGGAACAGTACAAAGTAATGTTTCAATACATTTCCAATATACATAATATCTATAAACACTTTCGCATTTATAATTTTAGTAGGCAGAGAAAATCGTTTCAGCCGTTTGAGCGTAGTACCCTTAGACAAATGATTGGTATCGCTTCGCTATACTAGACACCGCACTGCCTAAGAAAAATAGGTCCATAAGTGAGGCAACTCATTATGACAGTGTGTGACAATCAAAAGCATCAAGACGCATGCGTGAAGAATTGTGTTGTCAGCTTCTCAACAGTTACCCGAGTTAATAGGAAAATATTTTATACTGTGGTCTATTGGATAAGTAACTGGTTATAAATGTAGGTACAAAATTTACAATTATTTAAAAGCATAAATTTATTCGTGTATGGGTTAGACGCAGATTTCATCATCTAAAAAATGGTGGGTATATTATCCAATGATTTGGTTGTATCCAAATAGGTTGTTACATATGATATTTACAAATTATTACGTACTCAAAATAATCTTGTAGGTTATAAGTTATTAAGAAAATAGTGCATTCTATTTCCATTCTAGCCGTCAACTGTTAGTTACAAATTATTTAGTACGTATACCAATTTGACCTTTTAAGTTATACTAAGGTTTGTTTACTGTTAATAGTCATGTAGACACCAAAACTCACAAGTAACGATAGACAATATTAAAAGACTGCCATGTAGACGGTTTCGAGTTTGAATCTACTGTGTGCCTGCGTGCACCATTGTCTTTTCAAAGATATGTCTATGCCTATTAAATTGCTAATGATCGCTTGCTCCGTGCCTCGGAGAGCATGTTAAACCGTCAGTCCCGGCTTTCATTAAGATCTTTGAAATTCTTTACGGGGAGTCAGTCCCCTCAATCAAACTGATACTGGTCTAAATCGTGGAATATCGCTATCCCTTTGGGTTACGGAGTCAGACGGCAGCCGCTCTGTGGAAAAGCAGATATTTTGTCATATCTAGTTGGACTAGTATGTAAGCGGACCCCAGGCTCAAAGACGCAAGGTCTTGGATACAGCTGGGATAACGCTAGGACGATGATTATGGTAAATGACTGCGATACGTATATACCTAATTATTCTAATAGCATCTACGAGTAATGAGAAGCTGAATGTGAGGCCCAAAATATATTTATTCTGTAACCACGAAAAGATACTGCGTAAACTGTTGAACTTTTTTAGATTATTTTACTAATAATTAAAATAGATAAAATTGTTCTAGGTACCAAATTGTGTTAAAAGATTTAAAATTACTTATTAGGGAATCTTATCTTATCTTTATTGCTTAAAATGAAGTCCAAACGCAAGTGCGACCTATCACTACTGTTACTTTGTGAAACAATATGAGCTCACATTTCTTCAAGATGACTGCCTTATATATTTACTTCAACACTTTATATTTATAAATTACTAATGTAAACATTAAACAATACATAAATATGTTAAATAAATAATAAGGTTAGATAAATGCAATAGATTTTTTATAGTAATAGGCGGCAAACGAGCAGACGGATTGCCTGATGGTAAGCAATTACCGCCGCCCATGGACACATGCAACACCACAAGAGTCACAAGTGCGTGGCCGCCCCTTGGGGTTGGGAAAAGGGATAGGATAAGGAGTGGGATGAAGGAGAAGGAATAGGGGATAGGGCCTCCGGCACTCTCACTCACCGAACGAAACGCAACAGTTTAGGTACTGTTACTTTACGTCGATTTTCTGTGAGAGGGTAGTACTTCCTCGGTCGAGCCGGCCCATTCATGCTGAAATCAGCAAGGTTCTACTACCGTAGAAGTATAAAATACAATAACAATACATTTATATTATAAAAATCTCAACTACGAGAAAATTGTTCTTCTACGCGCAGCAACACTGAATAAAATTTTTGTTTTAATGTAATTTTAGGGTGAAATTTCAAATTAATTGTTATGTTACAGATGGTATGTGATCCCAGAGTCCTTCTTATTGCTTGCTAACTTATTTTTACACGGGATAAAAGGGCAATTTGGCATTGTACAGCGAATTATTTGCATAATTAATTTGGTCGATATATGAACCTGACACACGGCTGTCAGTGTGACAGTCTCAAACCATGCCAGCTGGCATGGTTTTTTCTGCCTCATTTTACAAGTATGAGGGCTCCGTCTAGTAGAGCAGAGCGAGACCAATCATTAGTCTATGGTAGTACCTATATAATTATTACTTTAGATATGCGAACAATGTAATCACCATGCACAATATGACAATATGTATGATGTGACAGTACTGACAGATAGCACATGCGCAGCACTCAATTATTCGCGCATGCTTTCTTACTTCCAAGAGGAAAATTTCTGCCGTACAAGCTTCTATCTAACTCTACTCTAACTTATGGTAGCCTATGTCCGTCTCCTTGGTCCAATATATGTCTATATTAAATTTCAACAAAATCAGTTCAGCCGTTTTCGCGTGAAAACGGAACATACATACATACATACACACTTTCGAATTTATAATATTATAAGGAAGGATAAGGATTAGTAAGGATATTAAATTTCAACAAAATCGGTTCAGCCGTTTTCGCGTGAAAACGGAACATACATACATACCTACATACATACACACTTTCGAATTTATAATATTAAGTAGGGAAGTAGGGATAGTAGGGATATCATTAGAGGCTTCTTTATACACAACATTATCTGACTGTTTTGCCACCTTCATATAGAACATGTAAATTATTTTTACCGCTTACTCGTGAACATGCCACATATAACTGACCATGTGAAAAACAACAGGTTCGGGGGTCGATTCCAGCTGTTTCAGATTGCGATTTATTTAGAAAATACACACAGGGCTACGAATATCCAGCCCTGCCGAAAGTAAGATAGCCCCGTTGAGTTACTCAAGAGGTATCTGAATTCGGACCTCAGTCTCCCACCCACGGATTCCCACGTACGTGAGGTGTGGGAATTTGGGAATAATGAGACACCTGTATAAGCACAGAACACGAAAGAACGAAAGAAATCAAAGAAACACATCCACATTCATTATTCAAAAGAAACGACTAAGACACCAATCCGACGAAAACGAAAGAAAATTAACCGAGAACCTCACCAATCCACGGAGAATCTTAACACCGCCCGCGCCATTCAGAAAACGCCATCTATGTTTACATATACAAACCGACCGAGATAGGAAATAATATGGACTAATGGACAATTTAATGAAAAAGGGATCCATAGCTATTGTTTTTATCATTTAAAATAAAATGAAATGATTATATAACTATTATATAAACATAGTAATTTGAAATGAAACGGAGAATCTTAACACCGCCATTCAGAAAACGTCATCAATGTTTACATATACAAACCGACCGAGATAGAAAATAATATGGACTAATCGACAATTTATTGAAAAAAGGATCTATAGTCATTGTTTTTATCATTTAAAATAAAATGAAATAATTTTATATAACTAACTATTATATAAACATAATAATTAGAAATAATGAGATTGACCGTTTAAATTAAGTGGACATTGTAATAAATTTTGACACAGAGACCTTTTCTTTATGAAAGTGTCGAATATTATACTCTATTATTTTTTAATAACAGAAAGATTCCCGACACATAATTATTGTCTTTTTTGCAAGAAACAATTATTTTGCTAGAAAATTATTTGAAAATAGTGACATCTATCGATCGGAAGGATAACTATAAATATCCTCGGTTCCAGTAATTTATAAATTTATCGAAAATACGTAAAAATATACTGACGAAATTAAGAATAGCCTCATTTTTAAAAGTCGGGTAAATAGCCATAAAACTCTTTGAAGGTACCTACCTATTTAGACTAACTATACTTTTACCAACAAACTTATAATGATCATAGATGGCACCACATATATATCCAGTTTTGGATGATCCCTGTTTTGTTTGGGACTACGTACAAAGGAGAGGTCAAGCTGTACACCGAAAACCACTCAACCGATTGTAATGTAACATATACTATTTTATAGGTTTGAGCATCCTTTGTACATAAATGTAAGTTTTATTGAAAATAATTTCGCCATTTTAGAGATCTTTAGCAACATAGGGAAAGACGTCGGACAGACAGACAGACATAAATTCTAAAAATGATCAGGTATTGCTTTTTAGCATTTTCCTAGATTGTTTAGCTAATTTTCGCCAAAATATTTTGAATGTACAGACTTTTTCACCTCTACAGTTTTATTATAGTATAGATTGGTTGCAGGTTAAAAAAAAACAAAGCTACCAGTATCTACGATAAAGATATGCGGTCATTAATGTAGGATTCTGTTGCCATCGTCATCTTTCCTTTCGAATTACTGCCGCTTGTTATCAGACAAAACTCATCTTATCTCATTAGCTTATAACAGTCCACTACTGGAGGACATAAGCCTCCTCCTGTTTACGCCATGACCTCTGTTGTCACCATCCAGCCACTATACCAGCCACCCTTTTTCCATAATCATCTTTGTCCATCTGGCCAAAAGAATTCCAACATTCTCTTGCCTTACACCACCGACCATCGGTTCTGTGACGGATATGGCCAGCATACTGCCACTTTAGTTTGCTACATCACTGAACTGGACAGGCAGCGATAGCCTAGTGCAGATACCAAAAGACTGCCATGCGAATCCACGGTGCGCACCAATGACTGGAGTTATGCGCACATAACTCCAGTCATTCGATACGCATATCGAATGACTGGAGAATTGACAATTCGATACGCATATCGAATTGTCAATTATCGCTTGTCCCGTGCCTCGGAGAGCACCTTAAGCCGTTGGTCCCGGTTGTCATGAAGATCTTTGACAGTCGTTACAGGGCGTCAGTACCTTCTAAATAAACTGACAATAGTCTAAACCATAGAATATCGCTATCCCTTCGGGTTGCGGAGGTCAGACAGGCAGTCGCTCTGTGGAAAAGCTAATATTCAGCCAATTCCGGTTAGCCTAGTAAGCCAGATAAAAACTGGGATAACGCTAAGAGGACGATGACTAATGAACTGGACAAAATAGTTCTTTGACAAATATTCTTAAAATCCGTGAATATGCAAACTCTACCTAACATTTTCCTTCACCTTATATTTCTGTTTTGTGCGTAGTTCAATCGTATCGTCAAGTGGTCTTATCGACGTTTTCAGAACATTAAACGCGTTTGATTTGAATGTGAGTTGCTTTATGTGTAGGTATTTTCTATAACATTCGAAAATAAGTAAGTAAATGTACATGATATATGAGGCTAAAATAAGTTCTAGATACCTCATAAATATAGTAGATGTATTGGAAAAGAGAATTTAACTGACTCGATAAATAATAATCAGACAAAACGCAACACTACACTAAGTCCAGTAGACTTAAATGTAGTTTAGCATTTCAAGTTGCAATTGTTTTTAGTTGCGGAGTCTTATGGGCGGTAAATAAGCTTAAGAATTTATCCAAATACATAGCCTGGGTTGTAAAACATTAGACATATTTAAAATTAGCTCAAGAAGAGAAAATAATATAAATTGAGTTTTATTTTTAAATATAAGTAAATTAAGTAAAAGTTATTTAAAGATTGTAAAAGATTTGTTTCGCTTTAAAAAAACATTCAATGAATGGACAAAAGAACATTCAGACATGATACAACATTTTTTTTGTCTCTTTAACAATTGAACCCACGATACTCGTAGCAGCTTATAAACCACGACGACATCTGTGCAGTCATGTATGTAAAACCTACATATTATGTATTTACACCATTGCACATTCATCCCCAACGAACCTTACGCGCAATTACGGATTTCAACCGTCCAATACTTTATCGGCGGCAGATCACTTTTCACTGTAACAAAATCGGTACAACTACAGATAAAATCGTTGTAGGAGAAACCGATCCACCAAAGTGGCAACAATATCCAGCCTATTGGCAACCGCAACATTACTTCCAGATCTATATTTACCGCGATGACTATCAATACATTCCTTTCTATACAACTGTTTGGGACAAAAAAACTCGAGTGATCTGCGGATAACGCCACAGGGGGTATTTGGGAACATTTATAGTGAACGCGCAGTAATCCGGTACCGGATACAAAGCTAATACGGGTCGTAAATCAGACGGATATCGCGGATGTAACAAAAGTTATTGTGCCACCATAAATTGAGTGTATTGACTGTCGCTCTGACCCATATCTGGTATCTGATGTGGTGGATACGGCAGCTTGAATGGTAGACGTTTGCTTCTGAAAAAATACTGCTGTGGATTTTACCAGTGGTTTGTTTTGACAGACAATTGTATTAGTGTTTTAAAAATAATAAAAAGGAAACAAAAATTGTCTTTCATCTATTAAAGTAAAGATAATTATAAAGTTTTCAGGGATATCTAGCATAAATAATATTAGATACACAGACTTGTAGATAGGGCTGGCATTTTCGAACGGTGTAAAATGTTTGACATGGAAAACAAATATTTGTATATTTTGAATAATTCGTTATCTGCATTCAAATAATTGCATTTTCCAGGTAATGACTGATGTAAAGTAATACATATCTGGGTATATAAAATTATTGCTTTACTGAATGACGGACAGTCAAGCTACATACTTCATACAGTTTTATTGAAACGGGTCTTACTCGCGATATTTAATTAAATTAAAGTATAAATACCTCGGTTTTACTGACGTGTCGGTCGTCTTACAACGATCGTGGCTGTGGTGGGACTCGCCCAATAGCTTTGGCAGTCCAGCTACTGCCAAAACTTTTGGGCACAAAAAGCTGTTTTGCATGTGTTCCTTGGGCACCCAAGGGCTGCACTAAGGAGGGTTTTCCTGAAATTCCAACAGGATCCGGCAGAAACTCACAAGTTAAAAAAATTTTGTTCTAAGGTCTAGTTAATAATATTAAACTTTCATCTTTTAGTTGGGAATAACTTCCCTGTCAACAGCATCGCAAACTGAGAAATAAATAATTTTGATATTCACATACTACTTTCAGACAGATGTAAGTACAAATTAAAAAAAGATTAATAAGAACTTATTCGTTTTCATCAAAAAATATCTTGATGTCTTTTATAAACGTAATAAACATAAGAATTCAATTCAAGATTCCATAACCTTTTTGGTAAAATACCCGATACGTAAACGAAGCAAGATAACAATTACCTAATCTCACAAGGTAGAATATTATATGAAAATTCTTTCATCGTATTCACAGAGAAAATTAAACAGTAACACAATCATTTTCCTTCCTATCACATGAAAAATGTTATTGAATATTTTCTTCCGACGCGAAAAATTTCGTATTCATTACCTACCGTTATATTATTTAAGGCAAACAAGGTCAGAAGCGTCATGTAGAAAAATAAAGATATCTTTTAGTTCAAATATTCGGGTTGTTGAACCTTAGGAACGGTTCGCATGATGTATAGCAGTTCATGTTAGAGTCACGGAACTTTGTCAACAGCCTTATAATTCAGTTTCGTTTATTAATAGAAGCCTATAAAATGTTGCTGTTTAAAATACTGCTATTTGCTGTTTACATTTTAATGGAAAGCAATTAATGGTGGTGTCGACAGATGGCGCTAGTGCCACGATAAACATCAGCTCCGTGCATAAAATTATTAATAATTACTAAAAACGACAAATTACCTGATCTGAATATAGAATATGCTTACTAGTGCTACAACTCACGTCATATAATGTTTGTGATAAAATATATCAAGAAATACAAGTGTAAATAACAAAAACATCTAGTGCCAAATATCTACTAAAACAGTGAATATTTATACGAAAAAATCGTTAAAGGGGACAAAAGCAAACCTATACAGAAGCCTTACAAGAAATCAGAACACAACTCCAATAGTAAGTGAGTGAAATTTCAAATATTGCATTAACATAAACCGTTACATAAATTTTACTTCACTGCACAACGTCTTCGAGTTCAAAACAAAAGTTGACCTTTGGACTTTATTGAATAACAAGTCACAAATCACAATACTCACAACATAATAATCATCGCCATATGAAGACCTATTTCACATGACTATTAACAAGCACACATGGTCGAATGACATAAGATACTACGCTGTTTGAAAGGAGTACCGCCGGTTCGGATCTTCGTGGCAGTGGTCGACTTTTTGTGAAGTATTCAAGTATAAAATTTAAATAATATAAGTACTCAGTAGATTAACAAGTTAACTGTGGACGACAAATATAGCAAGAATATTTATAGAAAATATATAGTAACAAATTTGTAAGTACCAATAAGGACAAAGTAAACCGTTAGAAATCAGTATGGACTCACCAAATAACATAACTTATCGCAGTGGACTGCCCAGGGGGGGCTCTCTGGATAATATATCTGTTACTTGCAATGAATCAGGATTATTTGATAACACAGTTATGAGTATACCAAATGAGAGCCTACACAATGATAGTGAACATAATGACGAAATTCATTCTCTTACCAGTCAACTTATGAGCGCTCATCAAGAAATTGACAACCTGAATATTGAAAATCTGCGCTTAAAAAAAGACCTACAGAATGCCCTACAATTGATTGAGACTTATAAAAAAATATGCATGACACCAGAACGACGCAATAAAACGCCTAAGACTTCACGCCAAAATACAATGCCTATTAATTCTAAAAATGTTGAAAACAATCCTGCCCAAAATATGTTACAAGGACAAAATACCTTGACGCCTGTTTTGCAGGCAAATCAATTGGAAAAGCCTGGTGTCGAAGATAGTAAAATAGCTCCTAACCTGTCTACTGATAACAAGGATACGACATCGTTATTGCCCATAAAAAATGAGACTTTACTGAAACCAAAGATTATTATATTAGCAGATCAACAAGGTCGTGGTATACGTAAGTGTCTTCAAAACCTAGTAGGTCCAAATTATGAGGTAATATGTTACTGGAAATCGGGTGCGTGCCTGCAACAAGTTCTAGGGACTGCAAGTGAGAGTGAGATAAAAACATTAAACAGTAATGACTATGTTATTGTTCTCGGTGGTATTAACGATAAAGACCCATATAGTTTACTGTTTCACCTACAACATTTTTTAAGTAATACCTGTAATACAAATGTAATTATTTCCGAAATACCATGTAATAAATTTTTAAACGAACGAAAATTAAGTTATGAAATTAGATTTGTCTGCTCTAACTACATGAATTGTACTTACGTTGATATGGATTACTCAAATGCTTTGCCTCTATTACGTTTTTTTACGCTTCATAAATGTCGTTCACTTTTAAAGGAAATTATTCATATTGCTTACAAATTTAAATACGAACTATACAACCGAACTAGTTGTGACAACCCAGAGCATAAATTGCCTTCTTTGATGGATAAATGTACCCAGACAGACACACTCTTAGAATATGTTAATGACAATAATGATGCCTCGACTCCACAGAAATCGAATAACTTTTTTCGTGTATAAGCATATAAATGTTCTACATCAAAATATAAATGGACTAATCACAAAATCAGATCTTCTAACAGTATCTCTTGGTACTCTTAAAGGTAGTCAATGTATTGACGTCCTATGCATCACGGAACACAATATGATTGCTACTGATAGGGATACTCTATATATTAATAATTATAGATTAGTTTCCTGTTTCTGTAGGAAAAATCGGCGTGGTGGATCATGCATTCTCGTTCGAAATGCGCATCAATGTGTTCATTTAGAAAATATTTCTCAATATTCGTTGGAAAACATCATAGAATGTTCAGGGATTGAGTTGGTGCAACATAAAATATGTATAATTTGCATATATAGGCCGCCAAAATCGAGTGCAGAAGATATGAATAAATTTTTTCAAACATTAAATTCACTTTTAAAGCGATTATGCTCCGGTAAAAGGAGGGTAGTTATCTGTGGCGACTTCAATATAAATCTTCTTAAAGACAGTCATGATTCAAGAGAATTCCGACACATTCTACAGAGTTTCAATCTGAAACTGGGCATAAATGAACCCACCCGTTTGTCGAGTGGCACGTGCATCGACAATTTTATATTTAATATAAGAGGATGCAAAGCGAAAGTCGTTGAATTCGCGCTTTCTGATCATACAGCACAGTTGCTAACATGTCCTGTGAAACCTAGCTTTTCCTTGAAATCTTGGAAAGTGGAAATACGTGATCACAGTAAGGAAAACTTGATAAAATTTACAGAGTACATAAATGCTCTTAGTTTTAGTGATGTTTTTGCTAGTGATGATGCGAACACTGCTTTTAATAACTTTTATGATCTATTTAAACTTATTTATGATTTGTGTTTTCCAATTACACAAGTAACAAAATCATTAAGGGCTCAACCAAGATGGATCACAAAAGGTCTCCGAATATGCTGTAGGCGTAAAAGACAGTTATTGTGGGAATTTCGTAAAAACCGAACAGTGGGTAGTAAAAATCGATTTCTCGCCCTGTCAGCAAGACTTAATAGGATAATTAAGCTTACGCAATTGTCTCAGAATGATAATTTTATAAAAACCGCAGCCAATAAGTCGAAGGCTACTTGGGCGATTATTAATAAGAAAAAAATTAACATACCTTGTAATGAAATTCAGTATTTAAAAATTGCTGGTCACATTATTGACAAACCTTTGGCGATAGCAAACCACTTTAATAATTTTTTCATAGACCAGACTGATAATTCAATTACTTGTGGCAACTTAAAAAGCAATATCCCATATGAATTAAAATCAATATTTATGCCACCGTGTATTCCAGCAGACATATTAAAAATTGTATTAAACCTTAAAAACACTAACAGTGCAGGATATGATGACATAATAACAAAAGTATTAAAGCATGTGTCAATTAAATTATCGCACATACTATGCCACATAATAAACCTATGCATTACACAGGGTGTTTTTCCGACAAAACTTAAATTAACAATAATTAAGCCACTTTTTAAGAAAAATGATGTAAATGACATGAACTGTTACCGACCAATAGCCCTTGTCCCTGTGCTATCAAAAATATTTGAAAAAATGATTCACGACACTATTTACAACTACTTCGAAACAAATAATTTATTTTGTGAAGAACAAGTTGGCTTTAGGAAGTACAAATCCATTGATATGGCTATTTACAGATTTCTACATTCAGTACTGACTAATATGGCCCCTATCCATATTAGTCAGTACTGAATGTAGAAATCTGTAAATAGCCATATCAATGGATTTGTACTTCCTAAAGCCAACTTGTTCTTCACAAAATAAATTATTTCAATTATTTAATCAAGCGTGTGCGATGTTTATGGACTTATCGAAAGCTTTCGATTGTGTTGAACATGGGTTACTGCTACAGAAACTGTACGCATATGGTGTACGAGGTAATGTCTACGAATTGGTTAAATCCTACTTAGACAACAGATCGCAGATTACACAAGTAACTAGGATTTGTCCTGTTTCTAAAAAAGTTACAAAATACTCATCAGCAATAAGGCAAGTTAAATTAGGAGTGCCACAAGGCAGCGTGTTAGGCCCACTCCTTTTTAACATATATATTAACGATCTTCCAAAAGTGACAAATCATAAATCAATACTATTTGCTGATGACAGCACTGTGATAATTACTGGCAAAGATAAACTATTTATAGAACAAGAGATAAATTTGACATTAAATAATATAATAAATTGGTTGACATTAAATAATAAAAACTCATCTTATGACATTCAGAAATAGAACTAGTAAATTGACGAATATGGATATCCGGTATTTAGACCAAAATATAGGAGAAGTAGCAGTTACAAAATTTTTAGGTTTAAATATAGACTACAACTTAAATTGGAAGCATCATATAGAAGCATTATGTGCCAAGTTAAATACATATTCATATGCACTATACAGATTAAGAAAAACTGCGAGTGTTGCGGCTGTTCTAACGGCCTATCATGGGTATGTTTCATCTCTGATAAAGTATGGTATTATGTTCTGGGGTAATTCTGCGGACAGGGATGCTGCATTTAGGGCGCAAAAGAGGTGTATACGGTCAATATTCGGTATTAAACCTACAGACAGCTGTAAACCATGTTTTATTAATCATAAAATTCTTACTTTGCCATCCGTTTACATATTAGAAACAGTAATATTTGTTAAGAAAAATTTAAATATGTTTACAAGTCTGAACAGTAGGAGACGAGGCCTAGAATTATGTATGCCAGGAAACAGAACAGCCCTGCTTAATAAAAGCGTATTGTGTATGGCTATCCGATTGTATAATCATCTGCCTCAAACTCTGCTTGAAATATCGGACAAATTATTATTCAAGAATAAAATTAAGGCACTGTTAATTGAAAAGGCCTACTATACTACAACTGATTATTTAAATGATAATATTATATTTTAAATGACTGACTTTGTTTATATTAATTGACATTTTAAATCTATATGCATATTATTGACTATTTCTTTGATTATTTTATTTTTTTTTATATTTAATTCGGATACCTACATAAATGTGTTATTTAATAATGATTGAATTAATTTTATAACCTAATATTATGTTAATTTTGCATGCTGCTATGACAGCAGAATATGATGTTCCTTTAATATTGTTGTAAGAACTTTTAAATACTCATGTTCCGCAAAATAAAGATTGATTTGATTGATTTGATTGATTTGATTGGTATGCACGTGCCAACAAGACTGGCAACATTGCTGCCCTGATAAACGGACGTTTAGAGAGCTCAAAATAAAACACAATCTCTCAGACCTCGTATTTTTTATATCATTGTGAAAAATCCCATTCTTATTTGAAGCGTGGTGGAAGGGGCCCCATTTATTACAAGTAGTAAAGCCTTACTGATTTCATCATGAATGGGACGGCTCGACTGAGGAAGTACTACTCTCTCACAGAATAAAGACGTAACAATCAGTATCTATACTGTTTTGTTTCGTTCGGTGAATGAAAGTACCAAAGGCTCCATCCACTTTTCGATCTTCCTCATGCTGTTTCTGTCCTCCTATTATAAAGGGTAGCAAAACGCTTGTGATTCCTCTGGTGTTGCTTGTGTCCATGGGCGGCGGTAATCCGTCTGCTTATTTGGTGCTTACTCCATAAAAAGCAAACCGGGCTTCAAATGAAATAAATTGATTTCGGAGTCCGGATTGGTTCGTTCCCACAGATAAATAGCAGTGTCCTCGATATCCTTAGCCAAAGGATTAAAAACGAATCTACTTCAGTGCATAAACGGATTTCGCTAGCAATTTTGACGCCCCTGCGATGTGCACCCGGAAGTTCTACGGCCTGATTTTGGTCGTACGGCGAGAAGCCCCATCGGCTAGCCTTTCCTTTCATGGCCAGAGATCCTCAAGCACTCTCCTACACCAAGTGCTCCGGTTGGCTCCCCACTTCGCTGTCTCACCTAAGCAGTCTTGGTTTGCAGACGCCGCAGTATTCATAGAGGTATTCTCTAGAGTCTTGGCCAATCCTGTGGAAGAACCAAGCAACTGTGGCTGCTCGACACCTGAGTCTACCTGAAGATGAGAACAACGTCATGCCTTTCCAGGTCACTACCGTTGATTTTATTATGTTTAGACACTAAATGTAATAAATAAAACCATGGAGGTGTCATATTTATGATTGGTAGACACCGGATCTACTTATCATCCAATCAAAATGAGATTGTTCTCATTATTCACCAATAACCAAAGCTTTAAGTGTATTATGATGAAGGTTGTATTATTAAGGTAAACAAATACCATAAAATGCTTGTGTACTTCAAGCTCTCGATTAGATTTCCGCGGAAGAAAAATGCGTAAGAAAAGTGGAATTTTAAATGAAACGACACGACGCCGATTTTGTTATAAATGAATGTTGGATGTGATACGTTTAACTTGGTGAAGTAGACAAAGTGCTCGGTGAAAAGTAAATAACGGAGGTAGAACATACGGCTCTGTATGTGTGGTACACGTATGCTCGTATACATCTGGTTGTTTACAACCGTTTGCAAGTATTGTTTGTAAGCTCGCAAGTTGTTTCTTTTTTGTTGCAAAGAGACCTACTTACTTACGTACAGACTTAGGTAATTATATAGATTGATATACCTGTGGCCAGCTGTTGCTTATTTTCATAGTGATATTTCTTTTAAAATCTCGTTTGAAGAAGGATGGGAGCTTTCTTTATTTTGACTTTTTTATTAAAACTAGCTTTTGCCCGCGGCTTCGCTCGCGTAAATTCGGGGTAACACAAATCTCCTATGGACGGATACTTCTATAATTGTCTTATTAACTGTTTATATCAATAAGAAAAATAATTGAAGAAGTATTTACACAAAAACTACTGAATAGTACTCAACATGATATCAGGTGTCAGTGACGTTTCACTGGATGGCCAATATGGCGACTGAGATTTGACTATCAGAACCATTAAGAATTTCACAAAATACTCGACAATTTAATTTTGCGGATATAATATGTTGTGGACTCGAAATGTCGAGTCTACCGTACCCCTTGACGGAATTATTAATACCTATAGAAATCAATAAATGTCTTGGACAGAGAGTTCATTCCAGTTCGTCCATTACACTACTTACAATAGACCGTACGATTACCATTGTTTTTATTGGATTTATCGTTGTCAGACGTCCCATCGGCCCTCCTTGCAGTAAATGAAACTTGGACCCATATAAATGCCTGCATTGTTTCGCATGATATCATATCAAAATATGATAAGGAACAGCAACCCCATTATTGCTTAATGTTTGACCAAACTTTTGGTGCTTTTACATCAAACGCAACAGTACCAGATTTTGCGGCTCCGCTCACATGGAAGTCGGGCAGAAGTAGGCCATGTCACTCTCCAGCCTAGTGCTATACATAAATAGAGATGTAAAAATCATACTATCACAACGCTTCATTGCGACGTGAAAGAAAGACAAATGAACATCTATATGGATCTTGTACAAGAGATTAGTAGTTGAATTGGTTTGAGATCATCAAAATTCTACTACCGTGGAATCCAGAAACATAGGTCTCGTCAGGTCGGATACTGTAAGACATTGATGTTTGTTCCAAGCTTAGGTGTTTCACTATGTAAAGAATACATCGATACAAGCAATCCTAATGTGGATCTTAGAGTGTAAAGCTTTTTTTATACAAGCAAGCATTTGTTTTCTTTTTCCTTTCAAATCTTTTATTTGCCTTACGAGGTTTACATTAAAAATGTGTGAATTTAATCTTGCTTTTTTATATTTATTTAGTTTTGTCTGATTCTTCACATAATAGGTTGTTAAGCAAAAGTAACTGTAGATATTTTAGGGATACTTACTGACATTATATTAATTTCGAAATTGGTTGGATTTTAACCATTATCTCAGGATCAAAGGCCATGTCGTGTAAATTCGACTATTGATTAAAATCAAATCAATGATTTCAGTCATCAAAATCCAATTCAATTGCTTTTCTCCGTAATTTATAGATATGCGAGGAGGGCCTTTTAACTATATAAAGAATACATATTTGAACTATAAATGTTAAATAAAAACTAATCATAAAGTTAGTTATAAATGAAAAGTACATAAAAGAACAGCATACATATTGAACAGTTATTTTCGACCTTAGCAAGAAATTTATTTCGTTCCTAACTATAATTAACTTTCCTTTTGATATTTACCTTCAAATCAAAATTTCATGAACATGGAATGTATTGTTTATTTCATTATTATTTACAGTTTAAATGGGCTTTTTGTAGTATAACGTAAAATAAAGGTATTTCTTTACGTCTCTGCGGTTTGAATTTAAAATTTTCTTGGTCGACAGGTATGCTATGCATGAACCTAACTACCTACCTCTTCTCTTTCTCTTTCTCTTAGCGTTATCCCAGTTTCAATCTGGGGTCCGCTTACTAGTCTAACCGGATTTGGCTGAATATTAATATATTACCTAACTACCTACCTATTGTGTAATAATAACTGTAGCCCGGTAGGTAAGGGTTCCTTGTATTTATAGATGTTGCATGTTCGTCTAAGATACAAAGGATCTCGATAAGCCGCCTATGTAATACTGGATAACGTAGTAAGGTAAGCAAGCAAGGGGCTAGCAGTTACGAAGCCCTAACGGCTTCGTAACTGCTAGCCCTAGAGCATAATATACACGGATTAATACTTATTTACCTAGACAATAGTGAGGGTCAACTAGACATACTTTAGATAATAAAATAGCTGCTATAAAAAAAAACTTTTCGAAACAGGGCCCAATAGGTCATTCGTCCGGTGAACTGTATAGCGAGTGGACCTGTGTTACATTCGTCCGGTGAACTGTATAGCGAGTGGACCTGTGTTACATTTTACTATTTTAAATTTAACAGTTCTTTAAATTGAGTATTTATTTTGCTCTTATGAAACTCGGTACCTCTCTTACTAACTTGTGGAGGTTCCCATATACGACCGGTGCCATTTTGGAATCTGTCTAGCTCCATCCTACTCATCGTTGTTGAAGATTTTTTATTAATATCTTTGAAGAAACTTGGAAAAAGTCGTCGTTGTGGCGGAGATTTGAACCCGCGCCTCATCGTGCAGTAACGGGCTGAGGCGACACTTGTCACCGCGGGACCAGCGATCGGTGAGTGGCGCGATGCAAAATACTTGACTGGTATCGGCACAAGTAATTACTGTTGTTGATAGCGCACACTAACAAAACTTTACGTGTGCTTGGATTCCTTGTGTAATATTTATAAATATTTATTTTGAACTACAAACTATGCAACGCTCTCCAACCTCTTCGTCGCGTTCCTCGTCAAAATCATCAACTTCAGCTGAATTTGGGGACAATATTATACAAAGGAAAAAAAAGCTGCCAGAGTCTGAGATGAGTAGTGCCATCAATACGTTCACCCAGGAGATGAACAAACGGCTAGAAGAACTACGACACTAGTTTGATAGCGCGATGTCAAGGTTGTGTGAGAAATTATCTACTATTGAAACGAATTTAGCCACTGTAACTCAAGCAACAACGGAAATAAAAAACGAGCTGAATTCTTTGCGCACACATCACGTGAAATTGGAAAAGCACGTTTCAACTCTGGATACGAAACAAATCACCTTGATAGAAGATATTGCCTCCTTGCAAAAATCTCTACAGTATACATCGGATCGCCAGGACGATCTACATAAGCGAGTTGATACTATTTCTAATAATACTAAAAGTGCAACAGCATGCAATGACATTATATGGGGATTGGAGGCACAAATTGATACACTTGAACAATAGGCACGCCAATGCAACATAGAGATTTGCAATGTCCCGGAAAAGCGTTCAGAAAACTTAACAACGCTCATGGAGACTATATGCTCTAAAATTAATTGTTCATTGAACCAGAGAGACATCGTTGCCATACATCGTGTCCCGCATGCGCAAAACTCGGATAAGAAGCCTAAAAATATAGTTGTGAAGTTGGTGTCACGTGTACTGCGGGATAATATATTAAGTGCATTTCGATTGTCGAAGGGTCTGAAAACCGACCAAGTGGGAATATCAGGTACGGCACAACCAATATTTATCAACGAACATTTGACCCTAAAAAGGAAGCAGTTGTTTCGAGCAACCCGTGAATCAGCCAGGAAAAATAACTTCAAGTACGTATGGGTCAAACATGCCACCATCCTCGTGCGAGAGTGTGACAGCGCTGCGGCAATGGCTATCCGGTCAACACAGGACATTAGTAAAATTAAACCAAGTACCCGACCCACACAACGTAATATCAAAATTTAATTATTATAGTATATTTTTTCATAAAATGTATTACACAAACCTTCACTCATTGTGTACAATATGCAATTGTGTTATTAGTTTTTGGTCTACCTTATTGATGTGTTTGTGTGTATCTTTCTTGTGCATTTCAATTTTTGGGGGTTACTTTTTGCATTTCCATAATTTTATAGTCGATGTATATGACCAGTTTATTTGCATTGATGCGCGGACTGACCCATTCAGCATTGTATTATCGTTCGGTTACGCTATTAACTGTCAAAACTTTTACTCAAGGTATTGTGTAAGGCGATTGCAAGACTTTGGTGAACATGCTGATGACAATAATTTTTTTTTTAATGGATAAATTAATAATTTACTATCAGAACTGTAGGGGTATTCGTACTAAGCTTAATTTACTATACATGAACATTTTATCCAATCATTATGACGTTATAATCTTGACAGAAACGTGGCTAACCCAAGAAATTTTTGACCTTGAGTTTATAGACAATCGCTACGTAGTTTATAGATGTGATCGTAATCGTGTTGCTACGAACAAAAAAGAAGGCGGCGGTGTGCTTGTGGCTATCTTAAAGACTCTAAGCTCCACTCTTGTGTCCCTAAATATACCAGCCACACCTCATTGAGCATATACTTGTCCAGCTTCCTAGTATGAATAATAAGAAGATATTTATTAGTGCAGCATATATCCCTCCTAAAACAGATCAAGAAATATTTTTAAGTCATTTTCAACACTTACATTATACAATAGATAAACATAATCCAGAAAAATCTATATACTTGGTGACTACAACTTACCAGATGCTAACTGGTTGCCGCATAGTGATGACAACCCAGCGGCACTAAGTTGTTTTGGTAATTCTTTATTAATTGAACATATTAGTAACTTAATGGCTTTATCAAATTCCTTTCAATATAATTATTTTACCAACCATAATGGCCGCATCTTAGACTTAGTAATAAGCAACACCGATTGCATTGTAAATACTCCGTCATATATACTATTACCCATCGATGTTCATCATCCCCCTTTCTGTGTCACTATCATTCATAAACATCAAATTAAAATGGTCTCAAAGGCGAAAATAAATAAGTTTAATTACTATAAAGCAGACTACGAACAAATTAACTTAGATCTCTCTCAAATGAATTGGGTGGAGATCTTGAGTCACTTGTCAGCTGAAGAAAGCGTAAGCATTTTTTATGACCTCTTATATGGATCAATCAAGAAACATACACCACTGTCTCGCTTAAAATCTGCGAAATTTCCTGTGTGGTTTTCTAAATCACTAATACGCATCTTTAATAATAAACGTAAGGCCTGGATAAAATGGAAAACATACGGCAACTTGTCTGAATATGAGCAATATTCATACTTGAGGAGGAAATTTCAAATAGAATGTAAAAATCATTACGCTAATTATATAAATAGTGTTGAGGAAAATATAAAAACAAATGTAAAAAGTTTATGGCGTTATGTTTCTAATAAGAAAAAAGATGCAGGAATACCAGGTACTATGTTCTATAAAACTCATAATACAAATAATCCTGAAGTATATGAAACTTCAACATTCGATTATAGCGGATGGCAGCATTCTGAAACGTATGCAGATAACTGTGATGTAATAAACCACATCACATTTTCATGTGATCAAGTTCTGAAAGCATTGAAGGCATTAGATATATCTAAGGGACCCGGTCCTGATGGACTGCCACCTTACTTTTTGCATAGAATAGCCGATTATATCTGCGTTCCATTAAACATAATTTATAATAAGTGTATTACAGAGGGTACCTTTCCTAGTGTTTGGAAGCGAGCAAATATAACACCGATACATAAAGCTGGTTCCAAACACGATATTGAGAACTATCGACCAATTTCAATACTGTCCACCTTGTCGAACCTTTTTGAGAGGCTGGTACACAATGCAATTTATCCCATTCTTCACCACATTATATTAAATCAACAACATGGATTTGTGCAAAAAAGGTCTACTGTTACCAACTTGTTAAATTTTACAGAGTATGTATTTAATAACAACAGATACAGGTAGATGCGGTGTACACAGACTTTCGAAAAGCTTTTGATAAGGTGGACCACGAGTTTCTTCTCCACAAACTTGCATATAATGGCATTCGAGGAGATCTCTTACGCTGGTTTGCGTCATATGTGACAAACAGATCCCAAAGGGTTGTTATAAGAGGATACCAATCTGATTCTGTGATTGTTACGTCTGGTGTGCCTCAGGGGTCAATTTTGGGCCCTCTTTTATTTATAATTTTTATAAATGATATAGCTAACTGCTTCATTCATTCAAAATTTTTGCTCTACGCAGACGACTTGAAAATTTTTCGAACAATTCGCAGACAATCAGATTGTAGTTTGCTACAAGCTGATTTAGACCGTTTCACAGAATATTGCTCAAGAAATAAAATGTATCTAAACATATCTAAATGCGTGTCGATTACATTTACCAAAAACAAGAATTTGTTAGTTAACACTTACATGTTATCACATACAATCCTATCTAAAGTTTCCTTTGTGAGAGATCTCGGCGTATTACTTGATGAAAAGTTCCATCTTGATCAACATATCAATAAAATTGTCAGCAATGCTTACCGCATGTATGGCTTTGTAATGGGATCCAGTAAAGATTTTAAAAGATCTAGTACCTATACACATTTGTACAAAGCGCTCATTAGGTCCCAACTAGAATATGCCGTTATAATATGGAATCCTCTGTACAAGAAATACATAGATAACTTGGAAAAGGTACAGCATAAGTTCATCAAAGCAATGCAGTACCGTTGCCGCTACAGTTTTATAACCGATGCAAAAGCTAGCATCAAATTACCTGACTTAAAGTCCAGACGCCTTTTTCTAGAAACCATGTTCCTATATGATTTGTGTAACAACCGTTACAATTGCTCAGATTTGACGAATAAATTATGTTATATTATTCCGAGAACAATAATGAGACGCGAAGTGCGTGGACATACTCTTTTTGCTGTATCATCCTGTCGTACAAATGCAGGAGTCCGCGCACCATTGCATAGAATCTCAAAAAATTACAACGACCATTTTACAGATTTGGATTTGTTCATGATGTCAGCTGGTCAGTTTCAAAGGGCGTTAATTGAAAAAGTTGGTCATATGCAGTGTGCATGAATATTATTTATGCAGCAATACTAACTGTATTGTACTTATTACTTGTTTATTTCAATTATTTTATCTTTGTCAATATTTAGTTTTATATAGTTAATACTCTAATTTTTAAAAATACAACAGTTTAGTGTCATATCTCCCTCGGCCTCAGTTCTCGGCTTAAAAAAAGAAAATAAGTATGTAAAATATGTGGAAAACGCTGTGGGTTTCACATATGTTAAATATTTGTTAATTTTTATTTTGTATTAATATATGTGTGTAACTGTTTGTTTTTCCCGAAATAAATAAATAAATAAATAGGTGTCTTCGCAAAAAAATAAATTTCGCACATCGCCGCTTAGCAATGAATATTTTGCGTCTGTTATTCTCCAAGGTACGCTATTCCTCAGACGGAATGAGTTTAGAAATTAATACCTCCAGCTATTTGTTTTAATTAAGTCATGAATATGTATGAGAATTACGCAGATGACACAGGTAGGTGGCGTAATTTAGTTTGCTAGTGTTATTATGTACCTACTGCGTTCCTATTTCAGCACGATTTGTTTCAATTATATTGTGCTTGTAGTGCAGATGGCAGTTTGATATGTAGGTACCTTGATAAATACCTGGAGCCTGGTTTTACCCGTGTGTTTTAAATAGGTAGGTATTGCTTCTTTTTTTTTCTTTCTTTTAAAAAAGACAACTCCCGCACTAGGACTAAATCCTGCGTCGCGGGGGACTTTACAAACATACAATTAACGGACACAATGAACACCCAGACTCGAAACAACAATCTATGAATCACACAAAGTGTTGTATCGTGTGGGGATCGAACCCACAACACTCGGCGCAATGTCAAGCGGTGAGGCGGCCGCTTAAACCACTACGCCAACCGTGCAGTCAAGCAAAATGCTGCATTTATTTATGCTTGCACAAGGTAGGTAAGTGCTTAAGTAGGTAAGTAAGTAACGGACCACATTTCAATTCACTAATTTCTGCCCACTGTTTTCGCGACAAATGCCTTATGTGTTATATTAAGTAAGCTATATTTCTGCAACGTTTCATCAATTTAGTATATTTTCGTGAATTAGTGACATCCGTTCATCAATGCATGCATGCATACCGACTTCCACGTTTATAATAGGAATTGTAATAGGATTTTCTAGTGCTATCGCAGCAACAAGTTCATTCTTAAGTTTATTTATTTTCTTACTTTTTTCTTAAGTAACCTTTTTCATAAGAATTTGATTCCTCTGCTGATTTTAGTACAATAGAACTTTAGTAATAGCTTTTCAGACTTAAAACCGAACGATGTGGCAATGAATACGATAACGAAATACTCGAGAGAAACACTTAAAAATATTTCTCTCGAGTATTTCGGAGTGGTTTTTGTCGTGAGATGGACATAGAGGTTTAGTTTTGTTTCACATCACTTAAATAGTTATCGAAGGGAGGCTGTCATACCTCTGTTTCCTTTGTCATTAATATAATAAAACTATTTTCGTATATTTGTACTACGTTCAAGATCAAAAGTGTAAATGTTTGATTTAGCAGGCTTTAATATAGCTTATCAAATAATAAAGAAAAGTTTATCTGTCTGACAGGAGATTAGTCGGCTTTGCAAACTGTAATCCCGCCCACTCAAGTAATATTATAGGCCTAGCTAGAAAAGTTATAATTATTGCTAAATATAGATGTTATAACTAGATTATGACGAAGAGGGACAGGTTAGAGATAAATAGCTCATTCATTCAAATAATAAGGTATTGACGAACTCTTGTGTTATATTTTGTGTTAACAGTTGTTTAGGTTTATGACGCAATTGAGGCAACGGTCCGAATTAAAAGAGGCTAGTTGGCTAGGCGGGAAATTATAAGACGTAAATTGTTGTTTCGAGTCTGGGTGAACTATGAATACATTGGTTGTACGTTTGTAAAGTTCCTCGAGACGCCGCATTTAGGCCTAGTGCGCGAGATGTTTCTAAAAACAGGAAAGAAAATCTAGCTTACATAATATGTTAGAAATTTTAAATTTGGAATAATTCCATTATATTTCAATGTCATGTAAAACAAAGCAATGACAAACTGTTCGTTATGCGAAAGTACAATAGTTACAACTTCTGTGGACATTTGTATTGTTTATCTAAAATCTTCAAACACGTTCTGTAGCTGAAAGTGGACCAAGCGTGGCGTGAGAGTTAGTTTAATTAATATTCCTAATGAGTGTAACTAGAGAGGCCTATATAGAACCAAAAGGACATATATGTCCATACAATACATATCATTTTACACTGTAGCGTGTAAAAAATAAGGTTTAGAATCCCGTGCGCTGAAACAGTTGTTGTTTAGAATTAGCTGGACAGACTTTATTCCAAGTTTGCGTTCGGACCAATGATTTCCAAATCTAGTTTGTTAGTTTAGGACTCAAGATATTGGTTTGTAGTTTCCTTCAGTGTTGTTCGTAAAATGACATCGTGTGGCGGACTATCTTGTACGGTGTCAGCAGTAAAACCAATCTTGGCACTTTTGGAATGCGTCCATAAATTAGTTTAAAGTACTTTGTTCCAATTTTCTCTAAACTCAGTTGTGCATCTGATATACCAATTATAGAACGAGGGTAACCCATTAGTTGTGTATGTTTGGTACCTACGTCTTATTATAAGTTAGTTATGCCTTTGAAATCATTATGGAGAACACTCGGACGTACCGGATGCCGATGTTTTATTTTTCAGTTTAACAAGTGATTATTAGGAATTTAATAAAAATTTAAAACAATAGAACGTAGTAAATATTGCGAGGAGCTCTTCAGATTATATCATTGTAGATTACTCAAATCTCTATATAAAGATTTTTTTCTTCCTACACGACAGAAGCGCAAATTACTGTTGAAATATTTCGTGATCTATAAGAATGATGAACGGTTTACCTAAACAAACTTGTCAGAACAACAAAACCGATGCTCGAAATAAAATGGCATCCACCAATTTTCTACTGTTGGTTTAGGTATGTGTCCTTGGATTATCTATAGAGCTAGATTTCGTCACTCAAGCCAATGTGTAAAATACGCATCAGGTATTTTATCCACCCCTTTGATCAAAGGTAAATAGCCCAGTTAGGGGTGGGAGCCTCCAAAATATTTTCTAACGAAAGGACACGCTGACATATGTGTACACTAGAAGGCATTTAAATGTACATAATAAATATCCGTTTTTCATTCGAGATCTATACTTCGTGGGAATAAAAGTGAGATTTGGTTAGAGGAATCTGAATATTTGATGGAGATATCCATTATGATTGTACGACGGGCGTTTAAACATCTCTTCATCTATGTTGTACCAGCTAAATAGGTAAGATGTTACAAAAAAAAAATACATTTTGATGTCATGATGAGATAGGCAGGACTACTGGAATGATGAAAAATAAACCGGTCAAATGCGAGTCGGACTCGCGCACCGAGGGTTCCGTACAAACCTGTAGGTAGATATATAGGTACAATTATTAAAAAAATGTGATGTAACTAAAAATTTAGGGTTTTCAAAATTTTTCCTATGTGCTATAAAACGTTACTTTATGCCAAATTTCAAGATTCTAGATCGACTGGAAATACCCTTTAGTTTTAACTTGAGCATTTAAAAATATTTTAGTTCTATGATGTACACGCATACATACATAACGTCACGCCTTTTATCCCCGAAGGGGTAGGCAGAGGTGTATTTCTACACCCACTTTTCGCCAGATATACTTTAGTCCCACGTAATAAGGGGCGAGCCTATTGCCATACCGGGCACATTTCCAGACTCCGTGCGGCTACTGAGAATTTCGTGACAGAAAAACCCAATAACACTGCCCGACCCAGGAATCGAACCCGGGACCTCCCGATCCCACGCGCACACTTATGCCGCGAGACCAACGAGGCAGTCGTATAGGGCTTGATGTCGAGTTTTCCGTCTCTACACAAAGATGGTATTTGCATCGTGTTATCCCTTAGTCGCCTCTTACGACACTCACGGGAAGATAGGGTGTGGTGACACTTGTATTCTATGCCGTCAACCACACGGTAAGTTCTATGATGTAAGAAAAAAAATATGGTTTTCGCAATTTTTCCTTTATCTGTGCTCGCACGAAGGCACGAAGCAAACTCTTATAGTTTGCTTCGTGCCAAATTTAAAGATTCTGAGTTTACGGGAAGTGTTGTAGGTTTTGATTCCCTTGCGAGTAGTTGCGAGTTTGACAATATGTTTAAATTGCTGTTTCTGTTGATTGCGTTTACATAGAAGTTTGATTTTATTACAGCTTAACGGTGTTATAGACCTGAGTATTTGATATGAATATCAATTTAATAACTCTACGCATTCATGAGGAAAGTAGAAGTAACTTTAAAATTTTAAAAATGTTTTTACGAGGGTCAAACTGAAAGTTCTTAGAACTGGCCACTTATAAACAATATAATAAAAAAAATATTCTAAAATTTGAAAATAGAACTCTTTGCCAATATTACTGAGTATATATTTCATTCATTTGTCATTTGTTTTACGATTTGGCGGCAAATTGAAAATTGTCTGTGTCACGTCAACATGAATTTAACACGAGAAAATTTTCGTGCAATGATTTTTTATGACTTTCGATGTCATTTAAGTCAACAAGAAAGTTATGATAGACTACGATTGGCCTTTCACGATGAAGCCCCATCTCGTGCGACTGTTTACAACTGGTTTAATGAGTTTAAACGTGGTCGCACTAATCTCACTGATAATGTACGTGAGGGACGGCCTTCTACGGCGACGACTGAAAATAACATCTGTGTTGTGCGGCGTATGATAGAGACTGACAAAAGAGTGACCTATCAGCAGATTCGGACAAGTTTAGGCATCGGTATGAGTCAAGTGCACAAAATCCTCCACGAACATTTAGCGGTCAGGAAGCTTTGCGCCCGGTGGATACCTCATAATTTGACTAAGGCTCAAAAACTCCATCGTGTGGATTGGTGCCGAAAATGATTGAAAGATTTAACGGAGGTGACTCAAATGCTGTGTTCGACATACTAACAGGTGACGAAAGCTGGATTTACTGTTATGATCCTGAAACCAAAAGACAATCTGCTCAGTGGGTGTTTCCTTTCGAGGAGTTGCCAACTAAAGTGAAGAGAGATCGAAGTGCGGGAAAAAAAATGGTGGCCTCGTTCTTTGGAAGGATAGGTCATTTCGCAACAATTGTGTTAGAGGATCAAAAAACAGTTTCTGCAGAATGGTACACTACCAATTGTTTGCCACTTGTCTTGGAAAAAGTTCGAGAGAAACGACCTCGCAGTAGGATCCTCCTTCACCACGACAACGCCTCGTCGCACACCGCCAAGCGAACGATCGACTATTTGGCGACATCAAACGTTGAATTACTGGGTCACCCGCCGTATAGCCCCGACCTCGCGCCTTGTGATTTTTATTTATTTCCAAAAATTAAAGAAAAACTTAAAGGAAAGCGGTTTATGAATGCTGAAGAAGCGGTGGCTGCGTATCGCGATGCCATTGAAGAGACCCCTAAGGACGAGTGGGCAAAGTGCTTTTCCCAGTGGTTCCATCGCATGCAGCGGTGTATTGACGTCAATGGACAATATTTTGAAAAGATATAATAAAACTAATAACTGGCTAATGTAATCAGTTTTTGATTTTCTAAGAACTTTCAGTTTGACCCTCGTATTATATGATGCAACTGAAAATTTACATTTATGGATATTGTTCCTTAATATGTGCTTTAAAAAATGGCCTTGTACCAAATTTCAACATTCTAAGTTCACGGGAAGTACCCTGTAGGTTTTGATTCCCTTTTGAGTTTCGAAAATTTGCGAGAATTTTCGGCATAAACAGCTGTATCTTTTGATTGCGTTGGCTTAGAAGTTTGATTCTGTTACAGCTTAGAGATATTATAGATTTGAGTATTTGATGTGAATTTCAATTTATTACCTCTATGCGTTCATAAGGAAAGGGCTAGTAACTTTAATTTTTTTTATTATATGATGTAACTGAAAATTTACTGTTTTCGTAATGTTTCCTTTATCTGTGCTATATGACGTTGGTTCGTACCAAATTTCAAGAATCTAAGTTTGCGAGTAGTTGTGAGAAAATGTGCGGCTTAAATTGCTGTTTCTTTTTATTGCGTTGACATAGAAGTTTGATTTTGTTACAGCTTCAAGGTATTATAGATTTGAGTATTTGATATGAATTTCAATTTAATACCTTTACGCGTTCATGAGAAAATGGTAACACGTTTCAAATTATTAAAAATATTTTTATGATATGATGTAGTTACATCATATCATAAAAATATTTTTAACAATTTTTTCTTTATGCATGCTATAAGACATTGCTTCGTACCAAATTTCAAGATTCTGAGTTCACGGGAAGTACCCTGTAGGTTTTGAGTTTCGAATATTTGCAGAAATTTGCAGCATAAACGGCTGTATCTTTTGATTGTGTTGGCTTAGAAGTCTGATTTTTTCACAGCTTCAAGGGACAGTAGATTTGACTTTTTGATGTAAATTTCAATTTGATATCTCCACGTGTTTCTGAAAAAAAGGGTGTTGACAGACGGACGGACAACAAAGTGATCCTATAAGGGTTCCGGTTTTTCATTTCGTGGTACGGAACCCTAAAAAGACCTCTGAGGTGAAGAAGGTGTAAATAATATTGTTTGTAATAAAGCCTAAATGTGCGACGGATTGTGACACGATTTTTATCACATTTGACATGTAAGACGAAATATATATTATAATGGAACACATTCTTACACGTGTTGGACTGAAATTCGAATTTGAATAAGAGTGCGCTAAATTGTTGAATACAAATATAAGTAGATATTAAGTAGATACACTCATTTAATATTTATTTAAGGCAGTGATACCCTAGTTGCTACATACCAACAGTCTGCCATGCAGAAGGTATCGGGTTCGGATCCATGGCGCGCACCATTGACTTCTTGGAGTCATGTGCGTATTGAATTGTTCATTATGGCCTGCCCCGTGCCTCGGAGATCACGTTATGGCATCTTGGAGCTCTTGGACAGTCGCTGTAGGGCGTCAGAACCTCTAAAGTTTAGAGGTTCTGACGCCCTACAGCGACTGTAGAGTCTAAACGAACTGATACAAGTCTAAACCTTGAAATATCGCTATCGCCTCGGGTTGTGGAGGTCAGACCGGCCGGCAGTCATTCTGCGGAAAAGTTATTATTCAGCCAAATCCGGTTGAACTAGTAAGCGGACCCACAGGTTGAAACTGGGATAACGCTAGGAGGATGATAATGACGATTACTTTGCGGACCCTAGGCACCGAGGCGTAGGTTTTGGATCGCAATCGGGACAGCGTTAGGATGATGATCATGACTTATTAAATATTTAGTACTTAAAACAAACAAACTAAATACATCTTCTCAAGTAGCTTAATAGTAGCGCTGGCTACAGCACGAGGTACGGGCCAAGTGATAATTAACAATTAACACACACGTAACTGCGAAAAATCTGTGGTGCGCGCCGTGGATTCGAACACTTTAGCCACTGCACGGCAGTCTGTTGGTACATTACCCCACTAGGGTTCACTAGGATATCGCTGCTTCTGTCTGACAAGTAAGAAAATGTGCACTAGCAAGGAGATTCGCCAGCAGAATGCAGTTATTTTTGCAGTATAAACATCGTCATGTTATAGTGCCCAGTGAATCCTTCGAACCATAGTCTCTCACTTAAGGTGCACACTCAAACTAACCTTACCGCACAGTGGGCAAGCTAAACCTCTACAGTCTTATTAATAAAAATTGCTTATTCTTCTCTTACTCTAAAGTAATACCGGGAGTAGTTAATTCTGGATTAGATATGGAATAGCTACGTGTTAATAACGGTATTAATAAATACGGAGTAAGTGCGGAGTAACAATACGATTCTTACACTGAGATTAAGGTATATGTTATGGCAACCCACTGATATTAAAAGTAAAACAATGAACAAAATGACCTGGTCGAATAAAAACTTTTTAGTAAATACTTTTATTTGACAATCACAACCAGAGTGGTTGGACTAGGTTAAGGTTAGATTTCTTTGATCACAACTATCCCAAGCGAACATAAGACACAAAACACATATGTAATGGTGCTTAACGCAAACGTTCGGATAGGGTATTTGGCTAGGTTTGTATGGGTTTGCAAGCGCTTGTGGCAAACCCGATCGGTGTCGGTTTTTTGGCACACATCTTCTTCAAGGTCTTCAAAAGGGTTATTGCGAGGTTTATACAATTTCACATGCCTTATTAATGGTAATATTTTTTCAATTACTTCTATCATTCCTAAATCTTCAATGAAATAATCTCTATAATTTTAATCCACAATAATAAAATAACAAAATCAGATACTAGTAAGTATTCTAACGAACACCAAACAAATGTGAAAATATATTTGGGTTATGTATATAAATCTCAATGAAAAAGTTGGAAATACAATATAAATCTACGAGCTTTTGCCCGCGGCTTCGCTCGCGTAAATTCGAAGTAACACAATTCTCTCATAATAGACGGATACTTTAATAATCATTATCGTTTACACAAACTGTTTATACCGATAAGAAATAGATATAACTGCAAGAAGTATTTACACATGGCATACGAACTACATAGTAGGTACTCAACATGACTGTTTTTCGGTGACAGTGACTTTTCTGTCTTTTTTTATTATTATAATTTCTAATACTGTCAGAAGCATGAGAAATTAACAAAATACTCGACAATCCGAATTCTGCGGATATATGTTGTCGACTCGAAATCTTTATTTTTTATGTTTTAGTATTCAGGTAAAGTTTCGATCTAGTCTACCGTACCCCGTGACAAAATTATTAACATACTATGCTTACTCCTTGCTTACTCTAGCGTTAAACCATGGGTCTCCGCAAGGTGTGAGCATCTATTTGTCACGGGGTACGGTAGACTAGATCGAAACTTTACCTGAATACTAAAATATAAAAAATAAAGATTTCGAGTCGACAACATATATCCGCAAAATTCGCATTGTCGAGTATTTTGTTAATTTCTAATGCTTCTGACAGTATTAGAAATTATAATAATAAAAAAGACAGAAAAGTCACTGTCACCGAATAACAGTCATGTTGAGTATCTACTATGTAGTTTGGATATATTTCTTATCGGTATAAACAGTTTGTTTAAACGACAATGATTATTAAAGTATCCGTCTATTATGAGAGAATTGTGTTCTTCGAATTTACGCGAGCGAAGCCGCGGCTAAAAGCTCGTAGATTTATATTGTATTTCCAACTTTAATTGAGATTTATAAATATAACCCAAATATATTTTCATATTTCTTTGGTGTTCGTTAGAGTAAGTACTTACTAGTATCTGATTTTGTAATTTTATTATTGTGGGTTATAAAATTAATAGAGATTATTTAATTGAAGATTGCCAACCAACACAAACGCTTGCCCTTGCAAAGGGCAGAAGTTTGTACGGCACAAATTTACCTCTTGGAAGTAAGAACGCATGCGCTATGATAATTGAGTGCGCTTTGCGTATATCTGTCAGTAGGTACTGACACATCATACAATATAATGTCATATTGTGCACGGTGATTACATTATTCGCATATATAAACTAATAATTATATAAGTACTACGCTTAAACGGCTGAAACAGTTTTCTCTACTAATATTATAAACGCGAAAGTGTTTATAGATATTATTTATAAGATATTATATTGGACATGTATTGGAACATGGCTTTGACATTTGACTGTATGCAAGGCGATGTTATTATATAGATATAATACTAGGTATATAGTGTCATGAATACCTACTGACCGAGCTACTTTGTACCCAATAGTTTCTGAAGTCTTTAGAATAATACGCGCACGAAGCCGCGGGCAAAAGCTAGTTGTCAAATAAAAGTGTTTAATAAAAAGTTTTTAATCGACCAGGTCATTTTGTTCATTCTTTTTACTTTTAATATCAGTGGGTTGCCATAACGTATACCTTAATCTCAGGGTAAGAATAGTATTGGTACTCCGAACTTACTTCGTATTTATTAATACCGTTATTAACACGTAGCTATTCCATAACTAATCTAGAATTAACTACCCCCGGTGTTACTTTGGAGTAAGAGAAGAATAAGCATTTTTTATTAATAAGACCGTTAAAGTCTAATTCATCCATATCTAATATTCAGTAGGTAACCAATACGATTTGAAAAAAGTACAATTTAAATATCTGTTTTTGGCATTTGGTGAGTCCCCGCCATTTAAAAAGTATGGATAATAAAATTAAACCATTTGCTGCTGGCAATTATACGGCACTCAAGTGGTTTTTATGACTTTATAGCCCCATTGTGTTTGGCCTACTCCGATTTAAAATGCGATCAGAAATATTTTACATTGTCACTGCATTAATGTGTGGCCTGTTTAATTAGGTGTAAAGTGAAAAAACCTAAGTCTTATATATTTTTATAGAGAAGGTTTCTTTCAGACATGTAGAACTACTGTGTTGGAATCGAAGACTGCAAAGGTCTTTAACAACTAGCTCTTAAATTGAATGCGATTTGTTTTATTTAGCTTTCTTAATATTATTAAAGACGGCTATTGAATTACAAAAACATAAAGGATATTCTCGGTTGTATTATTATGATCCGATTTATATTGAGAACGTGAAGAGAACGTGAAGCTTACTACTCCACTCAAACAACATTGTAGTAATCCCTCATCCATTGCATCTCATACAACACATCATCCCACACAAATGTTCAGGAAATGTAACAGGCTATGAGCCCGATAAATCCATTTCCTCGAACCAAGGGAGTACTACGTCTTATTTTCTAAGAAAGAGTATTCAAGTTATCGTACAAGACAGTAATAAAACATATTTCACTCAAATTACGCCCGGAATGATGGCTTACAAAATCCACTAAAACTTAAACGTGAGTCTCATGAATTATAAATCACCTGAGCCTAAACGAGCTGTATCGACTCACACAAGAACATACGCATAACATATATATATAATTATGTCCTTGAATGTTTGATCAGATTCTGAATATTTGAATATCTATTCACTGTCAAGTATATACGGAATACGAGTCAATTTTTGTTGTTCACGGAATATTTCCATCAATATTCTGTAAACATCGTAATCTGTGGTTCGTAGGTATGTGGCCGTATTCCATATTCATGAAATCATGTTTTTCTGACGGTGACAGGAGTGTTGGTTTAGTCTTCGTTTTCTCAAGCGTGAAGTTCCGGAATACGAGGTAAACTGACGATTTCTATGGTATATCTGTTACCCAAAGCATATCCAAACTTGATATATAAAGCGAAGCAAGTGATGGCAGTAGTTTTGGTCAAACGTAAATTAATCCCTCAGTTGAATTGCGTCAAATATCTTGAAACGAAATAAATATCTTCGTTTGAAAGGAAATTTGAAATGAAATATGTATGCGAGTGTACGACAACCGCGGTAGGTAAGATGTCAGTTTAATACAATAATAAATAATATCATAGGAGTAATCATGGTCATAGGATAACATAGAGTGTAGGCAGCGATAGTGGAGGGACCGACAAACTGTTAAAATCGACTTCAGGCTCGATTATTGCAATGAAATTATTGAAGGCACGTATCTAAGGGCCCTTAAATACGTCCGTCTATTGTCATCATTTCATGAACGTGTTGCAAATGTATTTGTAATTTCGTACTTCTTTAGAATAGGTACTCTCGTGAAGACAACTGTATATCTAACAAACCTAATATCTTGTGAATGATTGACAGAAAATCTAAATAATTTATACCCATTACATGATTACCATAGCGAACCTCTGAGTGCTCAATAATCGAGTATCCAATGTAATAGACAAAGGGAAGTGTCCATTCGTTCAATATCTGATTGATCTGGTCAAGAACTAGTATCTTGTGAATGATTTATTGAAAATCTATAATATTAAAACCCATTGTATGATAATTACAACGTGGCGAACCACTGAGTACTCGATTATCGAATATCCAATGTAATAGATAAAGGAAAGTGTCCATTCGTACAATATTTGATGGATTTGGCCAAGAACAGATTACATTTGGTTTCTAACTATCGTTATGGACCACTTCGAAACCAATCGTTTGTTCATCAAATTGATATTTTGACCTTTAGAAGATTAAATTGTTCCAGCCGAAATACGGGCGCTCGAGATAATATTTTGTTCAATGTTTACCTTGGTTTTAGATATTAATATTTCTTTGTGGGACGGGAAATTGAAGAAAAACATTACCTCAGCTTTCTAGTATTCTGTTGATATTGGAATAATAGAGTTTATAAATAAAATTGATTGTTATGAATTAGATTGTTTGTTTATTAACCTTTTGAACGCCAGAGCAAAAACACACGAACCTGCCATCAACGCCAAGCCACAAATTCCGCGCAAATACCTACGAAAGAAATAGGGATTCCAATACTACATCGATATTCAATGGTATTTTTATTTTCGTTTACGATTTCAGAATATAGTCAGATACCTACACAGCCACATACCTACTGATATTATCTTGGTAAATCAGAAAAAATACAGTAGGTACTTCCTTAGGTACTCTAAATCATAGTCGTCTGAACTTTAGACGACTATGATCTATCAAAATCTTTAGACTAAATACTTTGTTTCCAAAAAGTTTTCATCATCAGGATTCAGGAACTCCTTCGAATATGCGAAGAAGTTCCGCCGTAGTCATCAAATTCGAACACATAACAGTCACTTAATAATTAATATAAAATAAATAAATAATATTTCAATATTGTTCATTTTCTTCACTATTTTCTGATCGTGCGCTTGTGACGTCACGATGTTGTCATCAATTTGTAACCATGGCGTACAAAGCACTGATAATTCGGGTTGAGTTAGGGATGCGCCTGAGTCAGGATTAGCGAATATCGAAATTCGACCCAACAAATTTTATCTTCGACTATGTAGCTATTAAAATGTGTTTAGGACTGATTCTATAATACTAATGCAGTTTTATCCTCGTACTAAATTATATCTAAAATAATACATTGCAGAAAAAAGTTTTAAAATGATCTTTGATGTAAATTTTTGATATTATCTAACATGTGCTACTTCACTAGCGGTCACATATTTGTGAGTGTGGCGTGTGAGGCCATTCTTTTTTAAGAATTGATTTCTTACTTTTTAACGTAAAATATCTCAATATCTATAATGCTATTTAATTCGTTTAACAGAAATATACAAGAAATAGAACTTCTATTTTAAGGTAATAAAAATAAACAGGCATTAAGATAATGTTCAAATTGTTTATTTCGTGTTTTTGTATACCGGTTTTCCTGTCACGTATTTGTGACGTTGGCGTCCAGGGACAGTTTTCGCTTGTCACGTATATGTGACAATGGCGCTCAAAAGGTTAATAAGCCAAATAACTTCGATTAAAATATAGGTACATCTTTTGCGAAGCTTGTGTGCCGGTAATGGTAAAAGTTAGCTGACCGGTTGGATAGTTCTGATACCAGTACGTAAAGCATTGGCAGCGCGTCTGTTTTACCTAAACTCTACAAAAAGCTCCGCTACCACAAATACGATCGCGACTAAACTATTAGCATAGGCGTTATACCTATAATATTGCCGTGAAGTCTGCAGTAGGTATATGTTATTCGCTTACCAACCGATTGTATTATAAATAGAAGAAAAGGAAAGTGAATGTTTTAGCAAATAAAAACAGAATTCTAATATTAATTAATAGTAAGAGCAATAAACATAGTTAATAAATTAATAATAAACATTTCACACAAAGTGAAAATCTTCCTGAAATACATAAACGGATAACACCATCAAACAAATAAATCAAATATGAGATATAATTAGATATAGATGCTCTAGTTACAAAGTTACCACTCGTTACTCACTAAAACGGTTTGACCGATAGGTTTGAAATTGTATGGAACCAATGAAAACTAAAATTTGAAGTTTAAAAATCGTGTAATATAAAGGAAACGCAATGCAATGGAAATTTTAATACAAATAAATCAAGTTAGACTCAATTAATAATAACATAAAACCAATAATTACATCATCATTTAATCTCATGACTTTATATATAAAACGTATATTTAACACGCTAGCTGCGTTAAGAGGTCTGTAGACCCCTTGCAAGTTCTTCCGCGCAGTGCGGGTGAAAATGCTGTTGTTTCGCTCTGGTGCGGAGCCTATAACTTTTAGATTAATAGGTGTAAGAGAGAGATAAATACATTGTTCGATTTAAGTTAGAACGTAGTACTATTGAATGTAATAAAAAGTGTGAGAGGTCTTTAGACCCCCTAACGCACTGCATATAAAAAAACTTAACTCAGTGCGGTTAGGAGGTCTAAATGCCTCTTATAGGTGGGTGGGGTGCATTAGCCCCCTAGCGCACCTGTAAAAATTTAGTTCATAATAGTGATGTATACAGTTTTGTTTACAACACACGCGTGAGTGCATAATTTCAAATTACATAAATCATTTTGTATCAATAATGTCTGGGGAAAAACGGTGCAGAAGAATGCTTCAACTGGTAGCACAAAATTCAAATAAACCAGAACAGAAAAAGGACAGCTTGAAACCAAAGTATCGTCGGGTTTATAAGAAAATAACAGAAAACCCGGTGAGTTCAAGTAAAATTAAAATTTTAGAAGATATAGCCATCAGTCCATCTACTCTAGATATAACTGCAGAACCAGTTTTGAGCACTTCCCACGCAGCTATTCCGGTAAAACTTTTAAAGTAGCTCACAATTTGATCACAATCCAGTCTTAATCCATTTGTAGCCCTTCAAAGCAGCTCGCGCCACTATTTTCCAAAGATTCAATATTTAATGGCATCCTCCATCTTTAATGTCATTGCTACGAAGCACTGATAGGTGAATGATAACGCTATATGCAATTTGATTGATTTCGAGTATGTGAGTATGTGGTGGAAAACGAGCAGACGGATTGCCTGATGGTAAGCAATAACCACCGCACATGGATACTCGCAACACCAGTAAAGACATATGCGTTGCCAGCTTTAAGGAAGGGGAGAGAGGAAAGGAATGGGAATTGGGCCTCCGGCACTCTCACTCACCGAACAATACGCGACAGTTCAAATACTGCCACTTCGAGTTGATCTTCAGTGAACCACCGTCTCACAGAAGACCAACGTGAAGTATACAGTATTAGTACCTATCTGGATCGAGCTGGCCCATATATACTATTACCAACAAGGCTCCACTGCCTAGTATGCTAATGAATAAAATGATTATGATAAATAATATAACATACATACATACATACATACATAGACTCACGCCTGTATCTCCGAAGGGGTAGGCAGAGGCATATTAAACGCCCACTTTTCGCCAGTGTTTTGATCCCACGTAATAGGTGGCGAGCCTATTGTCGCTTATCGGGATATTTTGTTTGCCAGAGCCTAGTTCGTTGATCGGCAGGTGCACCACTTGCAGGTGAGGTTGGCTTGGGACCCTAAGTTCTTGGTGGGCACCCTATGCACATATATACTAGTAAATATATACTAGTAAATTGTATATTTTCAGGTAATCCACGAAGTCTTAAACTAAAGAAAAATCATGAGTTTATAAAAAAGGCAATAAACGAAGAAGATGTGTAGTTTGCTACAAGAAACTGCGCTCTACACTATGTAGTCGAGAAGCTAATAAAAAGGTTAATAAGATTTTATCTTTCTGTAAAGATTGTGATAATAAGCCATTGTGCCTGAAATGCTTTTATCATTCTCATATGTAATGAAAAATTACAAATAAACTTTTTTAAAATTTCTAATCGATAACCATAACGATAACATAAAACAGCATGTTTTATTGGGTACATCACTAGACGTATGTTTAACTGTACCTTTATTTTAGTGCTGCAGGAAGTCTATACGCCTCCTATTTATTATTTTTGATTTTGTGGTAATCTGGCATCAGAACCCCGGGCGAAGCCAAAATAGGAAATAATGAATCCTTTGCTACGGTTTATTAAGATGGCCCGAAGAAAGTCCGTAATTTAAAAACACAAAAAAAATCCTAACATAAAACATAATTTACCCGTCTGTATATTTTCCCAACATTAGGCGGAAATTTCACTACATTTGGGGAAAATTCCTCGGGTCGCGGGTATACTGACTTCATTACCGCGACCCCGTCATGAGGTTCGATACAGGAACACGGCGGTGTTTTAGTGGGTATGCCCCCCCGAATATCTAGGAGGGAGAGCCGAGCCACACACCCCCTTTGAGGAACAGTCCGTAACTGGATTTCATCGCGATTCAAAAAAAGGGGGAAAATTCCTTAAGGTTAACTGGTACATTCGGGGAATATTACCTGCCATCAGCTATAATTCACTATAGTGATAATTTTAAAAACATCGGGTATAATTTTACACACCACCACACTAACACCCGTATGAAAGGAGGCATAACGGTTTTTCTGGCAGTTACCGCAAGAAACTTATTAGATGCCATAAAAATATTTTTGAATTTAGAACCGTCCATAGAACGCAATGGAATCTTAAGTTTATAGGAAAATATTGAAAAATAAGTTCAATGTCCACACCTATCTTCCTTCAAACTTACCCAATTTAAATGAGCATATCATCAAATGAAAGAGCTCTTTTCAGCGCGTGTTTTAGGCCTATAACGAAACGCCTACCTCAATAAGAAGCAGATATATAGAAGCAGAAAGTCATTGACTATGGCTACGAAAACGTAAAAAATGCATGGGAGAAAACTGTTTTTGCATATAACTTGATAAATGTGCAAGTTAGATAATTTCTAATGCTTGATGACAAATCTATGCAGCGAGAGCTTTCATTTAAAAAAGAAATCATCCGAATCGGTTGGGTAGAACGGGCTGGCCGACTCGTATTATAAAACACAAATTCTTTTAAATATATAGACTAGAGGACCCGTGCTGCTCCACAGCATATTTTAATATTATAAAATAGCTCATACATATAGGTATGATGAGTATATTGTAGCCTTATCTTATAAGTAAAAGATGATATTCTTACCAATAATATAATATATCACAAAACTTATATTCTCACAACACTGGCTTTGCGTTGCACCTTAGGTATCGGGAAATTTCCACCTTGGCATTACTAAATAGTTTGCCGCGCAATAGAGATATATATAATATGTATAACTGAACATTGACGAAAGAAATTTCAATATGACTGTGCTGCCCTACCATTCTTTCCATTAGTATACTGTAATGTCCTTCGTCCAGGTGCCCAGAAAATAGCAAGTTATGAACAATTTCGTTAGTACCATACTAAGTAATCGTATTACTGTTTTCCAGGTGAACTCTGAATTGACACTCTGGATATAGCTCACTTACACTCTGAACTTCAGCATGCCCTACGTACTGTCCATTGGTACCCATCACACGTTTGTAATCTGTTGCATTTTTAATGGTCTGGCCATATGCTTCGTCCCCAACAATGAAGTTACGATATACATCCCACTTATTGACTATGTTATTAACAGTGGCCAAACGAATTTCATAATGTTTATTCTCACTTTCATATAAACAATAAGAAATTGCGCGGAATAAGCAATTACCGTCACCAAGAATGGAAATCACTTGAAAATAAAATTGTTGATGGTAGAATTATTCAAAACTGAACCCGTTACCACCCGTATTTTTTTAGCAGTAGGAGGACCATCCGGTACCAAATCTCCAACAGGACCGTCATTGACCAAGATTCTTTGTTCAAACTTTCTCCGAGCATTTTTCAATTTCCTATCAAGAACCATCATTATAATTGAAAACACAACTACTCACAAAAAATACGCTATTAAATCAGAAACATAATATGTAACTTACGCTAACTTCACTTTTTTCTTTATCTGTCAATATTTTACTATCAAAATTAAAAATATAGAAAAACAACTATTTTTTATAATTAAGAAAATAGGTTTTAATTCTGTTATCCAGCTAAATATGTCTGTGAGAAGCACGATTTATTTTGTTTTGTTCCATCATAATTTAGAAATGTAATAATGACGTGTATAGTTTTGGTCGAAAATGTAGTTTTGGTAGGAATGGTAGCTTTGGTAGCAATTGTAAGTAACATTCGACGACCGGTTGGCGCAGCGGGAGTGTAAGCGACTGCCACGGCGAAGGTCGCGGGTTCGATTCCCGCTCAAGTCAAACATTTGTGTGCGTGAACATGGATGTTTGTCTTGGGTGTTTCTATGTATAATATGTATGTATTTACAAAAAAAAAGTATATATGTATGTTTATCCATTATCTAGTACCCATAACACAAGCTCTGCTTAGCTTGGGACTAGATGGTGATGTGTGTATGTGGTAGAATATTATTATTATTATTATTATATGCCAAAAATACCATTTCTACCAAAACACTATTCCTACCGAAAATACTATTCCTATCCAAACTACTATTCGTACTAACACTATCATATCTACCATATTTTCAAAACTACCATTTCTACCAAAACCGTGCTGTCAAAAGTACCTACCTACCTTTTCTCTCAAAACTACTATTCTTACCAAAACTACAATTTCTACCATAACTACAACTTGTAATAATATAATTATATGACAATAGTACTATGAACCGCTGTAAAAAAAAAATTAAGATGCCCGAAGAAAGTCCGTAATTTAAAACACAAAAAATCTGTTCTCCCAACATGAAGGGTTAACTGGTAACATTCAGGGAATATTACCTCCCCCCCGTGGGATCTCCACCTTGTCGTGGTGGGGGGGCTCAGTAACCGTGGATTGGTCACCCGCGGTGAAGCTAAGAGGGATCCAGGAGGAGACGCTCCGCGTGGGCTTGACGGAGGCTCGCGCAGGATGCGTCCAAAGGGGCGGGTGCGAAGGACAGTTCTTCTGTCCCTCGCAGTCGAGTGTGGTCGCGGGAGGAGAGGCGTGTCGGTGTTGCGTTGCCGCGCGCCCTATCTCCCGCGATCAAATGGGGGCGCACCATCGTTGCGTTGCGGTGGGGCCGCAGAGGAAGAGGAGATGCGGTGTTGCGTTGCCGTCCTCCCTATCCTCTGCGGCCGCTGAGTGTTTTGGCGGCGGAGCCCAACACCTTCATCCGCCGCCAAGGGGGTTTTGTTCGGGGCCCGCCTGACCATCTGGCGGGCCAATACCCGTCGGGGGGTAGCGAGGCATGCTTCAGCGATACCCGACCCTCCGACACACGGGTACGTGAGGAACACGGGTTGGTTTTTAGTCAGTAAGAATCTGACAGTCCCCTTCGTCCTTCCCCCCAGGGCGAAGGGACTCCATGAGGATTTTCCAACCCGAAACCAAAAAAAAAAAAAAAAGGGAATATTACCTGCCATCAGCGATAATTCACTATAGTGATAATTTGACCAACATCGGATATAATTTTACACACCACCACACTCACACCCGTATGAAAGTAAGGCAAGGTCACCTTAAGGAGGCATAACGTTTTTTCCTGGCAGTTACCGCAAGGAACTTATTAGATGCCATAAAAATATTTTTGAGTTTAGAACCGTCCATGTAGAGAGAAAGCAATGGAATCTTAAGAAATTTATAGGAAAATATTGAAAAATAAGTTCAATGTCCACACCTATCTTCCTTCAAACTTATCAAATTTAAATGAGCATACCATCAAATGAAAGAGCTCTTTTCAGCGCGTGTTTTAGGCCTATAACGAAACGCCTACCTCAATGAGAACCAGATATATAGAAGCAAAAAAATGTATGGGAGAAAACTGTTTTTGCATATAACTTGATGAATGTGCAAGTTAGGTAATTTCTATTGCTTGATGACAAATCTATGCAGCGAGAGCTTTCATTTAAAAACAAAAACATGCGAATCGGTTGCATAGAACGGGCTGGCCGACTCGTATTATAAAACACAAATTCTTTTAATATATAGATGACATTTAAAGTTATCCGGGTAATTTATATCTACATATTTATCTTACTTTTGAGCCGACGAGACTGTCAAAAACATGTTCTGAAAATCTATTACAAGTTTGAAGTTGTAGGGAGAAGGTTAGTATAATTTAGACCCAATTTCCCAACTTTTTTGCGAATCATGAAATATACCTATATATGTTTGTTGCTAGGTAAGTATAATGTATTTACCGTCCGATTCGCTAATATTAGGAGATTTCATTTCAGTAAAGCACCCGTTAGTTTCGACGTTTGTTCACAAAAGTAATATTTTACAGCAAAGTTTTAGAATACGGTTTCAGGCTTCAAACTCAACAGCATGTTGGTTATTATTATTATTATAAGGTATACGAGTGTATCTATTAGTCATGTACACAGTTTGTGACTGAATGACTATGCCGCTTCATTTTGTTGTAAACGCAACAGGGCCGCGCCGCGCCGACCCAATCCAGCGCCTGCGTGCGAAACCTATGAAGCGCCTTTTTGTCATTCTTTTTCGAAAGTAATTTTAATTATTAACGCATTTAGGCTGGCGCGCGGCGCCCTTATTTCCCTGGCGCCTGTGTGCGCCGCACACATTGCACATAGGGGCGGCTCAGCCCTGAACGCAAGAGTCAACTATTACCGCTCTAGCTAAACAGAAAACTCCCATTTCGATGAAAACTAGAGATGATGCAGTTTTATTGTTTGGTGTATTGCCTATGTCAATTATTTTTAAAAAATCGGTGCGGGAATTTAGGAAAACATTAATTATCTTCCTAGGGCTAAGAAAATAAGTAAATCGCTCCGAAGCGTTATGACGTAAAAGAAGTACAAACAAACACACTTTCGCATTTATAATATTAAATATGGATATGATTTTAAGGAGAAAACATCGCTTTTGTACGTTAGCGGTCAAGTGTAAGCTTTTTGTATTACCCTTTTTGGTTTTAAATAAGGAGAGATAAATCTTTTAAATAAAATATGACTTAGTATCCGCCCTGTTGGCATCTGGGAACAATGACTAAAGTTAGCATTGAATATAATTTTAGCACAGATTTCCGTCCCTTCCGGTATGGAATTTTGGAAACCCTTTCTTTAATCCTTTCTGTATATTAAGTAACTTTGTGAAAGTGTTCCATAATAAATTAACTTATTAAGACAGTTTGCCAAATTAATATTTTTCAACAGTTTTGTGAAATTATTACCATGCCAATGTTTCGTGTGGCTATGATACACCCACCCTACCTTACTAATATTATAAATATAGGTAAATGTGTGTTCGGTTCGGGTCAAATGGAAAACCTAATGCTAATAGGAACCAAATCATGCGTCATACTCATTTTATTATTCGTTATATTTCTCCAAATATATGTCATATGCGAAGGATCGGATGAGGCCTGCACAAGGGAAACGACCAGTGAAATGATATATTTGTATTTAAAATGGTCGCTTCATTGACTCTCTGCAGCTCCGAAAGATGCACCAATAGCTGTCAGAAAATTACAACCTCCAAATTTCTCTTCATTAATGTATCTACCTATTTCAGTTAAAATTAAACCGTGAATTTCCCACAAAATAATCCAGCGATCAATATAGACATTGCCGAGCAATCACTCAAAAACAATATCCAGCAAATTACTTTCCGTAATTAACGAACGAAACTCCAACAATCGGAAATGTACAGGAAAAAGTAATTAATAATGAAACAGAAACGATTACAGCGATGAGATAACCCCGCTATAACTACAAACTCGACAGATTTGAGTCCTGATAATTAAGCCAACCAAATTGAAGACGTTTCGGAGGTCAAGTAAAGTTAGATAAGTTCGGTACATCTAAGTTTTGCAAGATAAACTTCTGTCAGATGATTCGTGGTGCCTTGTTAACAAACTTGAGTTGATTTTATCTGTGTAATTAACGAACAAGAAGTTAGCTTGCAGTTCAGGTGATAGTGAGACTTAAGACTGGTCGGGACAAATCGCTTTGTTCGTTTGAATATCATTACGAGGTTGAAAGGTTCTACATCTGTTCGGTAAAGTTGCAATGATATTATGCTTCAGGCGGTGAATAATGCCAATGACCTTCAACTGAGTGCCCCTGCTATTTGCAATGCCGACGAGATGGATGAAAATTGATCTTATCAGGTTTTTCTTAGGGAGTTCTATATTAGTAATAATGATATAATATCAATATCAATAATATCATAAAATATCATTTGGTCAGTTTCTTCAAAATATGGTATGGGACTCAGCTTTTCATAAGTATACAACAAAAATCTAAGAACTATCTTCTTTATACATATATTTCTTGTGTGCGTGTGTACTGAACTCCTACTAAACGACTGGACCGATTTTGATGAAATTGTTTGTGTGTGTTCAAGGGGACTTGAGAATGGTTTAGATCCACAATTTAGTCAGTAGTCAATTTAGTAATTTTTAATTTGTATGTTTTTGTTGATTTTGGAATGTTTCACATTGGAACCGACCGACTGCGCTACCATCGCAGTGTCAAATCTATGTTAATAATTTCGTCAAGGGTTACGGTACACTCGATCGAAACCTTAACTGAATAATAAAACATTAATAAATAAAGATTTCGAGTCGACAACATATATTATATCCGCAACATTCTGATTGTCGAGTATTTTATTAAATTTTAATGGTTCTGACAGACAAATCGCAGTCGTCATATTGGCCACTCTAGCAAAACGTCATTGTTACCGTTTGCGGGGTTTGCGGATAACATTTTGAGTACTACCAATTAGTACAGATGTAAATATCCTTTATCTGAGGTCTTTGGTATACCTACTAAGTCTTAGACTAAGTAGTTTGTATGTGTAAATACTTTTTGCAGTTATATTTTAAAAACAGTTAAAACGACAATTATACAATAATATACGACAATATAAGTATCCACCGAATAAAGGAGATTTGTGTTATCCCGAACATAGAGGATATACTATAACTAGAGAACCCCGAATAATACGCGAGCGAAGCCGCGGGCAAAAGCTAGTTTCAATATAAAAACCTTCAAAGGCAAAAATAACAAAGGAAATAAATATTAGGGAAATATTGAAATTCCCACAAATTTCGGATTAAGGCAAGATAAAGCGCAAATTGTGTTTATTTAATATTTCTTCAATTTAATCACAATGAATGTCCAATTCGTGTTCCGCATACCCTCTTTCGAAACAAAAACGCCGCTCCCATTATACCTACAGGCTTCTCAGCACTTGCTAATAAATTTCGTCAGGATTACGTGGGTCTGTGAGACCCCTGATATTGGCACATTTGCTGTTATCTCGCGCAATTTATCCTGCTAGCTCATACGGAAGCCCAACTCAAACTAACGAAGTCTCTTGGGGCATATGTACTATAGAAACCTTATTAAACTAATTCCTATATAAGTAACATTAATAAAACGGTTCGGATTCTTAGATGCCCAATTCCTGGAAACAACATTAATATAAATCATGTATATAAACGAAAAAAGGTAATCACTTATTCGACTAATGAGGCTGGCAAAAAATATAGCAAAAGTATACCCATGTTTTTTGTACGATAATGTTTAATACGTACGTAGGAGTATAACATTAATAATCTTTTGTAACACGTAAATTGTTTATTAATTTCTTCGGATCTTTTCCTTTGATTTATGAGTTTCCTGTTAAGTTCTTAGAACGTTATTAATATTCTTTGTACAAATATGAGCGATGTTTTGATGAAATATTATTAATGTTGACTCTAAATTGTTCTTTCTAGAATGGTTACCATGTAAGTTTGAAGAGAAAAGTACATAGATACATGATTATATTGACGGAGATAGAAGAAGAATCGAACGCACTTATTTAAAAGTCGTTATTTTTTTTTATAACGCGCAAATTTTGCTATTCCATAGGCATAATTTTTGGTTTTCTTTAGTAATATTTTTTGAGGCCGTATATAGTGATAGGCATTAATATCTGTGACAAGACATTCTCCAGCATTCAGCCTGGCACTGATTATACAACAGATTTAATTAAAGAAATTGCAAACTAAGAGTATGGCTAAAACGGCTTTCATATCCGTTCCCGATATACGCATCTATCAGAATTACAAACAAAAAGACACCTATATCTCATAAGGGCGTGCTCGAACAAACACTTCTATACAAGCGATATACTGTACAAACTTTCACCTCGCACTCGCAGTCGTAAATATTTAACAACACATCTCAACTCACATTTCCCGTATAAGCCCGTAAACTTTACTAAATCGTTGCCGCTGTAGTTTGTAATAGAAATTATAAATCACTTGTTAGTGAACTGTTTTCCATACCTACGCAACAAAGCTCATTGTTGTATTAAGTTGTAGTTTCAACAGAAGTTTGCAGCCATGTTCGTGAATAAGTGGATTAAATTCTAACTTGCCAAGTCCACTCAAGTGCTTGTAGTTTGTGAAATTTTTGGAAATTATTCTCCGCTTGGTTTGTTTGTGGCACTCGCTTGAGTATCGTCTGTCTTTGTTTTTCTCTGTGTTGTGTTGGAAATTATCATTTAGAAGGGTTGATAGCACTGTGTGTTACTGTATTCATTTAATACAGGAGACTAGATAAATTGATTTTGAATTCCATTTCATGATACATTTTCATGAATATTGTAATATCAGTTTTATTATTAATGTTGATTCTGTTATATAAGAGATAACAAGAGTTGATAGTTTTAGTATGGGTTAAATCAATATGCTTTTCAACAAATCGTGCTCAATATAAAATATAATAGATCTACATAGGTGTCAAATACACATTTATTTAGAGATAAAGGCATACACTCTCGGGTTATAAGAAATCGGAAGATACCAGGCGTCTATTTATTGTTTCCGTCAGTCACGTAATAGTACCACTCTATATGTGTATAATATACACATATAGATTACATTTCAATTTAATTGGTACATTTCCCATTTAAACTCAGCCGCAAATATCCTTTAATAAATCATTGAATAGAAGCGACTATAAAATTACATATGAGTATTTAAGACAGTTACGACGACATTTAACCCGTGACCGCTACTGATACACCCGCTCGTGACCTCGGGCAGTGAGTGTTTGTGCTAGCAAATGTATTAAAAGTCCCCAAATTACGTGACTGGGTGTCACTGTCACATCACGAAAACGTAATTGTCAAATAAAAAATCAAGAAATTTCTTATCGTAATGAATAATGATGTTTGTGAGTCCTATTTCGTGTGGCTTTTGATGTTCCTCTCCTTTTTGTTACATTCATTCGGAGAAAAACATTGTGGTAAAGTGTCGCTCCTCCGTCTCACGTGACATAATGTGGTTTCAATCGTTTAACCTCGGAGGCTCTCGGAACCGATTCGGTTCGTTATCAGAGAAGGTTCGCAAGGCCACTGCAGACCACGACTCCACGACAATGATAGATGGGCACGCTTGATGAATCGCTCACGAGGTATTCTGACACACGATTTAAGACGATATAAAAACGATATCGGCATTGAAGTTTTTGTATTTTCTGAGTTTAAAATGTTCGTTGTTAATACAAATATGGACTGGAAAACATTACATACTTACTCACAAACTTTGAAAGTTTCGCTAATGAGATACCAGATGATAAACCAGATACGGTATCCCATTGGCGAAACTGACCAGCTATGGGGTTTGATATCACATTTAGTGTTATTACCAAAAGTAGGAACTTATGAGGTTTTTTTTTTTCTGAATTAAACTGGTATTAACAAAATAATGTTATCTATGAAGCGTACATAATGCATTACTATGTTTAGCCTCGAAATAAGGTATCATATCTCGATTTTGGGACACATGAAAAAATACTATTTACAGACCAAAATTCTGCACTTAAATATACATGTGTATTGCAGCCATTGCTGCAATGCAGTGATCGAGCTGCTTTTTCATGATGTAAGTTCATAAATCATAATCTTTTCGAAACATTTATATTACAGGCTGTATCAAAACGATGATACAATAAAATGCTAAGATCTAGTAAAAATTCAATATTATCATTCAAGACCCTAGTAATATATGGTATATATCGTTTCTCAGCATTAGCCTATTAACAGAGTCTGTTCAACAAAAACAAATTGATCGGAGATGAGCTCCGACTTTTTATCGTTTATCTTGAAAACTGTGTCGAGATTGTAACAAGATTGATGTACATTCACTCATTCCATTCATCCTTATAATAGATTTTAAGTAATCAACTTACTTCTATTTTGAGTGATCCTTGAATGACGTGTTTGTTAAAGTAAATTTTCTTTTCAAGGAAATGATTAAAATGGCAGCTAAAAATAATAACTGAACATTAAAATTTGATTAACAAAATACGGATTACAACTTGAATCGAAATAAGCGCCAGGTACTTAAAGACTTACTTTAAGTATTTAAGGTATTATTTGAGTGAATCTTTTTTAACAGTGATGACTTAGTAGAAAAGTTTAAGGTAAAAGTAGGAGTGGTAAAGTTCATAAACCTTCTATATAAATGGTATATTCAAGATACCACACAATCGACCGTGATAACTAATGTAAAACTGATTTATAAAATACCAATCAAGATACAACTGGTATTTTATGATATCTTTATTTTTTCTAGAGAGTACCTGCCGGCTGACCTCCGTAACCTAAAAGAAAACATTCTATTGATAAGATAGGAAGGCACAGTCTCCGTGAAACTGACAGTGATTCTTGTGACAGTCTCTGTCGTATAGAATATCGATCACATTCTACTGGTTATTTCAAACTTTATTTGAGACTAAGATCCTCCATACTAAAGTAGCTAAGTAACACTGATGTACCAAGGAAGTACACTCATCCACTTTATAGAAAATGGTTACTGTAACGTATGAGATTAGGAGTCCCGCGAGGATCACTCTCTCCAAAATTGGTCCACGTTTCTACCAAAATAGATCGACCAAAATAGACGCAGGAGTGAGTAACCATTAATCACAAGAAAATCGGCAAAGGGCGAGTTGGACTTGCGCAGCTTGCCTATAGAAACGACAACAATAAACACGTTTTTTGTATGGGAGTCCCTTAATATTTGTTATATTCTGTTTTTTTTTTTTGTATTTTGTTTTAGCGGCAACAGAAATGCATAATATGTGCAAATTTTATGTGTGTTCCTAAAACGATTCATGAGATACAGGTAGCTGGTACCTGGCGACAGATGGGCAGATAGACATATGAATGTACAGACGGACGGAGAGCGAAGTCATAGTAATAGTGTCAAAACGGGACCCCTTAGGTACGGAACCCTAAAATAAGAAGACATTTTCTAATCCATATATAAACACAGTAGGCGTAATTTAATACTATCTCTCAAATGAACATTGAGTAACGCAGAACTGACGTAATCTCCCACCGTTACTTAATGGAGGGGAAGATAATTTGTACGTAATTCGGAAGTAAACAATTTACCGTTCTGAAGGTTATGCCGAACGAGGGTTGTAAATAACTCACATACAAACATTCACCGAATTAAGGAAGCAAGATATTATTCATGCGGCCATCATTTTTTTGTAATCATATTAGCAAGTAAGAGCTACTCTAGAGTTTTATAATTTTGATGTGTTTTAGGACCTACCACACGCCTTTTTTGAGTATTCGACATTACGGCACTGTTGCAAGCGCCGTGTTCATGAATGTACTAAAAGATGAACATTAATTGTTTTTATTATGTAACCTTCGGTTTTAAAAATCCCCAAACATAATCCGTTATTGTCATGAATATAAATAATTATCTAACGTAACGTTTCCTATGAAAAAGTTGTATCGTAGGTACACATTATATTCAGTGACAACTGAAGTATTCACACAAATACACATTAGAATTCGAAATTTGTCACGAAATTATCATCAGTAGGTACATACACAAATCTTGCGAATATAAAGTCTCTTACGAGAGCGGAATATTAATTTTTCAATTACTTCCACGTCTTCGGATCCTCACTTCATCATTTCACTCATGATTGAGCCATACGCCTCCTTAAAATGTTATAAAAAACGTTTATATACACATGTAAGTGTCTGTCGTCTATCAAAAAGAAACGCACGGGAACGCTCATTCCATTTCCTCGAGGGATATTGAAGAAAATTATTTTCTATTTCAAGTCACCTTATAGCCGTGGAAAGACCTAACAATCTACATAAATTAGGAAACTCTTCACCTAAACTCAAAATTCAGATAGCGTCAAGTGAACTTGAATTTATTAAATTCAGTAAGAAATACTGCGTTGATTTTAAGGTTATTTCGTGGTCTGGAGGCAGGCGAAGCGACTCACTGCTTTCGCTATAAGTAATTAAATTTTATTATAAATCATCTGAGTTAAGGCTGTTATAATTTACGCCATTACGTGGCGTGTGACGTCGAGGCACAGATTAATAATAACTGGTGTGATGCTGACGATGTTAAACATTGTATAGAAACTCATATGTATGTGTTTTGTTCGTACGAAATACTTATAGCAAAATTTACGTTTAATATTCTAACGCATACTTAAGTAATTGGATAGAATCAGTAACCTTTAGCTTGCTTTGCTTTTTGCTTTCATAGGTATTATTCTATTTTCAAAACATGAAGATGTGTTATGTATTATAGAGTTCAAAGCCATTTCACAGCACGAATGACAACTTCGCTATAAGTGAAGATTTCGACAATTAAATTGTATAACAAAAATGTAACTTTATTTTTGCGAAAACATAAATTTTCTTAAATTTTAGTTTCACAATGTGGACACATAAAATCCTTGGCGTGTCCAGATGACGAAATAATATGAGATACTTACTTAAAGTTTCATCAACTAGACACACTTGTGTCCAGTACTTGGTGTCGAGTTGGTGAAGGACGCCGCAGGGCAAGTACAGAAGTCGATAATTTGTGTAAAAGCTCGATACGCAATTCAAAGGACAATTTATAATTATGTACTTAAAGTAATTTTGCTTGAAATATATTTACAGCAGGGAATTCTCATTCGTAATGCCTACCAGAGTTATTTGAGGCAAAATTCTCGTGCCTTTACTTTAGTACCTAAGTATGTTGCATATTATATTTTTCAGTGGGTCACCGGTTAAGACATTCACAAGCTGTGATGGAGTACAACCGACACTGTCAAGACCCACCGCAATTTATATGAAAGCATATAAATATTTGAATAGGTAACCTTTTTCCGCAACACGTTAAACTTTGCAAAATGATTTTACTGCGTATCAGCGTAGCAAAGCCTGAAATACATACCTACTTACCTTTAACAAAACCTAATCTCAGCCGTAGCTACATAGCTATTTGACCGATTTTAGTTTGCCAGCGAAATAAATGGCGGATATATGAGCGAACATGCGATAGGATATCAGTCGATATCTTGAGATTGACACTTCTTATTACATCAGATGTCATAAAATCATAGGTTTCGTTCTGTTGGCTTGTAAATATTTGTTTATTTTAATAATAATAACGAGTAAACTAAAATATGCGCAGTTGGTAGTTATTGGCACCTGTTTCGTATTTATTATACGAGCGAGATATTTTGAAATGTAAATGGTTTAAGCATAGTGACGACCGGTTGGTGCAGCGGGAGTGTAAGGGACTGTCACGCTGAAGGTCGCGGGTTCGATTCTCGCTCAAGTCAAACATTTGTGTGCCTGAACATGGATGTTTGTCATAGTCTGGGTGTTTATATGTATAATATGTATGTATTTACAAAAAAAGAAGAAGTATGATTATGAATTGTCTAGTGGGTAGTACAAGCTCTGCTTAGTTTGGGATTAGATGGTGTTGTGTGAATGTGGTAGAATATTATTATATTATTATAATAGTGCTAACTGAAACGATCACAATAAATGCGAAGTGACTGTGTGTAGAATTCGGGCTAAGAATGGGTATTTTTTTTTTAACAGAGATCAGTGGAAGCGATTAATTCATCCAGTCTTAGCCCAAGACAAAGGATCTAACACATGGGCCAAGTTTCTTGGCGCTAAGAATTAAACAACTTACTTACCAAATATCTCCTGGTGATGTTCTTGAGTGGAGTCCTGGAGGCAAGTTAGACACACACGAGACTAAAATTGGCCAATATTAGCAAGTGAATTATCTTTACTTTACCAGACTCCACGCAGCGTCTTCAATCAGCAAATTCTTCCGGCACCAACCACGTGCATCGGATTCACTCAAGTTTTACAATGTTCGTTAAAATACTATTTTTATCACAATTAACCGGTGCCAGTTATTGATCAAGGAAGTGGCAATCAAACGGGTTCTAAATACAAGATCAAAACGCTCACAACACGAAATCTATCCCGAGCTAGGTTTTTTTCGCTGACCGCGGGAAACGACAATGAACGAAAAGATTGACAGTTCAGTGTGACCATTGTCAGAAATTTTCAATAGACTAAACAAAATGTTACTCAATCGATCTAATCGATTTGACTTATAATAAAAACTAATTCTATTTCAAACAGACTGATTGACAGAAGATGACTATTTTTCTTCTTAGTGACTAGTCTTACTCACATTCGTGGTACTATATCACCAGGATAAGTTCAGCAGCAGTGATAATTGAAGACACTGATAAAGTCCCAGAAATAGGGACTATTAAGTAATTAAAATTTTTACGCATACACATAGTTAGTTGATGCGTTATTATTAATGAAATAAAGATAAATATTTTCACGAATGCAGAACGTATCCTTTTCTTTTTGTGACGGATAACCCTAATAGCGTTTTCTCCATCAAGCCTCAAACTCAACCCGAAGTTGATCTTGGAGCCAAATGGAGCCAGTATGTTCAACAACCAACAGATTTTTCGGTCTACGCACCAAAAACCGCCGCAGTGTCCTCAGCCTCGATTGGTGGTGCAGTTACTTAATCTACCATAGTGTGGTATAGCACGCGCGGCCCTACCTAGATTAGTTCCGCAAAAGCAGACCCAATTTCCCCTGCGCAGGTAGAAATTCTTAGTCGCCTCCGGCAACATACCTATATCAGAAGTTGTAATGAAGAGTGACTTGGAACACTTTGCGGTGTAAATATTCCTGAACAGAAACAACCTTATGATACATTGTCATAATAATTATTTAAATACTTAGCCATTCATAGAAACTATAATTAAACCGTTTCGCGTTGATGCAATATCTACAAAAGCTATTGCTACGTATTTATTGGCTTTACTTGTTTGAAAATTAATCATAGTAGCTCGTTGTTCTGATTGCTCTTGAAAGATACACTCGTTTCCTATAACGGTGCACTTATAGGTAGCTTATTAAAGGTGGAGTGTATAAAAGAGTATTATATCAAAGTAATATTTCGTCGAATGTGCTTGTAATATGCTTTAGAACGCAGAAGATATGACTATTCCGTAGCAGAATTTTGTGATGCGATATTTTTATTTTACCAGGATCACTTTTCGAAATACCTTAAAAATCAATGAAATAACACAAAAATTTAGACACCGCACTTCAATAAAAAGGTATCGGTGAATTTTATTAAAATTAAGTTGAACCGATTTAATTATTTATTTAGTAAAACTGCGCTAGCCCACAACAAGTTAATTAATGGTGCAATTTTCATTGGATTAAATACCACCGAATATATAAACACAACGTCCCAGAAATGAAATATGAAATTTCGTTTACTTGGATTACATACTTGTTGAAATTTATTTTGATTTCAAAACTCAACCACTGAACCAACTTTTATGACATTTCCATGGGTTTCGTTGATATAAACATAAACGATTAAAATCACTTGAAAAGATGAGTTGGATATTGTGGGAAATAATAACATTTTCCTTCTCCCTCATCCCCCCTCCTCTTACTATTCCTTTCTCACCCAGGTCGGCAACACATTTGTGATTCTTCAGGGGTTGAGGGTGGCCGGAGGTAATCACTTTGCCATCAGGCGATCCGTGTGCTCTAAAATAGTGTCTTATTAGATTAAAATAGTTTCATAGAGAGATATTTATTCATTTTCATAACAATGTAGGTAAGTACATAATATTATTTAGATATCACTAAATACCTATTTAATTAAACATAACTTAAATGTTAAAATACTATCCTACGAAATATGTATCTACAAAACAATCAAAACGAAAAAAGAAAATAATTTAGAGGGCGTCATAAAAGTCCTCCACATCGCCGTCGACCGGGAGCGTGCCCAGAACGCTGGCAGCATTGCCACGTTGAATGGCAATGCTAAATTTTTGGGCCAAGTACAACCCAGCCTTCTGGTCACACGAGGCGTCGACCAGTCTCTTTGCGAGATCTTTAAAAAGAGATCTTGCACTCGGACCCCATGGCCCCAACGTTTCGACCCCAAACGGCTCAAATACGTAATCCCCTACTAGGTTTGCGTATTTGCGCCGTTTGAAGGTCTCCGCTGTAGCAGCAGCAGCGCCCGCACAACCCGCTGTGCCAGGAAGATGAGATGGCGCGAGGGTATCGACGCACGTTGCGTCCCACACCAAAGGCCTACCCAACTTCCATGGGAGTAAAGACATACCATCCGGTCTTTTGCCATCGTCACGTGCCAGCCCCTGTGGTTCAAGTTGGGCTGGAACGCCAGCGGTGACAAGAGCCCGGCGAAGTATGTCATTTAGATTGCCGTGTCGTGATATACGACCTGCGCTCCTGCTGCATGATAAGCCATGGTGACCAAGGCTGTCGACAGCCTCCCCACAGTGACAGCGATGCGGAAAAACACATGACGCACCCAAACGGAGGCAAGCAGCGATGCGGAAAGTGGTATCGTCCAACATGGTACCTATGTTGGACGATGGCAGTGCCTGAAGCCAGAGACCCGATTCCCATTCTCCCACAGCCAGCAAACGGGCACGCTCTGCAGCATTGGACGATGTACTTAGGAGATTTTCTCGTACTGCGCTGCAAAGCGGCCCGTCCCACTGCCTCTGAGAGGATAAGTCTCGGGGTAACTCGGTGTTTGGACAAGCCATTCTCCAAGCATTCACGGCATCGATCACACACGGCACCTCAGAATCGACCAGTGTAGGTGCTAAGATTTTCCTGGTCAATTCTGCAGTGCCGTGGACCGAGGACAGGAATGCTGGTAAGCTCACGTCGGAAATTTTGCGAACGCCGAGGCCGCCCAGGCGTACAGGTAAGGACGCCTGTAGCCACACTCGGTCGTTCAAGGCCACATTTAGAATTTTGCTTAAGGTATTTTTCATAATATTGTCAATTTGAAAGAGTGATGATGGGTTTTTCCAAAATGGTGAAGATCGAATAGCATGTGTAAATTTAGGCACAAAAAGACAATATCTAATAATAGTGAAAGCTGAGTGAATATTAATTTTGAGTAATCTATCTGAAATTTCACTAAAATTTTGAATTTTTTCATGTAAAAATGAATCAAAACCTTCGTCTAAAATTGGGGACCCAAGGAGGCGAAGAGAGCTTTTTTCTATGTGGGTAATATTCGATTTTGGAATTTTGACAGTATGGCAGATTTGTCTAAACTGTTGTTAATAAAAATTTCACATTTGCTTGGGTTGAGTTCTAAACCGATTGACAAGAATTTTGATTTCAGGAGTGCTAGATCTTCATAAACTGTCTCAACCCGCCCCGCGAGGGTTCCATCGTCCAGGTACCAGACATTAAATTTTGAATTTAACTGGTTGATGATTGGATGAATAGCCAAACTGAAAATTAGTGGTCCAAGAGGGTCACCTTGTTGACAGCCAACAGCGGATTCCAAAAGATTTTCTTTATATATTAATTTAGAAGGGTGTCTGTAACACTGCCAAATGAAGTTATAAATTTTGGGTGTTTCTAATTTAACTTGTGTCAACAAGGTGTCCCTGTTCACCGAGTTAAAGGCATTTTTCAAATCAACCTTCAGGATAACCTCACCTCCATTACAGCCAAGGTACGTAGACAGGGCATGTATGGCAGCCTCGCAGCCCCCCTTAGAACCGAAGCCAAGCTGCAGGGGCTGAAATTTACTTACCAAAGTAGATTTATAATGTCGGCAGCATATCATGGCTGCCATACGCCTGTATGTACTCCCAACGGCAATGGGACGAATGCCACCGTCTCTCTTCTGTAAGGCACATAAATTAGCGCCATACAAAATATCGACGATGTCACCGTTCACATTGCCGGAGAGCATTAGGTTGATTAAGGCCGTAAGCTCCCTCAAAAGCGTGTCGCCGGCCGCCCCAGCGCTTGAACACACAAGATCCTTCAGATGTTGTGGTGTCAAGCCGTCGAGACCACCAGCGGAACCACTTTGGAAGGAGCAAACGGCACCAACCACGTCCTTGGCTGTAATGCTGAGAAAATCAGAATCCATGTTAGGTGGATCAGGGAAAAAGAGGTTATCCCCTGGCGCTGGATGCTTGCTCTGCAGACTCGCGAGTGTGTCGGCAGAGCAAGGCGCCACCACATCGCTACTAAATAAGAGCCTGGACGCTCCCCTAATATCACCTTCCCTCAGTTTTGTTTCTACGTGGTGGTAGATAGAATTATTACGATATATTTTAGATGAATTGTAGTTTAATTTGGATGCCGAAAAGGTACAATTTTCCTTAATTTTTGCTGTAAGAGATTTTTTAGTTAGCCGGTCTTCTTGTGCGTGTAATATTCTACAAGGGAAGGTGAGAAGTTGTTCCCAAGCCGTCAAAGAATTCTCCCGGACCACAAGACCTACGCAGTGTGCCAGATTTTGGGCCACTGAAGGCCTTGCACCCCGGGGAATTCGTTTGATGATCGGAATTGAATTTTTTAATTTACTAAAATATTGCCAAAAAGGAATTTCATTTGGGACTGTTTGCATATTTTGTGTGGTGTTGTGTGTTGATATATTGGGGCCAGAAAGTACATTCTGGTTTTTGTGTATTTTACCAAAATGTACTTTTAGGCCCCGCTCACCTTTAAAGAAACGTGCCTGGGAACAAATGGGGCAGCGCACCAGAGTAGTCGATGTGCCAGGTTGACTGGCACCTGTTTCCTCACCACTTTTGCCACCGTTATTCGACATAAAAACTTAATATACACACTAAAAACTTATATACAATAAAATACAATAACAATAGTATTAAAAATTATGACGTTTGACAACAGGCACTTTTTTCTTTTCCGTGGCGGCGGGTCGGGGCCGACGCGGCGGCCAGTATGTTAGCGGAGGCCGGCATTGAGGCCCACCGCCGAATCAGCCTCTCTCGCCAGCAATATGCCTCAACTGCATCTCAATAAAAATTCCAACGTCTGTTCCATTATTGGTATGATGTGGTTCTCTTTGTGGCACTGTATAAATTACAGCACAGAATTGCTTATACTGCGTCACGCAAAGCGGCAAATATATTTATTATCTTATTTAGCTCTATTCAAATATCCTTTTAAGTACGACTATTGAATTTATTCATGGGTTTATATGATATATTCATTTAAATCAATATCCTTGGAAATATTTTTGGGCTTCGCTCTATTACATCATCTTATTATTCATAAGTGAATTGTAATAAATGTTAAGGTTTATAACGGTATATGATTGTTTTATCTGTTTACATATACATATTTTTTAATTCAGCACTTCCATTTTACAAACATAGTATACAGTTACAGGCAGGAAAGTTGCCAACCAGCCCCTTTATTATCAGTGCAATCATCTTAGCAGTGGATTCATATAAGTAGGCCAGAGATACTTGAATTAGAACTGTCTGGCATTAAAGGCTTGAGGGAAAGTGCGCGGTTGATGCCTTAAGAAATGAGCAGGGGTTGTTGGATGGCAAAACATTTGCAATTTTAGTACAGTGTAGTGTGTTGAAAATGGAAAAGCGTATAATTGTATTTCATTCGACGCGTGCTGCTGCAATTTAAATATAACTTTCGTAATAATATGACTTTCGTCAGATTTGCATAATAAAATATGTTACGCAGTCGTTTTTCTTTACTTTACGGATTCCGGTTTACCATTCTTGTAAATGTTGCAACTGAATTTAATCAAGTTACGGCATTTTAACAAATACGATAAGAGTTTTGTGGAGGACATAAAGCTAACATCGACCAAGAAAGAAATAGTTATTTGTGCAACAAGAGAGCAAAGTAGTTTTTTGTTTCGAGTGCTGATTTTGAGTCCCGAGCAAGCGATAGATTCTATGATTGATGAATCAAAGTTAGAATCCTGAGCGTGGTGAGGGACTCAACAGCACGAGATACAAAAAACTTTGCTCTCGTGTAGTACACATAACTTTTCACCACAGCAGTAAGAACACATACCTATTACTTAGGAGACATAGAAATGAACAGGAATAGATTGAATTATGCATAATCACTTGTTGATTTAATTCTTCTGGTGTTAAAGTACAGTCATCATCGCTAGTTTCACTCATCTTTTTAGATTATTTTATATATTAATATAATTTAACACGTTACGCTATAGGTACCTACTGTATCAGCATCAGCGAAATTTTTATTCCCGCTACTTTTTTAAATTGCGTTTTAATACCGCGTCCCTGATGTTTATTTTTCAAATGTATCATTGTTGTAATTCTAAATAAAAATGTATCTGTTAAATACTAATTTTATACTATTAATTAGACTTATTTTTATTAAAATCCAATAATAAATTAAACATGTAAACAATAACATATAAAAAAAGTAATGTCTTTATTACAAATATCTTTTTTTTTTGCGTTGCCGTTGGTGTTTTCTTTGACGTCGAATTCCAAAATCGAATTTCGAATTCGAAGGGGTTTGTTTTTTCACTCACCTTTTATATGCATGTGAAAGAGACAGAGCACAGTAAAATTCGAATGTTTCAAATTTGTGGCTGAACAATGTCAATTCGTGGCACTGAAGATTGAAAAATTAAAAAGGTACTTTGCCTCACGCTCGAATCAAAATCGCGTTTTGTTCACTGTTCTCTCGCAGCAAAAGCGACATGTTTGAGCTGCTGTGGTGAAAATTATATTATATTGGTTGCAGGTTAAAAAAACAAAGCCACCAGCATCTACGATAAAGATATGCGGTCATTAATGTAGGATTTTGTTGCCATCGTCATCATTCCTTTCGAATTACAGCCGCTTATTATCAGACAAAACTCATTTCATCTGATTAGCTTATAACAGTCCACTGCTGGAGGACATAAGCCTCCCCCTGCTTACGCCATGAGCGCTGTTGTCACCATCCAGCCACTACCAGCCACCCTTCCTCCATAAGTCATCGCGTCCATCTGGCCAAAATGATTGCAACATTACCTACTCTTGTCTTACACCACCGACCATCGGTTCTGTGACGGATCAAAGTCAAAGTCACAGTCAAGTCAAAGTCAAAGTCAAAGTCAAAATCATTTATTCATCTAGGCCACAAAGTGACGCTTATGAACGTCAAAGTTAATTACTTATATGATATGATTCTACATTTTCGCGCAATGCAATAGGTAGAACCACGAGAAAGAACGGGCAATAAAACTCATAACAACAAACTCACTCACTCTTTTCCATCAAATATAATGGTGGTACATTTTATTTTTGTAAGGAGCTGCAACTGTTTCACATTGTAGACATTTACTAGTAAAATTGTTAGTATCTAACTATTGATATCATACTCAAGCACTCAACCAGTAAATGATGTACATTTGGTAAGCCTAAGGATGTGGCCAGCATACTGCCACTTTAGTTTGCTATACCACTGAACTGGACAAAATAGTTTCATTGTAATAAGTATATATATCTTATTAGTTTTCTTGTGTCTATCGCGATCATACAGACAGCATTCGGCGTGGTCTTCATTTTATTATATTTATAGATAGCGGAACCAACTCTTATTAACTGATAAGTGATTTCGACGAATATTCTTAAAATCCGTAAATATGCAAAATATACCTAACATTTTTCCTTCACCTTATATTACTGTTTTGTGCGTAGTTCAGTCGTATCGTCAAGTGGTCTTATCGACGTTTTCAGAACATTAAGCGTTTGACTTGAATGTGCGTTGCTTTATGCGTAGGTATTTTCTATAACGTTCGAAAATCAGTAAGTAAATGTACAAGATATATGAGACTAAAAGAAGTCTAAATACCTCATAAATATAGTAGATGTATTAGAAAAGAGAATTTAACTGACTCGATAAATAATAATCAGACAAAACACAACACTACACTTAAGTCTACTCGAAAGTCGAATGGACTTAAGTGTAGTATAGCATTTCAAGTTGCAATTGTTTTAGGTGCGTTATTTTTTTATGGCGGTAAAAAGACTTAAGAATTTATCCAAATATATAGCCTGGATTGTAAAAAAATAAACATATTTAAAATTAGCTCAAGAAGAGAAAATAATATAAATTGAGTTTTCTTTTAAAAATATAAGTAAATTAAGTAAAAGTTATTTAAAGATTGTAAAAGTTTTGTTTCGCTTTAAAAAAAACATTCAATGAATGGACAAAAAGAACATTCAGACATGATACAACATTTTTTTTGTCTCTTTAACAATAATTGAACCCACGATACTCGTAGAAGCTTATTAACCACGATGACATCTGTGCAGTCATGTATGTACTTCGCTTACGAACCTTTAAACCTACATATGTATTTACACCATTGCACATTTATCCCCAACGAACCTTACGCGCAATTACGGATTTCAACCGTCCAATACTTTATCGGCGGCAGATCACTTTCCACTGTAACAAAATCGGTACAACTACAGATAAAATCGTTGTAGGAGAAACCGATCCACCCAAGTGGCAACAATATCCAGCCTATTGGCAACCGCAACACTACTTCCAGAACTATATCTACCGCGTTGACTATCAATACATTTCTTTTTATACAACTGTTTGGGACAAAAAAACTCAAGTGATCTGCGGATAACGCCACAGGGGGTATTTGGGAACATTTATAGTGAACGCGCAGTAATCCGGTACCGGATACAAAGCTAATACGGGTCGTAAATCAGACGGATATCGCGGATGTAACAAAAGTTATGGTGCCACCATAAATTGAGTGTATTGACTGTCGCTCTGACCCATATCTGGTATCTGATGTGGTGGATACGGCAGCTTGAATGGTAGACGTTTACTTGTGAAAAAATACTGCTGGATTTTACCAATGGTTTGTTGTGACAGACGATTGTCATGTGTTTTAAAAATAAAAATAAACACTTCCAAAATTGTCTTCTATCTATAAAGTATACACACGTATACAGTTTTCAGTGATATCTGGCATAAATAATAATATCATAATACTTGTAGGTACGGCTGGAATTTTGGAACGGTGTAAAATGTTTAACATGGGAAGCAAGGATTTGTTTTTTTAATAATTAGTAATTCTTTATACGCAATTAATATCGCATTCAATTCGCATTTAATGTTTTTCAGGCAATGACAGACGTATAAAAATACATGTTATATTAATAACATATTTCAGTAAAGTTTAATTTTCCACCTGGATATAACTTATCTGTCAACAGTATCGCAAACTAAGCAATAAGTATTTTTATATGCATATAGTTACATGAGTTAGATGTAAGTAAAAACTTGAAAAAATATATCAAAGGACATAATTATATCTATTTTCATAAAAAAATATCTTGTTGTCTTTTATACACGTGCCTACACAAAAATTCAATTCAAGATTCCATATCTTTTTTGGTAAAATACCAAATACATGAACGGGGAAAGATTAAATAATTACCTAATCTCACAAAGTATAATATACGAAAATACTTTCATCGTATTCACAGAGAAAATTAAACAGTAACACAATAATTTTCCTTCCTATCACATGAAAAATGTTATTGAATATTTTCCTCCGACGCGAAAAATTTCGTATTCATTGCCTACCGTTATATTATTTAAGGCAAACAAGGTCAGAAGCGTCGAAAATAAAGATATCTTTTAGTTCAAATATTCGGGTTGTTGAACCTTAGGAACGGTTCGCTTGATGTATAGCAGTTCATGTTAGAGTCACGGAACTTTGTCAACAGCCTTATAATTCAGTTTCGTTTATTAATAGAAGCCTATAAAATGTTGCTGTTTAAAATACAGCTATTTGCTGTCTACATTTTAATAGAAAGCAAATATTGTGCACGTGCCAAGTAAAGCCTTGTTATTTTTATATCACTGTTAAAAGTCCTTTTCTTATGTGAAGCCTGGTGTAAAAGGGGCCCCCCTTTTATAATAAGTGGTAGAGCCTTACTGATTTCATCATGAATAGGCCGGATCGACCGAGAAATTACTACTCTCTCACAGAATATAGACGTAACAATCAGTATCTATACTACTGCTTTTCGTTCGGTGAGTGAGAGTACCGAAGGCTCAATCCCATCGTCCTGCTTCTGTCTTCCTATTCCAGAGGGCAGCAAAGCACTTGTGATTCCACTGATGTTGCCTGTGTCCATGGGCGGCGATAATCACTTCCCATCAGACAATCCGTCGGCTCGTTCCGTGCCTATTACATAAAAAGCAAACCAGGCTTCAAATGTAATAAATTGAATTCGGAGCCCGGTTCGGCCTTCCCACACATAAATAGCGCGATGTCTTCTACTTTCTTTAGCTACAGCATTAAAAACAAATCTACTTACTTCAGTATGGTCGCGCATATGCTATGCATGCTGTATGCGCGATCCCGCCGGAACTTGGTCCGAATTAACGGATTTCGCTAACAATTCTGACGCACCTGGGACATCCCAAGATCCCACGGAAATTCTACGGCTTGATTCTGGTCGGACGGCGAGTGGCCCATCGGCTCGCCTTTCATATGATGGCCAGAGATCGTCACGCGTTCTCCCACGCCCAGTGCTTCGGTTGGCAAGCAGGCGATGACAATCCCTCTCCTACTTCGCTTTCTCACTTCAGTAATAGGCCTCGCAGAAAAGATGACGGCGTACTCCAGATTATGGCTTGAACTAATCTCCGCAGCGAATGTGCAACGGAACAGACTGCCACAGTAAAGTCGCGGCGACACTGTGCCTAGGCTGTGACGGGGCTGGGCCAGGCTGAATACGCCGCCAAGTTGTGCAACGCCGTGTCTTCGTTGGCAGTGGCTGCAGTATTGACAGAGGTCGTATTCTCTAGAGTCTAGGCCAACCCTGTGGTAGAACCAAGCAACCGAGGTCGTTCGATACCTAAGTCTACCCGAAGAGAACAACGTGATGCCTCTCCAGTCACTACCATAGATTTTGTTATATATAGATACAAAGCGTAACAAGTAAAACCACGGAGAGCTAAGTTTATGATTGGAAGAAAGCGGATCTTCTTACTATCCAATCAAAATCAGATTGTTCTCATTATTCACCGATAACCAAATAAAATAGGCTTTAAGCGTATTATGATAAAGGTTGTATTATTAAGGTAACCAAACACCATATAACATGCTTGCTTACTGCAATCTCTCGATTAGATTTCCGTGGAAATGGGAAAATGCGTAAGAAAATCGGAATTTTAAATGAAACGACACGACACCGATTTCGTTATAAATGAATGTTGAATGTGTTACGTTTAACTTGGCGAAGTAGAGAAAGTGCTCAGCGAAAAGTAAATAATGGAGGGAAAGCGTACAGATTTGTACATACGTGTAAAAATCTGGTAAACTTATGCTCGTTCACATTTGTTTGTTTACAACCATTTACAAGTATTGTTTTGGAAGTTGTTTTTTATTTTGTTTCAAAAGTGCTACTTGTTTTTGGGTAAGTTATTTGCTTTTTATAGACTGCCGCTTGTATCCCCGAAGGGGTAGGCAGAAGTGTAATATTACACTGACATTTCGCCATGTTACTAGTTTGTAGGTACCACGTAACAGGGGGCGAGCCTATTGCCGTTACCTAAATTGTGCCAGGCTCTGTGCTGCTACGAAGAATTCGGATAAACTTAATACCACTTTTGCCTGACCCGGGTTTTGCCACCCTATCTAATGGATAATCTCCAATACTTATGAGTACATATTTATAAGTTGATATGACTATGACCAGCTGTTTCTGATTTGTATCTGTGTCATGTGTTATTTATTTTGAAACCTCGTTTGAAGAATGGTGAGGGCTTAGGAATTACTGGGACATACAGTTTATTCCAATCCGTGCAGATAAGATCTACAATATAAAGTACGATTACAATTCCTTTTTATTGGGTTTATGTCCCATCGGTCTACTCTTTGGTAAATCAAACAAGGACCTATATTGGCTGCGTTGTTTAGCATCATAGATCAAATGAAAAGGGACAACAACAGTATTTCTCTCAACTCGTCCTCCTCTCACCGAGAGGAGGACGAGTTGAGAGAATATGAGATAAGCAGTGAGTAGAAATTGACAGAACTATCGGGACTCTCACTGAATCATTTGCAATCGTACATGTATTGTTGTTTTATGTGCTTACTACACTTCGCCCGCGGCTTCGCCCGGTAAAAAGTAGCCTAAGCTACTCTCTTAACTTCTTAAACTATATACTAAAAGTCAAACCGTAACATCACTCCGTTGCGGCGTAAAAGGAAAACAAATAAACCAATACAGTTCCGTATTATAATATTAATATGAATATAGATTCTATACAAGAGTGTAGTGCGTATGTCCAACCGGTTCAAGTTCAGTAAAACTCTACTACCGTGGAGTCTAGAAATATAGGCCTCACCAGATCGGATACTGTAAGACGTTGATGTTTGTTCAAAGCTTACATAGGTGCTTCACTATGTAAATAATACATCGATACAGGCACTCCTAATGTGGAGCTTAGAGTGTAAAGCTTTATTTAAACAAGAATTCGTTTCCTTTTTTTTTTCAAGTATTTTGTTTTTCCTACAAGGCTTACACTAAAAAGGTATGAAATAAATATTTTCTTTATATATTTATTGGGATTGAGAGGTCTCGGGTTCGATCCCCGGGTCGGGCAAAGTGTTATAGGGTTTTTCCGATACGAAATTCTCAGTAGCAGCTCGGAGTCTGGTAATGTGCCCGGTACGGCAATAGGCTCGCCCCCTATTACGTGGGACTAAAATAAATCTGGCGAAAAGTGGGTGCAGCAATATACCTCTGCCTACCTCTTCGGGGATATAGGCGTGAGACTATGTATGTATGTTATATATTTATTTAGTTTTATCTGATTCTTCACATAATAAGTTGTTAAGTAAAAGTAACTGTAGATATTTTAGGGACACCTACTAGCATTATATTAATTTTGGAATTCATTGAATTTCAACTTTTATCTCAGGATCACAAGGCCATATTGTGTAAATTCGACTATTGATGAAAATCAAATCAATGCCTCCAATCATCAACATCCAATTCAATTGATTTTCTCCGTTATTTATAGATCTGCGTGGAAGGCCTTCTATACAGGGGTTTAAAAAGACCCTTAACGAAAACTGAAACCCCATATTATACCAATCATTACAAACATTTTTTACTTCGGCACCAAACCTGGGAAATTACTGGTTTTGGAGATATTGAGGCTTAAAGTTACTATGGAATTTTTGTAATTAGGTATAAAATCGATGCAATTACCATGCCAACCTGTTCTATGGATGTCCTATGCACCCATGGATAAGTAGGTATTTCGAAAATTGTACGCGCACAATTTTAATTGCGGCTTAAAAATGAGATTATTTGAAAAAAAAAACATTTTCCAAGTTTTATTTTGGCTTAGTATGACTTGGCATGATGTCCAAAACGAGTAGACTTCGGCTTGGTCATGGATCTTGTGACACCCTGTATATTTGAATAGTAGGTATAGATCGGTTCACGAAAGATGACCACTGCGCAGAAATATTTTTTTAGGTCCCCGTGGAGGTGCGGGGTGAGGCGCGGGTGGAATGCCAATGGTGTGGCTCCGTTCTTGACGCATTCCCTAAATGCGTCAAGAATGGAGCCACCCCATTGGTGCACAAATGTACATATGCGCGACGGCCGCCATTTGTGGTCAACTTTCGTGAACCGACCTATACTATAAATATTAAAAGCAAAACTGATCGTAAAGTCAGAACCTAATAAAAGAAATCTACATAAAAGAAAAACATACATATTGAACAGTTATTTTCGACCTTGGCAAGAAACTTATTTCATTCCTAACTATAATTAAATTCTCTTTTCTCTATTTACCTTGAAATCTTGAACTAATTATCGAAATTTCATGAACATGGAATGTATTGTTTATTTCATTATTATTTACAATTGAAATGGGCTTTTTTGTTGTATACCGTAATAGAGGTTATTGTAAACTCACCTCAATGAAAATTTGCCACATTTAAAAATATTGGTTAACTTGCCACAGTGACAAAATAATTCACAACAGGCATAGTAAACTCGTCACAGGTACGTCAAACTTGTTTTGAATGTACCAACAGCAAAACGATATTCGTTCTACATAAGTGATTAGTAAAAGTAATATAGTTTCAGAATACAGAAAAAGAAGAAAACGATTTTATGTAACAATCAGTTTAATTTAAAGTAAAAGGCGTGATTATATAGATAGATAGATATATCAGTTTAATTGGATAAATCATAGATTTATAAAGGTTTAACTTTGTTTTAAAATAGGAATTACTAACGAAAATAACTACAAACTACAAATCACAGCATTTTGTATTACTCAATCAAACTTACAACTACATTGTTACATAATATAAAATGTAGAGATGATTATCTTTAAACACAGTTAAAATTTAAGGTAAAATCTTTATATATATATAAAAAAAAAGTATTATTATATAAGAGGTCTGTCATATAAGTTTAAAATATGTAACTTTGGCTTAATTAAAAATCACAGTCAAACTTACAATTACAATGGGACTAAAACCAGGCATGGTACAATGTCTGTTTTGTAAAGGTTTAGCAAATCGTTCTTCTTGGCTTGTGTAATTGGTAACGTGGAAGTGTAAGCCTTTGGTAATGTGGATTCCTTATTTTCTATAGTTACAACACTGTTTTTTGTCTTATTTCTTGTCTTCTTAATATCTTTTGTATCTAGAATTGAGTATATCTCCACTATAATCATATCTAAATTTTATGATACCCTCTACTTACTCTTTCTTATACTTAAGGCACAACCTAGGTACTTTATTTCCATCCTTTGCCTATGTCTTATTAAAAATTGTATTAGAAGCTAACTTCTTGACATCTATTACTTCGTTGTATTTTATCTCCTGTATTTCGTAGGGTAGTGCATTTTTCTTATGTCTATTAGGCCGAGGTAACTGTCAGTCGTTATTTGAGGACCCACAATGCCAAAATTATCCCAGCACAAAGCCCGATAGTAAAGATCTAGAGCCTCCAATACTTCTTCGTGAAGATGAAGCCGCTATAAAACACCTGAAAAATGGAAAAGCGATTGGTAGAGATGGAATTCCTATTGAAACCATACAAGCTTTAGGTGAACATGGTGTACGGATTCTTCACACTATCTGTGACAAGATATGGCAAACCGGAGTGTGGCCGACTGAATGGTCCCATACAATCTTCGCTCCACTGCACAAAAAGGGCTCAACAAAGAAATGTAACAATTACCACCTAATTGCACTTATATCACACTCAAGCAAGATACTGTTACATATTCTTAATGAAAGGCTTAAACCATACCTGTCTAGGGAGATTGCTGCGGAACAGGCGGGTTTTGTGAGGGGAAAAGGCACCCGGGAGCAAATTTTCATCGTGCGACAAATCATCGAAAAGGCCCGAGAATTCAACAAGCCCACTTATATTTGCTTTGTTGACTTCTCCAAAGCGTTTGACTCAGTGAAATGGCCAAAGCTCTGGGATACGCTTCTGATTATGGGAACGCCAAAACACCTTGTGCATCTTCTTAGAAGTCTGTATGAGAAAGGAACAGCCTCAGTACGAACAGACGATACCCTTTCAGCTACATTCCATCCTCGTGCTGGTGTTCGCCAGGGATGCATAATATCGCCGCTTCTGTTCAATATATACACTGAACTCATAATGCGAATTACTTTGGAAGATTGGACAGACGGTGTATCAGTTGGTGAATACAAGATTGCCAAATTGCGTTATGCTGACGACACAACTCTGTTTGCAACTAATGAACGTAACATGCAGGAGCTACTTCTAAAAATGGAACGAGTAAGTCAAGAGTTTGGTCTTAAAATCAATCGCAGTAAAACGAAAATGATGATTGTGGACCGAGCAAACTCTAGCTTGTCAGAAGTGACTACAATGGCAGGATGTGAAGTCGTCCAGTCCTATGTATACCTTGGCTCTCTTGTATCTAACAACGGTGGTTGCGTGGACGAAATAAAAAGGCGTCTGGCAATCTCGAGAAGCGCAATGGATAGACTGAAGAAAATATGGAAGAATAGAAACATAACTAGAGTCACTAAAACCCGACTAGTAAAATCCCTTGTATTCTCCATATTTTTATACGCCACAGAGACCTGGACGTTGCGAGAAATTGAAAAGCAAAAGATAGATGCTTTGGAGATGTGGTGCTGGCGGCGAATGTATCTTGGACCGAACATCGTACAAATGCCTCCATTCTTCAAGAACTTGGCATCAATCAGCGTCTGTCTGCTCTGGTACAATCTCGCATACTGAAATATTTCGGACACGTCTCAAGACGACATAGCGGCTCTATTGAGCGCTTGGTAGTTCAAGGTAAAGTGGAAGGTACAAGACCACGTGGCAGGTCACCAATGCGATGGACTGATCAAATAAAGTCCGCGGTGGGTCAATCGCTTCAACAATGCACTAGAAGTGCCGGAAACCGGACGAGATGGCGAGATGTCTTCAAACGGGCTACATCAACCCCTCACACTCCCTCATGATGACCACGACCGCTCTGCCAAGAGCGAAACGAAGAAGAAGAAGATGTATTAATTATCTGAATCTCGGAAACGGTTCCAGGGATTTTCATGAAATGTTGTATGCAGGGGGTTTCGGGGGCAATGTATCGATGTACATAGCTAGGATTAATTTTTTGAAAACACGTTTACCAAATAAAATACCAAGAAAACTGCGGTTATCCAGGTACTATTCTGTAGAACGCAAAATAGCAAATGCAGCAATCGTTTAAACAAATATATTTTATGTAAAAACAAAGCTTCCATCAGAAATTTCGCGTTTATAACATCAGTTGAATTCACAACAGATTTCCGTTGAATATTGCAATGGAATATCAGTTCATTCACCCAAATAATACCTCATACAGCAGCAATAGTCTAGTAAGCTTTCATCAACGTATTTCATACGTTTCGCAACAGATATAGTGACAACTAGCCGTTTCCCGCGGTTACACCCGCGTCCTGCAGGAACTACTTCGCGTACCCGAAAAACCCAAATATCTTACGGACCCCTATTTTTTTCTTAAATAAAATACATATAGCCTATGTTACTCGCAGATAATGTAGCTTTCTAATGGTGAAAGAATTTTCAAAATCAGCCCAGTAGTTTTTGAATTTATTCATTACAAACAAACAAACAAAGATACAAATTTTTCCTCTTTATAATATTATTAGTGTAGATTACCGTCCATACGTAACCGCACCTGTAGTGGTATTTAATACATAATAGGTAAAATTTGCTAATGTTTCAGTTTATTTGTTCAGCTTCTTTTCTTTACAGTATTTGATTTAATAATACGGGTTACTATCAGTAACGCGCAACCATCTCTACAGAGATGGTACTTTATGTACATGGTGGAAGGAATATTTGATTGGGTAGCTTTTTTGTATGTGCGTGTGAGCCTTGTAAGTTTCAACATGACTGTTTTGACCGGGTCAGTCTCATTTTCTTGTAGAATACCTAATACATAATTTGCTAGTATTTTTATAAACGGAATTTTTAATTGGAATAAACGGCAGTAGTATTTTTATAAGAAATATGATAAAAGTGGTAACAATCAAGGCGTTAAGTGTGCTAACAACTCTCTCAGAGCACCTTTTAAAAGTGACGGCCTCCTGATTATTTTGTGGGTCCTAGATTGAATGTAATGAATTAGAGTAACCCAAACACATTATAAAACACGTATTTTAAACTTGTATTGACCATGCAGAATGATTTTCAGTGGTGGTTCCAATAGCTGTTTAACATAGAAATGTATTCTTCTACGATAAAAATATTTAAACTGTATACGGAAAAGGCCAATGAAGCACAATAAACGCTGCTAACTACGTCGTACTCTTTTATCGCCAAAGTAAACTCACTATTACACTGTGAACACATTTTTTACAAATGTAGCAAAAAATACTTTGTAAGCCAGCTAGGTACTATTCCATTCGTAACACTGCAATTTTCTGAGAACGAGGGAACCAAGGTCCGGTGCCGAGACGACTTTTATAATATTACCCTAAAATTTACTTCTGAACAGAGTAGAAAGGTCGGTGAACACGAAAAGAGAGGGGGATAGCGAATATATTTTCGGACTAATGAACATTCATACCTGAGAAAAGATTGAATAAAATATAAGTTACGGAGTAGATTTAATCCCTCAGGGGTAGTAACTCAGTACGCTCCGTCAGAGAATGGACGGAACCTTGGCAATAATAGATGACGATTAGATTCCTAGCTCGTTTTGTGGATGTTTGTCATTATTATTTATTCTCACAGTTCATCGTAAAATTGTGGGCGACTTCAGAGGTTGAGTTGAAAGGTTGTTGATACTGGTGCTTTGTTTTGGTCTGTATGAATTAACTGTTTGTTCTTTGTTAGATATGTTCGTTGAATCTTCTTAGAATCCGCTTGCTGTGGAGTGGAGATAAGTGATGTATGTTAGATACTAAAACGCTTTTCTGAAGGCGGTGGCAAACATGCATTACAGTTTCTTTTCTAAGGTTTGCGATATAGTAGGCAAGAATCTACTGCTGATCTTCAATAAGACACCTTTTTAAAAGTAAGCAGTGCAGCAGCGGAAATATCTGGGGGCACGGCAGTGCCCCCACCAAGTCGAGCAAAAAAAGCGGCACGGCCGTACCATCCTTTTCTCGAAGCAATTCAGACCATTTTCGACCCCCTATAACTTCGTTGTCGATAAAACTAGAAGCCTGATTGTTTAGTAACCATGCAGGCAGTTTATAAAGATGGTGTATTTCAAATTTCATTCAATTTGAACCAGTAGTTTAAGAATTATAACGAGTCAAAATTCTTAATTTTGTCACTCACTGACCGATCATCAAAAGTCTAAGGCACTTCTAGCAAACATAGCAGCTTCAAATTTAGGAAACAATTAGTGTTTAGTGTATAAACCAAGGAAAAAACAAAATATATTTCAATTTCGGTCCAGTTTTCGAGATACATCAACTGCATTAATATCTTTGTAATCCCATATGAATATAAAGGATTACAAAATTACATTTGCAGTTAGAGCTTTAATTAAGAATATTCGTTGTTGGTGTACAAGAAGTAGAAGGTACCGGAAAGGACAAAAGTAAGACTATCTACAAAAATAAATGAGATCCCATAAAAACAATACTTGTCAAAAATACCAAGTCTCGCGACCGTAAAAAGTTGTAGATCCATGTAATACCAAGTCGGTTAATAAAAAATCTTTAATGTTTTAAATACATATATTGACTTGGCAATCGCATTAAACAATCTAATATACATATGTATTACTTATGAGATATATTGTGTTTCCATGCGATGGCCGAGTCAATCTATTTATTTAGGTAAAACATTAAAGATTTTTAATTAACCGACTTGGTATTACATGGATTTTACAACTTTTTACGGTCGCGAGACTTGGTATTTTTGACAAGTATTGTTTTTATGGGATTTCTTTGTCTGAGGACGATTATGTATGGCTTGTCTCAAGTGTTATCTCCAGCGCACATGGAACCAGTGATGTAGGCACCGTGGCTACATAAAACACTTAATAACGGGCGTTTAATACTTTTAGTATTAACTACACGCTGAGGTACCGTTAGTATGTTATCATGCAGGCGATGGCTTCAAGAGGTAATACGGTTATTTTGCCTTTGAATCCAAAAGTTGCTTGTTCCGAAACAGTTATATTCCCCATCAGTAAGTCACAGATAATAAATAAATGTACCCTTTTTAAAATTATCATCGTTTCGTTTTCATAAAATGGCTGAGCCACCATCTTAACACACTATCACATGTACATATTAAAGTACCTACATTATGAATAACTGCATGAATATACGTCGGGGTCAAGCGAATGAAGTACAGCTACGCCAGTGACGGTAAACCTCCACATCTAAGTGTTACTGAGTACTTACTTTATAGACAAGTAAACAGTGCACCCACCCCGCCCCAAGGTACCTACCTACATATTCTGTATATATGATGATACAGCCGGAATGATCTGTTCCATTCACAACTTACGAATACACACCATTTAAAAAAATAAACCCTAAAATATTTTCACCGCCAAATTTGATTCAAATAAAGTCGCTTGCAACACCGAAAATAATTTATCGTATATCCAACACAAATAAAAATAATATTTAACGAACTGGTGGGTGCATAGGGTTCCCACCAAGCCAACCTCACCTGCAAGTGGTGCACCTACCGATCAACGGACGAGGCTCTGGCAAACAAAATGTCCCAATAAGCGGCAATAGGCTCGCCACCTATTTCGTGGGATCAAAACACTGGCGAAAAGTGGGCATTTAATATGCCTCTGCCTACCCCTTCGGGGAAACAGGCGTGAGTCTATGTATGTATGTATGTACACTCGGAATATATATTGTTTTTTAGTTATTCGCATCTCCCGGTTCCTAGCGCTCTTTTTTATTTTGTTTAGCTTAAAAATATGCCAGTAGTTCCTGTCGAATACGGAATCCAAATGCAGCGTTTGAATTATTCCTTACATACACACGTCATCGGCACGGGTTGAAATAACATACATACATACATATGCTCACGCCTTTTTCCCGTCGGGGTAGGCAGAGACAACAGATCGCCACTTGCTTCTATCCTTGCAAACCTCACGTGCTTCCTCTACATTCATTATTCTTTTCATACATGCTCGCCGGTTGCGGGTGCTTCGGACTTTTCCGTTTTTCAAGACGTCCCCAATTTGGTCCACGAACGTCTTACGAGGTCTGCCGCAACCGGCTTGTCCATACACCTCTGCCATATATATTTGATTCGTCAATCTTTCTTCACTCATTCTCTCCACGTGTCCAAACCATTTCAGCATTCCTTTCTCAATCCTTGTCACGACATCTTCTTTCAGGCCACATCGCTCTCGTATTACTGCATTCGGAATTCTATCAATCAGTCTCACCCCACACATACTACGCAGTGATCGCATCTCAACTGCGTTAATTCTGCTTGCATGCTTTTTCTGCCATACCCAACACTCACTTCCATACATCAAGGTGGGCACCAGCACTCCATTATGAACCGCCAGTCGCGCCTTTTTAGGCACGGTTTGGCCGTTCATAAAGGCATGCAGCGCTCCATTCACACTGTTCCCCGCTATCACTCTCCTTTCAATATCACCTTCACATCTTCCATCTCTTGTAAACATGCTTCCCAAATATACAAATCTTTCAACTTGTCCCACATTTTCATAAAATAAAAGTTCTGCAAAACAAACATGGGTAGAAATAAAAGGGTTTAGGGTTGAAATAAAAGTTCTGCAAAACAAACATGGCTTTCGGTACATTGTTACTGAATTGAGTGAAGCGGAGTTTGAATTCAAACAAAAATCAACTGTTCGTTAATGTTGTGGATTCAACGTGGTAATAATTAAAGCGGCACATTCGTTCGTCTAACGTCATGAGCATAATTTACACAACAAAATGGTAGCAACTCGTGCAGACATGGCTGCTTATGTAATTATCTCGGGCGGGTAAATAATTCATCACGTCAAGGCTGCGGGCTGATGCTGTGACCAATTCTTTGTAGCACTACAGTGTAGTCGTGTATGTTTACTTACATCTTAGCGTTGGTTACAAGGCTTAGTGAGGCACTGGTTTGAAATTTTTATTTCATTTTAAATTTTTTTAAAAGACATCTCCCGCATTAGGACTAAATCCTGTGTCGCGGGGGACTTTACAAACATACAACTAACAAGGACAATAAACACCGAGACTCAAAACAACAATTTATGGATCACACAAAGTATTGTCTCGTGTGGGAATCGAATCCACAACACACGGCGCAGTGTCAAGCGGCGAGGCGGCCGCTTAAACCACTACGCCAACCGTGCAGTCAAATAAATAGATGAAAATAGGTTGTAAATATATGTGTTTTAAGAAAGTATTTTCACTGCCTTAAGTTAAGATGTTATCGATATCAGTATAAATATTTTTCAAAGGTATGAATTATTTTAACATTACACTTTTTTTTTCTGGAAGCAAAGTGTGTAACTTACAAGTCACAAGTGAAAGAAACCCTCAACTATAAGATTCTGAGCAGCGAGTCGCCGACAGCTCGAGATCCGTTAGTTTTTAGATTGGATGGCCGCCCTGTGAACACTCCACTAACTAATTAGTTCCACCACCGTGCTTCTTCATGATAATTCCATTGTCTTTATAACAAAGAAATTCAGGTGCAGCGAGAAAAGCTGACGGGAGCTGTCGAGCTCCATAAATGTCGCACTGAAAATAAATTATAAACAAAATGGATGGATTGCGCTTGCTTTACCTAGACGATGAAGAAAACTGGCCAAGTGCATGTCAAACCAAGCACAATGTAGGAATGTTCCGTAAAAATCCTTTCATTGTACTAAAATAAGGACTTGAACACCATATTAATTTCACTGCTGGCAAACGTAAATATAAGGTAATCGACTGTTTTACTCAGTAATGAGTAAATCCAAAAGACCCGTTATAATTTTCCGTAAAAGTTCATTTCGTTCATTCGGTTTTGCTAAATATTTGCTACTTGGTAATATTACGTAATTATTCAAAAAATATACATACATACATATATATACTCACACCTTTTTAAAGTCGGGGTAGGCAGAGACAACAGAACGCCACTTGCTTCTATCCTTACAAACCTCACACGCTTCCTCTACATTCATTATTCTTTTCATACATGCTCGCCGGTTACGGGTACTTCGGAGTTTTCCGTTTTTCAACACGTCCCCAATTTGGTCGACGAACGTCTTGAGAGGTCTGCCGCAACCAACTTGCCCACACACCTCTACCATATATATTTGATTCGTCAATCTTTCTTTATTCATTTGCTCCACGTGTTCAAACCATTTCAGCATTCCTTTCTCAATCCTTGTCACGACATCTTCTTTCAGGCCACATCGCTCTTGTATTACTGCATTCGGAACTCTTTCAATCAGTCTCACCCCACACATACTACGCAGTGATCGCATCTCAACTGCGTTAATTCTGCTTATTCTAAAAATATGTCTTCATTTTACATGGTAACGTAATCTACAACAAAAAGTAAACCATGTTACACTACCAGAAAAAACATAACACAAATCTTACCATATTAGCGAAACAATGTTTACAAGATACCCTCTATTACACACGAATAGAAACCGAAACAATTCTTTGATTAACTGCACTCAACACAGACAAAAGGAAAAAGAAAATACTGGCTACCGAATGAAAGCCAATTACCGTATATTACCGATGTCGTAATATCCTGGAGGCCTACCACGGGTTTCGCTACTTCGGGACTGAACTCGATTGGGCGACCAACGGTAAACTGGTTAGCCCGCAGAGACTAGACCGATGTAGAAATTGTAGCAAGCCAGTGAGTTTATTAATGCTACTTGTCCGTGATGCCTCTTTCTTGTCTGTCACTTTTTTACTCAGGAAAGAAGTGGATTTCTTATTTGGCAATTCCAACATATAAGTACTCCTGATTTAATTTATTGTGGGATCTTAAAGAGCTTAAGATTCAATCTCTAAACAAGTTGTCTTCGATGGTAACTGCTGCTGAGCCTAGCTATACAAATGAAAAGTATATGACTAATTCCAAAAAAACTAATCAGTTTGCCTAAGGCCAATTGGATCGAGACGAGTCGTGAGGTGACCAAACCCGTAGTAAGCTCTCAGCTACCTTAGTACAGTTATAGTAGCCGTATGTTAGGAATATGGGCGATTTGGACAAATTTGGTGCGCTGGCTGCGTGATAAAGTGTGACCCAAATAAGAGAATGCTCTTGTTGATGTACGAGCCTGTTCTCTCGGTGATTACATCGTTATATTGTACGTGTTTAGTTGGGCAATATTGTAATGAAAGTTGTGCTTGTTTGGATTATCTTGTCGCTGTTATGACCCGAAACTGCGGAAGCGAAGTTAGTTTGTATAAGTGGATCATAAAGATATCGCCGACTTTAAGTGTTTTTGTAGACTTTAAGTGTTTGTAGAATATGAAGCCGTTGGACCGATTTCTGGGGCGGATAAAACTTTCCATTAGATTGTATGTACCTATATACTCACTGTGATTTTCTTATCTGTCGTAAAATCATCATTCAAATAGCGCGTAGGGCACTGCTAGCAATATATTATGGTTAGATATTCATACGTTAGACAAAAGCAATGTTCGTTATCTCAGCGGATTAATCGATCAAAGCAATTTTATGCCGTTTTTGCATCAAGAGCCCCTTTTCACTTGCTCTCCCAGGCACCCTAAAATATAAAAAAGCGATAGCTGTTGCTACGTTACTAAGCCGCCCACCTGAGTATAAAGTGCAGTAATCGACATTTGGTCAGTTTCGGTTTTATTACATACTCTGAATCCTTATTTCATTAGCTTATAAAAGTGATGTACTTTCTACCGTATAGACACTCTACATACAATTTATATAAGATTAGTGGTTTGCTGACAGTGCATAAGCTTAACTATTTAAATACGACCCTGTATCTACACAAATCCACACCGTTCAATCAAAGAGATTGGATAATATACATAGAGGTAGTTCTAGTACTCCCAAATTGAACACAGACGTGTAAGATACAATTTAGACAATTTATGCCATCAAATTATATAACCCTAGTGATTTTTCTTTTATAACAGTTCTATCATGATTTTGAATTTAGTCATATAATATTTATATCGACTTTTCAAGTGTTGTAAAAAATCTTATCGATATGTCTATCCACCGTATATTTTTACCTCGTTATTTTTTAGATTTTATGTGCACGTGATAAAGATTTATAAAATAAGTGGATTGCTGCAGTATGTCGTGGAGAAAATTGGGTGCCTAGAAAGCACCATAGAATTTGTTCCAAGCATTTTACTGCGGAATGTTTTTATAGTAATGACAGATGGGTCCTCCCTTCTAAACATATCAGTGTGAGTGTTTAAATAATTACTTGCTAATAATTAAACTACCAGCAACAGTAGTGAATTCCGAAGCTTGTTAGAATCCATCATATTACAAAAAGAATTAATGCACCTATAGAAAAATCTGATCTTTCTTTACAAAGACAGTAATATTTAAAGGACAGTAATTTGAAGGTTTGATAAGAACTGTCTGGTTTCATAGTCACGACTACTGAGTGGTTATGCATCAAAATAAGGGAATCTTCATTTGAAAGAAATTTTGTTAAATGTCATCTACCCAGAGACCAAAACTTGGTTGTTCTTGTTCGACTAGTGGACTTATAATGTGCCGATCCCAAAATAAAATCGAAGGGCTAGTCCACCCACAATTTTTTCTCTCTAAATATTCTGTGTGTCACATGTATGATCGAAAAGTGTCCGATCCCGCACATACATTTTTTACACATAGATTTGTATTACCTACACTATGTAATGAGAAAATGTCAATTAAAAGTGATTATTGTTAATAACAAACTTTTGGGGACTATTGAAGATTTTCACTAAATTATTTTTTTTAACTTTAATTTTATGTTTTGATACAATAATCCATGTCGACCATGCCTTTTCTTATAATGTGTCGAGTTGGATAATATATGACATTTACAGTTATCATAATGCCTAAGCATGCTTTTTGCCTTATTCTTAATTGTTTACTTTCTGTGGCAAAAATGTGTAATTTGGCCAAATTACACATTTTCTAAATATTCTGTGTGTCACCTGTATGATCGAAAAGTGTCCGATCCCGCGCATACATTTTTTACACATAGATTTGTATTACCTACACTATGTAATGAGAAAATTTCAATAAAGTGATTATTGTTAATAACAAACCTTTGGGCACTATTGAAAGTTTTGTCTGATTTATCTATTTTAAGTTAATTTTTATGTTTTTTGCTTGATAAAATCCATGTTGACTATGTCCTATCCTTGTAAAGAATTAATTTGGATATGCCATTTTCAGTTATCATTATGCTTAAGCTATGAGTTTTGCTTTTTTCTTAATTATTAGCTTTCTCTAATAAAACTTTGATACGACCAAGAGAAACACAAGAGAAGGAAATCTCGAAATAAAACCCTATACGAATACGTCTGGCTAGTGTGGTATAATACTAGGCCAAACCTCCACCACGGAAGGTTTAAGACCAGCAGTGGACTGGAAAAGGCTGTTGATGCGTAAAGAAAAATACCATGAAAATTAGAAAATAATGCCTCGAAAGATTATGTGCTACTGAGTACACATTTGAAACAAAAATATATAAGTTCAGTTTAAAAATGCAAGTTTGTGTAATAATTATTTAAAGACTGTCCATCAACTAGCGTTCTGACTGCTGTGGACACAAAGTTACGGAATTTAAAATGTATAACATATAAATAATATACTTTACAAGTCCGTTTGATTTTGAACGTATATTGAAACTTTAATCGATATCGATAGCGGATTGGCTCAGTTACTATTAAATTAAAAAGTTACGATATTAGTGTTCAAATTGTCTTTAGCCCTAACTGACAAACATAGTGCCATCTTCTTTTGGCAACTCTTATTTATCATATGAGTGAAGAGTGTAGCTATATTCAATTTGTTCTTAAAAATATCGTTCCTTCCGTGCTTCAGTTATTCTTCTGTGCGTTCAATCCGGCTCTACATAAGAAAAGACGAAAAGATACGGTGGCTCAATCACATAGAGTCGCTCTGCATTCGCAAAACGTCAATATGTAACTCAGTCAGCATTTGTTTATAATAAAATTAATGAAAAAGTAAAGTTTCATCCTATGATTTTGCGTGAATGTAAAAAAGTAATCAGGGATTGGCTTGAAAACCTAGATTACGAGGAAACGGAACGATTGCTGGTAAGACTTACTTAAAATATTACATAATACCATACACAAATGAGCACATGAGCACACACAACACACACACACACACACACACACACACACACACACACACACACACACACACACACACACATTATACACTCTACAACACACACTATTCACAGCATGTTTTATTTTTCTTTTTTAATAGTATAAGTACTAATTTTATATATAGAAGCTTTGTTACTAGTAAGTAAGTAAGTAATCATTTATTCGTCAGAATATGGGTATACAGAGGTCTTAAAATGTTATACATAGGTTCAAACCATAATCTGCCATTATTTGGCATACGAATATTAATTATCAATTACAAAAATATTATATTGATGAGGTCATGCAAGTCACAGTTCTTTGTCGTCTTAAAATTCTTTTACACTATAAAAACATTTCTTTAATAATAATACATATAAATTTTTTTTTAAAAACATTAATGCTATCAATATTCTTAAAACTGTTTGGCAACTTATTATAGATATGTATCGCCTTACAATATACATTGTCACTAAATACATTGACTCTTTGCTTTGGTATGAGTAGTTTATGAGTGTGCCTGCCTGGTCTTGTCACAGTATCATTATGTTTACAAAACAAGTCTGGATGTTTACGCACAAAAAGACAAATATCGAACAGATACAAGCTAGGTAGGGGTAAAATATTATATTTTTTTAAATAATCCTTACAACTTTCAGTTTGTTGTAAACCGAATAATGCTCGAATACACTTTTTTTGCACTATAAATGCTTTATCAACTTCCACTGAATTGCCCCAAATTATCAGACCGTACCTTAATTTAGAGGAAACATACCCGTGGTAGGCATTTAAAGCCGTTTCTAGAGTTGAGATTTGTCTTAATCGATACAAGGCGTACACAAATTTGTCAAGGTTCATACAAAGATTTCTAACGTGATCTTTCCAGTTGTAGTGTTTGTCTATTATGATACCTAGAAAGGCAGTGGCATCCACTTCTTCAACCTCATTATTGTTGTATTTTATATTAAGTGTAATGGGTTTTCTATTATACGTTTGGAATTGTATTATTTTGGTCTTGTTTATATTTACTTTAAGTCGATTATAATCTAGCCATTCAATAATGTTGCTCAAAGCTTTGTTTATCTTCTGCTCCAAAGCACTTTTATCTTTATCTTCTATGATAAGGGTAGTGTCGTCCGCATATAATACACATTTGTGCTCAATCATATTAGGCAAGTCATTTATATATAATAGAAACAGAAGGGGACCGAGAATACTTCTTTGCGGCACACCCGAGCTGTTCATTAATTTAAATTCTGATCTGGTCGATGAGTAATATTTTCCAGAAGTATCAAGAATTTCTACACACTGATAACGGTCTTCGAGATAACTACTAAGCCAATCTAACGCTTTCCCTCTAATCCCATACTTATCAAGCTTGTATAGTAATAAACTATGATTAACAAAATCGAAAGCCTTAGACATGTTTAAAAAATTGTAACAATGTTATTTTTATTGTTGAGACTTTCAGTAACGATTTTTGTTAAAGTAAAACCTGCCAAAGTGAAATGAAAAGTGGAATTTTTTTTTCGGAAACCGTTTTGCTCGGGCTTAAGAATATTATATTTTTCTAAAAAGTCTGAAATTTTGTCATGTATTATCCTTTCAAAAATTTTTGACAGTATAGGGATCAACGTTATAGGTCTATAATTGTTCATATCACTTGTGTCACCTTTTTTATGTAGAGGTTTAACTACTGAATATTTTAATCTCTTAGGAAAATACCCTTGGTTAAATGACAAATTAAGAATGTGACACAGAGGAGAGCACAAAATTTTTGCACAGGATTTTACAATGTCAGTTCTAAGGAAGTCATAGCCTATTGAATTGGTATTGTTTAGGGATTTAATAGTTTTAAAAATGTCATAATCAGTCACAGGAGTCAGGAAAATTGTATTAGTGATATTCGTAATTGTATTCGGATAATTAGTCAAATTAGAATTGTTTGTAATGTCATTAGAATTAGATGTCAAATTTATAAAATAATTATTAAATTGCTGAGCTATTTGCTTTAGATGTAAATATTCATTATTATTTACTTTTATACGTTCTATATGTTTAGCGTGGTCTTTACCTGATACGTTATTTTTTATAATGTTCCACGCCGCTGTACATTTGTTACTAGCATTGTTTATATATTTCATACTTTCAAGTTTTTAAGCTCTAATAATATTTTTTTTTAATATTTTGCTTTAATGAATATATGTCTGTTTATTGTTATGTGTCCGTGAGATTTTATATCTTAAGTAGAGACGCTTTTGTTTACATGATTTTATTAAACCTTTTGATATCCATTTAATTTTAATTGGCTTTTTTGTAATTTTAATAGTAATTGTGGGAAAACAAAGATCATAAAATAGTGTTATAGTGTCGTGGAACTTATTAAAAGCATCTTGGGTGTCCATGCAATTCAATACTTCACTGAAAGAGAGGGCTGATAGACAGTCTATAAATTTATCCTTATTAGTTTTACATAAATCTCTTCTTTTTTCAAACCAGAATTGTCTTTCTCTTTTTAATGCAAAAGGTTGTTCAAAAGTAATAGTTTGTGCGGTTTCATGATCGGATAATGCTAGCGTATATAAATTGGTTACAACATCGCTCATGTTACTTGCTATTAAATCAATGCATGAGTTCAGACGAGTTGGACTGAGTATGTGATTTTTAAAGTTATAATTACATAAGATAGACTGCAGTTTTTTTACATTTTCATTATTTTTGAGAACGTCAATATTCCAGTCCCCACACAGAACAATATTTTTGTTTGACCGCTTACATAATATACTTAACAAAGCTGCCAAATTTTCCAGAAAAATGTCAGCGTTATAATTGGGTATCCTATATATACATATTACAACCAATTTTAATGAAGTAATTTCGGTAGCACAATATTCGAAGTGATACGGTATAGCCTGTATTTTGAGGTCAGGAATTTTATACTCAAGATTTTTTCTTACTAAGATGCATGAACCGCCTCTACGTTGATTTATACGATAATTAACGACTAATAGAATAAGATCCAGCTAGTTTGTATTTTTTTAATAAATGTCTCTGTAAGACATATTATGTCATCATTACATTTTAGTTGGTCCAGAGTAAGTTCTAACATATCTTTTTTGCTTAGAATTCCTGCTATATTCTGATGCATTAATGTACATTTTTTTATAGAATTAGCGAAAAAGAATAGGCGTATCCGTCAAATTACCATCTGTTGGAATAGTTGTGCTTAATCTTTCCATTTGGTAAGCATTATAGTCTGCATTAATACATGTCGAACAATTTTTAACATAGCATAACAGATCGTTAAAAATAACTACCATTCCATGGTTATTAAGTGTTCCTAAAGTACTAAAATGGTCTCATATTGTTAATGTTAAAATTAGGTTAAGAAGCGAAACAGCCCCAAAACAAGTTTTATGTAATTACTTCCTGGGGCGCCTCATTTAACACTGGAGATTGTAACAATTTGAGAAATAAAGATATTTGTATTTGTATTAGCTATCAGACTTATTTTTCTTCTTTTTAAAATCTGCAAAAAGTTTTTTTTTCAAAACATGCAGTAATAAGAAAACTATCACAAAGTTAAAATACTAAATTTTTACCAGCTAAACCGCAGTAAAATTGATACTGCACAAGATTTTTCTCTGTTGCCTAGCTAAACTGCAGTATTTTATCAGATTTTGAGAAACTTAAATTAGTAATATTAGTCTAAAAGAGTTACGTAAGCTCTTCAGTCGTCAGTTACGTATCTGTCGCCATACAAATTAATTATACAGCAAAAGTTAACACAAATGTTTTTTCATTTATATTTCTTATTATAGTGCAGTATGTGGTCGTCATACTCTGTATCCTCACCGTCAAGCTCACCGTCTATTTCCCAGTGGAGAGAATCTTGAATTCAGCTGCTGTAACAGATCTTCAAACTCCCATTTCTCTGTCACATCTTCCAAATCGATGTCATCTATTGTACGAACGAAAGCTTTGAAGTTTGTTTTTTGCTTTTTTAGCAGCTCGGCGGTCTTACTATCTGTACCTCGAGATAAAGATCTTGAATCCATAGTGATTTGACCCACCTGCGTCGGGCCCGGCCTGCCCAGGCTTAGCAACTTTGTGTCTGCGCTCGGTGTAGAAATTCTCGGTAAGCACTGCTGTATGTGGGCTTTGGCATTTTTATAAAATTCCAAAGCCTGTGCAAAATGATTGTCACGAAAATAAAAGATATTATCGTCGTTATAATAGGGTATTTGACTAAAAAAATCAAATTAGTCCGTCAGTTAGATTATCAAAAAATATTGGATACGTATTTTTTGTTTTATCAAATCAGTTAAAAATTACGAAGATAAAACGCATCAAAGATGGAGAAACGTCTAAGAGTGGGGGCTTGTAACGTCACTTGCCAGTAAAAAGTGTACTGGCAAGTGACGTCACACGAGTTTTCAGCGAAGTTTGTAGTCTTCATTTTTTGTTTACGTGTCTAAAGAAAATATACGTGTCCAATATTTTTTGATAATCTAACTGACGGACTAATTAGATTTTTTTAGTCAAATACCCTATTCTCTAGATTGGAATGGTTACATTCGAATTCTTTCCAATACGAATCCAACGTTTCTAGTTTCCTGGTGATGTAGTCGATCGTACGGCGATCGCGGCCTGTCTTCTTGAAAGACGACAGAAGCTGCTCCATTGCACCGACTGTTTGCTCTTGATTAGCTAGAAGGTCTTCCATTTTTATAAATAAAAAGTTGGAAAGATCTTACTTGAAAACTGCTGTGAATACCCCTTGCTTGGTGCTGTAGTCACTGCGCGTACTTGCTTGCCCAGCGCTGCTTGCTTGATAACCTTGATAGTCGCTGATCACTGCTAGTCCTCACACGCAAAAGGTCCTGCTTTTACCACACGCGCGAAAGGTCAAAGCTAATGAAGGACCATGAATGTACGGGCAACGTACACTACTTGATAATTGATAGATAGAAATGATAGACGGTATAACTTGAACACTTATTTATTGGTAACCGCAAAGTATAAACTTGATAAACTATGCTTAATTATGATGAAATGATTGATATGTTAAAATGCTTATGAGTACACGATATGCTTGTTGAAAGTGAACTGATTTTATAGATGTTACAAATTGTCACGTTTGGCGTAAAATGCTGACCGCGGCAACTGTACGGTCGTTGGCCCGTACATAGTCATTGTAATGTCTTGAGATATTTTGTTTGTTTGGGAATGTAAGTTCCGTCCACGTACTGCGTCTACTAGAGACTAAATGGACTCGAAAGCAATTGAGCAATGTCACTTTCAGACTTTTTTGCCATACGAGTATAACATTTGCGAACAGTTTTTTTTATATACTAGCTCAGGAATGAATCGCTTAGTAATGTGATTAATATATAGACTAAATCCGGTCACATACGTAAATGCAAACAAGTAGGAAAGGGAACAGTTCCAGTAAGAATAAATTTGAACAAAGCTATAAAAAGCGCTAGCTCTAAATCTTCCGTAAGTGATTGACTAGAATTAGGACTAACTCCATCTTGTCATCAAAGGATTACAGCAATCTGTATTTTAGTGCTTTATTGTACGAACATAATTAATATTTGACTGCATCCGTGGTCCAGTGGATAGCGTATGCAACTACTGATCGGAGGTCCTGGGTTCGATTCACGGGTCGGGCAATAGTGTTACTGGGTTTTTTCGATTTCTCAGTAGCAGCTAGGAGTCTGGTGATGTGCCCGGTAATGGCAATAGGCTCGCCCCCTATTACGTGGGATTTAAAAATTCATGGCGAAACGTGGGTGTAATATTACACCTCTGCCTACCCTTTCGGGGATACAGGCGTGAGTCTACAAAAAAAGAAAAAAAATAGATTTGTTCAGCGATCGCTGGTTATACAACCTTCTTAGGGAGTCATATAATCTAGTATGTATAAATGTATATTACGTGTGCGTTTTTAGGACATCTTTCTGAGTAACTAGTATTTAAGTAGATAAAGTAATATTATGTACTGCACTTTAATTTGTGGGGGACTTTTTATTTTTTTTTATGAAAAACCCAAAATAAATGCAGTATGTAACAAGTTAACTGCAGTGAAACCAGTGGCTTTGTTCCATGAAACTGTTTAAATAGCAGTATTTTCACAATATTACTGCACTTTACTTAGCGTGTTTTAGATTTTTCATCTATTATGATATATATTTCGTTTTAAATGCACGTAATACTCTTTAAATGCAGTAATAACAGGATTTACTGCATTATAAAGAGCTTTTGAAATGATTTTGCAAAAACATTGGCTGTAGTTTCAGGGGCCAAAAATTTAAAATTGAAATAACATTGAAGGTTTTATCGAAAAATATATTTTGGATACAATTTTAGGCGTCCTAAACTGTAAGCACGTTTTTCTCGAATTCGCGTTTTTGCTGTTACTGCACTTTAGGTTCGGGAGGGCAGTACGTAACTTTACAAAACTGTTGCAGCCTTGTTCCTGAACAGCTAAATGTTTATACCTATACAAAAAAAGGAGAGCTACTAAAAATATTCTTTATCGGAAGACAATGTTATCATAATAAAAATAATATGCCGAAATACAATTTGGTTGACCGTCTAACCATACTTGATAACTAATTTTAAAATCTTGGTATATAGAATAGGAACAACTTCGTGTAACGCCATCGTTCTACACGTACATAAAATAGGTAACAAAAATTTCAAACAGGCATTTTATCTCAACTCGTATGTCAGTTTCCAAATAACGCTACATATCTGCTCCGAACAGAAATACCGATAAAGAGCAAGGCGTGAAAAACGCCGGCCACCCGTGGAAAATTCGTTTACATAAAAAATTTGTCCATCACGATGTTTCCACGCAACAATAAATTGTAAAATGTCAGGTTTGGGTAGCGAAGTTTGTACATGACGAACCTTCGAGATGCTGAACTTTATTTTAGTATAGTATCCAATTTTAACGGTATATACATACGCTTACCTTCAAGATTGAAACTACACATTTTCAGGTTCTAGCTGATTGATCTTTGTATAATTTACATCCTATAGTAGGCCAAAGACCACATGGTTATGAGTGTCTCTACTTCTCTAGAGTGTTTATTAGAATATACGCTAGGTACTAATGTGATTTCATTCGAACTTCATATTATCCTTTTAAAAAAAATAGCGTCTCATATTATTGCAAAAAGCATGGCTGCTTGCATAATATGAAAATGTCTTCTCAAGCCGTTTCGACTCCTACACTTGGTTGTAAGGAAAACGTCGGCCGAGTTGGCTGGCGGAGGAGGAGTGTGACAAATCTCTTAAAGCCTTTCGGGACCTACTCACTAAAACCACCGTTGTTTCAACGACATATTTTTGATTTGCTAGCCACGCGAATACCCATTATTTATTTTCTAAACATTACAATTATATAACGAAAATCAACGATACTTGTCTTTTATCAAAAGATGAAAAAGAAGATTACTTTTTTACCCACGGTATGCGCAAGAGTGCCAAGCATAGACATGTGTGTGCAAGTTAGAAGTAGTCGATGATTGGAGCCGCCTTTTTAAATTCGTTCCAAAAATGAACCGGATTATTCAATAACACTTAAAATAAAAGTATAAATATCTGTGTGAAAAAATATACGTCATCAAACGTGTCCATTAGCCATTACGTGAGAATGGATAACGAATACTGGAATACTGGTTTACTGATTTACTTTAAAAACCAAACCCATCCGTCAACAGATATGTCCGCACTATCTAGGCAGTGTGTCAATGAATGCGACTGCAAATAATCAATCATATTATACTATCAACTAGAATACGTAAGGGGTTTTATGGGAGACAGAAAAAAATATATTATACATCGTAGCGCTCATAACGTGATTTGATGCGCACCGTTTGCACAGGTCACCATATGGATGGGCGCCGCTCGTTCCTTCATTTACATCAGAGTGGTACCGTGCATCGGAGGGCTCGTAATGCCGTTGGCCCTGGTTGACCTGGTTCTTGTCTTACTATCGCTTATTTCCAAACAGTAGTAGATGTCTAGATCGTCTTCCATACTTTCTTAAAACTGAACAAACGTATCTTAGTTTACTCGTATTTCCAATAGTGTTCATCAACGCTGCGTGTTTGCGTAGTTAACGTGGCAAGCAGTCTTCGGTACACGTGATGTAAAGTGCAGTCGTATTCGCATCATATTGATGTATACGAATTCGTGGAGATCATGTTCATGCTATGAGTGACTCAATTGTAGTACACTCAAAATAAACATTTTTCGGCAAATTCACTATAAGCTATATTAAATTTGTTCCACGATTTCCCGTATTTAGTTAAGCTTACGACGTATTCCCACTACAAATAATTTTATAAACGATCCGGTGGCGTAGCGGGACTGTAAGCGACTTCCGCGCCAAAGGTCGCGGGTTCGATTCCCGCTCAGATCAAACATTTTTACGCAATGATTCAATATCATTGCGTTAAAAGTGTTCGTGCGTAAGGATGTATTTTCTCTTGTTAGGGGTGTTTCTATGTCTTTACAAAAAGAAGAATTTATTAATGTTTATCCATGAAAATGGATAATATATCATACATATATTTTTATGTTTTTGTTATGCAAACTAGATAATAACATAACAGTCTTTGATTCACTTTATTTAAACCGCAACCGTAGCTGTATAATATCGATGTGTGCAAATTCGGGGAGGGTTCAAACGATGAGTGACTTAATGGTAGTACACTCAAAATAAACATTTTTCTCGGAATCTAAAATACGCTATATCTATCTCAATTTCCCGTATTCAGTCAAGCTTTCATTGTATTCCAGCTACAAATAATTGACGACCCGGTGGCGTAGCGGAAGTGTAAACGACTACCACGCCGAAGGTCGCAGATTCGCCATACTCAAGTCAAACATTTGTCATACTCAAGTCAATAATTCATCTACCCTTACGCAGGCGAAACCGAGGCAGGAGCTAGTATTTCATAATTATCTTTAAACATTACAAACGCCAACTCCAAACATTTCAGCAGACTGAATATTAAAAGCTCAAACATTGGCTCAAAACTGGACTCAACGAAACCAACGATAATCATCCCGTCTTTCCCAGCTCCTTGCAATTTCAACGAAATTACAGTACAAGTTTAAACAACTGCGATCCATCCGAATAAATACTCATGACTTAAGTTATTATCTACCTGTGACTGGAATAAAATGCAGAGTTTGTGCTATGCATAGCTGAGTACTATGTAGTTTGTTTCTCGCGGCAAATCTCAACTGACTGCATATATTGCAAGTTGCCGAGCGCAAGATGTTTATACTTTTTGTACCGGTTATTTTGAGATTAATTGTTGAAGGATTATGGAGTAGAAAATAAGTAAAATGATGCTTGTCTTCGTTGAAGAATGTGTAAGAAAATGCTTGAGATGTCAGTGCAAAATGTCTGTAGATGGTGGAGGAAAATTATGACTGGATTTACGTTAAGAAACTTGGTCTATGTTTGAGTGCCTCCTGAACACACGACATTCACTAGGTGTTCTTAAACACCCGTGTTTTCGATTAGCACTGGGCGCCAAGAGTGTTGGTTTGCGAAAACGATGGTCAGTCACCACGTTTCCTCATTGTTTTTCTTATATTACTAATATGTATTGTATGAGGTACACTCAGTTTAAGAGAGTAACCAGATTCGGCTCAATATCATTTAGTTTATAGGGCACCGATACACAATTATTGTGTAAGAAATAATGATCATAAGAGTAGATTGCTTTCAGGCGTACATTGCAGTTTGTTGAATGTAGTGTGACAGTACAGGCTGATAGAACCATTATGGACAGTACTTTTTAATACTCTCCCATTTGTTTCAATGCCAGCCGGTGACAGATTCCCACTATAATTGTTTCCAGAGACGATAAAAAAGGAAACACTAAAACTCACGAAGTTTTCCCTACCCCGAAAAACTGTACTAATTAACAAAAAAAAAGACAGAAATTGCTTAGTTCTAAAGTTGCTTAAAAGTTTAACATGTAAAACAGAGATTTAAAATATAAATGAGCTCTATACGTGTCTATGTAATTAAGTTTGGTTCAGAAGTAAATTACAGGATGCAATTACGCCTATTAGGAGCCAAGACAATTTATATAACGGACGCGCTCACATTCAGGCGACACTACTACCCTTGAGGAGCTTAATTATGTTATTTAAATACCTCTCCAAACAATGCTGAGGCTATTTAGGATATTTCTTACAGTTATAACGATTTACATAATACGATGGGTACCTGCAATGTGACTTCGGTTGAGAAACGTAATAATTATGTGCCCGAAAAAAAGGAATTAGATTTTCGAAGCACACTTTTGCTAAAATATACAATTTTTAGTCATTAATAATATGCAGTATAATGAAACAATAGATATCGAGATTCGGATGAACTTGTGAACCTACAACACTCAATGCTACTGAAAAGCTACTAGCAATTGCCCAGTACAGTTTGCCATTTATGTCATAGTGTTATTGCAAAATTCCTAAATAGTTTACTATCTTACAAACAAGCAAATACATATATTAAAATAAACACTTTATCACCAAACATTTGCATACGAGTCCTTCAAATTACAAAATAGAAAAGATAAAGTAGTATAAAGATTAAGTAAGAGCATTCGTCTAGCATGCAGGCTCGTTGTGACGTCAGAAGTTCAGGGCTAATGGTTGTTGCACCCGCCCTGCAGTACCGAGTGCATTCAACTGCAGTAAGACCTCTGTAGTACCACAGAGTAATTGCGTTTTGTCAATTTAAAGAAAAAGAATCGTTGGTGAACGAGGGATACTGATAAAGTAATCATTGTTTTGAAATTCGAATGTGTTCAGTGTGACGTCATAAGTGTTATTTCAGAGTGCATTGAACTACTGCCTCCTGCGCTATGTAGGTACTACAGAGTGTACCCTATCGGGTTAAAGATAGTATTGGTATGTGGGAGGTCTATCAGTATGATGGAGTAATCCTGCTATCGATCAGAAACATGTATGGTCGGTGTGACGTCACAAGTTCAGGGCTAAGTGAGTGTCCTGAATGAGAGCGGATATCTCATTGGGAGAAACATTTCTCAAAATGTTTGAGCCTATCCGGACTCCAAGTGGACACGCGTACATAGAGCCGCTTGTTACTGCGTGCCTACTTTCTTTAAACAATTGAGGAATAAGCGGAGAGCATGCTGGGATACTTAAGCATGCTCTCCACTTATTCCTTTACTCCGCCGTCTGCACCCGCTGTCAATCAATACGTACATGTCATACATTGATGCATCCATCTTGATACTGCACCGTACTATGGAGTGCATTCAACTGCAGTAAGACCTTAACACTGTGTACTCCAAAGAACTGATGTCCTGTCGATGTTAAAAAAAATTGCTGCAGGGATAACAGCAAAAGAGTGCTGTTATCCCTGCAGTTATCAGTGGTTTCTAATACGTGTTCGATGTGAAGTCACAATTTAGAGCATTACATAACATTAGTTTGAGGCTACTATTACGTACAAATACGAGGAAAAATTTTAACGTACAATAAAAATAATATGCGAATATTGATAGACTGTAGTGAACTCCATTTACGCGTAGATTCAAGGAATACTATTAATGCACTCACGCCGGGAAAACGAAACGGTCAGCGCTCTTGGTCCGATTCAGCCAGTGCATCATTATATGGAGCACAGTAATTCATAAAATTGGATTATGGTAACTAAACTGTATGTAAAACGTGGGAAGAAAGAAATAAAAAAAAAAAACTGTCGGGATGGCAAATATAACTAAATGTATTAAGTAATCTAACTAACCTAATACCTTTAAACGACTTATATTACGACTTATATATGTATTTATAACCTGAATCTCAGGAACGGCTCCAGCGATTTTCATGAAATTTTGTATGTAGGGGGTTTCGGGGGCAATGTATCGATGTACATAGCTAGGATTCATTTTTAGAAACCACGTTTCCCAAAAAAAAATCCAAGCAAAACTGCGGTTATCCAGGTACTATTTTGTAGAAAGCAAAATATCAAATGCAGCAATGGTTTAAACAAATGTATTTTATGTATAAACAAAGCTTCCATCAGAAGTTTCGCGTTTAAAACGTCAGTTGAATTCACAACAGATTTCCGTTGAATATTGCAATGGAATATCACTTAATTCACCCAAATAATACCTCATACAGCAGCAATAGTCTAGTAAGCTTTCATCAATGTATTTCATACGTTTCGCAACAGATATAGTAACATTTATCGTCCATACGTAACCGCACCTGTAGTGGTATTTAATACGTAATAGGTACAATTTGCTAATGTTTCAGTTCATTTGTACAGTTTTGTTTAGTTACAGTATTTGATTTAATAATGCGCGTTACTGTAGAGATGGTACGTTATGTACATGGTGGAACATTTGATTGGGTAACTTTTTTTGTATGTGCGTGTGAGCCTTGTTAGTTTTAACATGACTGTCTTGACCGGGTCAGTCTCATTTTCTTGTAGAATAATACGTAATTTGCTAGTATTTTTAAAAACGTATTTTTTTATTGAAATAAACGTAGGCAGTAGTTTTTTTATAAGTAATATGATAAAAGTGGTAACAATCAAGGCGTTAAGTGTGCTAACAACTCTCTCAGAGCACCTTTTAAAGTGACGGCCTCTTGGTTATTTTGTGGGTCCTAGATTGAATGTAATTAATTAGTGTAACTCAAACACATTATAAGACACGTATTTTAAACTTGTATTGACCATGCAGAATGATTTTCAGTGGTGGTTCTAATAGCTGTTTAACATAGAAATGGATTCTTCTATGATAAAAATACTTATACTTATTGAATTATTACCTACAGAAACCGACATATATATATGTATACTACAGAATACTATATATAACATATATGTATACTACAGAAAGTACGCGCACGTAATACGCGTCGTTCATTTGGGTCAGAATCTGACCCAATCGGCGGCCGCGTTGTCTGTGGTCCGAGTCGCACCGTAGCGTAAGCATCTCCCGCAAAATAATCGAAATTATGACATTTTACACAGTGTTTTGTGCCACAATGCTTCAGAAAAAGATTATAAAGTTGCTGGATTATCATTCCACCGGTCAGACATAAATTTTATTACGTAGATTGTCTAATAATACAAATACAGTGAATCATAATAAGTACGAGCGGAGTGTTGCCAGTTAGGTGTGAAATCGTCCCAGTTTAATTTACACATTCCTTACCAAAATTTATTCTATTGACAGTAATAATAAAAAAAGGAATTAAGTAGGTAGTTACATATATAAACTTAACCTTTCAAACACCGCTGGCTGGTGGTACATACCAATCGGTTACGACAAATTTGTCACGTCAAGCTCTAGCCGATTCCGGCTAAGACGACATTGTCTCAAAGCACTCGATTTTTCCGTTTTTGTATTGAAAGGCTAGTATATAAAGTCTAGTATTGTCTTGTAATGTAGGTACGCGTAACTAACTTCGTTGGTGAACGAATGACGTTACCGACCGAATTATATTAGAATTTTTAAACTTGTCGCCTTTTTTTGGTCACCATAGCGCAACGGCGCAGACATAGTACTCGCTGTTGATTTTTGTAAATTCTTTCTCACAAATATACATAAATACTTTTTTATGTACTATAAAGAGCATTTAACTAGGAAATCACTCGGCACTTGTTAGTGCTCACGTTTGAGTAAGTTTCGTCAATATTGATTTAGCCATCGTTAGTCAGTTGTAAAAACTTAAAAAGCAGACAGTGTGACTTTAGGATTTATAATATACAATTACTTATATTCATGCAAAAATTATGAATTTACCCTATTTTTAGGGGAAAGACGTTGTAACTGGCAACTCTATAATGGCGTCTGTGTGGGTGATGCAGCAAGTAAACACAGTACAGTTCCGCACACATAGCGAATTTTCGGCTTAACTTCTGAGCTCGCGTTGTTTGAATACTGACTTTCTGTAGGTAATAATTCAATGCTTATACTGTATACGGAAAAAGGCCAATGAAGCAGAATAAACCCTGCTAACTACGTCGTACTCTTTTATCGCCAAAGTAAACTCACTATTACACCGTGAACACATTTTTTACAAATGTAGCAAAAAATACTTTGTAAGCCAGCCACTATTCCATTCGTAACACTGCAATTTTCTGAGAACGAGGGAACCAAGGTCCGGTACTCGTACCTAGACGATTTTTATAATATTACCCTAAAGTTAACTTCTAAACAGATTAGAAAGGTCGGTGAACACGAAAAGAGAGGGGGATTGCGAATATATTTTCGGACTAATGAACATTCATACCTGAGAAAAGATTGAATAAAATATAAGTTACGGAGTAGATTTGATCCCTCAGGGGTAGTAACTCAGTACGCTCCGTGAGAGAACGGACGGAACCTTGGCAATAATAGATGACGATTAGATTCCTAGCTCGTTTTGTGGATGTTTCTCATTATTATTTATTTTCACAGTTCATCGTAAAATTGTAGGCGAGTTCAGCGGTTAAGTTGAAAGGTTGTTGATACTAGTGCTGTGTTTTGGTCTGTACCTATGAATTAACTGTGTGTTCTTTGTAAGATGTGTAAATACATATAGTTTTTTACTTTTTCGCATCGCCCGGTCCCTCGGGCTCTTTTTTATTTTGTTTGGCTTAAAAATATACCAGTAGGTCCTGTCGAATACGGAATCCAAATGCAGCGTTTGAATTATTCCTTACATGCACACTTCATCAGCATGGGTTATAATAAAAGTTTTGCAAAACAAACATGGCTTTCGGTACATTGTTACTGAATTGAGTAATTTTTGTTTGAATTCAAACAAAAATCAACTGTTCGTTAATGTTCTGGATTCAACGTGGTAATAATTAAAGCGGCACATTCGTTCGTCTAACGTCATGAACATAATTAACTCAACAAAATGGTGGCAACTCGTCCAGACATGACTGCTTACGTAATTATCTCGGGTGGGTAAATAATTCATCACGTCACGACTGCGGGCTGATGCTGTGACCAATTCTTTGTAGTACTACAATGTAGTCGTGTATGTTTACATATATCTTAGCGTCAGTTACAAGGCGTAGTGAGGCACTAATTTGAAACGAAAATAGGTTGTAATATGTGTTTTATCTAAGTAGTTTCACTGCCTCAATACGTAAGATACGATAATGAAGATATTTTCAAAAGCAATATAAATATTTTTCAAAGCTATGAATTATTTTCACATTATACTTTACATATTTTTTTTTCAGAAAGAAAGTATGTAACTTACAAGTCACAAGTGAAAGAAACTCTCAACTATAAGCTTGAGATCCGTTAGTTTTTAGATTGGATGGCAGCCCTGTGACCACTCCACTAACTAATTAGTTCCACCACCGTGCTTCTTCATGATTGTCCTTATATAACAAAGAAATTCAGGTGCAGCGAGAAAAGCTGACGGGAGCTGTCGAGCTCCATAAATGTCGCATTGAAAATAAATTATAAACAAAATGGATGGATTGCGCTTGCTTTACCTAGACGATGAAGAAAAACTGGCCAAGTGCATGTCAAACCAAGCACAATGTCGGAATGTTCCGTAAGAATCCTTTCATTGTACTAAAATAAGGACTTGAATACCATATTAATTGAACTGCTGGCAAATGTAAGTATAAGTTAATCGACTGTTTTACCCAGTAATAAGTAAATCCAAAAGATCCGTTATAATTTTCAGTGAAAGTTCATTTCGTTCATTCGGTTTTGCTATATATTTGCTACTTGGTAATATTACGTAAATATTCTAAAAATATGTCTTCATTTCACATGGTAACGTAATCTACAACAAAAAGTAAAGCATGTTACACTACCAGAAAAAGCATAACACAAATCTTACCACATCAGCGAAACAATGTTTACAAAATACCCGCTATTACACGCGAACAGAAACCGAAACAATTCTTTGATTAACTGCACTCAACACAGACAAAAGGAAAAAGAAAATACTGGCTACCGAATGAAACCCAATTACCGTATATTACCGATGTCGTAATATCCTGGAGGCCTACCACGGGTTTCGCTACTTCGGGACTGAACTCGATTGGGCGACCAACGGTAAACTAGTTAGCCCGCAGAGACTAGAGCTAGACCGATGTAGAAATTGTAGCAAGCCAGTGAGTTTATTAATGCTACTTGTCCGTGATGCCTCTTTCTTGCCTGTCACTTTTTTACTCAGGAAAGAAGTGGATTTCTTATTTGGCAATTCCAACATATAAGTATCTACTCCTGATTTAATTTCTTGTGGGATCTTAAAGAGCTTAAGATTCAATCTCTAAACAAGTTGTCTTCGATGGTAACTGCTGCTGAGCCTAGCTATACAAATGACACTGAGTCGGGAACGAGTATATGACTAATCCCAAAAAAAACTAATCAGTTTGCCTAAGGCCAATTGGATCAAGACGAGTCGTGAGGTGACCAAACCCGTAGTAAGCTCTCAGCTACCTTAGTACAGTTATAGTAGCCGTATGTTAGGAATATGGGCGATTTGGACAAATTTGGTGCGCTGGCTGCGTGATAAAGTGTGACCCAAATAAGAGAACGCTCTTGTTGATGTACGAGCCTGTTCTCTCGGTGATTACATCGTTATATTGTACGTGTTTAGTTGGGCAATATTGTAATGAAAGTTGCGCTTGTTTGAGATTATCTTGTCGCTGTTATGACCCGAAACTGCGGATGCGAAGTTAGTTTGTATAAGTGGATCATAGAGATATCGCCGACTTTAAGTATTTTTGGTAGTGGCAGTGCCTTTTTGCACCGCATTGGTAGAATATGAAGTCGTTGGACCGATTTCTGGGCCGGATAAAACTTTCCATTATATTGTATACACCTATATACTCACTGTGATTTTCTTATCTGTCGTAAAATCATAATTATTTCACATAGCGCGTAGAGCACTGCTAACAATATATTATGGTTAGATATTCATACGTAAGACAAAAGCAATGTTCGTTATCTCAGCGGATTAATCGATCGAAGCAATTTTATACCGTTTTTGCATCAAGAACCCCTTTTCACTTGCTATAAGGCACCCTAAAATATAAAGCGATAGCTGTTCCAGCGTTACTAAGCTGCCCACCTGAGCCTAAAGTGCAATAATCGACATTTGGTCAGTTTCGGGTTTATTACATATTCTGAATGCCTATTTCATTAGCTATCAGACGTATTTTTCTTTTTCTTTTAAGTCTGCAAAAAGTATTAATTTTTTTTTCTAAACATGCAATAAGAAATCTATCACAAAGTTAAAATACTCAATGTTTACCAGCTAAACCACAGTAAAATTAATACCGCACAAGATTTTTCTCTTTTGCCTAGCTAGACTGCAGTATTTTATCACACTTTGAGACAATTAAATCTGTAATTTTAGTCTAGAAGACTTATGTAAGCCTTATTAAAATACAGTATTATCTGTCGCCATACAAATGAATTATACTGCAAAAATTAATCCAAATGTTTTTTTTTTCATTTATATTCCTTTATATAGTGCAGTATGTAATATTACAGACTGCACTTTAATTTGTCGGGGACTTTATATTTTTTATGAAAAACCCAAAATAAATGCAGTATGTAACAACTTTATTTTCACAATATTACTGCACTTTACTTAGTGCGTTTTAGATTTTTCATCTATGATGATAATATGTTTTTTGAAATGCACGTACTACTCTTTAAATGCAGTAATAAATGATTTTGCAAAAACATTGGCTGAAGCTTCATGGGCCAAAAAATTAAAATGGCTTTAATGTTGTAGTATTTAAAAAAAAACATACCTAACACTGTTTAATAATTTAGTTTTGTGCTTATCCTTTAACCTTACATTGAAGGTTTTATCGAAAAATATATTTTGGATACAATTTTAGGCGACCTAAACTGTAAGCGCGTTTTTCTCGAATTCGTGTTTTTGCTGTTACTGCACTTTAGGTTAGAGAGGGGTTTACATAAGGAGGGAGTACATAACTTTACAAAACTGTCGCAGCCTTGTTTCTGAACAGCAAAATGTTTATATACAAAAAAGGAGAGCCACTAAATATATTCTTTATCGGAAGAGAATGTTATTAGCATAAAAATAATATGCCAAAATACAATTTGGTTGACTGTGATAACTAATTAAAAAATCTTGGTATATAGAATAGGAACAACTTCGTATAATGCCATCGTTCTACACGTATTTACTGTAAAATTGTACATAAAATAGGTAAACGAACTATTTCAACTAGGCATTTTATCTCAACTCGTATGTCAGTTTCCAAATAACGCTACATATCTGCTCCGAACAGAAATACCGACAAAGAGCCGTGAAACACGACGGCCACACGTAGAAAATTCGTTCACATAAAAAAAAATTGTCCATCACGATGTTTCCATGCAACAATAAATTGTAAAATGTCAGGCTTGGGTAGCGAAGTTTGTACATGACGAACCTTCGAGATGCTGAACGTTATTTTAGTATAGTATCCAATTTTAACGGTATACAGGGTGTAAAAAGACCCCTCCGTGGGATCTCCACCTTGTCGTGGTGGGGGGGCTCAGTAACCGTGGATTGGTCACCCGCGGTGAAGCTAAGAGGGATCCAGGAGGGGACGCTCCGCGTGGGCTTGGAGGGGCCTGCGCAGGATGAGTCCAACGGTGCGGGTGCGGGGGACAGTTCTGTCTGTCCCTCGCAGTCGGGCGCGGTCGCGGGAGGAGACGCGTGTCGGTGTTGCGTTGCCGCGCGCCCTATCTCCCGCGACCAAATGGGGGCGCACTTTTCGATGCGTCGCGGTGGGGCCGCAGAGGAAGAGGAGATGCGGTGTTGCGTTGCCGTCCTCCCTATCCTCTGCGGCCGCTGGGCGTTTTGGCGGCGGAGCCCAACACCTTAATCCGTCGCCAAGGGGGTTTTGTTCGGGGCCCGCCTGACCATCTGGCGGGCCAATACCCGTCGGAGGGTGGCGACGAGTGCTTTGGTGATGCCCCACCCTCCGACACACGGGTACATGGCGGAAGGCGAGGTGGTTTTTAGTGGAAACACCACATACTCCGGCTCTTATTTCCCCCAAGAGTCGGAGATCCGAAGCGATTTTCCACCTCATAAACAAAAAAAAAAAAAAAAAAAGGGTGTAAAAAGACCCTTAGCGAAAACTGAAACCCCATATTGTACCAATCATTATGATTTTTTTTTACTTCGGCACCATGCCTGGGAAATTACTGGTTCAGGAAATATTGAGACTCAAAGTTACTATGAAATTTTTGTAATTAGGTACAAATTCGATGCATTTACCCCACCAACCTGTTCTATAGATGTCCTATGCAGTCTTGCACCCATGGATAAGTAGGTATTTCGAAAATTGCACGCGCGTACTTTTAATTGCGGATTAAAAAATGTGTCTCCTTAAAAATATGTCGTTTCCCAGAATTTATTTTTGCTTAGTATGACTTGACATGATGTCCAAAACGAGTAGACTTCGGCTTAATGATGGGTCTTGTGACACCCTGTATACATACGCATATACCTTCAAGATTGAAAAAAAATCAACGATACTCGCTATAATTACAAGATGAAGAGGAAAATTATTTTTCATCCCTTCTATTCGAAAAGTGTCGCTTTGTTCCTCTTTTAGCGGGAGCAAAATAGCTCTTTTCTGTTCAGAGCTTTTTAGCGGGGCGGCAAAGTGATTTGAATTTGGAACGTATATCACACATAGAAATCGAACACAAATTGTATGAATAACTGGCTGGTACGTATTACGGTATTGGCTGTACGGGCGTGTCCTGCGCTAACAAAAAAAAAAGCGCGCGCCGCGAATTACGTCTCTGTACTCGTAATCAGTAGGTACTTTATTGAATTTTGCAAAAATAATGAGTTCTGCGTCGAGTTATGAAAGTGAATGCTTTAACTCCTGAAACAATAACTACAAAGCTAACAATGACGTACAAAAATTATTACCCACGAACAGAAAATTATTTATTTTCTCATAGAAAGGGGAAGAAAAGTAGAGTATATGACTCGAGAGCAAATTATTTTTCCCTCGGGCAATGTACTTTGAATCACTCGCTGGGCTCAGGATTCTACGTTAGAATCCCTCGCTACGCTCGGGATTCTATTCTAGAATCCTTCGCTTCGCTCGTGATTCAAAGTAGCGCCCTCGCCGTAAAAATACTATTTTGCTCCCTTGTCATACAATCTACTATTTCAGTTTACGGTGTGCGTGCAAGTGTGAGTATAGACGACACGTGAATGCAAGCTAGAAGTAGGTCGTTTCTAAAATAAACCGGCTTATATAACAACACTGGGAAGATAAAAACCATACGTCATCAAACGTGTCCATTATCCATTATCCTGGATACGAATACTGGTTTACTGTGATTTTAGTTAAATCCAAACCCATCCGTCAACAGATATGTCAGCACTATCTAGGCAGTGCAGCAATGAATGCGACTGCTAATAATCAATCATATTGTACTATCGACTGAAATACGTAAGGGGTTTTCAGATAGAAATGTAAGACGGAAAAAAAAAATATATCGTAGCGCTCATAGTGACTTGACTTGCCGTTTGTAATAGATCGGCAAGTTTAGCACCGCTTGCATAGTTCACCGCTTGGATGGGTGCCGCTCGTTGTGCGATTTACATCGGAGCGCTAGCGCGCTTCAGAGAACACGCAAAGCCGTAGATACCGGTTCTTGTCATAGGATAAGAATCATTAGGCCAAATCGGAGGCCTTCGGTGGTCTGAAAACTCCGACAACAGAGTTGGCCAGACACTCATACGAAAACATGAAATGAAAATTTTGGATTACTCCGAAACAGATTTTTTTGACTATCTACCATACTGTCTCAGTACTAAATCATCTAAGTAACTCCAACTTATTTTAGTTTACTCATTTATGTCGCTACTAACGGTTTTACGTAGTTGACCTGAAATGCAGTTTTCAATTCACGCAATGTAATGTTAACCGCAACCATATCATAGCGATGTGTATACGAATTCGGGGAGATATTATACAAACGATGAGTGACTTAATAGTAGTATACTCAAAATAAAAAAAAATATCGAAGAATCGAACAATACGCGTATATTTGTTCTCGGTTTCCCGTATTCAGTCAAGCTTTCATCGTATTCCAGCTACAAATAATTGACGACCTGGTGGCGTAGCATGTGACTCGGTGAGTGTAAACGACTGGCAGGCCGCAGGTCGCTAACATATGTATGTGTGTGCGTGTGCACATGTTTGTTTTGGTCTAGGTATTTCTATGTATAAGAAATATTTTTTGTTCATACATACTATGAACAAAAAAATATGAATGTATGTTTATCCATTGTCTAGTACAAGCTTGGCTTAGTTTGGGACTAGGTAGATGGTGTTGCGTGTATGGTAAAATATTATACTAAGTATATACACGCAAAATATATGGACGTTGGAAAATAGTTGCGTAGAGACTGTATAGCATCAAATTCAAAGTAGATTGTATACAATTATCTCCGCGTACACTAATTAATACCTAGTACACAAACGTCTGATAATACCCAGTTAACATGATACACAGAACGTCGCAAACACAGCATATAATTATAATCACTGTGTCCGGTAGTTCGTATAATGGCGGGCTATTTGCTTGCAATTTAATTAGTGAGTAAGCCATGTTGTTCATTAACGATAGCATCCTTTGATAATAGAGATGGCATAAGTAAGGCGTAGACCACACTGATGGTTTTACGCACGTGCGAGTAATTTTACGAGCTTGTTAATGTACGGTGTGTGTAAAGTCTTATTCAAACTAATTGTAATTATGTCATGTCGCTTACGCACTACCAGCAGTGGACATAGTGGCCTTCGCTTCGGACTTCATTGAAGTGCTGTCAGGTAAAGAAGGAAGCGAAAGAGCATAAAGTTTGACGGCATGGATTGCGTAGTGGCTTAAACTGTCGCCTCACGTACTTGTAATTCTACTAGCTCGTTCATGCATGGTGCGTGTAAATGCTTATTCAAATTTGTCAGACAGTCAAAGAACAATGGCAGGATTATACCTGTGAAGTGTTAGAAGCGTCTATAAACGTAACTTATGAAAAACTTATTAATATAATTATTTCGTATTTTGTACGTTTTTAGTTTCAACTATAAAAGCGGACGTTAGATTATCTAAATTGATAAACTATTTATTGAATACATTCATTTCCGGTGCTTGTTTAATGTCATTTTCAGAGTTACCATTTACAAAACAATCGTATTTGTTGAATAGAAAATAGGTAAGTAATCTTTTTAACCTACATCTAGAAACAATTCACGATAATGTTAAAAACATATTTTATGTATATTATATTATATAAATTATATTAAAAAAGAAGATTTTAATTATGATATAAATAAATATATTTTTTTACTTGATCTGAGATATCATTTAATTAGAGGTATCAGTAGGCAATTGAAAGATAATTAATGACAACACTACATTGTCAGTATCCTTGTGGTATCCTTACTCCTTGCCCTTGTCTATGATCCCTATAGACCGTGCCACGAGAATATAGACTTTTTGAAACAAAGAATTTCTACTAAGTAACTTAGCGACAGATCTGTCAAAAACAAATAATGTCAAATCCAATGAGCGCAACGGTACACAAATATGTGTCATTGCAAAGTAATATGTCAATTGATCGGGTTTTTATCGATATATGCGCTACCAACAGTGTTTTGTGGTACTGGAATATGTCAGACACCTGAAATGTCAACATTTTGCGTTAATCCATGATTTTTTTCATTCTTAGGCATTTATCAAAGGATAAAACATATTTTTTGGATGTTTAGAATATTTTTGGTGTCGCAATGCTCGTCCTACGGTCGGCATTTTGGAAAAGCGGGTGCAGAATTGCAGATGGCAAACTATTATATAACGATTTTGTTTAAGTTCATTGTGTTCATTTTAATGTAATGTACTAGCTAGTGGTCTGTAATATTATTCATTAGTGTTTTTTTTTTATATTTACGATAGCTTAGCTATTGACTATACGATCGAGTACCATGTTTGTACTCTATAGGTGCTTCTAAACGGGCAACATTTTTCTGCAATATGTGGCTGCAACTCAGTGGCTGGCAACATTGCTAGCTATCCCGGCCAGACTATGCAATATTGCTGTAATATCCTGGTCATATAGCCAAACATTTTTGGTGTAGCCACATGCGGCCGACATTGTTTCGAGGGGTTGCCGGACGATCGCTGAGCTGTCGATATTCTGCAATATTGCCCGACTAGTTTCTATTGTTGTTTCAGTCCCACTCTATAGTTATGACATAGTATATCCTTTTCTACGCGACATGAAGTTTGCTGCGAATGACGTCGTGATTATGGCTATATTCATTTGGTTATATTTTCGGTCCTATTTTATTAAGGAATAGGTAACTCGATGTCACCCTTTGACATTGTAGTAAAGTTTCTAAATAATTTTTTATCAAGGTTTATTTCTTGACTTAAATTATCTAACGTTTCACGCCTATTTAAGTAAGGTCGATACTACAATCTATTCTTTTTTGATTTTTGTGTTAAAATTATATAAGTCGCTGCGAAAAGTGTAAATTCGTCGGCTATTGTTGCCCGATTGTGTATCCCGTTTAGGAGTCTACATAACCGGCCATACTGTATCAGACATATTTCAACAAATTACCCAGCCATTGATTGCAAAATATATTTTTGTGATGGCTGAGCAATTAATTGCTAATAATGCAGCCATGAATGGCCGAAAAATATGGCCGTTTAGAAGCCCCTTATTATTGACATACATGGCTCTCTTTTGTTGTCTTGCATTTACAGAATTACTTACGGGTGAAAACTAAAAAAAATCGGCAAATTCATGAAAATACTTCCGGGAAATTCGAATACTCAAACACAAATAAAATATGTTTATTTTTGTAAAATTGTAAAAAAAATATTAATTTACAAGAAGTCATAGATAATAAAATATAAATTCGAATACTTATTAGCATAATTGAGCATTGAAACCAAAAAAACTACTGTTCAAAAAGCATAAAGTTCACTAAGGCATAAAATCTCAAAAACAACTGTTAGAAACAAAGGTTGTGAAACCCTGAATGTGTGTTTGCAAAAAGTCTATCTTCTCGTGGCACCAACTATAGTCTGTGACATTGTCAACGTTCTTTTCTTTCCGAAAAGCTTGTTTGGTAGTGTTCTTGTTGTTTTCGCAGTTTTTTGTTGAATTATCTTTATTTTTGATTCTTGCTTACCCCCTGGACTTGATTAGGTGCCCCATACGACGACTTGTGCTTTCTTACGGACTATCTGCGCTCAAAAAATCTGGACCTACAGCTTTTTCTACACGGACTTCGATTGTGCCTTAAGATTTTGTTATGATGCGAAGTAGCAGGCCTACACGCATATTGTGCGTGAATTGTAACATTTGCGTCAATACTCTCTGGCGATATCGCATCTTAGATCAGAAAACAAGAGTTTGTACTTTGCTCTGCAACTGGGTTTATCCAAAAATCGTAAGTTTTTAAACATTATTATACTTACTTACCAATTTAGCGTTAGTAAGTTTCAGTTAATTTTCAAAGCAGTTTAAAATATTACAAAATTCGGTAATATTAGTCTATCTAGATGTAGTGTGATGCATTTTCTTTGCCTGTAGTAATAATTGCTTTTCTTAATTTTTAGATTACTGATGATGATTATGTTTGTGAAGCATGTTGGGAACTCGCTATGGATTGAGTAAATCAGAGTTTGCAGCAAGATGCTAATGAAGGTGGACAAGCTGGATCGTGTCCACAAGGCCATAGAAATGTGTGCCTTCTGTGTGGATGTTCATTAGTACGAAGGCAAAGTGACAAAATATTAAAAGATAGCCTGACCGAACTACAACAGAACATGATAAATATTATCCAAATGAAAATAGAAGCACGTCAGGTCCATTCATCTTTAATTAGTATTTATTAAATAATAAATCCTTTTGCAATGTTTTATGACTAAATAGTTTTATAAGTCTATTGGTGTCTCTTTTAACCCTTAACTGCATGATTTTTTATTTTGAGCCTAGAAAAATCCTAGGTGTCCTAAATGAGGTGTACATCACAGGAAAAATAGTGAAAAAAATCAAACTACAGTTCTTTGTGAAAAAAATTAGTTTTATTTATTGATGTAATATTACATCGTCATGCAAAATCGTCTTAAATTATCATACTAAGGAGTAATATGTAAATCTGTGAAACAGTTGATAGTTCTGTTAAAACATAGAGGGATATAGCATTTTGAGCATGCCTATTGCTACATTGAGGAAGTTTACAACGTAAACGCTTTGAAAATGTGGGCCAGTGCGCAATACCATCTGAACCCACATCCTTACAAAGAAGCGGATGAGCTGGTCCTCTTTGTTTCTTAGCTTTTTCTTCTAAGAAGCTGTTGCTTGGCCGACCTCTTTTGTTGCTGTTGCTTGTTCCCACATTGCACAGGGCATCTGCTAATTCATTTCGGAACAAATCAATCTTCCACATTATCCGTGATCAAGTCCTGTACGAGTTGCTGCGAATTGGCATAAAAGTTCTCTTCATCGTCATCCTCATCCTCATCTTCTAAGCCATCTTCTGAGACGTTACGTCTTCCAACTCCTTCAATAACCTTTCCATGTCATCATTAGTCGCCTGGCTTCGTGACATTGTGCTAAAACATAATACATGCATGAAAAAAGAACCACTACCTAGTGTGAAACGTTTCGCAACAGCTTCATTCCATAGAAATCCTGTTTAGATACTGAAAAACTAGCCGTAATAAACAATAAAACGTACATAATACATTCATTACAGTTATATTACCGCAAAATGGTCGAAAAAAAGATCAGCAAAGAAAATTCGTACTTATTCCATACTAATAATATTTTATGCCAATTCCCATGATGATGTAGTACTACATCATAAACACAATTCCTATGATGATGTAGTACTATCATTGTTTTCAGGAAGTTACAATGCTATTTACAAAATGCTAATACAATACCATTTCTACGTACCTGTGTGCTGCCGGAAACTATATTTGTTTATTATAATTCAGATTTTTTGACAAAAAAAACATTCACTGCAACTGTGTCTAAAACCGAGAATTGCAATTTGGCGCCAAAAAACTGTTCACGTCACTATTTCGTAAAACAATAAGTTTTCTATGGCGATAAGCTGCGTTCATACGTGTCGGTTAGACCTTTGACAATACTTCAAAAAAAAAGCACGTAAGTGGAGTAGCTAGATAAAAATATATTCGAGGAAAAGTAAACTGATGTAATATTACATCATTATGCAGTTAACTGCAACCCTTAAGGGTTAAAGCAATCTAATACAAATTGTCTGTTTTTTATCAATTATGGAGTAAGTATTTGATTACAAAAACATTAGAGAGATCCCATATCCTTATCCTTACTAATATTATAAATGCGATGTTTATTTGTTTGTCTGTTTGTTATGCACGAAAAAACTACTGAACCGATTAGAATGAAACTAGGCGCACAGATAGACCATAACCTGGAATAGGATATAGTATACTTTTTATCCTGGTAGGTATTGAGTTCCTGTGGGATAATTTTCGACTTCCACGCAAGCAAAAGCTAGTTCCTTATAAAAGCAAGTGACTTGTACCTATTTGTTGCCATGACGTCTAATCTTAAGAGCTTTATATTGAAATGTACTTAAGGCTGCCAAACCGTGGCCAAGTGAGTTAGGTACAATACATATCAATATAAATTGTACGGTAGCTGGCGACGTCGCTATGGCCTGATAATGAGGTGGGGCTCTAATACTCAATAAAATTGTGAAAGATAAAGGATTACATAAATCCTACATAGTCTACATCCCTATTTCGTGATGGAACTTTGATTTTTTAATATTAGGTACTTATCAAGTCTAGACACTGATCTTGAATCAGTCTAGGTATATCCTATCAATGCTTTTTGCACATCACCACCCCTTATATAAATGTATTTAATGCATTTGTGTAGTTACAAAGTTGTTTTCTATTAACATAACCTTAAAATATAAACAATGTTCATATCTTTTTTTTACGGCCTCCTAAAATAAAAACTCTTGATGATTATGTTTAAGTAATAGAACCCCTTTGTTTTTAACATTTTTTCATACATAGACGCTTCGAATCCATTTCAAATAAAGTGTTGTATGGGAACTTGCCATTGTTCTTTGTCAGTGTCAGTTGCCATGTCGCTTATGTGTTATCAGCAGTGGATATAGTGATCTTCGCCTCAGACTTATTTCTATGAGGTAGAAAATCAAGTAAGCGAGAGCATCATTGAGTTTAACTGCATGAAAGGTGTAGTGGTTTAAGCAGATACCTCGCCGTATGGCACTGCATCGAATGTAGTGGATTCGATGGATTCCACGCAAGACAAAACAAAACAGACGACTTGAAACAAAAAATTGAGATCCACAAATTTTTGTTTCAAGTCGTCTTAATGAAATGTTAAGTCTGTTGATAGAATATTTGTGAAGTACCCGGCGACACAGGCTATACACCTAGTGCAGCAGTCTTTTTAAAAATAACAAAAGTAAAGATTGTACTACTATTGTATACATCGATGTGAGATGGTCGAAACATAAAAAAGTATAACTCTTGAGCATCCTTTAATGCAGAGGCGGAGTACATTTTTACTCTACCCAAATACCTACTTGAGAGTACCATTGTGCATAGAACTACTATAGAACAATTTGCCTACAGTAATTACTATAAACATGTAGTTTCAGGTGCTTACACTCAATTGTACCTTGACCTGAACGAAACACTGTTAGACACTATTTACTTGTGTTCCTGAACGTAGCTATAAACAGTTACTTATGTAGATGTATATTATCTTATAATCAGATGTTAGCCAGAAGTTATATCGTCCACCCCGATTGATGTTGATTGTTTATTTGCTAAAGGAAATGTCTACCTAACCTTTGGTAGAAGATTAAATTGCTCTATATAAATATTTGAAGACGCCTTTATCCAACAGTGGATTACGGCAGGCTGATGATGATGATAAATAATTCATATAATGTACTCAATACCTTACAAACGTGTGTCATAGTGGACCTTATAGATGGCTAAACGTTCGCAAGAAGTCCAAAACCTTTTGAGCTTCGGCGAGCACGTAACGCAGTCGCTTCTTGCTGGCATGAAGACCTATGACATTGTTTTTGGAAAATCCGTACCCTCTGCTATCCCCACAGTGGTGTAAACTATTGAATACAAGAACAGAATTTCGTTGAATTGCCTAAAATCAGGCGGTAGCTGCTCTGTGGCAAACTAATATTAAGATTCAATAACTTTTTACTATAAAGCGAGCTTGAGGTCCCTTATCGAGAGTTTGAAATGCAACGCGATAACGCTAAGATTATGATTAAATTATTTCATACCAGTTACTATCACTGGAAATAAAGAATACGCAGATATCATCAATTCTTATCTTGGATGGTAATTGAAACCCTTAACCGAATTAAATGTATGCGATGTTGCTAAGAAGCACAATAGTATTTTATGAGAAAGAGAAGGTAATATACATATATACACTGATAAGTGATATTACCTTTTAAGTCTATAAAGAACTTATTGTACACTACTTATAAAACCTTGTTACTAACATGTAACCTTTGCCCTAAAGAACACAAATCATTGAATGTTAGTTGTGTGGGCGTACATCGCAGGCCCACTGTGTATGTGGGGGCGTGTAAATGTCACCAACTTTTAATTGTAGTGCTTCGCTGTATCGACTGGTGTTAACGCTTCGATATAGATTTGATGCGATTTGTTTGTTAATCTACATACATGTACGTAAGTTATGTTTAGGTTTAGGTTAGGAATTAGTTAAGCCCGAGCTTGTATATTCTCTAAAGGTCAGTATATTGTGTATACGTTGTGATTGTTTAGCTTTTCATAATTATTATTGCTGGTTCATATTATTATTTGTTATTTATTTAATTACGAACAATTTTACATTGTGTTTGATATAAATACATACATAAATATGTATTATTCATCATATGATGACGATAGTACCTAAATGAAAAGTTCGTTTCGGAGTTAAGTCCGCATTGATATTGTATATATAAATATTAATTATCGCTCGCTTAAAGTTGTGCCCGGTGATGATGGCAATAGGTTCGCCGCCTATTACATTGGGACCGAAACATAACTGGCGAAGTGTGGGTGTCTAATACACCTCTGCTTACTCTGATAAAAGGCGTGAAGTTATGTTATGTATGTTATGTTTATGTGATATTAATTATAGCTTGCCCCGCGCCTTGGCGAGAACGTTAAGCCGTCGGTCCCGGCTGTCATGAAGATCTTAGACAGTCGTTACAGGGAGTAAGTACCTCTGAATAAACTGACACTATTCTAAACCATAGAATATCGCTAACCCTTTGGGTTACGGAGGTCACACGGGCAGTCGATCTATGGAAAAACTAATATTTATTTAGAATAGTAAGCGGACCCCAGCTTGCAACTGATATAACGGTGGAATATTATAAACAGCGAGACTGGGAAAGTTAAAAGTAAAAGTTCTAAATTTAGTTTGAACATTGATAAAACCACCATTACATCAGACTCAAAAGTTGCATCGGCGTTTGAAAGTTTTTTTACTGATATCCCCTTTATTACTACTAGATATCTGGACTCATCAACCAATGCAGCGGAATCTCTTTTGAAAGAAAACATGTGTACAATTTATAGTAACTTCTCATTTCAGTATATAAATTCAAATGATGTTATAAAAGCTTTTAATACTATAAATATAAAGAAGACTGCAGACTTGTGGGGAAATTCCGTTACTATTACCAAGTCCATTATTGCTTTTACTGCTAACAGATTAGCTTTAATATTTAATAAATGTATTGACTGTGGTGTATTTCCTGATCTTCTGAAAGATAGCAAGGTAATAACTTTGTACAAAGCAGGTAACACATCAGACCCCACCAACTATAAGCCAATTTGTGTGCTGCCTACATTCAGCAAGATTTTCGAGAAATTGATTCTAGACCAACTGCAAAGTTATTTTAATAACAACGAGCTTCTACTCTAAACAATTTGGTTTTACAAAGGGGCGCTCCACGACCGATGCCGGTGTTGAGCTTGTAAAACATATCTTTGACGCCTGGGAGGATTCACATGATGCTTTAGGTGTCTTCTGTGATTTGTCCAAGGCCTTTGATTGTGTAGAACATGATACATTGATCAGGAAATTACATCACTATGGTTTAAGTAGTTCTGCTCTGCATCTTCTTACTTCATATTTGAGTAATAGGATACAGAGAGTTGATGTCAACGGGACGCGTTCACATGGGTCTGTAGTCAAAATGGACGGCCCACAGGGTTCAATCCTCAGTCCTTATTTATTTTTAGTGTATATTTATGACTTACCACACCTCGTTAAGGACGCGTTCACGCTTGTATCAAAAAACCACATATTTCCGGTACATTTTACGACAATTTTAGATAATAACTAATAAAACTAATGATTACGATAAATTGATTACTTTTTTATCTATAAATCAATTTGAAAATAAATAAAAAATATTTAATTAATATTAATGTAAAATCGATTCGAAACGGCCTCTTAAATCAAAAATAGGCATATACTGCTATTTTTGGGTACAATTTTCTCTCTATTTTAACATTTATTTAGATTTTCAAAGATATAATAGGGTAGTAAATATAGTCAACTCAAAAACAATTAGATTTTTTTTTTCAAAATATTGTAAATTGACTCAAAAAAAGCAAAAAATCATCTTACATTTTTCTTCTATTTTGCTCGCATACGTGTGTCTTAATGTGTGGCAATAAGGTTCGTTTTATTTAGCCACTTTCTTGATTTATATATCCAAATTCTGCAATGAGATCTCGCCGTCGGGAGTGGACTCTATGTCGCTTGTCGCTGCAGCCCGAAGACGAAAAAAGCAATATACGAATACAAAATATTCGCTAAAATCAATTTGATACTTCTCGAATTCTGTGCGAATTACGTACAAGTAAATTTCTTTTGTATAAATGGACATTATTACTTTATTTTCTCCGTTATGTTGAGTCAGGATATATTTCGGTATTTAGATATTATTTTGTTTCTTGCGTTGAAATCTGGTAAGATTATCTGGACTGATGGTATACCATCCCGTTCAAGTGTTGCGACTGGGACTCATAAAAGAGTAGACCTAGTTATGCCAGGTTGGGGCTCATTTTATTTGTTTTGGTGAGACCCTACCACTGGTACTAGTGAAGTAACCTTCCAAGGTTATTCGATGAGTCTTGCTGGTACTCATATGTGAGTAAAGCTACGCATGCCGAGTTTGGGCTCATTTTGTTTGTACATAAGAGACCCTACCACTGGAACATATGAAGTAACCTTCCAGGGTTATTCGATGACTCTTACTGGTACTCATATGTGAGTAGAGCTAGGCATGCCGAGTTTGGGCTCATTTTGTTTGTACATAAGAGACCCTACTACTGGAACTTATGAAGTAACCTTCCAGGGTTATTCAATGACTCTTGCTGGTACTCATGTGTGAGTAGAGCTAGACATGCCGAGTTTGGGCTCATTTTGTTTGTACATAAGAGACCCTACCACTGGAACTTATGAAGTAACCTTCCAGGGTTATTCGATGACTCTTACTGGTACTCATATGTGAGTAGAGCTAGACATGCCGAGTTTGGGCTCATTTTGTTTGTACATAAGAGACTCTACCACTGCATTTTATGAAGTAACCTTCCTGGGTTATTCAATGACTCTTACTGGTACTCATATGTCAGTACAGCTAGGCATGCTGAGTTTGGGTTCATTTTGTTTGTACATAAGTGACCCTACCACTGGAACTTATAAAGTAACCTTCCAGGGTTATTCGATGACTCTTGCTGGTACTCATATGTGAGTAGAGCTAGGCATGGCGAGTTTGGGCTCATTTTGTTTGTACATAAGAGACCCTACCACTGGAACTTATGAAGTAACCTTCCAGGGTTATTCAATGACTCTTGCTGGTACTCATGTGTGAGTAGAGCTAGACATGCCGAGTTTGGGTTAATTTTGTTTGTACATAAGTAACCCTACCACTGGAACTTATGAAGTAACCTTCCAGGGTTATTCGATGACTCTTGCTGGTACTCATATGTGAGTAGAGCTAGGCATGCCGAGTTTGGGCTCATTTTGTTTGTACATAAGAGACCCTACCACTGGAACTTATGAAGTAACCTTCCACGGTTATTCAATGACTCTTGCTGGTACTTATGTGTGAGTAGAGCTAGACATGCCGAGTTTGGGCTCATTTTGTTTGTACATAAGAGACCCAACAACTGCAACTGAACTTATGAAGTAACCTTTCAGGTTCTTCAGGTTTATTCGAAGACTCTTAGTGGTTCTCATATGTGAGTAGAGCTAGGTATGTTCCAGTGGTAGGGTCTCTGATGTTCATACAAAATGAGTCCAAACTCGGTATGCCTAGCTCTACTCACATATGAGTACCAGCAAGAGTGATCGAATAACCCTGGAAGGTTACTTCATAAGTTCCAGTGGCCCTATCACTGGAACTCTTTTCTCTTATGTACAAATAAAATGAGCCCAAACTCGGCATGCCTAGCTTAACTTCCATATGAGTACCAGCAAGAGTCATCGAATAACCCTGGAAGGTTACTTCATAAGTTCCATTGGTAGGGTCACTTATGTACAAACAAAATGAGCCCAAACTCGGCATGCCTAGCTCTACTCACATATGAGAACCAGCAAGAGTCATTGAATAACCCTGAAAGGTTACTTCATAAGTTGCAGTGGTTAGGTCTTTTATGTACAAACAAAATGAGCCCAAACTCGGCATGCCTAGCTCTACTCACATATAAGAACCAGCAATAGTCATCGAATAACCCTGGAAGGTTACTTCATAAGTTGCAGTTGTTGGGTCTCTTATGTACAAACAAAATGAGCCCAAACTCGGCATGCCTAGCTCTACTCACATATGAGAACCAGCAAGAGTAATTGAATATCCCTGGAAGGTTACTTCATAAGTTGCAGTGGTTGGGTCTCTTATGTACAAACAAAATGAGCCCAAACTCGGCATGTCTAGCTCTACCCACACATGAGTACCAGCAAGAGTCATTGAATAACCCTGGAAGGTTACTTCATAAGTTCCAGTGGTAGGCTCTCTTATGTACAAACAAAATGAGCCCAAACTCGGCATGCCTAGCTCTACTCACATATGAGTACCAGTAAGAGTCATCGAATAACCCTGGAAGGTTACTTCATAATTTCCAGTGGTAGGGTCTCTTATGTACAAACAAAATGAGCCCAAACTCGGCATGCGTAGCTTTACTCACATATGAGTACCAGTAAGACTCATCGAATAACCTTGGAAGGTTACTTCACTAGTACCAGTGGTAGGGTCTCACTAAAACAAATAAAATGAGCCCCAACCTGGCATAACTAGGTCTACTCTTTTATGAGTTCCAGTCGCAACACTTGAATGGGATGGTATACCATCAGTCCACATAATCTTACCAGATTTCAACGCAAGAAACAAAATAATATCTAAATACCGAAATATATCCTGAATCAACATAATGGAAAAAATAAAGTAATAATGTCCATTTAGGTATATAAAAATAAGAAACTTATTTGTACGTAATTCGCACAGCCAGGCCTATAACACATAGATACATATCATAAAAAATTCTAAGTCTCAAAGTTATTTAGTTGAACTACATTTCCGCAAGTTACCGTACGTAGTACGTACTGTTGCCGCCGTGTCGCTGTAGTGACGCGATTTTGTACCTACTAATTTTGTAAACGCGTCCTTAATGACAAGCACGGGATAGTACTGTTTGATACCTCACTTTTATTTAAATTAAAACGTCAAAAAATTGATATGGACGATGTAAACATTGCTATCTCAAAGGTGGTTCGCTGGTTTGTGGTTAACAACCTGCTTTTAAATAGACTTAAAACTAAATGTATTCGATATTTGATGCCTAACGTCAAACAAGTGAACACCTCAGTAAAGGTTAAGGATGATGTGTTGGATCTCGTGAATAACACCAAATTTTTTGGCATTACACTAGATTCTAATCTGCAATGGGGACCACATATTAGTAAGTTGTCGAATAGACTCAGCTCTGAAGCATACGCAGTCAGGAAAATTCGCCAGTTAACTGACATTGACACAGCCAGGCTTGTATATCATAGCTATTTTCATAGTATAATGTCATACGGTATTCTCTTGTGGGGAAATGCTGCCGACATTCAGACCATCTTTATTCTGCAGAAAAGAGCTATTTGAGCAATTTATAATTTGGATTATGGGGCTTCGTTAAGGAATAAATTCAAGGAAATAAACATTTTAACAGTTGCAAGCCAGTACATTTATTCCCACCTAATATATTTATTCCAAAACAAGGCCTCATTCTCAAATAAAAGTGATATCCGTGTGGATTTGAATACCAGATATAAGACAAACTAGTAGTGCCGGCTACCCGGCTAGAGAAAATAAAAAAATCTTTTCAAGGCCAATGTGTGCGCTTTTACAATATAGTGCCGAACAATGTACAAAATTTAAGTTTTAATAAATTCGAAAAGCTTATAAAACGTAAACTTTGTCAAAAAGGGTACTATTCGGTGCTAGATTATATTGAAGACAAAACTGCTTGGGATTAATTTGCTCGGTCCCACAGGCTACTTATGTTTGATTAGTGTTAAGTTTCATGTGAATGTGAGTTATTGTGTCTATATTATGCTAGTTTAGTACTTTTATATTATTATAATAAAACCTTATTAATTGACATCAACATTAAAGACACACCAGCTCATATACTTATGAAAAATTCAATGTAGTTACTAAGTTTTTAAATTGTATAGAATCAAGACATAGAAAAGAGTGGCCCGGAGTTTCTTGCCTGATTCTTCTCACGAGGCTCTACTTTCTGAACAAGCATTTTTTTTTTCAATGCTCAATTATGTTAATATGCATTTAAAGTTACTTTTTTATTTTTATTTGTATGACCTTCTGACGTGTCCAAAAAATTTAAACATTTTTATGGAAATACATAATTGTTTGAGTTTGAACGGTATGAGGATGATGATCGTATATGAAATTCGGCTTGTCCGGGGTCAGAACTACTTTATGAGTGAATAAAGACATAATGCTGAGCTATTTTTGTTTAGTTTCGTTAGGAGACCGGTAATGCCTTTGGTACGAACTATCAAATCATCTGTCTTCCTAAATCTTGTTATTTATTCTCCCTTCTTTTAAGATATATTTCACGTGTCATCGGTTTAATATCGGTTTGTGTAAATGCACACAACAAACTAAAAACTCTTCCGTTACTCTGTACTAGCCGAAACTACTGGGCGTAAGAATCTATTATTTTTGCATACCTATATGTTTCTTGAAAAATTTTGGGGACCATTCAATTCCCAGACGGGTGAAGCCTAGTTCCTTATAAGATTGATGGTTTGCTATCGCTAGGTAAGTACTCACCTAAGATGGAGACATCTGACTACTCGCTATTTGCTGCCTCAAGACAAAATTACCTAGGCTTAAAAACCTTTATAAATGTAGTATCATTAATAATTTTTAAGAATGTCAAACGACATAATAAAATAGCAAAAAATTTAAAAGAATCTTATGACAGTAAGATATACTCTAACACGCTGTTAAGTATGTTACGTAGAGAACTAAAAGCCTCAGAAGGATTACGTTAAAAGCCTAGCTGTGTAGATTTTACGATGTGTTTTGGTATCAAACATTATTTTATTAAAGATGCTTGCATATACTATTATATTATTATCATGCATGTATCTGAGTATTAAGCTTGTCTACGTGCTCAAAGAAAATTTAGTACCTACCTGGGTATAAAAATATAAATTACATTTTTATGGAACTTGATTGATGAACTTGAAGTGTTCCTTATAAGTATGATTTATTATGTTAATGATATACTATATAACACTCGTTACAACACGAGAATTACTGTAATACAATCTAAGCAGTTATTTGTGCAATGAAGAAGTGAATAAGAGAGATAGAGAGCGAAAATTACTTATATTCAACAGTAATTCTAGACAAATTTAGTCACCACATATTCTTACTCTATGGCTACTTTAGATTGAAATGATCGCTTTTTTTATCTAAATCTTAGGTTTTTGCCTCCCACAGAAAACCTAATCAATACATAAAGAAAGTTGAGTTTGTGGCAACAATGTAATATACAGATATATATACGACTACTTAGAATTGGGTAGTCTTGAATCGATTCTCACCATTATATACACTGACTTCGCATACTCCTGCTGATCTATCTGAATGATATATGTACGCCGATGAGTATGACTGCCGTTGGACCTCCGCGATTGAAAACCTTCAATCGCGGAGGTCTGACGGCAGTCGCTCTGTCGAAAAGCAGAGTTTCTGTCATATCTGGTTAGACCAGTAAGCGGACCCCAGGTTTCAAGGCGTGTGAGTCTTGGATGCAACCGGGATTACGCTACGACGATGATGCTTATAATACATCCTTCAAAAATTTCTAAATCGCGAAGAAATTACCACAGAATTGCCCCGGGCCCTTAATTTTACCTACACAACGCGCTCCCATATATCATCACCACAACTTCAATTACACTATGTTATTATTTCATTTCAAAATATTACTTAGATAAACCAAATAAACAGACAAACGAAACGTGTAAACACTGTAGCGATAATGGAACGCGTGTAAATTGACAGAGAGTAATTATTCATAAGCGCGTATAGATTTTGTACGGATAAGGCAAAACATTTTGACGTAGAAAGCTGTGGTGCTAGTTTTGGCAAATAGAATTTATTGATTGTTTTAAAGACACTATATGCTTTATTAATGAAACTTGACAAATATTCAATCAACGGGCACAACAAACGACCCGAGTCGAAATCACAATTCGAGCATCATACAATTGTGTTTTCTCGTGTTGAAATGATGAGGCGGCCGCTTAGAGCAAAGCGCCCTCCGTGCAGTCAAAAGCAAAAGTTATTAAGAATTGTCGCAATTATTTGTCTTAAATTATACCTACAGGGAATTTTGTAACAGGAAATTGTAGTACCAACATAGTTTTAAGAATATTACATTCCTTTGAACTGAGGTTGTTCAGGTCAACAAAATACTAGTTCCCGTAGACGTAACAGTTACGTAGCTCTAACTTGCTTACCTTACTACGTTATCCAGTATTACAAAGGCGGCTTATCGAGATCCTTTGACGAACAGGCAACATCTATAAATACAAAGAACCCTTACCTACCTGGCTACAGTTATTATTACACAATAGGTAGGTAGTTAGGTTCATGCATAGCATACTTGTCGACCAAGAAAATGTAAAATTCAAACCGTAGAGACGTAAAGAAAGATAACTATTACGGTGTACAACAAAAAAGCTCAATTGTGAATAATAATGAAATAAACAATACATTCCATGTTCATGAAATTTTGATCATTAATTCAAGATTTCAAGGTAAATAACAAAAGAGAAATTAATTATAGTTAGGAATGAATTAATTTTCTTGCCAAGGTTCAATATGTATGATTTCTTTTATTAGGTACTAACTTTACGATTAGTTGTCCTTTTAATATTTATAGTACCTACTATTCAAATATAAAATCTTTACATTTTAGAAGGCCTTATTCGCAAATCTATAAAGAACGGAGAAAAGCCATTGAATTGGATGTTGATGATTGGAGGCATTGATTTGATTTTCATCAATAGTCGAATTTACACAATATGGCCTTGTGATCCTGAGATAAAAGTTGAAATTCAACGAATTCCGAAATTAATACAATGCTAGTACGTGTCCCTAAAATATCTACAGTTACTTTTACTTAACAAATTAATATGTGAAGAATCAAATAAAACTAAATAAATGTATAAAGAAAATTTTATTTCATATCTTTTTAGTGTAAGCCTTGTAGAAAAAACAAAATAGGTACTTGAAAGAAAAAAGGACACGAATTCTTATTTAAATAAAGATTTACACTCTAAGCTCCACATTAGGAGTGCCTGTATCGATTTATTATTTACATAGTGAAGCACCTAAGCTTTGAACAAACATCAATGTCTTACAGTATCCGATCTGGTGTGGCCTATAATTTTAGATTCCACGGTAGTAGAGTTATACTGAACTTGAACCGGTATGACATACACACTACACTCTTGTATAGAATCTATATTCATATTAATATTATAAATACGAAACTGTATTTGAATAAGGCAGCGATAGCCTAGTGGAGATACAAACAGACTGCCATGCAGAGGGTATCGGGTTAGAATCCACGGCGCGCACCAATGACTTTTTGGAGTTATGTGCGTATTGAATTGTTAAATATCGCTTGTCCCGTGCCTCGGAGAGCACGTTAAGCCGTCGGTCCCGGTTGTCATGAAGATCTTTGACAGTCGTTACAGGGCGTCAGTACCTTCTCAGTAAACTGACACTAGTCTAAACCATGGAATATCGCTATCCCTTCGGGTTGCGGAGGTCAGACAGGCAGTCGCTCCGTGGAAAAGCTTATATTCAGCCAAATCTGGTTAGACTAGTAAACGGACCCCAGATTGAAACTGGGTTAACGCTAAGAGGATGATGAAATACAAAACTGTATTAGTTTATTTGTCTTCCTTTTACGCCGCAACGGAGTGATGTTACGGTTTGACTTTTAGTGTATAGATTAAGAAGTTAAGAGAGAATCATAGGCTACTTCCACACGGGCGAAGCCGTGGGCAAAGTGTAGTAAAAACATAAAACAACAATGCATGTATGATTGCGTTTGATTCAGTGAGAGTCCCGGCAGCTCTGTCAATTTCTACTCACTTCTTATCTCATATTGTCTCAACTCGTCCTCCTCTCGGTAAGCAATGATACTGTTGTTGTTCCTTATCATTTGATCTATGATGCTAAACAACGCAGCCAATATAGGCCCTTGTTTGATTTACCAAAGAGTGGACCGATGGCACGTTCGAAGGATAAACCCAATAAAAAGGAATTGTAATCGTACGGTATATTGTAGATATTATCGGCACATATTGGAATAAGCTGTCTGTCCTAGTAGTTCCCAAGCCCTCACCATTCTTCAAACGAGGTATCAAAATAAATAACACATGACACAGATACAAATCAGAAACAGCTGGACAGTATCGGAGATTGTCGATTAGATAGCGTATACGTCTGCTGATCGTAAGATCTCTGGTTCGATTCCCGGGTCAGGCAAAAGTGGTATTAAGTTTATCCGAATTCTTCGTAGCAGCACAGAGCCTAGCAAAGTGTGCGGTAACGGTAATAGGCTCGCCCCCTGTTACGTGGTACCTACAAACTAGTAACATGGCGAAATGTCAGTGTAATATTACACTTCTGCCTACCCCTTCGGGGATACAAGCGAAGTCTATAAAAAGCAAATAACTTACCCAAAAACAAGTAGCACTTTTGAAACAAAACAAAAAACAACTTCCAAAACAATACTTGTAAATGGTTGTAAACAAACAAATGTGAACGAGCATACGTTTACCAGATTTTTACACGTATGTACAAATCTGTACGCTTTCCCTCCGTTATTTACTTTTCGCTGAGCACTTTGTCTACTTCTCCAAGTTAAACGTAAAACATTCAACATTCATTTAAAACAAAATCGGTGTCGTGTCGTTTCATTTAAAATTCCGATTTTCTTACGCATTTTCCCATTTCCACGGCAATCTAATCGAGAGATTGCAGTAAGCAAGCATGTTATATGGTGTTTAGTTACCTTAATAATACAACCTTTATCATAATACGCTTAAAGCCTATTTTATTTGGTTATCGGTGAATAATGAGAACAATCTGATTTTGATTGGATAGTACGAAGATCCGCTTTCTTCCAATCATAAACTTGGCTCTCCGTGGTTTTACTTGTTACCAAGCTTGTTACGCTTTGTATCTATACATAATAAAATGTATGGTAGTGACTGGAGAGGCATCACGTTGTTCTCTTTGGGTAGACTTAGGTATCGAACGGCCTCGGTTGCTTGGTTCTACTACAGGACTCTAGAGAATACGACCTCTGTCAATACTGCAGCAACTGCCAACGAAGACACGGCGCTGCACAACTTGGCAGCGTATTCAGCCTGTCCCAGCCCCGTCACAGCCTAGGCACTGTGGCGCCGCGATCTTATTGTGGCAGTCTGTTCCGTTGTGCATTCACTGCGGACATTAGTACAAGTCATAATTTGGAGTACGCCGTCATCTTTTATGCGAGGCCTATTACTGAAGTGAGAAAGCGAAGTAGGAGAGAGATTGTCACCGCCTGCTTGCCAATCGGAGCACTGGGCGTGGGAGAACGCGTGAAATGAAAACGAATGAAAGGCGAGCCGATGGGCCACTCGCCGTCCGACCAGAATCAAGCCGTAGAATTTCCGTGGGATCTTTGGATGTCCCAGGTGCGTCAGAATTGTTAGCGAAATCCTTTAATTCGGACCAAGTTCCGGCGGAATCGCACATACAGCATGCATAGCATATGCGCGACCATACTGAAGTCAGTAGATTTGTTTTTAATGCTGTAGCTAAGGAAAGTAGAAGACATCGCGCTATTTATTTGTGGGAAGGCCGAACCGGGCTCCGAATTCAATTTATTACATTTGAAGCCTGGTTTGCTTTTTATGTAATAGGCACCGAACGAGCCGACGGATTGTCTGATGGGAAGCGATTACCGCCGCCCATGGACACAAGCAACATCAGTGGAATCACAAGTGCTTTGCTGCCCTATGGAATAGGAAGACAGAAGCAGGATGAGGGGATTGAGCCTTCGGTACTCTCACTCACCGAACGAAAAGCAGTAGTGTAGATTAAGGCTTTCATCCCGGGAGTCTCGGTCTCGAAAACATCGAGAGTCTCGACGATTTTGCGGTGTTTTCGAGACTCGAGACTGCTGCCTCCAGTTTTCGAGACTATCGACACTTTTGAGACTTAAGTTAAATAATAACCATTATTAAAAAATCTCGTGAATTACCGTGGATGGCAAAAAAAAGACGTCCAGGCTAAAAAGAAGTTGGCGTGGAGTGGGAGTGCGGTGGTTCTGTTTTTCAAAAAAGGTGACAAAACCTTTCTGAAAAACTATAGATCCATTTCACTCCTGACCCACGTCTACAAGTTGTTCTCGAGAGTCCTAACTGACCGCCTCGCCAGAAAACTCGACGATTTCCAGCCACCGTAACAAATCGGGTTTCGAAAAGGCTATAGCACCGTAGACCACATCCATACTGTTCGGCAGATTGTACAGAAGACCACTGAGACAATCAGCCGCTGTGTATGGCATTCGTGGCCTACGAGAAAGCTCCATCGAAACCTGGGCGGCTCTGGATGCTCTGCAGCGGTGTCGCATTGATTGGCGCTACATCGAGGTGTTGAGATGCTTGTATGACACCGCCACTATGACCGTCCAGCTCCAGGACAGTAAAACCAGCTCCATCGAGGTGCGAAGAGGGGTGAGGCAGGGGGATGTAATATCCCCTAAGCTCTTCACCAACGCACTCGAAGACGTCTTTAAGACGCTGGACTGGGCTGGACGGGGCATAAACATTAATGTCGAGTACATATCCCACCTTCGCTTTGCCGACGATATCGTCATCGTGGCAGAGTCTGGAAGAGCTGAGCTAGATGCTGCACAGCCTAAATGGAGCCTCTCAACGGGTCGGTCTCGGCATGAACTTGGATAAAACCAAGATTATGTTCAACGAACACATTGTGCCGGGACCGGTTTATGTCGACAGATCGATGCTCGAAGTTGTTCAAGAGTATGTCTACCTTGGGCAAGTAGTCCAGCTTGGTAGAAACAACTTCGAGAAAGAAATCGGCCGCAGGATCCAGTTGGGTTGGGCAGCGTTTGGCAAGCTACGTCGAGTTTTCTCTTCGGCCCTACCGCAATGCCTGAAGACCAAAGTTTTCAAGCAATGCGTCCTACTTGTTATGACGTACGGTGCCGAGACGTGGACACTCACAGTGGGACTAGTCCTCAAACTAAAAGTCACGCAGCGAGCTATGGAACGGGCTATGCTTGGTGTTTCTTTGAAGGATAAAATCCGAAATGAAGTTATCTGACAAAGAACCAAAATTACCGACATAGTTCACAGAATCAGTAAGGTCAAAAGGCAGTGGGCTGACCATATCTGTAGAAGGGCTGATGGCCGATGGAGCAAGCGTGTCCTAGAGTGGAGACCACGACTCGGCAAGAGTAAGGTAGGGCGGCCTCCGGCTAGGTGGACCGATGACCTGAAAAAGGTGGCTGGGACAGACTGCGATAGGCTGATTGATTGATTGATTAAACAAATTGATAAATATAACCAGTATTGACTTAACTGTCGAAGTGTTAATACCTGCCAACCGTATACCTAAATACGCCAGAAAATTGAAAACCCAATGTTTAAGTACCATTTAGGGTTCAAACATTCGGTTAGTACTAAAGGAGAATGCCCATTCTTGTATGGACTATCATTGCGAATAATGTTTTATTCATTAAAGTCGTATGTTAAATGAAAAGGCAAATATTTTTTTTATACTTTTTCTAGTCTATTCAGGATTTTTTTGCCAACTCATTCGCGATATATTTTTTACAAGCAAAATTTGATATAAAATTATTTTTATCCGTTAACCAGATCGGTGAATGTCGCTCTTCTACGGACCTTAGGCTATCATCAGATCCTTTCTATCTGAAAACACATTGGATGTATTTTGCTTCCTACTACGTGCCTATTACAAAAAAAATACTTGTATGTATTTACAATCAACTTATTTAAACTCATTATATTAACTACCTAAATGCCTAACCTATGAATTTAAAACCTTTTTTCTAGAGAGTCTCGAAAGTCTCATTTTTCCCGGGAATTTCGAGACCGAGCTGAGTCTCGTAATTTTTCCCGGGACTCGAAAATGTATCGTGATTGTTACGTCTATATTCTGTGAGAGAGTAGTAATTTCACGGTCGATCCGGCCTATTCATGATGAAATCAGTAAAGCTCTAACACTTATTATAAAAGGGGGGCCCCTTTTACACCAGGCTTCAAATAAGAAAAGGACTTTTAACAGTGATATAAAAATAACGAGGCTTTACTTGGCACGTACACAATATTTGCTTTCTATTTAAATATGTAGACAGCAAATAGCTGTATTTTAAACAGCAACATTTTATAGGCTTCTATTAATAAAAGAAACTGAATTATAAGGCTGTTGACAAAGTTCCGTGACTCTAACATGAACTGCTATACATCATGCGAACCGTTTCTAAGGTTCAACAACCCGAATATTTGAACTAAAAGATATCTTTATTTTCGACGCTTCTGACCTTGTTTGCCTTAAATAATATAACGGTAGGCAATGAATACGAAATTTTTCGCGTCGGAGGAAAATATTCAATAACATTTTTCATGTGATAGGAAGAAAAATGATTGTGTTACTGTTTAATTTTCTCTGTGAATCTCTGTGAATACGATTAGGTAATTATTTAATCTTTCCCCGTTTATGTATTTGGTATTTTAATAAAAAGGATATGGAATCTTGAATTAAATTCTTATGTCAGCACGTGTATAAAAGACAACAAGATATTTTTTTTATAAAATATATATAATTATGTCCTTTGATATTATTTTTTTAAGTTTTAATTTACATCTGTACCTATATGCATATAAAAATACTTATTACAAATCCTTGCTTCCCATGTTAAACATTTTACACCGTTCCAAAATTCCAGCCGTACCTACAAGTATTATGTATATATTATTATTTATGCCAGGTATCACTGAAAACTGTATATTTGTGTATACTTTATAGATAGAAGACAATTTTGGAAGTGTTTACTTTTATTTTTAAAACACATGACAATCGTCTGTCACAACAAACCATTAGTAAATTCCAGCAGTAGTTGATTGAATCAGGCGTTACTTGGCGGAACTCCATTGTAACCTAATGGAAGGAAAGAGGAACCCACCACGCACCCTCGGATTGACTACCCCAACTATTGCAATAGAAAAAGGTTGACAATACCGAACTCCTCTAAAAGGATAAGGGATATAGGAATGGTATGGGTTCCAGGAAGATACCTGACTTGCAGTATCCCGCTGTATGCGCCGACTATTCTTCGACACGTGTTTCGCCTCTGCACGAGGCATCCTCAGGAGCGATGGGCAACGACTGAGCTCAGTCGTTGCCCATCACTCCTGGCACGTACACAATATTTGCTTTCTATTTAAATGTAGACAGCAAATAGCTGTATTTTAAACAGCAACATTTTTTAGGCTTCTATTAATAAACGAAACTGAATTATAAGGCTGTTGACAAAGTTCCGTGACTCTAACATGAACTGCTATACATCATGCGAACCGTTCCTAAGGTTCAACAACCCGAATATTTAAACTAAAAGATATCTTTATTTTCGACGCTTCTGACCTTGTTTGCCTTAAATAATATAACGGTAGGCAATGAATACGAAATTTTTCGCGTCGGAGGAAAATATTCAATAACATTTTTCATGTGAGCCCGCCTCTGCCCATCGCTCCTGAGGATGCCTCGTGCAGAGGCGAAACACGTGTCGAAGAATAGTCGGCGCATACAGCGGGATACTGCAAGTCATGTATCTTCCTGGAACCCATACCATTCCTATATCCCTTATCCTTTTAGAGGAGTTCGGTATTGTCAACCTTTTTCTATTGCAATAGTTGGGGTAGTCAATCCGAGGGTGCGTGGTGGGTTCCTCTTTCCTTCCATTAAATTCCAGCAGTATTTTTTCAGAAGCAAACGTCTACCATTCAAGCTGACGTATCCACCACATCAGATACCAGATATGGGTCAGAGCGACAGTCAATACACTCAATTTATGGTGGCACCATAACTTTTGTTACATCCGCGATATTCGTCTGATTTACGACCCGTATTAGCTTTGTATCCGGTACCGGATTACTGCGCGTTCACTATAAATGTTCCCAAATACCCCCTGTGGCGTTATCCGCAGATCACTCGAGTTTTTTTTGTCCCAAACAGTTGTATAGAAAGGAATGTATTGATAGTCATCGCGGTAAATATAGATCTGGAAGTAATGTTGCGGTTGCCAATAGGCTGGATATTGTTGCCACTTGGGTGCATCGGTTTCTCCTACAACGATTTTATCTGTAGTTGTACCGATTTTGTTACAGTGAAAAGAGATCTGCCGCCGATAAAGTATTGGACGGTTGAAATCCGTAATTGCGCGTAAGGTTCGTTGGGGATGAATGTGCAATGGTGTAAATACATAATATGTAGGTTTTACATACATGACTGCACAGATGTCGTCGTGGTTTATAAGCTGCTACGAGTATCGTGGGTTCAATTGTCAAAGAGACAAAACATTTTTTGTATCATGTCTGAATGTTCTTTTTGTCCATTCATTGAATGTTTTTTTAAAGCGTTTGTACATTTACTTACTTATTTCGAACGTTATAGAAAATACCTACACATAAAGCAACTCACATTCAAATCAAACGCGTTTAATGTTCTGAGAACGTCGATAAGACCACTTGACGATACGATTGAACTACGCACAAAACAGAAATATAAGGTGAAGGAAAAATGTTGGGTAGAGTTTGCATATTCACGGATTTTAAGAATATTTGTCAAAGAACTATTTTGTCCAGTTCATTAGTCATCGTCCTCTTAGCGTTATCCCAGTTTTAATCTGGCTTACTAGGCTAACCGGATTTGGCTGAATATTAGCTTTTCCACAGAGCGACTGCCTGTCTGACCTCCGCAACCCGAAGGGATAGTGTTATTCTATGGTTTAGACTAGTGTCAGTTTATTTAGAAGGTACTGACGCCTTGTAACGACTGTCAAAGATCTTCATGACAACCGGGACCAACGGCTTAAGGTGCTCTCTGAGGCACGGGACAAGCGATAATTGACAATTCGATACGGACATAACTCCAGTCATTGGTGCGCACCGTGGATTCGAACCCGATACCCTCTGCATGGCAGTCTTTGGTATCTGCACTAGGCTATCGCTGTCTGTCCAGTTCAGTGATGTAGCAAACTAAAGTGGCAGTATGCTGGCCATATCCGTCACAGAACCGATGGTCGGTGGTGTAAGGCAAGAGAATGTTGGAATTCTTTTGGCCAGATGGACAAAGATGATTATGGAAGAAGGGTGGCTGGTATAGTGGCTGGATGGTGACAACAGAGGTCATGGCGTAAACAGAAGGAGGCTTATGTCCTCCAGCAGTGGACTGTTATAAGCTAATTTAAATTGTCTTTCGGGATATATACCACGTACCTTTGTTTGGAGTAACCGATATTTCGGCACTGTTGCAAGCGCCATGTTCACGGATGTACTGATGGTATTGCGGGTGGATGAATGTTACGAGCAAGTAAAGCGGTCCCGAAAGACAATTTAAATTAAGTTTAAATGACCACGAAAGTTTAAATTCCTATATTGTCATAAGCTAATGAGATAAGATGAGTTTTGTCTGATAATAAGCGGCAGTAATTCGAAATGAAAGATGACGATGGCAACAGAATCCTACATTAATGACCGCATATCTTTATCGTAGATTCTGGTGGCTTTGTTTTTTTTAACTTGCGACCAATAAGAATATAATTTTCTTTCTGGGTCGATGTTAGCTTAATGTCCTCCATAAAACTCTTATCGTATTTGTTAAAATGACGTAACTTGATTAAATTCAGTTGCAACATTTACAAGAATGATAAACCGGAATCTGTAAAGTAAAGAAAAACCGACTGCGTAACATATTTTATTATGCAAATCTGACAAAAGTCATATTAATATTAAATTGAACGCTGCCAGACTCATGTTCAGGTATTTACGCATGCAACAAGGTAAAAGAAATGGAATTTCATTTTCTTTGACATCGTGAAGACAAAACGTTACGGAGGTAACAGCAATAACTTCTACCTTGAGGGTATGTACTTATATATACACAATAATATATGTTAAGGTTTGCACAGTCTCATTATAGCTACGTTTTGTAATATAGATGAATATGGATACGAAGGCCTTGTTTCTTGAATGTATCGTCTAAGAGTGAAGCAGATTTTCTTACTGACAATGTGTTATAAGGTAAGTTGTTTTAAATTACATAATTAATTAGTAAGGCTAAAGTTTTATCCTACAAACATTTAAACTGAAAATATTAATAACATACAGTCTAAGGTGTAAAACTAAGATCCGCTAAAAATAACCACAAAAAAAATTTACAGATACAATTATTCTATTACTGCCAGACTGACAGACAACACATAGCCAAAACTATTGAGTGCAAGGAGGTGAACTTCGGCATATACCTATGTATAGTCGAATAACTTCCCGCTAGACCACCATAAGGGCGAGAATCGCTCAGCAAGACATCGTCGCTTCCAGTGATACTTTACACGCTCATTGCCACTCGTATACAAAACCAGTTTCTACTGTGCCTCGACTCTATGAGCGAGCCAAGTGATTTTTTTTCAAACTGGTCCAGCGCCGACTTGTTTGATTGTACCTTAGGGACACTAGGGTGCACTAAAAAGGGATTTCCGAAATTCTCATAGGATCAGAAGAAAAAAAAATGCCGAAGAAGCAGCGGACATCCATTCATAGTATGGATACATACATTTAATTCATGTTTTATACTAACTAACACTGTGTTAAGCTGAAATTTATTTTCTTAGCTTCAAGCAAGCTCCCAGATCGTGGTATTTGCGCCCAGTGCTGTACTGACCCCATACGTGATAGTATTTTGTTTTATATAATTAGTGATCATAATTTGAATGCATGTAATATTCCCAGTGACACAGAATGTAGGCCTAGTGTGAGAAACTACCGAGCAGGCAACAATTTACATTTATAAATTCAGCACTAGCGATATTCTGATATTGCGTTTGAGCTAAATTACTGTACGACAACGGTGTCGTACGTAGTACGGACTAGCAGCCAAATTTACTGTTTCACTGTGGATTGTGCACGCGAGATAATGCTAACGCATTTCTATTGAACTAATTTCATGCTTCCATAAACACAAAGAACTCTTTAAGGCGAGGTTGCAGTACTACAGTGCGTAGCTCGACCTCACCCCCCGCAAAAACAAAAACACGGCGGTGGCGTCAACGAGTGAGCGGGGGGTGGGGCGTTTTAATGCAAAGCAGTATATTATATGTTGAAAAGGAAGTGGCAGTTGTTAACATTAAGTGTAATGACGGTTAGTTTATAAAAAGGATTGTAGGTCACATTTTAATTCAATTCTGTGCTAGAAATCGTCTTAAATAAACCAAGTAATATTACGTGAGTCTTTTTATTATAATGGAGTCTGGACTGGACACGATAACCCTGGCGTATCGCCGACATATACGTGAATACATAGCAATGTTCTTTTTCATCAGACGTTTAGAACGTTGTCTTAAATAGGTAATTAATTTTTAACAAACGTCTTTTAACAAGCTGCTCAAGGTGAAAAACTTATTTTTGTAGTTTTTCTGTTGTACGTAAGTGTTTAGCGCACACGATTTTCATCGCTTCTGTACCTACTGGCGGAGAAATTGTAACTAACGTAGGCGCTTTAGTGCTGGTTGTCGGAGAAACAGAAGATGTCTCATTTATGGAAGGCGCACGCGTACACTAAAGAAAGAAAAAAGCCACGTTTTAATGCAAAGCAGTATATTAAAATAAATAAGCATACCCTTTGTGTTTGCCACCCTAGCAATCACTGATGATACCTGAAGCTTGATTTATAGGCCAAAGCCGATTGATAAAAAGTACCTTACACCTTTTTCTGTTCTCCCATTACTCCCAGCAACGTGCATTGAACTTTTTATGATCGATTGAGTAGTCAAAATGTGAAAGCTTAACAAATAAATGAATTCACTTACATTTATAATAGATATTAGTAAGGATATAGTAAAACTATGAAATGAGTGGATGTCGTCTAACAGCCTGGCCACGAACGGCCGCGACACGCTTAGCGACAAGCGATTTCAATGTTCATGCCGCTCTCTATTCTGCCGCCGGCGCTGTCACCTCAGTGCAGAACTAAACTGCACAAATAAACATCGAAATCGCTTGTCGCTGAGCGTGTCGTGGCTTTTCGTGGCAACAGTGTAACTGCAGGTAGCTGGCTGAATATTGTTTATAACATACATACATAGGCTCACGCCTGTTTCCCCGAAGGGGTAGACACAGGCATATTAAACGCCCACTTTTTGCCAGACTTTTGATCCCACGTAATAGGTGGCGAGCCTAATGTTTTGTTTGCCAGAGCCTCATCCGTTGATAAGCAGGTACACCACTTGCAGGTGAGGTTGGCTTGGGACCCCACGTTCTTGGTGGGAACCCTATGCACTGATAATAAAATTGTAGAAAATATTAAAATTAAATTATTCCTTTGGTCAAGATCCGACTCCTGTTTGGCGCTGCTACCCTAATAAAAGTAAAAGCAAGTAATTATTTAAACACTCACACTGATACGTTTAGAATGGAGGAGTAATGTTGGCACAGAATTTTCTTTTAGTCTGCGCCATCTGTCATTACTATAAAAACATTCCGCAGTAAAATGCTTGGAACAAATTCTATGGTGCTTTCTAGTAGAGACCCAATTTTCTCCACGACATACTGCAGCAATCCACTTATTTTATAAATCTTTATCACGTGCACAAAGAATCTAAAAAATAACGAGATAAAAATATACGGTGGATAGACATATCGATAAGATTTCTTACAACACTTGAAAAGTCGATAAAAATATTATACCGCTAAATTCAAAATCATGATAGAACTGTCATAAAAGATGAATCACTAAAGTTATATAATTTGATGGCATTAAATTGTCTAAATTGTATCTTACACGTCAGTTGACTGTGTTCAATTTTTCAGTACTAGGGCTACCTCTATGTATTATATATCCAATCTCTTTGGTGCCACTCGTAAGCTCCGTCATGTTACCTTGTCAGTAACCTGTCTACGGTTTCTTACTAGTATGTCTATGGTTTGAACGATTGAGTTTGGATTACGAATTACTTTGTACTTTTGCGAAAACGTCATGTGCGGGTGGAAGGGGCTTTTGCGGAGCAACAACGTACGTCCGCCCTCAATCACGCCTAGACAGGCACTGATGAACGGCCGGCGAGCGATATAATGCCAACATTTTGACTATTTTTTTTTCTTATAGAAAAATTATAACGAAATTACGAAATCTGTTTTTACCATTTATTTTAAAATAAAGAGCTGTTTCTATTGATAATACTTTCATATAAATTCGTTATGGAATCTCTAAGCAGTACACGTTAAAAATTGTGTTTCAGTGCCATGTTTGACATTTTTTTTTATCGAGGCAATCATTCCAAATCGTGTTTCTATCTTTACGATTTACTAGAAGATATGTTCAACTTTTATACTTTAATTTTTATTTATTAAAAATATCATAGCTCATGGGACTTTCAGACGTTCAAAAATCTTAAAAAGTACTGCAACCTCGCCTTAAAGGCATACAAATATTAACTGACGGTCGCACCCATAAGCCGTTTTCCAATACAGCTTACATCCGTATTTTTGGTTACCACGCCAAGCCATAAAGCTCACGACATGTTAATAAATAAAACACTCAACACTACAAACACAAGGAGAAAATAAACGAGAAATTCATGCTGTAATTACATAACACATAATAACATGTTAGCAAACACACGGTGTAGTTATTAATCATTTTCATTTTCCCATCCAATAATATTTCATATTGAAAGACCTGATTGAAGTCGCGAAATAACGGCTAAGAGAATGCTATATTATATGCTACCACGTACAATATTGTCCGTGTGGTGACGGATTAAGAATACGGATTGTCACCACCCCATATCATCCCATGGGTGTCGTAAGAGCCGGCAGAGGGAGCATATTATGCAGAGAACAGCACTGTAAGAGAAGGAAAACTTGATACAAACCCTATACCAACCCGTTTGGCCAGCGTGGTATAGTAGGCCAATTCCTCCTTTCAAAGGAGAGGCCTAGTCCAGCAGTGGACTGTTAAAGGCTGATGATGATGATGATGATGCTACCACGTGATTTACCCGAGTGCATTTCATAATTATATTGATTATTGGAAACTGCTATTTACTGAGTTAATACGTTAATGAATGTCGAGGAAGCGAAAGAGGTATGTTTGAACCGAAGCATGTGGCGTTCCATAGTCTCTGCCTATCAATGGGAGACAGGCGTGACGATATAGATAGATAGGTATCGTTAGATGTGACTAAGGAAAATAAACTAAGTATCTGTGGGAAGAGCTGGAAACTCGACATCAAACTCTATAGTCATCTGGGCATCACGGTATAGTAGACCAAATCCTCCAATTAACATACAATGCTATTGTGTCGCAAATTAGGAAAGACCTATGTCCAGTAGTGAACTGGAAGGCGGTCTCATGTTGATGTGGTGTGTCGAACAAGAACGTCCGAAGATACTAGAAGCGAACTACTTCAAATGCAAATAAGTGGACAGCAACTAATTGTCAATAAACAGCACGATCCTCTATTTAAATATCTGATTTCTTTAGCAAACGTTCTAAAAACATTTTTCTCGATAACTAAAGTGTATGTAAAATGTACCGGATTTATAGGCCTTTAATATTTCTTAGCGCCGACTCCCTTTGTAGGCCCGCCGAATCAAGGTACGCGTTTAAAATATTAAACTGTGTACCTACAGGAGCGTAGAAACGGCGAGATCGGTTTTATATATTTTTATTTGTTGGCTGGGCCTTTTTATAACGGCAATTCTGCGTAGGAATGGGCTTGTACTGTACATATTGCTTTATTTAAGTTCATAATAGTCTAGACTGTTTTGTTTTTGGAATAATGTGTAGGTTTATTTTTTGTAACAGTTGTACGTATAATGAGTATGGCATGTAGATATAATGATTAAAATATTACTAGATTGTATTTTTACACTATTTAGTTAAGTATTTCAATGAATGTATGTAGTTTGTTAGGAAATAAGGATGTTGCGACGCGATTTTCTCAAGTAGTATCAGATCCTCGCAATTTGGTACATAAGGGTCTCTCAATAAGAGTGCACTTTTTCATTTTAAAATAAAAACAAGTATTCATAGAATCAAATATCCGGCAAATGACCCGCACAGCTCCGATGGCAGGCCATTACTCTTTTGATGAAATTCCATGACTTTTGCACAGAGATGTGGCCATATCTCACTGATGACGCGTTTGATTTCCGATTTGAGCTCAGGCATTGTTTCAGGTTTATTCGCATAAACCCGAGATTTCACAAAACTCCAAAGAAAAAGAATCGCACGACGTTAAATCCCACGTGCTTGGTTAGGCGGTCAATAAGATGTATTTACAAAAAAATATTAAGTTATGAAGGGCATATGTGTCATCGTCATTCCAGGAACACTCTCCGGGTATTCACGAAATCTTCGTTTCGCAAAACTCATGTATGTAGTATTTCGGGAATAAGTCGACTATTTGTACTACGATACGCGGACCAATGTCACTATTCATTCAGATAAAATATAAATATCGACAGGCTTGAGGTCATGGGCTCGATTCCCTTGTGAGGTACAAATCTTTGTGGGATGAGATCTTTTTTTTATTCACTCTGTTTCTTAATGGAATTATTTTGTGATATGTACTTAAGAACAGAGTTATAGTATTTATATTTGATTGCCATAGTACGTAGCGGAGCGGCGGTAGCCCAGTGGTGTACGTAACGGACTGCCGAGACGATGGTCTCGGGTTCGATCCCCAGGTACCTTGGGTACACACCTCTGACTTTTCGAAGTTATGTGTGTATTAAAAAAATGTTAATTATCGTTCGCTTAATAATGTGCCCGGTAGATGGCAATAGGCTCGCCCCCTATTACATTGGGACCTAAACATATCTGGCGAAGTGTGGGTGTGTAATACACCTCTGCCTACCCCTTCGGGGATAAAAGGCGTGAAGATATATTATGTTATGCCATAGTACAAGTACTGCTTAATTCGAGATCAAATGTGTGTGAGTTGTCTTAGGATTAGGATATTACTAAATCTATATTTATATGATAAAGCTGAAGACTTTGTTTGTTTGGTTGGTTGAACGCGCTAATCTCAGAAAATCTCGCTTTTCAAATCGGAGTAGTAGGGTCTGATTCGAAAAGCTCTAGTTAAAAATAAAATACAATTTTATGATATTGTATTTCATGTAATAAATTTACTACTCCGTACCCATTGTTTTTATAAGATTTGCTGATAAAATATTTTGCAGGTACCCAATCCAAAACATTTCTTCGTAGCTTCACGACTTGACCCGCGCAGACAGGAGGCTCGCTCAGACAAGTACGAGTGATGATTTTTTAATTCTACCTTGTTTACGTTCCTAAACCGAAAGTACCTTGAACTTGGATGTTGTTTCAGAACTAAACACGGAGATGCAGACGTAAATCTTGAATTCTATACATATATTTATTACTTATAAATATACATACATAAACTGCAGTTTAATAATAGCCTTGTATGTGTAATGAATTATCATTTATAGATTAGGTATAAATAGATTTATAGGAGATGTCTATCACTAAAGTAACTCCCTGTAATAATTAGTATCGACGATGGTTGATGGTAATTGTATAATTACTCACCATTGATTTATTCTTTGGATCCAAATGGAATTCTTTACGTTATTTTAGTTGCATCCAAGACAAACGTCATGGAGCCCGGCTTTCGCTTACTAGCCTAACTAGATATGACAGAAGATCAGCTTTCTTATAAAACTACTGCAGTCTGACCTCCGCAACCCAAAGGGAAAATGACATTCCATAGTATGGACCAGTAACAGTTTATTTGAGGGTAAAGATTACTTACTTACTGTCTCCTCGTAACGACTATTAAAGATCCTCATGACAACTGGGACCAACGGTTTACCGTGTCCTCCGAGCCTTGAGGCAAGCGATAGTAAGCAATTTAAAAATATTGTATAATAATATTGGGCTGTTTAAATGTGGTTGCTTTGGTGTGGTGTAAATGCTAATTGTGACCAAGTAAATAAAAAACGCATTATTAAGGATAACTCAAGAACTACTCCTCAGATTCTTAAATTTAAATGGGGCCAGACGCGAAGCACTTGAAACTTAAGGGTGCTTGTACACGGTGCATGTAGCTGGAGCAAGTAAAGGTGCGGGTTATACGCGTGAGTAATATGCGCAAGCTACTTGATCAAGTTACTCGATTGTACTTGTACGTGGTGCAAATAACTGGAGCAAGTAAAGACGCAGGCTACTTGCGTAAGCTGTGTGTACAAGTTATTTGTTCGTAGTCAAGAGCTAGGTACATGTGCATGCTATTCGCGCGGTAGCTTTATGACTTGAATCGCGTCAAAATATCTCGACGAACGAAAATTCTTTTATAATCATACGTTAAAAATGTAATTTTAACAAGTAACATGCGCGAGTGACCCGCGCGCGCCGCAGAGCACGCGAATTACTTGCGCGGGTGGCTCGCATTGGTACATACTCGAGTCGCTGAACCCGCACATCTTTTTAAACGATATTTTTACGGTGCATATAACCCGCGCAAGTGCCTCAACATGCTCAAGCTACATGCGCCCTGTAGAAGCACCCTAAGTCTAGAATTGGACTGCTAAAGAAACACGAAAAGCACTCAAGTCATAAAATAATTATTTTCAAAGTCAGGTCACTTAGTAAAAAGTTCTAAAATCATTTCACTCAAAATTTCATTGATTTGCAAACTGCTGTTCATTATTCAATGTTTTTATATTTAGATTTCAGCAGCACGCGTCGAATGAAACGAATTTATACGTAGGTATTTCCATTTTCAACACACGACACTGTACTAAAATTACAAATGTCTTGCCATCCAACAACCCCTGCTCATTTCTTAAGGCATCAACCGCGCTCTTTCCCTTAAGCCTTTAATGCCAGACAGTTCTAATTCAAGGATCTCTGGCCTACTTATACGAATCCACTGCCAAGATGATTGCACTGATAATAAAGGGTCTGGCAACTTTCCTGCCTGTAACTGTATTGTATGTTTGTAACATAGAAGTGCTTAACTCACCTTGGTGGGGGCTAGCACAGCTTTACTAAATAAATAATTACATCAGTTAAATTTAATTTTAATAAAATTCACCGATATCTTTTTATTGAAGTGCGGTGTCTAAATTTTTGTGTTATTTCACTAATTTTTAAGGTATTTCGAAAAGTGATCCTGAAAAAATAAACTATCTCATCACAAAATTATACACACATAGTCCTATCTTCTGCGTTCTAAAGCATCTAGCAAGCACATTCGACGAAATATTACTTTGATATAATACTCTTTTATTCACTCCACCTTTAATAAGCTACCTATAAGTGCACCGTTATAGGAAACGAGTGTATCTTTCAAGAACAATCAGAACAACGAGCTACTATGATTAATTTTCAGACAAGTAAAGCCAATAAATACGTAGCAATAGCTTTTGTAGATATATTGGTGCAAATAAAACATTTTCATATTCATATTGCATCAACGCGAAACGGTTTAATTATAGTTTCTATAAATGGCTAAGTATTTAAATAATTATCATGACACTGTATCATAAGGTTGTTTCTGTTCAGGAATATTTACACCGCAAGGTGTTCCAAGTCACTCTGTATTACAACTATAGGTATGTTGCGTTCTGTAGGTACGCTGCGGAGGCGACTAAGAATTTCTACCTGCGCAGGGGAAATTGGGTCTGCTTTTGCGGCATTAATCTAGGTAGGGTCGCGTGTGCTATACCACATTATGGTAGATTAACGCAACTGCACCAATGGAGGTTGATGACACTGCGGCGGTTTATGTTGCGTAGACCGAAAAATCTGTGGGATGTTGCACATACTCACATATGGCTCCAAGATCTACTTCGAGTTGAGTTTGGCTTGAAGGAGAAAACGCTATGAGGGATTTCCGTCACAAAAAGAAAAGGATACGTTCTGCATTCGTAAAAATACATACATACGAGGGGAGTTCAATGTATTCTCGGTATCGAGGTGATATACTAATGATAAGGGTAATTTAATTACCTTATTAGTTAATGACACTCTTTGAGGGTATAAATACAAAATTTCATTTAATTGCCACCATTAGTATTCAAGATATCATTGCGAAAAGACAACAATGATGACTGATTGGACAATGATGAAAAAAATCGAGCATCGTGCAGTGATAAAATTCCGCACAAAACAAGGAAAAACTCAATAAATTATCCATGAAGAAATGGTGGCTGTTAACCAAGATTCTGCGCCTTCATTATCTACAATTCAGAAGTGGTCAAGTGAATTCAAACAGGGTAGAGAGAGCATTGAAGACGACCCCCGCGCTGGTGGGCCAATTTATGCAGCTACTGAAGAAAACGTCAAATTAGTCGAAAAACTTGTACTTGATGATGCCCGTGTAAGAGTGAAAACATTAGCAGAAATGACTAAGCTATCCGTGGGTACCATTCACACAATCCTTCATGAGCGCCTGAATTTGTCAAAGGTCAGTGCAAGATGGGTGCCGCGAATGCTCACCGCGCTACAGAAACAAGTGCGAGTTGACTGTTGTAAGGAGTTTTTGGACCTCTGTGGTGAAAATCCACAAAGTATTTTCGATCGGATTGTTACTGGTGATGAAACGTGGGTTCATCATTATGACCCTGAGAGCAAGCAAGAGTCTATGCAGTGGCACAAAAAAGGATCAGACCCACCGAAGAATTTCAAAGTCACTCCGTCCGCAGGAAAGCTCATGGCCACGGTGTTTTGGGATTCTAAGGGAATCTTGCTAATCGAGTACACAAAAAAAGGTCAAAGTATTACTGCTGCATCATACGCAACCACCCTGCGTAATTTAAAGGAGGCAATTAAAGAAAAAAGACGTGGAAAATTAACCGCAGGCGTGTTGCTGCTTCACGACAACGCGCCGGTTCACAAGGCGCGCCTTGCCCAGGCTGCTGTGCGGGAGTACGGATTTGAAGAAATCAATCATCCACCCTACAGTCCGGACCTAGCCTCTAGTGATTATTATCTATTCCCTAATCTTAATAAAGATTTTCGTGGAAAGCATTTTTCGGACGATGAAGAGTTGAAGGGAGCAATAAACGAACATTTTTCGGGCCATGAAGAAAAATATTTTTCAGAGGGAATTGAAAAGTTACTTTCACGAACAAATAAATGTATTGAGATGTTAGGGGAGTATATTGAAAAATAAAATGTATTCAGAATTTTCCGCCCTTTCCTTCATACCTATACCGAGAATACATTGAACTCCCCTCGTACATACATAGACTCACGCCTGTTTCTCCGAAGGGGTTGGCAGAGGCATATTAAACGCCCACTTTTCGCCAGTGTTTTGATCCCACGTAATAGGTGGCGAGCCTATTGCCGCTTATCGGGATATTTTGTTTGCCAGAGCCTCGTCCGTTAATCGGCAGGTGCACCACTTGCAGGTAAGGTTGGCTTGGGGCCCTAAGTTCTTGGTGGGAACACACTATTCGTAAAAATATTTATCTTTATTTCATTAATAATAACGCGTGAACTATATATATGCGTAAAAATTTGAATTAGGTACTTAATAGTCCCTATTTCTGGGATTTTATCAGTGTCTTCAATTATTAATGCTGCTGAACTTATGCAGGTGATATATTAACATGAATTTGAGTATAGCGCCATTTAGACGGAGAGAGTCTCTCGCACGTTTCGTACGAGAAATCGTATACCTAATACTATCACAAGCAATAATCGCCAAAATATTATCGTATCTAAATGTTTACATTCAGACAAGAACTAAATTCTCGCCTACCATTATAGGGAAAATGGTCACCCTTCGTACGCGAGGCACATTCGTACAGCTAGTTTATCAGAAAAACTAAAGGTCACACAAACACGCCTTTGCTTGTGTTTTTTTGTTTGTAGACATAAAACATTAGGTGTCTAGTAGGCTGTGTTGTCGTTGGCATAGACATACCGGCCGCCATGTTGCTAGCGGAGTGTCGCGCGAGTCGCACTACGGTTCCGCAGGTGACAAAACGTAACGTGTTTTCGCGCGCGGTGAGTAAATTTTTGACCTACCTTCAGTTCGTAATTGTAAGCAAAATTATTATGTTTTTGACAAAGTGGTGATGATTGATTAATATTAACATTGTTTATTTTGAGCTTTTGTTGTTATATTTCTCAAACTTAATAAGAATGTTTATAAAGTTGTATTTTATTTTTGTACAAAGGCATGGGGTACATTCGGACAGCCAGACAGGGGGCACATTCGTACTCGTACGAATGTGCCCCCTTTAGATTTTAATAACCACCAGTACCTATACCAAAGTTACAGCTCAGGGGGTACTTAGACATAACGGATACAAAGATGAGATTCACCGTCTGAAGAGGAAGGACCGTAAACCTGAGGTGAGCAGAGTGCCGGCTTACATGCCTTATCTAAAAGGAGTAACGGACAAAGTTGGAACAGTACTCAAGAAATACACCATCAAGACTGTATATAGTCCGCTTTCAAAGATAGCACACAATCAGCGCAGCCCAAAGGATGCCATTTCTTTTCAAACACCTGGCGTCTACAAGGTCAATTGCAGGTGTGGTAGTTCCTATATCGGACAGACCAAGCGAACAATTGCGAAAAGGGTCAAAGAACATATCGTAGCTGTGAAAAATCGACAGGCAAATAAGTCCGCTATAGCTGAACATTTCTTGGAGTCAAACCACTGGATAGAACTACATCAACCACAGGCCTTATCCGCCGAACGTCACTATATATATGGGTACTCCAGCATAGTACGTGATGCGGTTGAAATTGAAAAAAAAAACACAAAAATTGCAACCGGGCGGATGAATTTAGATTAGCAACAACTTGGAATCCGGTCATAAATAAGTGTAAACACCGCCGCAATGATACAACTCAACTATGTGTAGACGTCATTAGTGTAGTGTGTCGAAGTACCGACAGTGCGGTTAAAAAAAAATCAAGTGAGGGTAGGTGCCAAAACCTGCACCGCACAAGGAGGGCGCTGAGCTTTTTTGTTTTACGAGGTGGAAAATCCCTTCGGATCTCCGACTCTTGGGGGAAATAAGAGCCGGAGTATGTGGTGTTTCCACTAAAAACCGCCTCGACTTTCTCCATGTACCCGTGTGTCGGAGGGTAGGTCATCGCTGAAGCACTCGTCGCTACCCTCCGACGGGTATTGGCCCGCCAGATGGTCAGGCGGGCCCCGAACAAAACTCCCTTGGCAGCTGATTATGGTGTTGGACTCCGCTGCCAAAACACCCAGCGGCCGCAGAGGATAGGGAGAACGGCAACGGCAACACCGCATCTTCTCTTCCTCTGCGGCCCCACCGCGACGCATCGAATGGTGCGCACCCATTTGGACGCGGGAGATAGGGCGCGCGGCAACGCAACACCGACACGCCTCTCCTCCCGCGACCGCGCCCGACTGCGAGGGACAGACAGAACTGTCCCCCGCACCCGCACCGCTGGACGCATCCTGCGCAGGCCCCTCCAAGCCCACGCGGAGCGTCCCCTCCTGGATCCCTCTTAGCTTCACCGTGGGTGACCAATCCACGGTTACTGAGCCCCCCCACCACGACAAGGTGGAGATCCCACGGGGGGGAGGGCGCTGAGCTCACCAGTCCCACCGCGACCACGGCTGAAGCAAGTCGGCCGAAACGTTGGCAAATACCGAGATATTTATGCCTTAAATATATTATTTATCGCGAGTAAGACGCGCTAAATAACCTTTTACAATAAATCAATAAGTGAACTAAGGATGAACGTTTTTATTTTTCTAAATATAGTTTAACGGCTATGAGTCAAGTCACATATTATTAAGTTAGTTCTTAGATAAATAAATATTTTTTATTATAATTAATGAAAATTGAAGGACTTTAATTGGCTTTTTAATAACCCTGTTTGAATGTACTCCATGGCGTACGAAAGTACCCCACCTACTGTACGAACGTACCCCATACGTACGTTCGTACAAATATCTTAACGTAGAAAAATGGCTATAACCCTTTAACCTTTTGACATAATAATTTCGGACTTTTTTGTAACAAACTACAATATATTTGTTACACTTCGGTACATAAACTAGGTAAATTCGTCACTTAATTGCAAAGTAAAAAAATAAAATGTAAAAAGTGTACGAAGGGTAACCACTTTCCCCTATCATACGAGGTTCGCATAATTATGACGTATCGCTAGGCGATAATTACCTGCGTCTGTTTACACAGCGAAATTATAGTAAGAAGATTCTGGCTTACGAGAAGCTCGACTTGTATTAACACGATCTCGTATGAAATTTTTTCAAGTTCATACAAGTATAGTACAAATCGGTTTGAACCGTTTTCAGTGCGAGATTCGTCATTCGAGTTTAGTGCTTACTAGAGAGTATTTGTTCTCAAAAATGACACAAAAATCACTGCACTCATGGTAGCAACTGGCCCAAAATCTCGAATACGATTATTGCTTTGAAATTCTGTTGACACGAACACAATCAATATTCCTTGCGAGGCAATTGTCGCCAAAGTGAAGGAGCGAGAAGTGTGTATGTTTAGACGAAGAAACTTTTTTATATTCTTTCGATAATCGCATCTTCAAGTCGAGGAACTCTCTCCGTCTAAATGGGCCTTAAGACTACTCACTAAGAAGAAAAATAGTCATCTTCTGTCAATCAGTCACTTCGCATTTATTGTGATCGTTTCAGTTCGCACTTTGCTTCAACCATTTACATTTCAAAATAGCTCACCCGTATAATAAATACGTAACAGGTGCCAATAACTACTATTTTAGTTTACGCGTTATTATTATTAAAATAAACATAAATATTTACAAGCCAACAGAACGAAAGTTATGATTTTATGACATCTGATGTAAAAAGAAGTGTCAATCGCAAGATATCGACTGATATCCTATCGCATGTTCGCTCATATATCCGCCATTTATTTCGCTGGCAAACGAAAACGGGTCAAATGTCCATGAAGTTACGGTAGAAATTAGGTTGTGTTAAAGGTAAGTAGCTATTTCAGGCGTTGCTACGCTGATACGCAGTAAAATCATTTTGCAAAGTTTTCCGTGTTGCGGAAAAAAGGTTACCTATTCAAATATTTATATGCTTTCATAGAAATTGCGCTTGGTCTTGACAGTGTCAGTTGTATTCCATCACAGTTTGTGAATGTCTTAACAGGTGACTCGCTGATAAATATATACAACATACTTTGGTACTAACGTAGAGGCACGAGAATTTTGGCTCAAATAACTCCAGTAGGCATTACGAATGAGAATTCCCTGATGTAAATATATTTCAAGCAAAATTACTCTAAGTACATAATTATAAATTGTCCTTTGAATTGCGTATCGAGCTTTTACACAAATTATCGACTTCTGTACTTGCCCCGCGGCGTCCTTCACCAACTCGACACAAAGTACTGGACACAAGTGTGTCTGGTTGATGAAACTTTAAATAAGTATCTCATATTATTTCGTCATCTGGACACGCCAAGGATTTTAAGAACATTTATGTTTACACAGAAACATAGATAGGTACCTAGTTACATTTTTGTTAAGCAATTAAATTGTTGAAATCTTCACTTATAGCGAAGTTGTCATTCGTGCAGTGAAATGGCTTTGAACTCTATAATACATAATACACATCTTCATGTTTTGAAAATTGAATACTACGCGTGTCAAAAGCAAATTGATGTTATGAGTTACTGATTAAAAGCAATAAAACACATAATATAATATAAAGGATAAACACACACACTTAGTTTATACAATGTTTACACATAAACATCGTCAGCATCACACAAGTTATTATTATTAATCTGTGCGTCGACGTCACACGCCACGTAATGACGTAAATTATAACAGCCTTAACTCAGCTGATTTATAATAAAATTAAATTATAGCGAAAGCAGTGAGTCGCTGCCTCCAAACCACTAAATAACCTTAAAATCAACGCAGTATTTCTGACTGAATTTAATAAATTCAACTTCACTTGACGCTATCTGAATTTTCAGTTTAAGCGAAGAGTTTCCTAATTTATGTAGATTGTTAGGTCTTTCCATGGCTATAAGGTGACTTGAAATAGAAAATAATTTTCTTCAATATCCCTCAAGGAAATGGAATGAGTGTTCCCGCGCGTTTCTCCTTGATAGACGACAGATACTTACATGTATATATAAACGTTTTTTATTACATTTTAAGGAGGCGTATGGCTCAATCATGAGTGAAATGATGAAGTGAGCATCCGAAGACGTGGAAGTAATTGAAAAATAAATATTCCGCCCTCGTAAGAGACTTTATATTCGCAAGATTTGTGTAAGTACCTACTCATGATAATTTCGTGAGAAATTTCGATTTCTAATGTGTATTTGTGTGAATACTTCAGTTGTCACTGAATATAATGTGTAACTACATTACAACTTTTCCATATGAAATGTTACGTTAGATAATTATTTACATTCATGACAATAACGGATTGTGTAAGGGCATTTTTGAAACCAAAGGTTATATAATAACAATTAATGTTCCTCTTTTAGTACATTCATGAACATGGCGCTTGCAACAGTTCCGTAATGTCGAAAACTCAAAAAAGGCGTGTGATACGTATCCTACACGCGTTTTAACTTACCTACTCGTTTTCTCGAAATTATAAAACTCCAGAATAGCTTTTACTTCTCAATATGATTACAGAAAAATGATGGTCGCATGAATAATATCACGCTCCCTTAATTCAGTGAATGTTTGAATGTGAGTTATTTACAACCCTCCTTCGGTACAACCTTCGGAACGGTAAATTGTTTACTTTCGAATTACGTACAAATTATATTCTCCTCCATTAAGTAACGGTGGGAGATTACGTCAGTTCTGAGTTGCTCAATGTAAAGGTTACACTCAATGTTTATTTGAGAGATTCCTAGTATTAAATTACGCGTACTGTGTTTATATATGGAGTAGAAAATGTCTGCCTATTTTAGGATTCCGTAGTCCGTACCTATGGGGTCCCGTTTCGACACTATTACTATGACTTCGCTCTCCGTCCATCTGTACATCATATGTCTATCTGCCCATCTGTCACCAGGTACCAGCTACATGTATTTCATGAATCGTTTTAAGAACCCACATAAAATTTGCACATATTATGCATTTCTGTTGCCGCTAAAACAAAAACACTAAAAAACAGAATAAAACAAATATTAAGGGACTCCCATACAAAAAAACATGTTTATTGTTGTCGTTTCTATAGGCAAGCTGCGCAAGTCCTACTCGCCCTTTGCCGATTTTCTTGTGATTAATGGTTAATTGGCTAATTAATGGTGGTAAACTCATGCGTCTATTTAGGTCGATCTATTTTGAAAGAAACGTGGACCATTTTTGGAGAGAGTGATCGTCGCGAGACTCCTAAGCTCATAAACGTTAATACGTTACAATAACCATTTGCTATAAAGTGGATGAGTTTACTTCCTTGGTACATCAGTGTTACTTAGCTACTATAGTATGGAGGATCTTAGTCTCAAATAAAGTTTGAAATAACCAGTAGAATGTGATCGATATTCTATACGACAGAGACTGTCACAAGAATCACTTTCAGTTTTACGGAGACTCTGTGCCTTCCTATCTTATCAATAGAATGTCTTCTTTTAGGTTACGGAGGTCAGCCGACAGGCACTCTCTAGAAAAAATAAAGATTTCATAAAATACCAGCTTTATCTTGATTGGTATTTTATAAATCAGTTTTACATTAGTTATCACGGTCGATGGTGAGGCATCTTGAATATACCATTTATATAGAAGGCTTATAAACTTTACCACTCCTACTTTTACGTTAAACTTTTCTACTAAGTCATCACTGTTAGAAAAGATTCACTCAAATAATACCTTAAATACTTAAAGTAAGTCTTTAAGTACCTGACGCTTATTTCCATTCAAGTTTTAATCCGTATTTTGTTAATCAAATTTTAATGCTCAGTAATTATTTTTGGCTGCCATTTTAATAGTTTCCTTGAAAAGAAAATTTATTTTAACAAACACGTCATACAAGGTTCACTCAAAATAGGAATAAGTTGATTACTTACGTAAAATCTATTATAAGGATGAATGGAATGAGTGAATGTACATCAATCTCGTTACAATCTCGACACAGTTTTCAAGATAAACGATAAAAAGTCGGAGCTCATCTCCGATCAATTTGTTTTTGTTGAACAGACTCTGTTAATGGGCTGATGCTGAGAAACGATATAAACCATATATTACTAGGGTCTTGAATTATAATATTGATTTTTACTGGATCTTAGCATTTTACTGGATCATCGTTTTGATGCAACTTGTAATAAAAATGTTTGGAAGATTATAATTTATGAATTTACATCACGAAAAAGCAGCTCAATCACTGCATTGCAGCCATTGCTGCAATACACATGTATATTTAAGTGCACAATTTTGGTCTGTACCTAAATATTATTTTTTCATGTGTCCCAAAATCGAGATATGATACCTAACTTCGAGGCTAAACATAGTAGTGCATTATGTACGCTTCATAGATAACATTCTTTGTTAAAACCAGTTTAATTCAGCAAAAAATAACCTCTTAAGTTCCTACTTTTGTTAATAACACAAACTGTGACATCAAAACCCGTAGCTGGTCAGTTTCGCAAATATACCGTATCTGGTATATCATCTGGTATCTCATTGGCGAAACTTTCAAAGTTTGTTAGTAAGTATGTGATGTTTTCCAGTCTATATTTGTATTAACACCAAAAGTTTTAAACCCAGAAAATACAAAAACTCCAATGCCGATATCGTTTTTATATCGTCTTAAATCGTGTGTCAGAATACCTCGTGAGCGATTCATCAAGCGTGCCCATCTATCATTGTCGTGGTGTCGTGGTCTGCAGTGGCCTTGCGAACCTTCCCCGATAACGAACCGAATCGGTTCCGAGAGCCTCCGAGATTAAACGATTGAAACCACATTATGTCACGTAAGATGGAGGAGCGACACTTTACCACAATGTTTTTCTCCGAATGAATGTAACAAGAAAGAGAGGAACATCAAAAGCCACGCGGAATAGGCCTCACAAACATCATTATTCATTACCTACAATAATACAGAATTCTTAATTTTTATTTGCTAATTATTTGTTAATGTGACAGTGGAACCTAAACACGTGTTTTGACAACTTGGTGCATAAGGTACAAACACTTACTGCCCTATGTTTCGGACGGGTAGCATCGGTAGCAGTCACAGGTTAAATGTCGTTGTAACTGTAGTCACATGTCACTTAATTATGTATTTTTATTTTCGCTTTTATTACATTATTTATTCCCATTAATATTTGCAGCTGCTTTCAAGCGCGCCATGTTTTACATATTTAGCAATTTTGTCCTCTTGATACTCGAATGTCTTTAAAAATAACAAAGTCGCCTGGGATGTCTATTTCTGGTAACTTGGCTGTGTATTACCTTATCTCTAAGATAAATATGTATTTGACATCATTACATTGTACATTGAGCACGATTTGTTTGAATAGCATATTGTTTTAACACATAAGTACTAAAACTATCTACAACTTAATATTCTGCAGGGCAGAATTAACATCAATGATAAAAACTGATATTAAAATATTCATGAAAATGTATCATAAAATGGAATTCAAAATCAATATACCTAGTTTTTTATAGACTCACGCCTGTATCACCGAAGGGGTAGGCAGAGGTGTAAAATTACACCTACATTTCGCCATGAATTTTTAGGTCCCACGTAATACAAGCCTATTGCCGTTACCGGGCGCATCACCAGACTCCATGCTGCTACTGAGAATTCGGAAAAACCCAGTAACACTTTTGCACGACCCGAGAATCGAACCCGTGACCCCCGATCAGCAGTCGCATGCGCTATCCACTGGACCATGGAGGCAGTCAACTTTATATTCTACAGATATTACAATATTCATGAAATGTATCATGAAATGGAATTCAAAATCAATGTACCTGGTCTCCTATATTAAATGAATACAGTAACACACAGTGCCATCAACCCTTCTAAATGATAATTTCCAACACAACACAGAGAAAAACAAAGACAGACGATACTCAAGCGAGTGCCACAAACAAACCAAGCAGAGAATAATTTCCAAAGATTTCACAAACTACAAGCACTTGAGTGGACTTGGCAAGTTAGAATTTAATCCACTTATTCACGAACATGGCTGCAAACTCCTGTTGAAACCACAACTTAATACAACAATGAGCTTTGTTGCGTAGGTATGGAAAACAGTTCACTAACAAGTGATTTATAATTTCTATTACAAACTACAGCGGCAACGATTTAGTAAACTTTACGGACTTATACGGGAAATGTGAGTTGAGTTGAGATGTGTTGTTTGATATTTACGAGTGCGAGTACGAAGTGAGAGTTTGCGCAGTGAATCGCTTGTACTTATAGAAGTGTTTGTTCGAGCACGTTTTAACGTGGTATTGGCGATTTTTGTTTGTAATTCTGATAGATGCGTATATCGGAACGGATATGAAAGCCGTTTCAGCCATATTTTTAGTTTGCAATTTCTTTAATTAAATCTGTTGAATAGTCAGTGCCAGGCTGAATGCTGGAGAATGTCTTGTCACAGATATAATTCCTATCACTATATACGGCCTCAAAAAATATTACTAAAGAAAACCAAAAAAAATGGATATAGAATAGCAAGTATACGCGTTATTAAAAAAAATAACGACTTTTCAATAAGTGCGTCCGATTCATCTTCTAACTCCGTCAATATAATCCTGTATCTACTTTTCTCTTCAAACTTACATGGTTACCATTCTAGAAAGAACAAGTTAGAATCAACATTAATTATATTTCATCAAAACATCGCTCATATTTGTACAAAGAATATTAATAATGTTCTAAGAACTGAACAGGAAACTCAGAAATCAAAGGAAAAGATATATCCCTCCGAAGAAATTAATAAACAATTTACGTGTTACGAAAGATTATTAATGTTATACTGCTACGTACGTATTAAACATTATCGTACAAAAAAGCATGGGTATACTTTTGCTATATTTTTTGCCAGCCTCATTAGTCGAATAAGTGATTACCTTTTTTCGTTTATATAAATGATTTATACTAATGTTATTTCCAGGAATTGGGCATCTAAGAATCCGAATCGTTTTATTAATGTTACTAATGACTTAGTTTAATAAGGTTTCTATAGTACATATGCCCCAAGAGACTTCGTAAGTTTGAGTTGGGCTCCCGTATGGGCTAGCAGGATAAATTGCGCGAGATAACAGCAAATGTGCCAATATCAGGGCTCTCACAGACCCACGTAATCCTGACGAAATTTATTAGTTGAGAAGTCTGTAGGTATAATGGGAGCGGCGTTTTTGTTGCGGAACAGGAATTGGACATTAATTGTGATTAAATTGAAGAAATATTTAATAAACACAACTTGCGCTTTATCTTGCCTTAATCCGAAATTTGTGGGAATTTCTATATTTACCTTACCTATAGTTATTTCCTTTGTTATTTTTCTTTAAAGGTTTTTAAATTGAAACTAGATTTTGCCCGTGGCTTCTTTCGCGTATTATTCGAGGTTCTGTAGTTATAGTATATAATCTATGTTCGGGATAACACAAATCTCCTTTATTAGGCGGATACTTCTATAATCTATATATTAAAAGAATTTGTGTTTTATAATACGAGTCGGCCAGCCCGTTCTACGCAACCGATTCGCATGATTTTTTTTTAAATGAAAGCTCTCGCTGCATAGATTTGTCATCAAGCATTAGAAATTACCTAACTTGCACATTCATGAAGTTATATGCAAAAACAGTTTTCTCCCATACATTTTTTACGTTTTCGTAGCCGTAGTCAATGACTTTCTGCTTCTATATATATGGTTCTCATTGCGGTAGGCGTTTCGTTATAGGCCTAAAACACGCGCCGAAAAGAGCTCTTTCATTTGATGGTATACTCATTTAAATTGGGTAAGTTTGAAGGAAGATAGGTGTGGACATTGAACTTATTTTTCAATATTTTCCTATAAATTTCTTAAGATTCCATTGCTTTCTCTCCACATGGACGGTTCTAAATTCAAAAATATTTTTATGGCATCTAATAAGCTCCTTGCGGTAACTGCCAGGAAGAAACGTTATGCCTCCTTAAGCTGACCTTGCCTTACTTTCATACGGGTGTGAGTGGGGTGGTGTGTAAAATTATACCCGATGTTGGTCAAATTATCACTATAGTGAATTATCGCTGATGGCAGGTAATATTCCCCGAACGTTACCAGTTAACCCTTAATGTTGGGTGAACTGGGGGGCGATCGTGCTAAACGTCAACGTATTTACCAAAACCAAACTTCAACCGAAAACGTCACGTTATGCACATTTCGTATCGTGCTAATTATTTGAACGTAAACGATTTGGTTTTTGTAGGGCAGATACGTTCAGTGACAGCTAGATGACAGCGTGCGAGCGAACTCTCGTTGTTGCATGGTATCGCGCTATTATTTGACAACGTTTTAAACCAAAACCGTTACGTTCGCGGACGTCTCATACGTTTTCAAACCAAAAGTTCCTATCGACGAACTTTGCAAATATATAATATTTTAAATTTGAGAAAATTATTAAGATAATTTTGTATTATTTATCAATTTAGTGGTATATGCTTATAATACGTTTGATTGCAACTTAAATGAGTGAACAACATTCTTTCATATAATGAAATTTTTATAGATAACTCTTTGGTATAGCTTATTGTTGCGGGAGAATTCATTATTGCAAGATTGGCGTCAAGTTTGCTTGGCCCTATATTTATAACAATGTCTAGGAAGGCTTCTCATTAAAAAGGCTACATCTCGACGCGATGTCTTCCTAGACATTCGCTTTTGAAAGGCTGAAACAATATTATAGGGATATACGTATACCATACACATAATACTGTCACAGTTGTAGGTTCTTTGGATGGCTTAAGCCAAAAGACTGCCTACTCAGTCACTGCGCTCTCAGACGCCTGTAAGTATACAGCAAGTAGACGACTGATAAACGTTCATTTATAATTATTTTCCCTAAGTACCTAGATACGTATTGTAATTATTTAATTTAACCAAGACACAGACAAAAGCGTAGTGCTCATCCTACAAAGATTTGTCGTGTTAGGAATCCAACCCAATACCTCGGGTAACAGACCTAAGTCTTAGATTAGGGCTGGGTGGCAGCGAGTTGAATGTGCGTGCGTGGGAAGCGCAATGCGGTGCCGACACAGAATTGTAAATTTCATGTAATCTGTGGGTGCCGAATAGTTCAATGAGTCGGTCAGAGCCTAGTCTCTGGCCAGCCTATTTTGACTAGTTGGTTCAGGGCTCTTAAATTTGGCTTGCTTTGGCCGATCAGCGAAGGGAAGGCCACAGGAGCTATTCGCTTGGTGAAATTTCAAAGGCACAATCACGGAAAAACCTGCCCCGGGTCTTTGTTGCCACGAGACCCGCCATGACAAAACTTCACTGTTGCCCACTTTGCATATATAGTAAAAGTAATAAGTCTTGGAGTCTGTTAAGAGAATATCTATCTAATAAGTTCGCTCATCAAGTACCACCTGCCCATACTAGTATGAGAGTGGTTAGGGTAGGTGCCACCTTTCGTCCTTAGTGACCATTTAGACCGGGTGAATTTCTAAGTGAATTGTAAGAAAATATCCGTGAAGAAGAGAAACATAAGAATAAATTAATTCTCTGTGACACCTGGCGGTGTGGTCCCAAACTAGGCACAACCTAGTGGCATGGTAGTCAGACAATTGATCAATATATATAAATATTGCTTTTATACACATACGAGTATTATCGTTATGGTAATTTGCTCATCGCACAACGAGTTCTCCTGGGTGGTAATCGAACCCATGACTTTCGTCTTATTGGTCTAGTGGTACCTAACCATGACTGGGTTAGGTACCACTAGACAAATAAGCCGATCTACAAGGGAGACTAACCACTGACTCAGCAGGATGTGATACAAGTGTGTGAGCTAACATAAGCGTACTTTCTAATCGGGTATCGAGTCCAACATCTGATGATCCAGTGTTACCCAGACTACCGCTGGACCACTTCTAAAGATAGTTAAAGGAATAGAGTAGGTATGTATATTAAAAGGCAAGCTCCAGTTTCCTATTTCGATTTTATTTATTCAGTGTGTTGAGATGATGAAATCTGATACAAAATATAATTATAAGTAGAGTTGAAACAAACAACATCTGTTAGGCCATTGTTACAACGTGAACTTCACAGTAATAATTATGTTTTTGGTTTGGTTTACATTATTTTAGAAAACTAATTAATAGTATATTCTTGTTTAATGTCCAAGAAGTGATGATGGTCTCGATTTGGCTCATAGCAAATTGCTCATTTTTGTTAACTTGCAATTATGTCCATGTGGTTGTGCTAACGAGCGGCTTATTATTTTGCTTATTCCTCGGCTACTGTGAACAAAATTAAAACATAAATTATTCAGTAATTATTTACTCAAATATAAGTCCTATCAAAATAACTAAGCCTGCTGACATTTAACTTAAGATTAATATTGTTCTCATACGTGCGCTATATCTTGTGTTTGAGTATAATATACTTACATTATTTTGTTGGGTATTTATGCATATTATGAGACAAGTTCAGAATGAGAGTAAATACTGTAGGATCTTACGTAATGATAATTGAAATGTGTACCTGAAAAGTTAGAAAGTCAGCCAAATTCAAATTCTCCAGCTTTTCGTCTATCTCTTCTTTTATAGAAAGGATGACTATTATGCCAAACGCTGACAATTCGGGGTTTGTTTGGCATCTTTCTCTGCTCTATATATATTATCCCAAATCTGAAAAATAGGTTTTGTTTATTGTAACGATCATATAAAATTCGTATTGGGCTCGACAAATAGCAGAAGAAGCTGCAATTGCGGTAATGTTGTGGTGCATCATCATTTGAATTCACCTTCGTTACTCTAGTGAAATAAAAACCACTTTAACATGACCAAGTGTGATCATTAATTATTTTTTGCATAAATCACTTATTACAGTAAACAATATTTCGGTACTTACCGTATAAATGTAATAAAATTATTTCATGATTTTATATTATAATATTTATTGACATTCAATGACATTCACATAATGACCATAATGACCATAGCCCAAATAATGACATTATTTGTCTTTTTAAAATAGTGCTTGCACATGGCGCGATGTCGCTACAGCCTCTTTAGTATAAGAATAGTACTTACTATTTTCAAAAACCGGTGTCAAGCACTAAACGTTTGACGTAAGCCCAACGTAAGGGTTTCGTCTACGGTTCGAACGCTCAATACAATTAGCACGATACCATGTTTGACATCAGCCAAACTAAAACCAAACGTTCACCAAATACGTTACGTTGTCAACGTTTGAACTTTTGAAAATAGCACGATTAGCCCCCTATCTCTAATGTTGAGTAATTTTCCTTACGTTTTATGTTAGGAAACTTTTTGTGTTTTTAAATTACGTACTTTCTTCGGACATCCAAATTTTTTTTATGTGGAACATATTACAGCGGTTCATAGTACAATTGTCACATAATTATATTATTACAAGTAGTAGTTATGGTAGAAATTGTAGCTTTGGTAAGAATAGTAGTTTTAAGAGAAAAGGTAGTACTATTGACAGCACCGGCGGTTTTGGTAGAAATGGTTGATATGATAGTACGTATAGTAGTTTTGGTACAAATAGTAGTTTTGATAGGAATAGTATTTTCGTTAGGAATAGTAGTTTTGGTAGAAATTGTATTTTTGGCATATATGTATTGTAGTTTTGGTAGCAAGGTTACTTACGATTGCTACCAAATCAGCCATTCCTACCAAAACTACAATTTCGACCAAAATTATAAACGTCATTATTACATTTCTAATTTATGATGGATTAATCACACCCATACACAAAACGAAATAAAGAGTGCTTCTCACAGAAATATTTAGCTGGATAACAAATAAAACCTATTTTCTTACTTATAAAAAAGTTGTTTATCTATATTTTTAATTTTGATGATTTTGATAGTAAAATATTGACAGATAAAGAAAAAAGTGAAGTTAGCGTAAGTAACTTAAGTTTCTGATTTAATAATGTATTTTTTGTGAGTAGTTGTGTTTTCAATTATAATTATGGTTCTTGGAAGGAAATTGAAAAATGCTCAGAGAAAGTTTGAACAAAGAATCTTGGTCAATGACGTGCCTGTTGGAGATTTGGTACCGGATGGTCCTCCTACTGCTAAAAAATACGGGTGGAAACGGGTTCAGATTTGATTAATTCTACCATCAACAATTTTCAAGTGATTTCCATTCTTTGTGACGGTAATTGCTTATTCCGCGCAATTTCTTATTATTTATATGGAAGTGAGAATAAACATTATGAAATTCGTTTGGCCACTACAATGTACTCACCATACCTATATGTACCTGAGAGCTTTTTTATAATATTAAAATATGCTGTGGAGCAGCACGGTTCCTCTAGTTGTCATTTTAACTGTTTTTAAAATATAACTGCAAAAAGTATTTACACATACAAACTACTTAGTCTAAGACTAGTACCAAAGAGCTCTGATAAAGGATATTTCTTAGACTAGGATATATATATTAATAGACGGAGGGATCCCATCACTCGAAGGTCTGACATAGGTCACCGTGTTGGGCCCCATTACACGTCAAAATGTAATAGAACTTCATTTGAAACTTTGATACTTCGTTCATAGACATTTGGATTTATTCGTATAAAGATTGTGACGCATAAACATAGTGACGTTATAACTTTATCGATACTTTTATTTTACAGACTAGTTTCGGCCCACGTATTCCCCGATGTGGGTGACAGTTATTGCAAAAAAAAGGTAGCTTTTGCACTATTGTGATGTAGATGCTATACTGCAATATTTCTTTGAAAAATAAGTATACTTGAATACAATTATATATCTCAAGAAACGTGTTTTCATCGATCATCACAAACTTTCAGCTATCGCACACAGGCTATCGCTGCCTTCACGTACAACCTTTACTGTAACTTTAAAAATATGTAATATTGTATTTTGATGGTTAGACTAATCCTTCTCTGTCTTTTACTTTTATAAAAATAATTACATAAACCTGCAGTACTGCAGGTTTGTGTAATAATTTTTATTAATATTCTATTCTCTTATTTCTATTATTCTCTTCAGTGAAACCAAAGGTTTCGTCTTCATAATGATGGACGAAGTTGTCATGACAAACAACTACCGATAGTATATACTGAGGGACGGTGCGATTGACATATGGCGGGCATGTCACCAGCCCGGGGAATCTCTCAGACATATAGTATCCGGTTGCACAATCAAGTGGCCAAGATAATCCATCAGCAACTAGTCCTTAAAATATAATCTCATTGGTTCACCGTACTACAGATACAGATTGTGCCCGACCTAGTTTTCGAAAAAATTGTCGTACGTTGTTGTCCTGGTATAGGTCTATCATTACAGACAGGTTTATTGTAGCCAATGAGCGTGATATGGTAGTGATCGATCGAGCAGAGCGACTCGCATTGATAGACGTTATTACCATATCGCATGACAGCAATCTCGTAAAAGCAGAAAAAGAGAAGCAGTTCAAATATTTGGGACCAGCTCATGAGATTGTCGATATGTAGGATGTGAACTCGGCGATCAATGTGCCGATAGTTGTGTCAGTAAATTGACTAATCGCCAAGAGCCTTTAACAACATCTAAAGATGCTCGCACAAGGCAGCAGAAAAACTAATATTTTTAACAACAACACTTTTTGAGTTCGGTGCCAGTTAGAAGTACGCACACAATTTTATTTTCTATCTTACTCACCATGCGGGCTCCTGGATTAATTCTTTTAAATTATTTTATTTCTCACTTATTTTAGACCTAGGCGTATCTATAAGGGCGTAATTAATTTGACCTGTATACAGGGTGATTTGTAATTGCTCGTATTCCCTTCAGGAGGTGATTCTAGGGCCAAAATGGAGTATTTTTATCCCCTACATATGGGAGTCCAAAATGCACCATTTTGGAATAAAACGGTTTTTAAGATTTTTTGAGCAAATCCCAAATTTTTGTTAAAAACATCTTCCAAAAAAATATTTTGACCATTCTTGGTGGCAAATTTGGTCTTATTTAATAGACAATTGAATGGCCCATCTTCTAAAATAAAATAAACCTACTAGCTCAACGTGGAATTTGAAAATAGAGCCAAAAAACACACAAAAAATGTTCGAATAAAATAAAATGACGCCACAAAAATGCAATTATTTGAAAAAAATAATATGTGACATGTTATGTAAAGTATTGGAATAACTTTCTGGTATTACCTGCTATCCAAAAAAGTATAATAGTCTTAGCCAATTGGTGGGAATTTTGAGTAATAGCCGCTTTTGTTCAAAAAAGTGCTTCTGGATGACTTACTCGACAGAACATTTTTCCTGTATTTATTCTTAAGCTCTGCAATCAGCAGTGATTTACTAGTAGGGAGACCAACCTAGCAAAATGCATAGGGTCTTGGGTTCGAATCCTCAGCGTAAATGACTGTCTTTTGTTAGTTAAATGCAAAATAAGGTTTTAATTCTCACTTGTCCCGTGACACGAAGAACATGTTCAACCAGTTGGTACTGGACGTCATGTTTATCTTGGAAACTCTTTTAGGGGAGACAAAACCCTCAAATAAATAAATAATTGAAAGAAAAAAGCCGTGACACCTAATTAAACCATACAATATTCCATTGCATTCATGTAACGGATGACAGATGGGGACGATCTGTCGCAAAACTTAAGATTCGTGATTAGACGCATGATGCAGGCCAAAGAACGCCACTCCTACCGAACTAGTATTGTGAATATTGTTGGCCCACCTGGTGATTAGGTTTATTGCCCCGTTTTTTGCCATACGTTGGCGATTTGAATTTTTGCCTAACACCGGCGGTTTTTGTGCTGGGCAAAATTTCATACACTATCGCACACCCAGCGGAACTTCTTCCAACAGAGCCGGAAACTCGTATTATGAATAAGCCTTCGTAAAATTCTCTTTTTCACAAAAAAATACATTTTAGAGTATCAACGCTGATTCGACAAGATTTCGTGTAATTTATATTTTGTCACAGTGAGATCCCATCTGAAATCCGGATGTTTTATGGTATAATTTAGTGTCATAGCTTTTTTCTTTCAATTATTTATTTATTTGAGGGTTTTGTCTCCCCTAAAAGAGTTTCCAAGATAAACATGACGTCCGGTACCAACTGGCTGAACATACTCTTCGAGTCACGGGACAAGTGAGAATTAAAACCTTAATGTGCATTTAACTAACAAAAGACAGTAATTTACGCTGAGGATTCGAATCCACGACCCTATGCATTTTGCTAGGTTGGTCTTCCTACTAGTAAATAACTGCTGATTGCAGAGCTTAAGAATAAATACAGGAAAAAATGTTCTGCCGAGTGCGTCATCCAGAAGCACTTTTTTGAACAAAAGCGGCTATTATTCGAAATGAACACCAATTGCCTAAGACTTTTATACTTTTTTGGATAGCAGGTAATACCAGGTAGTTATTCCAATACTTTTCATAACATGTCACATAATATTTTTTTCAAATAATTGCATTTTTGTGGTGTCATTTTATTTTATACGAACATTTTTTGTGTGTTTTTTGGCTCTATTTTCAAATTTCACGTTGAGCTAGTAGGTTCGTTTTATTTTAAAAGATGGGCCATTTAATTGTCTATTAAATAAGACCCAATTTGCCACCAAGAATTCCCAAAATATTTTTTTAGAAGATGTTTATAACAAAAATTTGGGATTTGCTCAAAAAATTTTAAAAACCGTTTTATTCCAAAATGGTGCATTTTGGATCCCCATATGTAGGGAGTAAAAATACTTCATTTTGGCCCTAGCATCACCTCCTGCAGGGGTAACGAACAATTACAAATCTAGTCTAGTTAAAATTTACGACAATTTCGAAGATTCGAAATCACATTTGTATATTTATCTTTCTCTTACATAAGAAAAAAGTCATAAGTCAGAGTGAAGTAAATATGTTGTAAGGTTGTGGTAAGGTTGTTATTTTAATGCGGTCTCTATTATTTCCTTACTTTATGGGATATTTACATCTGTATACATTGGTAGTACTCAAAATGTTATCCGCAATCCCCGCAAACCCCGCAAACGGTATCAGTGACGTCATAGAGCATAGATATTTATATAAATCTGCATTCATTGGTGACGTTTCGCTATAGTGGCCAATATGGCGACTGCGATTTGTCTGTCAGAACCATTAGAATTTAACAAAATACTCGACAATCAGAATTTTGCGGGTATATGTTTTCGACTCGAAATCTTTATTTATTAATGTTTTATTATTCAGTTAAGGTTTCGATCGAGTCTACCGTACCCCTTGACGAAATTATTAATATAGATTTGACACTGCGATGGTAGCGCAGTCGGTCGGTTCCAATGTGAAACATTCCAAAATCAACAAATACATACAAATTAAAAATTACTAAATTGACTACTGACTAAATTGTGAATCTAAACCAGTCACAAGTCCCCTTGAACACACACAAACAATTTCATCAAAATCGGTCCAGTCGTTTAGGAGGAGTTTAGTGACATACACACGCGCACAAGAAATATATATATATATATATATATATATATACTAGCTTTTGCCCGCGGCTTCGCCCACGTAAATTCGGGGTTCTCTAGTTATAGTATATCATCTATGTTCGGCGTAACACAAATCTCATTTATTGGGTGGATACTTCAATAAAAATTGTCGTTTTAACTGTTTAAGAAATATAACTGCAAAAAGTATTTACACATACAAACTACTTAGTACTAAGACTTGGTAGTACTCAAAATGTTATCCGGTATCTGTGACGTTTCGCTAGAGCGCAATATGGCGACTGTGATTTGTCTTTCAGAACCATTAGAATGTAACAGAATACTCAACAATCTGAATTTTGCGGATACATGTTGTCGACTCGAAATATTTATTTTTTAATGTTTTATTATTTAGGTAAGGTTTCGATGTACTCCTTGACGAAATTATTAATATTTGATTTGACACTGCGATAGCAGCGCAGTCCGTCGGTTCCAATGTGAATCATTCCAAAATCCACAACTACTTATAAATTAAAAATTAAGTAAAAAACATTTTCCAGTGGACTAAATTGTGAATCTAAACCATTCTCAAGTCCCCTTGAACACACACAAAAAACTTCATCAAGATCGATCCAGTCATTTAGGAGGAGTTCAGTGACATACACACGCACACAAGAAATATATATATTAAGATAAAGATATTTCTTAGATTTTTGTTGTATAATTATGAAAAGCTGAGTTCCATACCTTATTTTGAAGAATCACTTACCACATATTATTATATCATTATTACTAATATAGAACTCCTTAAGAAAAACCTGATAAGATCAATTTTCAGCCATCTCCTCGGCATTGGAAATAGCAGGGGCACTAAGTTGAAGGTCATTGGCATTATTCACCGCCTGAAGCATAATATCATTGCAACTATACCGAACAGATGTAGAACCTTTTAACCTCATAATGACATTCAAACGAACAAAGCGATTTATCTCGACCAGTCTTAAGTCTCACTATCACCTGAACTGCAAGCTAACTTCTTGTTCGTTAATTACACAGATAAAATCAACTCAAATTTGTTAACAAGGCACCACGAATCATCTGACAGAAGTTTATCTTGCAAAACTTAGATATACCGAACTTATCTAACTTTACTTGACCTCCGAAACGTCTTCAATTTGGTTGGTTTAATTATCAGGACTCAAATCTGTCGAGTTTGTAGTTAGAGCGGTGTTATCTCATCGCTGTAATCGTTTCTGTTTCATTATTAATTACTTTTTCCTGTACAGTTCCGATTGTTGGAGCTTCGTTCGTTAATTATGGAAAGTAATTTGCTGGATATTGTTTCTTAATGTTTGCTCGGCAATATCTATATAGATCGCTGGATTATTTTGTGGAAAATTCACGGTTTAATTTTAACTGAAATGGGTAGATACATTAATGAACAGAAATTTGGAGGTTGTAATTTTCTGACAGCTATTGATTCGTCTTTCGGAGCTGCAGAGAGTCAATGAAGCGACCATTTTAAATACAAATATATCAATTCACTGGTCGTTTCCCTTGTGCAGGCCTGATCCGATCCTTCGCATATGACATATATTTGGAGAAATATAATAAATAATAAAATGAGTATGACGCATGATTTGGTTCCTATTAGGTGCTAAGTTTTCCATTTGACCCGAACCGAACACACATTTACCTACATTTATAATATTAGTAAGGTAGGGTGGGTGTATCATAGCCACACGAAACATTGGCATGGTAATAATTTCACAAAACTGCTGAAAAATATTATTTTGGCACACTGTCTTAATAAGTAAATATATTATGCAACACTTTCACAAAGTTACTTATTATACAGAAAGGATTAAAGAAAGGGTTTCCAAAATTCCATACCGGAAGGGACGGAAATCTGTGCTAAAATTATATTCAATGCTAACTTTAGTCATTGTTCTCAGATGCCAACAGGGCGGATACCTAGTCATATTTTATTTAAAAGATTTATCTCTCCTTATTTAAAACCAAAAAGGGTAATACAAAAAGCTTACACTTGACTACTAACGTACAAAAGCGATGTTTTCTCCTTAAAATCATATCCATATTTAATATTATAAATGCGAAAGTGTGTTTGTTTGTACTTTTTTTACGTCATAACGCTTCGGAGCGAGTTACATATTTTCTTAGCCCTAGGGAGATAATTAATGTTTTCCTAAATTCCGCACCGATTTCATAAGTCTATCAGAAACTAAAATAATTAACAAAGGCAATAGGTACGCCAAACAATAGAACTGCATCATCTCTAGTTTTTATCGAAATGGGAGTTTTCTGTTAGGCTAAATCGGTAATCGTTGACTCTTGCGTTCAGGGCTGAGCCGCCCCTATGTGCAATGTGTGCAGCGCACACAGACGCTAGGGTAATAGGGGCACCGCGCGCCGGCCTTAATGCGTTAATAATTAAAATTACTTTCGAAAAATAATGACAAAAAGGCACTTCATAGGTTTCGCACGCAGGTGCTGGATTGGGTCGGCGCGGCCCTGTTGCGTTTACAACAAAATGAAGCTGCATAGTTATGCCGTCACAAACTGAGGGAGCCTACGCCTACACCTCTCTCCTTATGTGTACATGACTAATAGATACACTCGTATACCTAATAATAACCAACATGCTGTTGAGTTTGAAGCCTGAAACCGTATTCTAAAACTTTTTGCTGTAAAATATTACTTTTGTGAACAAACGTCGAAACTAACGGGTGCTTTACTGAAATGAAATCTCCTTAGTTTGAGCGAAACGGACGGTAAATACATTATAATTACCTAGCAACAAATATATATATTTCATGATTCGCAAAAAAGTTAGGAAATTGGGTCTAAACAATATACTAAACTTCTCCCTGCAACTTCAAAGTTGTAATAGATTTTTAGAACATGTTTTTGACAGTCTCGTCGGCTCAAAAGTAAGATAAATATGTAGATATAAATTACCCGGATAACTTTAAAAGTCTTAGTAATATTTAAAGGGCCATTTTTGATAATTGCGGCATATTTTGGTATGATTTCAATTTCAATATGAGAACACGTACTATAAATGAAGTAACATTTCGTGTTAGCACGCATTACCTTTTCTAGTGGTATTTATTTGTATTTATATTAAAGTTATTCTTCAGCTTTATGAATTTATATGCGGTTTGTGATATTTCAAGAGATGAGCCAAGGCGTTGCATCATAAATCTATCAGTAAGGAGGAATTAGGGGTTGAAACTACTAAGTAAAAAGTACCGAACTTCCCATACGTATGAGCAGTTCGGTACTTTTCAGGGACGGTAAAAGATACAATTAATTTCATACAGCAACTCCTAGCTAAAAATAAACATTACTCATAAATCGGCGCTTTCAAAACTGAATTGTTTCTAATTGGGGTAGAATGGTAGATTGTTCACGTGAGCGAAGCCTAAATATACATTTACTACCGCAATAAAAAAAATAATTTAAAGAAAACAAAAAACCCGACTGCATAAAAACTAATTTTAAAAAATACGTGAAAATATTAACTTAAATAAAAACTAAAAAGAAAGAAACAAGCCCAGAAGTTTAGAATTCTGTTAAGTAATATTCAGAACAGAACGACTCACAGTCGGGGCCCCTTGGGAAGATTTGATTGGTAAAATTTGAATGGGCCCCGACTGTGAGTCGTTCTGTACTGCATATTATTTTACAGAATTCTAAGCTTCTGGGCTTGTATCTTTCTTTTTAGTTTTTATTTAAGTTAATATTTTCACGTATTTTTTTAAATTAGTTTTTATGCAGTCGGGTTTTTTGTTTTTCTTTAAATTATTTTTTTTATTTTATACTTTTTAGTTACGATTCATTGACTTCGTTATAAGATGGTAAATTTCGCAATCAAGTGTTTGTATATCGTTTATACTTTAAATAAAAACTTAAATAAACAACTTTAAATCGTTATATATCCTAAACTATTATTTAAAATGAAAAATGATAAAAGGAACCTAAAGATGATTTTAAAATACCTATTCAACGACATCCCACTTGACATAGTTAATCGAGCTTTATTTTTTTCATTTTGACAATATGGCGTCTGGCTGTCGCTGTGGTGAATTTTGATTACTGTCATGTCTTTAGTGACACTCGCAAGGTTAAGACGAATCGATTGACGTAAGAATCATCAAAATTGGCCTACGCATTTGGTCTCTAGAACGCCACATAGAAACAAACATACATACATACATACATAGACTGATAAACACATTACCCTCCTTTGCGTCGCGGACGGGTAGCATCGGTAGCAGTCACAGGTTAAATGTCGTTGTAACTGTAGTCACATGTCACTTAATTATGTATTTTTATTTTCGCTTTTATTACATTATTTATTCCCATTAATATTTGCAGCTGCTTTCAAGCGCGCCATGTTTTACATATTTAGCAATTTTGTCCTCTTGATACTCGAATGTCTTTAAAAATAACAAAGTCGCCTGGGATGTCTATTTCTGGTAACTTGGCTGTGTATTACCTTATCTCTAAGATAAATATGTATTTGACATCATTACATTGTACATTGAGCACGATTTGTTTGAATAGCATATTGTTTTAACACATAAGTACTAAAACTATCTACAACTTAATATTCTGCAGGGCAGAATTAACATCAATGATAAAAACTGATATTAAAATATTCATGAAAATGTATCATAAAATGGAATTCAAAATCAATATACCTAGTTTTTTATAGACTCACGCCTGTATCACCGAAGGGGTAGGCAGAGGTGTAAAATTACACCTACATTTCGCCATGAATTTTTAGGTCCCACGTAATACAAGCCTATTGCCGTTACCGGGCGCATCACCAGACTCCATGCTGCTACTGAGAATTCGGAAAAACCCAGTAACACTTTTGCACGACCCGAGAATCGAACCCGTGACCCCCGATCAGCAGTCGCATGCGCTATCCACTGGACCATGGAGGCAGTCAACTTTATATTCTACAGATATTACAATATTCATGAAATGTATCATGAAATGGAATTCAAAATCAATGTACCTGGTCTCCTATATTAAATGAATACAGTAACACACAGTGCCATCAACCCTTCTAAATGATAATTTCCAACACAACACAGAGAAAAACAAAGACAGACGATACTCAAGCGAGTGCCACAAACAAACCAAGCAGAGAATAATTTCCAAAGATTTCACAAACTACAAGCACTTGAGTGGACTTGGCAAGTTAGAATTTAATCCACTTATTCACGAACATGGCTGCAAACTCCTGTTGAAACCACAACTTAATACAACAATGAGCTTTGTTGCGTAGGTATGGAAAACAGTTCACTAACAAGTGATTTATAATTTCTATTACAAACTACAGCGGCAACGATTTAGTAAACTTTACGGACTTATACGGGAAATGTGAGTTGAGTTGAGATGTGTTGTTTGATATTTACGAGTGCGAGTACGAAGTGAGAGTTTGCGCAGTGAATCGCTTGTACTTATAGAAGTGTTTGTTCGAGCACGTTTTAACGTGGTATTGGCGATTTTTGTTTGTAATTCTGATAGATGCGTATATCGGAACGGATATGAAAGCCGTTTCAGCCATATTTTTAGTTTGCAATTTCTTTAATTAAATCTGTTGAATAGTCAGTGCCAGGCTGAATGCTGGAGAATGTCTTGTCACAGATATAATTCCTATCTCTATATACGGCCTCAAAAAATATTACTAAAGAAAACCAAAAAAAATGGATATAGAATAGCAAGTATACGCGTTATTAAAAAAAATAACGACTTTTCAATAAGTGCGTCCGATTCATCTTCTAACTCCGTCAATATAATCCTGTATCTACTTTTCTCTTCAAACTTACATGGTTACCATTCTAGAAAGAACAAGTTAGAATCAACATTAATTATATTTCATCAAAACATCGCTCATATTTGTACAAAGAATATTAATAATGTTCTAAGAACTGAACAGGAAACTCAGAAATCAAAGGAAAAGATATATCCCTCCGAAGAAATTAATAAACAATTTACGTGTTACGAAAGATTATTAATGTTATACTGCTACGTACGTATTAAACATTATCGTACAAAAAAGCATGGGTATACTTTTGCTATATTTTTTGCCAGCCTCATTAGTCGAATAAGTGATTACCTTTTTTCGTTTATATAAATGATTTATACTAATGTTATTTCCAGGAATTGGGCATCTAAGAATCCGAATCGTTTTATTAATGTTACTAATGACTTAGTTTAATAAGGTTTCTATAGTACATATGCCCCAAGAGACTTCGTAAGTTTGAGTTGGGCTCCCGTATGAGCTAGCAGGATAAATTGCGCGAGATAACAGCAAATGTGCCAATATCAGGGCTCTCACAGACCCACGTAATCCTGACGAAATTTATTAGTTGAGAAGTCTGTAGGTATAATGGGAGCGGCGTTTTTGTTGCGGAACAGGAATTGGACATTAATTGTGATTAAATTGAAGAAATATTTAATAAACACAACTTGCGCTTTATCTTGCCTTAATCCGAAATTTGTGGGAATTTCTATATTTACCTTACCTATAGTTATTTCCTTTGTTATTTTTGCCTTTAAAGGTTTTTAAATTGAAACTAGATTTTGCCCGTGGCTTCGCTCGCGTATTATTCGAGGTTCTGTAGTTATAGTATATAATCTATGTTCGGGATAACACAAATCTCCTTTATTAGGCGGATACTTCTATAATCTATATATTAAAAGAATTTGTGTTTTATAATACGAGTCGGCCAGCCCGTTCTACGCAACCGATTCGCATGATTTTTTTTTAAATGAAAGCTCTCGCTGCATAGATTTGTCATCAAGCATTAGAAATTACCTAACTTGCACATTCATGAAGTTATATGCAAAAACAGTTTTCTCCCATACATTTTTTACGTTTTCGTAGCCGTAGTCAATGACTTTCTGCTTCTATATATATGGTTCTCATTGCGGTAGGCGTTTCGTTATAGGCCTAAAACACGCGCCGAAAAGAGCTCTTTCATTTGATGGTATACTCATTTAAATTGGGTAAGTTTGAAGGAAGATAGGTGTGGACATTGAACTTATTTTTCAATATTTTCCTATAAATTTCTTAAGATTCCATTGCTTTCTCTCCACATGGACGGTTCTAAATTCAAAAATATTTTTATGGCATCTAATAAGCTCCTTGCGGTAACTGCCAGGAAGAAACGTTATGCCTCCTTAAGCTGACCTTGCCTTACTTTCATACGGGTGTGAGTGGGGTGGTGTGTAAAATTATACCCGATGTTGGTCAAATTATCACTATAGTGAATTATCGCTGATGGCAGGTAATATTCCCCGAACGTTACCAGTTAACCCTTAATGTTGGGTGAACTGGGGGGCGATCGTGCTAAACGTCAACGTATTTACCAAAACCAAACTTCAACCGAAAACGTCACGTTATGCACATTTCGTATCGTGCTAATTATTTGAACGTAAACGATTTGGTTTTTGTAGGGCAGATACGTTCAGTGACAGCTAGATGACAGCGTGCGAGCGAACTCTCGTTGTTGCATGGTATCGCGCTATTATTTGACAACGTTTTAAACCAAAACCGTTACGTTCGCGGACGTCTCATACGTTTTCAAACCAAAAGTTCCTATCGACGAACTTTGCAAATATATAATATTTTAAATTTGAGAAAATTATTAAGATAATTTTGTATTATTTATCAATTTAGTGGTATATGCTTATAATACGTTTGATTGCAACTTAAATGAGTGAACAACATTCTTTCATATAATGAAATTTTTATAGATAACTCTTTGGTATAGCTTATTGTTGCGGGAGAATTCATTATTGCAAGATTGGCGTCAAGTTTGCTTGGCCCTATATTTATAACAATGTCTAGGAAGGCTTCTCATTAAAAAGGCTACATCTCGACGCGATGTCTTCCTAGACATTCGCTTTTGAAAGGCTGAAACAATATTATAGGGATATACGTATACCATACACATAATACTGTCACAGTTGTAGGTTCTTTGGATGGCTTAAGCCAAAAGACTGCCTACTCAGTCACTGCGCTCTCAGACGCCTGTAAGTATACAGCAAGTAGACGACTGATAAACGTTCATTTATAATTATTTTCCCTAAGTACCTAGATACGTATTGTAATTATTTAATTTAACCAAGACACAGACAAAAGCGTAGTGCTCATCCTACAAAGATTTGTCGTGTTAGGAATCCAACCCAATACCTCGGGTAACAGACCTAAGTCTTAGATTAGGGCTGGGTGGCAGCGAGTTGAATGTGCGTGCGTGGGAAGCGCAATGCGGTGCCGACACAGAATTGTAAATTTCATGTAATCTGTGGGTGCCGAATAGTTCAATGAGTCGGTCAGAGCCTAGTCTCTGGCCAGCCTATTTTGACTAGTTGGTTCAGGGCTCTTAAATTTGGCTTGCTTTGGCCGATCAGCGAAGGGAAGGCCACAGGAGCTATTCGCTTGGTGAAATTTCAAAGGCACAATCACGGAAAAACCTGCCCCGGGTCTTTGTTGCCACGAGACCCGCCATGACAAAACTTCACTGTTGCCCACTTTGCATATATAGTAAAAGTAATAAGTCTTGGAGTCTGTTAAGAGAATATCTATCTAATAAGTTCGCTCATCAAGTACCACCTGCCCATACTAGTATGAGAGTGGTTAGGGTAGGTGCCACCTTTCGTCCTTAGTGACCATTTAGACCGGGTGAATTTCTAAGTGAATTGTAAGAAAATATCCGTGAAGAAGAGAAACATAAGAATAAATTAATTCTCTGTGACACCTGGCGGTGTGGTCCCAAACTAGGCACAACCTAGTGGCATGGTAGTCAGACAATTGATCAATATATATAAATATTGCTTTTATACACATACGAGTATTATCGTTATGGTAATTTGCTCATCGCACAACGAGTTCTCCTGGGTGGTAATCGAACCCATGACTTTCGTCTTATTGGTCTAGTGGTACCTAACCATGACTGGGTTAGGTACCACTAGACAAATAAGCCGATCTACAAGGGAGACTAACCACTGACTCAGCAGGATGTGATACAAGTGTGTGAGCTAACATAAGCGTACTTTCTAATCGGGTATCGAGTCCAACATCTGATGATCCAGTGTTACCCAGACTACCGCTGGACCACTTCTAAAGATAGTTAAAGGAATAGAGTAGGTATGTATATTAAAAGGCAAGCTCCAGTTTCCTATTTCGATTTTATTTATTCAGTGTGTTGAGATGATGAAATCTGATACAAAATATAATTATAAGTAGAGTTGAAACAAACAACATCTGTTAGGCCATTGTTACAACGTGAACTTCACAGTAATAATTATGTTTTTGGTTTGGTTTACATTATTTTAGAAAACTAATTAATAGTATATTCTTGTTTAATGTCCAAGAAGTGATGATGGTCTCGATTTGGCTCATAGCAAATTGCTCATTTTTGTTAACTTGCAATTATGTCCATGTGGTTGTGCTAACGAGCGGCTTATTATTTTGCTTATTCCTCGGCTACTGTGAACAAAATTAAAACATAAATTATTCAGTAATTATTTACTCAAATATAAGTCCTATCAAAATAACTAAGCCTGCTGACATTTAACTTAAGATTAATATTGTTCTCATACGTGCGCTATATCTTGTGTTTGAGTATAATATACTTACATTATTTTGTTGGGTATTTATGCATATTATGAGACAAGTTCAGAATGAGAGTAAATACTGTAGGATCTTACGTAATGATAATTGAAATGTGTACCTGAAAAGTTAGAAAGTCAGCCAAATTCAAATTCTCCAGCTTTTCGTCTATCTCTTCTTTTATAGAAAGGATGACTATTATGCCAAACGCTGACAATTCGGGGTTTGTTTGGCATCTTTCTCTGCTCTATATATATTATCCCAAATCTGAAAAATAGGTGTTGTTTATTGTAACGATCATATAAAATTCGTATTGGGCTCGACAAATAGCAGAAGAAGCTGCAATTGCGGTAATGTTGTGGTGCATCATCATTTGAATTCACCTTCGTTACTCTAGTGAAATAAAAACCACTTTAACATGACCAAGTGTGATCATTAATTATTTTTTGCATAAATCACTTATTACAGTAAACAATATTTCGGTACTTACCGTATAAATGTAATAAAATTATTTCATGATTTTATATTATAATATTTATTGACATTCAATGACATTCACATAATGACCATAATGACCATAGCCCAAATAATGACATTATTTGTCTTTTTAAAATAGTGCTTGCACATGGCGCGATGTCGCTACAGCCTCTTTAGTATAAGAATAGTACTTACTATTTTCAAAAACCGGTGTCAAGCACTAAACGTTTGACGTAAGCCCAACGTAAGGGTTTCGTCTACGGTTCGAACGCTCAATACAATTAGCACGATACCATGTTTGACATCAGCCAAACTAAAACCAAACGTTCACCAAATACGTTACGTTGTCAACGTTTGAACTTTTGAAAATAGCACGATTAGCCCCCTATCTCTAATGTTGAGTAATTTTCCTTACGTTTTATGTTAGGAAACTTTTTGTGTTTTTAAATTACGTACTTTCTTCGGACATCCAAATTTTTTTTATGTGGAACATATTACAGCGGTTCATAGTACAATTGTCACATAATTATATTATTACAAGTAGTAGTTATGGTAGAAATTGTAGCTTTGGTAAGAATAGTAGTTTTAAGAGAAAAGGTGGTACTATTGACAGCACCGGCGGTTTTGGTAGAAATGGTTGATATGATAGTACGTATAGTAGTTTTGGTACAAATAGTAGTTTTGATAGGAATAGTATTTTCGTTAGGAATAGTAGTTTTGGTAGAAATTGTATTTTTGGCATATATGTATTGTAGTTTTGGTAGCAAGGTTACTTACGATTGCTACCAAATCAGCCATTCCTACCAAAACTACAATTTCGACCAAAATTATAAACGTCATTATTACATTTCTAATTTATGATGGATTAATCACACCCATACACAAAACGAAATAAAGAGTGCTTCTCACAGAAATATTTAGCTGGATAACAAATAAAACCTATTTTCTTACTTATAAAAAAGTTGTTTATCTATATTTTTAATTTTGATGATTTTGATAGTAAAATATTGACAGATAAAGAAAAAAGTGAAGTTAGCGTAAGTAACTTAAGTTTCTGATTTAATAATGTATTTTTTGTGAGTAGTTGTGTTTTCAATTATAATTATGGTTCTTGGAAGGAAATTGAAAAATGCTCAGAGAAAGTTTGAACAAAGAATCTTGGTCAATGACGTGCCTGTTGGAGATTTGGTACCGGATGGTCCTCCTACTGCTAAAAAATACGGGTGGAAACGGGTTCAGATTTGATTAATTCTACCATCAACAATTTTCAAGTGATTTCCATTCTTTGTGACGGTAATTGCTTATTCCGCGCAATTTCTTATTATTTATATGGAAGTGAGAATAAACATTATGAAATTCGTTTGGCCACTACAATGTACTCACCATACCTATATGTACCTGAGAGCTTTTTTATAATATTAAAATATGCTGTGGAGCAGCACGGTTCCTCTAGTTGTCATTTTAACTGTTTTTAAAATATAACTGCAAAAAGTATTTACACATACAAACTACTTAGTCTAAGACTAGTACCAAAGAGCTCTGATAAAGGATATTTCTTAGACTAGGATATATATATTAATAGACGGAGGGATCCCATCACTCGAAGGTCTGACATAGGTCACCGTGTTGGGCCCCATTACACGTCAAAATGTAATAGAACTTCATTTGAAACTTTGATACTTCGTTCATAGACATTTGGATTTATTCGTATAAAGATTGTGACGCATAAACATAGTGACGTTATAACTTTATCGATACTTTTATTTTACAGACTAGTTTCGGCCCACGTATTCCCCGATGTGGGTGACAGTTATTGCAAAAAAAAGGTAGCTTTTGCACTATTGTGATGTAGATGCTATACTGCAATATTTCTTTGAAAAATAAGTATACTTGAATACAATTATATATCTCAAGAAACGTGTTTTCATCGATCATCACAAACTTTCAGCTATCGCACACAGGCTATCGCTGCCTTCACGTACAACCTTTACTGTAACTTTAAAAATATGTAATATTGTATTTTGATGGTTAGACTAATCCTTCTCTGTCTTTTACTTTTATAAAAATAATTACATAAACCTGCAGTACTGCAGGTTTGTGTAATAATTTTTATTAATATTCTATTCTCTTATTTCTATTATTCTCTTCAGTGAAACCAAAGGTTTCGTCTTCATAATGATGGACGAAGTTGTCATGACAAACAACTACCGATAGTATATACTGAGGGACGGTGCGATTGACATATGGCGGGCATGTCACCAGCCCGGGGAATCTCTCAGACATATAGTATCCGGTTGCACAATCAAGTGGCCAAGATAATCCATCAGCAACTAGTCCTTAAAATATAATCTCATTGGTTCACCGTACTACAGATACAGATTGTGCCCGACCTAGTTTTCGAAAAAATTGTCGTACGTTGTTGTCCTGGTATAGGTCTATCATTACAGACAGGTTTATTGTAGCCAATGAGCGTGATATGGTAGTGATCGATCGAGCAGAGCGACTCGCATTGATAGACGTTATTACCATATCGCATGACAGCAATCTCGTAAAAGCAGAAAAAGAGAAGCAGTTCAAATATTTGGGACCAGCTCATGAGATTGTCGATATGTAGGATGTGAACTCGGCGATCAATGTGCCGATAGTTGTGTCAGTAAATTGACTAATCGCCAAGAGCCTTTAACAACATCTAAAGATGCTCGCACAAGGCAGCAGAAAAACTAATATTTTTAACAACAACACTTTTTGAGTTCGGTGCCAGTTAGAAGTACGCACACAATTTTATTTTCTATCTTACTCACCATGCGGGCTCCTGGATTAATTCTTTTAAATTATTTTATTTCTCACTTATTTTAGACCTAGGCGTATCTATAAGGGCGTAATTAATTTGACCTGTATACAGGGTGATTTGTAATTGCTCGTATTCCCTTCAGGAGGTGATTCTAGGGCCAAAATGGAGTATTTTTATCCCCTACATATGGGAGTCCAAAATGCACCATTTTGGAATAAAACGGTTTTTAAGATTTTTTGAGCAAATCCCAAATTTTTGTTATAAACATCTTCCAAAAAAATATTTTGACCATTCTTGGTGGCAAATTTGGTCTTATTTAATAGACAATTGAATGGCCCATCTTCTAAAATAAAATAAACCTACTAGCTCAACGTGGAATTTGAAAATAGAGCCAAAAAACACACAAAAAATGTTCGAATAAAATAAAATGACGCCACAAAAATGCAATTATTTGAAAAAAATAATATGTGACATGTTATGTAAAGTATTGGAATAACTTTCTGGTATTACCTGCTATCCAAAAAAGTATAATAGTCTTAGCCAATTTGTGGGAATTTTGAGTAATAGCCGCTTTTGTTCAAAAAAGTGCTTCTGGATGACTTACTCGACAGAACATTTTTCCTGTATTTATTCTTAAGCTCTGCAATCAGCAGTGATTTACTAGTAGGGAGACCAACCTAGCAAAATGCATAGGGTCTTGGGTTCGAATCCTCAGCGTAAATGACTGTCTTTTGTTAGTTAAATGCAAAATAAGGTTTTAATTCTCACTTGTCCCGTGACACGAAGAACATGTTCAACCAGTTGGTACTGGACGTCATGTTTATCTTGGAAACTCTTTTAGGGGAGACAAAACCCTCAAATAAATAAATAATTGAAAGAAAAAAGCCGTGACACCTAATTAAACCATACAATATTCCATTGCATTCATGTAACGGATGACAGATGGGGACGATCTGTCGCAAAACTTAAGATTCGTGATTAGACGCATGATGCAGGCCAAAGAACGCCACTCCTACCGAACTAGTATTGTGAATATTGTTGGCCCACCTGGTGATTAGGTTTATTGCCCCGTTTTTTGCCATACGTTGGCGATTTGAATTTTTGCCTAACACCGGCGGTTTTTGTGCTGGGCAAAATTTCATACACTATCGCACACCCAGCGGAACTTCTTCCAACAGAGCCGGAAACTCGTATTATGAATAAGCCTTCGTAAAATTCTCTTTTTCACAAAAAAATACATTTTAGAGTATCAACGCTGATTCGACAAGATTTCGTGTAATTTATATTTTGTCACAGTGAGATCCCATCTGAAATCCGGATGTTTTATGGTATAATTTAGTGTCATAGCTTTTTTCTTTCAATTATTTATTTATTTGAGGGTTTTGTCTCCCCTAAAAGAGTTTCCAAGATAAACATGACGTCCGGTACCAACTGGCTGAACATACTCTTCGAGTCACGGGACAAGTGAGAATTAAAACCTTAATGTGCATTTAACTAACAAAAGACAGTAATTTACGCTGAGGATTCGAATCCACGACCCTATGCATTTTGCTAGGTTGGTCTTCCTACTAGTAAATAACTGCTGATTGCAGAGCTTAAGAATAAATACAGGAAAAAATGTTCTGCCGAGTGCGTCATCCAGAAGCACTTTTTTGAACAAAAGCGGCTATTATTCGAAATGAACACCAATTGCCTAAGACTTTTATACTTTTTTGGATAGCAGGTAATACCAGGTAGTTATTCCAATACTTTTCATAACATGTCACATAATATTTTTTTCAAATAATTGCATTTTTGTGGTGTCATTTTATTTTATACGAACATTTTTTGTGTGTTTTTTGGCTCTATTTTCAAATTTCACGTTGAGCTAGTAGGTTCGTTTTATTTTAAAAGATGGGCCATTTAATTGTCTATTAAATAAGACCCAATTTGCCACCAAGAATTCCCAAAATATTTTTTTAGAAGATGTTTATAACAAAAATTTGGGATTTGCTCAAAAAATTTTAAAAACCGTTTTATTCCAAAATGGTGCATTTTGGATCCCCATATGTAGGGAGTAAAAATACTTCATTTTGGCCCTAGCATCACCTCCTGCAGGGGTAACGAACAATTACAAATCTAGTCTAGTTAAAATTTACGACAATTTCGAAGATTCGAAATCACATTTGTATATTTATCTTTCTCTTACATAAGAAAAAAGTCATAAGTCAGAGTGAAGTAAATATGTTGTAAGGTTGTGGTAAGGTTGTTATTTTAATGCGGTCTCTATTATTTCCTTACTTTATGGGATATTTACATCTGTATACATTGGTAGTACTCAAAATGTTATCCGCAATCCCCGCAAACCCCGCAAACGGTATCAGTGACGTCATAGAGCATAGATATTTATATAAATCTGCATTCATTGGTGACGTTTCGCTATAGTGGCCAATATGGCGACTGCGATTTGTCTGTCAGAACCATTAGAATTTAACAAAATACTCGACAATCAGAATTTTGCGGGTATATGTTTTCGACTCGAAATCTTTATTTATTAATGTTTTATTATTCAGTTAAGGTTTCGATCGAGTCTACCGTACCCCTTGACGAAATTATTAATATAGATTTGACACTGCGATGGTAGCGCAGTCGGTCGGTTCCAATGTGAAACATTCCAAAATCAACAAATACATACAAATTAAAAATTACTAAATTGACTACTGACTAAATTGTGAATCTAAACCAGTCACAAGTCCCCTTGAACACACACAAACAATTTCATCAAAATCGGTCCAGTCGTTTAGGAGGAGTTTAGTGACATACACACGCGCACAAGAAATATATATATATATATATATATATATACTAGCTTTTGCCCGCGGCTTCGCCCACGTAAATTCGGGGTTCTCTAGTTATAGTATATCATCTATGTTCGGCGTAACACAAATCTCATTTATTGGGTGGATACTTCAATAAAAATTGTCGTTTTAACTGTTTAAGAAATATAACTGCAAAAAGTATTTACACATACAAACTACTTAGTACTAAGACTTGGTAGTACTCAAAATGTTATCCGGTATCTGTGACGTTTCGCTAGAGCGCAATATGGCGACTGTGATTTGTCTTTCAGAACCATTAGAATGTAACAAAATACTCAACAATCTGAATTTTGCGGATACATGTTGTCGACTCGAAATATTTATTTTTTAATGTTTTATTATTTAGGTAAGGTTTCGATGTACTCCTTGACGAAATTATTAATATTTGATTTGACACTGCGATAGCAGCGCAGTCCGTCGGTTCCAATGTGAATCATTCCAAAATCCACAACTACTTATAAATTAAAAATTAAGTAAAAAACATTTTCCAGTGGACTAAATTGTGAATCTAAACCATTCTCAAGTCCCCTTGAACACACACAAAAAACTTCATCAAGATCGATCCAGTCATTTAGGAGGAGTTCAGTGACATACACACGCACACAAGAAATATATATATTAAGATAAAGATATTTCTTAGATTTTTGTTGTATAATTATGAAAAGCTGAGTTCCATACCTTATTTTGAAGAATCACTTACCACATATTATTATATCATTATTACTAATATAGAACTCCTTAAGAAAAACCTGATAAGATCAATTTTCAGCCATCTCCTCGGCATTGGAAATAGCAGGGGCACTAAGTTGAAGGTCATTGGCATTATTCACCGCCTGAAGCATAATATCATTGCAACTATACCGAACAGATGTAGAACCTTTTAACCTCATAATGACATTCAAACGAACAAAGCGATTTATCTCGACCAGTCTTAAGTCTCACTATCACCTGAACTGCAAGCTAACTTCTTGTTCGTTAATTACACAGATAAAATCAACTCAAATTTGTTAACAAGGCACCACGAATCATCTGACAGAAGTTTATCTTGCAAAACTTAGATATACCGAACTTATCTAACTTTACTTGACCTCCGAAACGTCTTCAATTTGGTTGGTTTAATTATCAGGACTCAAATCTGTCGAGTTTGTAGTTAGAGCGGTGTTATCTCATCGCTGTAATCGTTTCTGTTTCATTATTAATTACTTTTTCCTGTACAGTTCCGATTGTTGGAGCTTCGTTCGTTAATTATGGAAAGTAATTTGCTGGATATTGTTTCTTAATGTTTGCTCGGCAATATCTATATAGATCGCTGGATTATTTTGTGGAAAATTCACGGTTTAATTTTAACTGAAATGGGTAGATACATTAATGAACAGAAATTTGGAGGTTGTAATTTTCTGACAGCTATTGATTCGTCTTTCGGAGCTGCAGAGAGTCAATGAAGCGACCATTTTAAATACAAATATATCAATTCACTGGTCGTTTCCCTTGTGCAGGCCTGATCCGATCCTTCGCATATGACATATATTTGGAGAAATATAATAAATAATAAAATGAGTATGACGCATGATTTGGTTCCTATTAGGTGCTAAGTTTTCCATTTGACCCGAACCGAACACACATTTACCTACATTTATAATATTAGTAAGGTAGGGTGGGTGTATCATAGCCACACGAAACATTGGCATGGTAATAATTTCACAAAACTGCTGAAAAATATTATTTTGGCACACTGTCTTAATAAGTAAATATATTATGCAACACTTTCACAAAGTTACTTATTATACAGAAAGGATTAAAGAAAGGGTTTCCAAAATTCCATACCGGAAGGGACGGAAATCTGTGCTAAAATTATATTCAATGCTAACTTTAGTCATTGTTCTCAGATGCCAACAGGGCGGATACCTAGTCATATTTTATTTAAAAGATTTATCTCTCCTTATTTAAAACCAAAAAGGGTAATACAAAAAGCTTACACTTGACTACTAACGTACAAAAGCGATGTTTTCTCCTTAAAATCATATCCATATTTAATATTATAAATGCGAAAGTGTGTTTGTTTGTACTTTTTTTACGTCATAACGCTTCGGAGCGAGTTACATATTTTCTTAGCCCTAGGGAGATAATTAATGTTTTCCTAAATTCCGCACCGATTTCATAAGTCTATCAGAAACTAAAATAATTAACAAAGGCAATAGGTACGCCAAACAATAGAACTGCATCATCTCTAGTTTTTATCGAAATGGGAGTTTTCTGTTAGGCTAAATCGGTAATCGTTGACTCTTGCGTTCAGGGCTGAGCCGCCCCTATGTGCAATGTGTGCGGCGCACACAGACGCTAGGGTAATAGGGGCACCGCGCGCCGGCCTTAATGCGTTAATAATTAAAATTACTTTCGAAAAATAATGACAAAAAGGCACTTCATAGGTTTCGCACGCAGGTGCTGGATTGGGTCGGCGCGGCCCTGTTGCGTTTACAACAAAATGAAGCTGCATAGTTATGCCGTCACAAACTGAGGGAGCCTACGCCTACACCTCTCTCCTTATGTGTACATGACTAATAGATACACTCGTATACCTAATAATAACCAACATGCTGTTGAGTTTGAAGCCTGAAACCGTATTCTAAAACTTTTTGCTGTAAAATATTACTTTTGTGAACAAACGTCGAAACTAACGGGTGCTTTACTGAAATGAAATCTCCTTAGTTTGAGCGAAACGGACGGTAAATACATTATAATTACCTAGCAACAAATATATATATTTCATGATTCGCAAAAAAGTTAGGAAATTGGGTCTAAACAATATACTAACCTTCTCCCTGCAACTTCAAAGTTGTAATAGATTTTTAGAACATGTTTTTGACAGTCTCGTCGGCTCAAAAGTAAGATAAATATGTAGATATAAATTACCCGGATAACTTTAAAAGTCTTAGTAATATTTAAAGGGCCATTTTTGATAATTGCGGCATATTTTGGTATGATTTCAATTTCAATATGAGAACACGTACTATAAATGAAGTAACATTTCGTGTTAGCACGCATTACCTTTTCTAGTGGTATTTATTTGTATTTATATTAAAGTTATTCTTCAGCTTTATGAATTTATATGCGGTTTGTGATATTTCAAGAGATGAGCCAAGGCGTTGCATCATAAATCTATCAGTAAGGAGGAATTAGGGGTTGAAACTACTAAGTAAAAAGTACCGAACTTCCCATACGTATGAGCAGTTCGGTACTTTTCAGGGACGGTAAAAGATACAATTAATTTCATACAGCAACTCCTAGCTAAAAATAAACATTACTCATAAATCGGCGCTTTCAAAACTGAATTGTTTCTAATTGGGGTAGAATGGTAGATTGTTCACGTGAGCGAAGCCTAAATATACATTTACTACCGCAATAAAAAAAATAATTTAAAGAAAACAAAAAACCCGACTGCATAAAAACTAATTTTAAAAAATACGTGAAAATATTAACTTAAATAAAAACTAAAAAGAAAGAAACAAGCCCAGAAGTTTAGAATTCTGTTAAGTAATATTCAGAACAGAACGACTCACAGTCGGGGCCCCTTGGGAAGATTTGATTGGTAAAATTTGAATGGGCCCCGACTGTGAGTCGTTCTGTACTGCATATTATTTTACAGAATTCTAAGCTTCTGGGCTTGTATCTTTCTTTTTAGTTTTTATTTAAGTTAATATTTTCACGTATTTTTTTAAATTAGTTTTTATGCAGTCGGGTTTTTTGTTTTTCTTTAAATTATTTTTTTTATTTTATACTTTTTAGTTACGATTCATTGACTTCGTTATAAGATGGTAAATTTCGCAATCAAGTGTTTGTATATCGTTTATACTTTAAATAAAAACTTAAATAAACAACTTTAAATCGTTATATATCCTAAACTATTATTTAAAATGAAAAATGATAAAAGGAACCTAAAGATGATTTTAAAATACCTATTCAACGACATCCCACTTGACATAGTTAATCGAGCTTTATTTTTTTCATTTTGACAATATGGCGTCTGGCTGTCGCTGTGGTGAATTTTGATTACTGTCATGTCTTTAGTGACACTCGCAAGGTTAAGACGAATCGATTGACGTAAGAATCATCAAAATTGGCCTACGCATTTGGTCTCTAGAACGCCACATAGAAACAAACATACATACATACATACATAGACTGATAAACACATTACCCTCCTTTGCGTCGCGCAGTCGGGTAAAAAAAACATTAAGTAAACATTGAATTAATGAAATGTTTTCGTCTTTCTATATTTCTGACTTTATTTACAACGTTTTAATACTATAGTCAAAAACAGAATTGGCCGTGGTTCACCCGAAATCGGCTTGTTTGGTAAACTTTGTATTTTATCCCCCTGATTCTGAAAACAGTGCTTTGTTCGGTAATGACAAAGTTTATAAATCGTACGTTTTATATATAAAGTCATGAGATTATATGATGATGTAATTTGTGGTTTTATGTTATTATTTAATGAGGCAAACTTGATTAATTTCAATTAAAATTTTTGTAAGGATAGAAGCAAGTGGCGTTCCGTTGTCTCTGCCTACCCCGACGGGAAAAAGGCGTGAGCATACGTATGTATGTATGTAAAATTTCCACTGCATAGCGTTTTCTTTATATTACACGATTTTTTATCATCAAATTTTAGTTTTCGTTGGGTCCATACAAATTCAAACTTATTGGTCAAACCGTTTTATTGAGTAACGAGTGTTAACTAGAGCATGTATAATTATATCTAATATTTGATTTATTTGTACATACATACATACATAGGCTCACGCTTGTTTCCCCGAAGGGGTAGGCAGAGGCATAATAAACGCCCACTTTTCGCCAGTGTTTTGATCCCACGTAATAGGTGGCGAGCCTATTGCCGCTTATCGGGATATTTTGTTTGCCTGAGCCTTGTCCGTTGATCGGCAGGTGCACCACTTGCAGGTGAGGTTGACTTGGGACCCTAAGTTCTTGGTGGGAACCCTATGCACCCTTGATGATTTATTTTTTTGATGGTATTATGCGTTTATGTATTTCAGGAAGATTTTCACTTAGTGTGAAATGGCTACAGAAACTTCAATATAAAAAATATTAAATAAAAAAATATTATGTTTGTTAAATATACTTTTATTTTGTTTATTTATTAACTCTATTTAGATTTATAGCTCTTACCTTCTATAGAATTCTGTTTTTTTTTGCTAAAACATTCACTTTGCTTTTCTTTTATTTATAATACAATCGGTTGGTAAGCGAATAACATATACCTACTGCAGACTTCACGGAAATATTATACGTATAACGACTACGCTAATAGTTTAGTCGCGATCGTATTTGTGGTAGCGGCGCTTTTTGTAGAGTTTAGGTAAAGCAGACGCGCTGCCAATGCTTTACGTACTGGTATCAGAACTATCCAACCGGTTAGCTAGCTTTTACCATTACCGGCACACAAGCTTCGCAAAAGATGCATATTTTAATCAAAGTTATTCTTGGCTTATTAATAAACAAACAACCTAATTCATAAGAATCAATGTTATTTATAAACTCGATTATTTCAATATCAACGGAGTACTAGAAAGCTGAGGTAATGTTTTTCTTCAATTTCCCATTCCATAAAGAAATATTGATTTTACATCTAAAACCAAAGTAAACATTGAACAAAATATTAACTCGAGCGCCCGTATTTCGGCTGGAACAATTTAATCTTGTAAAGGTCAAAATATCAATTTGATGAACGATTGGTTCCCAAGTGGTCCATAACGATAATTAGAAACTAAATGGAATCTGTTCTTGGCCAAATCCATCAGATATTGAACGAATGACGATGAACGATATTCGATAATCGAGTACTCAGTGGTTCGCCACGTTGTAATTATCATAGAATGGGTTTAAATATTTTAGATTTTCAGGCAATCATTCACAAGATACCAGTTCTTGACCAGATCCATCAGATATTAAACGAATGGACACTTTCCTTTGTCTACATTAGATATTCGATTATCGAGCTCTCAGAGGTTCGCTATGGGTATAAATTATTTAGATTTTCTGTCAATCATTCACAAGATACTAGGTTTGTTAGATTAAAGTTGTCTTCACGAGAGTACCTATTCTAAACTAGTACGAAATTACAAATACAATTGGGACACGTTCATGAAATGATGACAATAGATGGACGTATTTAAGGGCCCTTAGATACGTGCCTTCAATAATTTTATTGCAATAATCGAGCCTGAAGTCGATTTTAACAGTTTGTCGGTCCCTCCACTATCGCTGCCTACACTCTATGTTATCCTATGACCATGGTTACTCCTATGATATTATTTATTATTGTATTAAACTGACATCTTACCTACCGCGGTTGTCGTACACTCGCATACATATTTCATTTCAAACGAAGATGTTTATTTCGTTTCAAGATATTTGACGCAATTCAACTGAAGGATTAATTTACGTTTGACCAAAACTACTGCCATCACTTGCTTCGCTTTATATATCAAGTTTAGATATGCATTGGGTAATAGGTATACCATAGAAATCGTCAGTTTACCTCGTATTCCGGAAATTCACGCTTGAGAAAACGAAGACTAAACCAACACTCCTGTCACCGTCAGAAAAACATAATTTCATAAATATGGAATACCGCCACATACCTACGAACCACGGATTACGATGATTACAGAATATTGATGGAAATATTCCGTGAACAACAAAAATAGACTCGTATTCCATTTATATCCTTGACTGTGAATAGATATTCAAATATTCAGAATCTGATTAAACATCAAGGACATAATTATATACATGTTATGAGTATGTTTCTGTTTGGAATCGATACAGCTCGTTTAAGCTCAGGAGATTTATAATTCATGAGCCTCACCTTTAAGTTTTATTGGATCTTGTACGCCATCATTACGGGCGTAATTTGAGTGAAATATGTTTTATTAGTATCTTGTACGATAACTTGAATACTCGTTCTTAGAAAATAAGACGTCGTACTCCCTTGGTTCGAGGAAATGGATTTATCGGGCTCATAGCCTATTACATTTCCTGAAAGTTTGTGTGGGTTGATACGTTGTATGAGATGCAATGGATGAGGGATTACTACAATGTTGTTTGAGTGGAGCAGTAAGCTTCACGTTCTCTTCACGTTCTCAATATGAATCGGATCACAATAATACTACCGAGAATATCCTTAATGTTTTTTGTAATTCAATAGCCGTCAATATTAAGAAAGCTAAATGAAACAATTCGCAATCAATTTAAGAGCTAGTTGTTAAAAACCTTTGCTCTTATAAAAATATATAAGAATCAGGATTTTTCACTTTACACCTCATTAAACAGGCCACACATTGACACAGTGGCAATGTAAAATATTTCTGATTTCATTTTAATTCGGAGTAGGCCAAACACAATGGGGCTAAGTATAAAGTCATAAAAATCTCTAGAGTGCCGTATAATTGCCAGCAGCAGATGGTTTAATTTTATTATCCATACTTTTTAAATGGCGGGGACTCACCAAATGCCAAAACAGATATTTACATTATACTTTTTTTTTCAAATCGTATTAGTTACTGAATATTAGATATAGATGAATTATTAGAGGTTTAGCTTGCCCACTGTGGAGTAAGGGAAGTTTGAGTGTGCATCCTAAGTGAGAATGTATGGTTCGAAAGGATTTTTTTTTTACAGGGCACTATAGAAGTATAGACAATTACTACAGAACATGTTTCGACTGCAAAAATAATTGCATTCTGCTCGTGAATGTCCTTGTTACACATTTTTTTATTTGTCAGACAGAAGCAGCGATAGCCTAGTGAGCCCTAGTGGATGTACCAACAAATAGCCATGCAGAGGGTCGGGTTCGAATCCACAGCGCGCACCACTGTCTTTTCGGAGTTATGTGCGTGTTAATTGCATTGAGGTTATGATTAATTGTTAATCGCTTGTCCCGTACCTCTTACTGTAACCAGTGCTACTGGTAAGCTACTTTAGTAGACGTGTTTAGTTGGCTTTGTATTACTAAACATTTAATAAGCATCTCTACTTAACAGCTACTTATTTCTATTCAACAATTTAGCGCACTTTTATTCCAAGTCGAATTTTAGTTCAACACGTGTAAGAATGTGTTCAATTATAATATATATTTCGTCTTACATGTCAAATGTGATAAAAACACAATCCGACGCACATTTAGGCTTTATTACAAACAATATTATTTACACCGTCAAAAATATGTGGCTTGTGTAAAAATGTATGAAACAGGCGCAAATATCAATGGTAGCCTATAATTTAGTACATTTCAGTGGTATTTTTTTCATCACCTTCGTAGTCCTGCCTGTCTCGTAACATGACTTTAATTTTAAATTGTAATAAACTCAAATGAGTTAACCAGCTGAATAGCTGGTAGAATATAGTGGAAGAAGTGTTTTAACATGCGTCGTATATAATCACGACAGCCAGAACAAACAGAATTAGGTTACAAAACGTCCTTATGAGTCCTTACTATCCATACCCATCCTTAACCTAGTTTTCGTAGCAATGCTGATGTCAGCATGAATGGCTCGAACGGGGAAGTACTACCCTTCCATAGAACATCGATGTAAAGTTAAAGTAACTTTACTGTAGCGTTTCGTTTGGTGAGTAAGAGTGCCGGCGGCCCATCCCCCATTCCCTCATCCCACTCCTCTTACGGCTGGTGACTACTCCAGACTTCATGGGCGGCGGAAGTCGCTTACCATCAGGCGATACGTCTGCTCGTTTACTTCCTGTTACATACATAATAAATACAGCTTTACAGCTCACTTAAATCTTCTTTGCTACGCGAACCTAAATTAAATAAACGAACGTATGAACTCAGAGACAATACCTAAGTACGTTAAATAAAGTTAGTATACTACTTGTTGCCCGCATTTGCAAAGTTCTTTTCACAGTTCAAATTATCAAATCATTCTAAACAATTTATGTAATTTTTCTTTTAACTTTACTATACCATTAATAAACATAATTATTATAAGTTGATAGTCATGTTGAGTACCTATTGATTTTTTAGTGTTGTAGACTGTTAAGCCAATATTAGTAAATATTTAAAACGCATTTTATTTTTCTATATTTAAATAAAATATAAAATCAAACTGAAATTTCGAAGTTCAATTTTTTAATTATGTTAATTTTCCATTTAGTCTAGATATTTTGTTTTTGTTCTTGAAAAAGAAGCAATTGTGACAAAAATTAAAACCTGTGATCTAAGAAACTCTCCGTGTATTATTTAATTATAATATTTACCATAACCAACTGCTCTTTAAAGTTCAGTATTTAATTTTTGTAACTAATAACATTTTATAAACGGCACGTTGCTGTTGACGGTTCTTTTCAGCTAAATTGAATTTTTAATGGGTTTACCAAGACTTTATTGATGATATTATTTATAAATCAGGGCCCTCCGGTACAGGTGCCCTGGGGATCGCGGCCCTAAGAGAATAACTCATACATATTAGGTAATAAAGTATAATGCACCAAATATGGTGGCAACACGATTTAGTTTACACTTCCAAGATTCCACAAATCGGTTTTCTGATATGTTTTTAGATTATCGGGTCATAAAACGCAATATGCAATATTAACGTTTAGGTGTGAAGTACTACAAAATAATGTATAGCACAAGACATTTTAACTTACTAACTAATTACACATTATACACAAACACAATTACAGTAACACACTTATTTTTAAGTACAATTGAACCTGATTATAATCATGATGATTCCCATTAAAAAATCAAAGTTCTCTAACCAAAAATAGCAATTTTTCCCAAGCAGGACTGTAAACTCTCGAATGTAAAAAGGATATTTATTAAGTAAATGCCTTGTTTACATATTATGTCAGCGTGTCCTTTTGTTAGAAAATATTTCGGAGGCTCCCACCCTAACTGGGCTATTTACCTTTGATCAAAGGATGGATAAAATACCTGATGCGTATTTTACACATTGGCTTGAGTGACGAAATCTAGTTCTATAGATAATCCAAGGACACGTACCTAAAACAACAGCAGAAAATTGGTGGATGCCATTTTATTTCGAGCATCGGTTTTCTTGCTCTGACAAGTTTGTTTAGGTAAACCGTTCATCATTCTTATAGATCACGAAATATTTGAACAGTATTTTGCGCTTGCAAAATCTTTATATAGAGATTTGGGTCATCTACAATGGTATGATCTAAAGAGCTCCTCGCAATATTTACTACGTTCTATTGGTTTAAACTTTAATTAAATTCCTAATAAACACTTGTTAAACTGTAAAACAAAACATCGGCATCCGGTACGTCTAAGTGTTCTCCATAATGATCTCAAACTTCAAAGGCATAACTAACTTATAATAAGACGTAGGTACCAACTACAAATATACACAACTCATTAGTTGTTCTACCCTCGTTCTATAATTGGTATATCAGTTGCACACCTGAGCTTAGAGAAAATTGGTACAAAGTACTTTAAACTAATTTAAGGACGCGTTCCAAAAGTGCCAAGATTGGTTTTACTGCTGTCACCGTACAAGATAGTCCGCCACACGATGTCCCTTTACGAACAACACTGAAGAAAACTACAAACCTATATCTTGAGTCCTAAACTAACAAACTAGATTTGGAAATCATTGGTCTGAACGCAAACTTGGAATGAAGTCTGTCTCACTAATTCTAAACAACAACTGTTTCAACGCACGGGATTCTAAACTTTATTTTTTACACACTACAGTGTAAAATGATATGTTTTGTATGGGCATATATGACCTTTTGGTTCTATATGGGCCTTTCTAGTTACACTCATTAGGAATATTAATTAAACTAACTCTAACGCGTTTGGTCCACTTTCAGCTACAGAACGTGTTTGAAGATTTTAGATAAACAATACTAATGTCCACAGAAGTTGTAACTATTGTACTTTCGCATAACGCACAGATTGTCATTGCTTTGTTTTATATAACATTGAAATAAATATTACGGTTAATTGAAAATTTCCAACACAGTCATGTAAGTTAGATTTCAGAAAAAGTGTTTTCTCGTCACTCTTATTATGCCCCACTTAGTCAAATAGGCTCTATTAATTAGGACCATAGCAAATTTTTTGATCTGTAAGACACTATCCACCCATAAACCTAAACAACTGTTAATAAAATACCAGAAATTTAGGTCTAAATGTAACAGGATTGTAAGTTAAGATTACGATGAAACAGAATATTTGCTAGAATATAGTTTACAGAAATTATATGTAGTACTTACCTGTCTATGTGTGTCTACCTTTTGCAATTGCTTTGTTAAATTCCTTTAAGTAACTACTAACATAAAATATTACTTGTGTCCATACACGTGAAAAGGCACTGACTTCTGTAACACAAGTAGCCAATACCTAGCTCAGAAGTCGAGGCTTCAGGGATTTTATGCCAATAAAGATTTATAATTATTTATACAAAAAATTAAACAAGAGTTTCGTCAGTACCTTATTATTGTAATGAATGAGCTATTTATCGCTAACCTATCCCTCTTCGTCATAATCCAGTTATAACATCTATAATTAGCAATAATTATAACTTTCCTAGCTAGGCCTATAATATTACTTGAGTGAGTGGGATTACAGTTTGCAAAGCCGACTAATCTCCTGTCAGACAGATAAACTCATCTTTACTATTTGATAAACTATATTAAAGCCTGCTAAATCAAATATTTATACTTTTGATCTTGAACGTAGCTGCGTAGTGCAAATATACGAAAATAGTTTTATTATATTAATGACAAAGTAATCGACATAGCTCAGAGAATTAGCACGTTGAAGTGGCAGTGGGCTGGACACATCTGTCGCAGAACCGATAACCGTTGGAGTAGTCGTGTTCTAAAGTTGAGACCGCGCCTTGGCAAACGTAGTGTAGGAATAAGTAGATAAACGGAACAGAGACAAAGCTTCATACAACAACGTGAATCGGTTGCACTACTACAAGCACGAAGCTCATGTGTGCGTGACCACTGGCCGCTTCTCGTGTACGCGGCGAGACTGGAAAAAACCGGTTTACGTAGGCACAGTCAGTTGAAAAACGCAGGGTTATTACGACGCACGTTTTTTTTTGTACGTTGCAAGTTTTAATATTTTAATGTAAAAACGTGGTATTTTATTATTAATAATGGTTGTTTATTGTACTGTGTGTATGAATAATACTAGAAGAAATAAAAATATATCATACTTTAACTATCCCAAGGAGAAGTGTAGTAAGTGGGTTTTTTAATTATACCTCCTGATGATTTTATCGCATTTGTTGAATTGCTCGAGCAAAAGTTTCGTCAATATTTCGATCTTGAAATAAATATTGCCAATGTTGGCAACGAAATACTTAAACGTTTTGAAGATTGTAAATTTGATATGCCTTGTGAGTGTTGCCCGTCGGATTATTTAAAAAAAACTATATGTTAGATTCAGAATTTACCATACCATTAAAAGAAACAATAAATTATTAAAAAACAAAAATTATAAAAATATTATTACGTATATATATATACGTATACGTATAATTACGAGTAAGTAATTTGTAAAGGTTTCTAACAAAATAAGAATATTATTTAACAAAAGTTTTGTTTAATTTATCTTAACCTCTTGTGACAACCCATCAAAATAGGTAACAAATTTAAAAGATCTTAAGAAGCTTTGTCTCTGTTCAGGTGTAGGACGCCCTCCGGCTAGACACGAAGAGCCGAAAATCGGGAAAAGGGATAGGATGAGGAGTGGGATAAGGGAGAAAGAAAGGGGTTAGGGCCTCCGGCACTCTCATTCACCGAACGAAACGCAACAGTTTAGGTACTGTTACTTTACGTCGATTTTCTGTGAGAGTGTAGTACTTCCCCGGTCGAGCATTATTAATTGCATCGTTCGGGTTTAAGTCTAAAAAGCTATTTCTAAAGTTCTATTGTGCTAAAATCAACAGAGGACCATCAAATTCTTATGAAAAAAGTAACTTAAGAACAAATTAAGAAAATAAATAAACTTAAGAATGAACTTGTTGCTGCGATGGAACTAGAAAATCCTATTACAATTGCTATTATAAACGTGGAAGTCGGTATACATACATGCATTGATGAACGGATGTAACTCATTCACGAAAATGTACTAAATTGATGAAACGTTGCAGAAATATAGCTTACTTAATATAACACATAAGGCATTTGTCGCGAAAACAGTGGGCAGAAATTAGTGAATTGAAATGTGGTCCGTTACTTATTTACCTCAAGCACGACCTTAACTAGGCAGGTACTCTTGTGCAAGCAATACCTACCTATTTAAAACACACGGGTAAAAGCAGGCTGCAGGTATTTATCAAGGTACATAACAAACTGCCATCTGCACTACAAGCACAATATAATTGAAACAAATCATGCTAAAATTGGAACGCAGTAGGTACATAATAACACTAGCAAACTAAATTACTGGCGTAATTTTAAGTTAGCACATAAGCCATTTGTCGCGATAACCGCGACAAGGGAAGAACCCACGCGGGCAAAAATTGGTAAGTTATCTGTTTCGTAACTTATTTACAAGTATGAAAACCTTAAATACCCTTGTGCAAGTAATACCTATGAACACATACGTAAAAGTAGGCTGCAGGTATTATCAAGGTATGTACCTTATACAATCGACCGTCTGCACTACAAGCACAATATACAATATAATTGAAACAAATCGTGCTGAAATAGGAACGCAGTAGGTACATAATATGCACTAGCAAATTAAATTACGCCACCTACCTGTGTCATCTGCGTAATTCTCATACATATTCATGACTTAATTAAAACAAATGGCTGAAGGTATTAATTTCTAAACTCATTCCATCTGAGGAATAGCGTACCTTGGAGAATAACAGACGCAAAATATTCATTGCTAAGCGGTGACGTGCGAAATATAATTTTTTGCGAAGACACCTATTGGGCCCTGTTTCGTAAAGTTTTATTGTTATAGCAGCTATTTTATTATCTAAAGTATGTCTAGTTGACCCTCACTGTTGTCTAGGTAAATAAGTATAAATCGGTATACATTATGCTCTAGGGCTCATATAATATCGATGTTTTTGTGACAATTCGTATTTTCTGGTCCCAACGGCCAGCAATATGTTATACAAGTTTGATAAACTAATGAAGAAACTAATATACTATTACCCTTTAGTGGGCATTAAGTGTGAAAACTTATGTTTATAGACTCACGCCTGTGTCCCCTAAGGGGTAGGCAGAGGTGTAATATTACACGCACATTTCGCCATGAATTTTTAGGTCCCACGTAATAGGAGGCGAGCCTATTGCCGTTACCGGGCACATCACCAGACTCCGTGCTGCTACTGAGAATTCGGATAAACCCAGTAAAAATTTTTCCCGACCTGGGAATCGAACCCGCGACCTCCCATCAGCAGTCGCATACGCTATCCACTACACCACGGAGGCAGTCACCACGGTGGCAGAACTTATGTGTATGTATTTTATGCTGAAAAATAATTTAAGGCAACATTAACATTGATAACGGTGAGAAAAGTAGAACTATGTAGTTTGTGTGATTTGGTGGCCCGTGCTATTAGTGTTAGCAGTGTAAGCTACGTGGAATAGGTATCACATTCAAAATAAAACAGATGTTTGTGTCAGTAATGATAGAATTATTGTTCGGAGTCAGGCGTTTCCAATGTTGCACTTACTTGCTTCGGTAATAACATTAATATCAAAGTCTTAATCTTGCGCCCAACCCTAAGGCTTAGCCCTAAAGTCAGATCGGAATGTCGTCACCTCGACGCGAAGAGTAAGAGTATGGTGAACGCACCTAAGTTAAAGCATAGTCTTACGCTCTATTGTACGTCGCGCACAGTATTGTACGTTCCTTCTTGGTGTATGTTGAGGTAAAAGTACTTTAACAGAAATTCGGTGAATAGAATATTAATTCAGCTGTAAGAATGCATGATACATTTTTCACCATACACCGCTATATGACTTTTAAAACTTATAAAGCATTTTACTGTGGCGTTCATCCTATTATACCAAACTGCATCAACACGTTAAAAATCTTTTCAATATTTAGGCGATAAAAGCATTGTGGTAGCGCCATCTACCTTCCTATCTATAACTAATCGCATCAAGATCAATCGTTCCACGTACAAGTGTGAGCGATACCATATTTCCGTCTCCCTCTACCCCACTCCCTGGAAGAGGCACTGCCTTTCGCCTGATTCGTCGCCGGGATCGTGGACGCGAGTGAGTCCAGAACATTCCGCTCGCTGAGAACGCCGTCTCGTTCGTATCGCGCCGCACCGTTGTATGTGATTTATTACCGCTTCCACCAAGGAAAACCCGCTCGCGAATGGTGAATTGAAGTGAAAACAAGCAGCTGCATCACGAAACTACCAGGAGACTGCCCTACGGAAACGAAGAAGGTTGTATAAGGTAAGTGCCCTCCATCCTTGAAATATCCTATACCCACTCAATCACCCCTTCCCGTAACCATCTCCTAGGCGGCGAAGAACCGCTATCCTCTGTATACAGTCCATTTCCTTCTCCAAGTCGCCTAGAACCCTACGGTTTCGGTGTAACGCCGAACCATTTTTTTTTATCCATACGAGTCGGATTCATTTACGTTTTTATACGTTATATCGCTATACCTAGGCAGTTATAGCACCTAGCTATACTCCTAATATATTCACATAACCGTCACATGGTTATTTCCACCCGCATCAGTAGGTAAACTTTTATGTAGCTACCTACTTATTAAATTATTAATTCTGGAACTATCATAGTTGTCTTATAAATCTCATATTTCAAGCAACTTTTAGTTCCTCAGCTCTAAAGTGTTGCCTACTTAGCCTACTTAGGTAAAATAATAGATACATTAGATATTCTTATTTTGTTTCGGTCTCATTAGCTTATACTTACGTAAGCATGTCACAACAAAAGAAGTCACGCGTGTCGGAAGACAAAGAGATGACAATCTTAGAAGCAAAACGCAATATTCTCTTTGAGCACATTCAAAACATCTATGAACGATCAAAAACCGCATCTTTGTCTGACAATAATAGCGAAGCATTTCTCAGTTATTGAATAACAGTAGATAGTATTCGAACAGATTTTCGTAAGTTGTTAGACGATTATAACGCAAGATTACTTTCTATCAATCCTGATGAAAAACCGAACTATCAGGCGTATACCTCATTCGAAGATCTTTATTCTATTATTAAGCGTATACAATCGCAATTGGAGGGTAAATGTTCAGCAGAGCCCGTTGCCCGCAAACCGAGATTACCGCCAATCGAGATTATGTCGTTTGACGGAGATATACGAAATTGGCCGTTATTCTATGCGAGTTTTAAGTCTACAGTGCACGATAATGGTTCTCTGACAGATGCTGACAGGTTGTACTATTTAATAGGTAAACTGTCACCGAAAGCCCAGCCCAGTGCAAGTATTTGCAGGTGTCACACCCAGTGCTGAGAATTATCAGGTCATATTTCAGTCACTACTTGACAGATATCAGGACACGCGCGTCCTAGCGTCTACGTACTTTGACCAAGCTTTAAATCTTAAATTGTCCGGTGCCGCGTCTGTCTCGAATTTCCAGCTGTTTATTGATAACTTCGTAACCGCGGTTAATTCTCTTAGGAATTTAAAATTAGAAGATCTTTCCGACTTTATGTTGCTTCAACTCGCTTTAAAAAAGTTTGACACTGATACAATTCGCGCATTCGAGATGACGGAACGCAATAATAAAATACCTACACTAGATAGTTTTATTTCGTTCGTCAAAGATCAGTGTCGAATATTTCATAATACGCAGTCTGGTTCACCTGGCCCGTCTAACACTAACAGCAACAAACAAAGGTTGAATAAATCGCGAAATAGTAATAACTCGGTCCCTAATCCACAATCTTACGTAACATGTTCGGAATCTAATAGTAATATTTCACAGAAGTGTCTGTGCAGTAATATAGTGCACGACCACTTATACAAGTGTCCCGCCTTCGATAATCAGAATGCAACCGCTCGTTTTAAATGCGTAAAAGATAACAAAGCTTGCATTAATTGCTTAAGCATAATACATAAAACAAGTAATTGTTCTAGTAGAACGAGATGTCGCTCATGTAATCAAAAACATCATACACTGTTACATTTCGATAAAGCCGCTAACCTTGACACACTTACGAGTACGTCGCAAGTGCAGAACACGGTAGCTGCGCCTTCCGCGTCTGAGGGCGAAGTATCGTTGTGTACGACATCCATTGCGCGGGCGACGCCCACGCGAGGACGGCACTCGCGCATCTATAATGATCCGCGCAGGGCCAAAACGCAGTGTACGGCGTCTAAGACTGTTCTGTTAGCGACAGCGCAAGTTATCATATATGATGTTAATGGGTCGCCACACATGGTACGTTGTCTGCTAGATAGCGCATCTCAGACCAATCTAATAACATCGGAATGCTTCAAACGCCTCGGATTATGGAATAACTTTAAAAATACTAACTCAACCGTCAAAGGGATAGGCGGATCAGAAAAGCATTGCAGGGGTTCCGTAGATATTAAAATACATTCGCGTTTTGATAGGAATATTAATTTTAACATTTCTTCGCTTATCGTAGAGCGTAACACGGACGCATTGCCGAACGCTAATGTAGACGCAGCATCACTCACTCATCTCGAGTCATTGCCGCTAGCCGACGCGGAGTTTGCGAATCCGGCAGGCATTGATCTTTTGATCGGAGCTTCAATATTTCCGCACTTGCTACTAACTAAAATAATACGTAGTGAGCGATATGATTTACCGCCCGCTATTGAGACGGTACTTGGGTATGTGATAATGGGTACCGTACCTACGTTACATACTTCTCATTGTATTACGTCTTGTTGTTGTTCTGCTCTTCAAGAGATCAAGGTGGGTGCTAAAACTGTGTGTAAGATAAAGCACTAATTAGCTATGCTATGCTATGCTATGCTACGCCATGCTATGCTATGCTATGCTAACCTACGCTACGCTACACTATACTATACTACACATCCGCTTTGTATATAGATGACATTGCCTGTAATGTCATACCCGCTCCGCTAGCAATTTCGCTTTGTGAAGAGCTTATTCAGGTTTTCAAGCGAGGCCAGTTTGATCTTGTCAAATGGACAAGCAACCCTAAGGAGGTTCTTGCACGCATACCAAATTCTCATAAGGCTTCTCCAGACATTGAGTTTGAGAAGTCTGTACCGCATAAAGTTCTCGGTTTACGCTGGGACAAATCCTGCGATAGTTTTCGGTTTGACGTCTCACCGCCAGATGATAAGTGCGCCAAGCGCACTATGCTGTCCACAGTGGCTCGACTATGAGACATAATGGGTTTGTGGCTCCCACAATTTTGTACGCCAAGCTCTTGATCAAAGAGCTTTGGCTATCAAAGTGTGAGTGGGATGAAACACCCCCTGACCATATTGTCGCCGCTTGGGGCCAGTTTTGTATTGAGCTTACCGCGCTCAATCAAGTTACTATTCCGCGTCATCTTGGGTTGGTAGATGGATGTACCATCAACTTAACAGGTTTCGCTGACGCCAGCGAGCGTGCTTACGGCGGAGTCGTATATCTGCAAGTCCGCATTGGTTCTAACTACTCGGTGCAGTTAGTTTGTGCCAAGTCTAAGGTCTCGCCTGTTAAAACCATTTCGGTTGCGAGACTGGAGTTGTGCGCGGCCCTTCTGCTGTCTCAGTTGCTCCACAAGGTTCAAGACACAGTTTTGCCCCACTACTCTATTAACAAATATACGCATTTTCCGACTCCAAAGTAGTGCTCGCTTGGATTTATTCTTCTCCTCGCCGCTGGCAGACTTTTGTCGCCAACCGCGTTAGTAAATTGATTGAACTTGTTCCCGCTACTTGTTTCAATCACGTCGCGGGTTATCGTACTCGTCTTCAGGAAGAACTTTCCATAGATCATATTGACTGGAAGTTTATTCCACCAGCATCACCACATTTCGGTGGATGTTGGGCAAGCATAGTCAAAGTAATTAAAACGCATCTCTTCAAAGTTATAGGTCAACAGATCCTCTCTTACGAAGAGCCTTTAACTGTCCTTGCACAAGTCGAGGCACTGATCAACTCGCATCCGCTTCCAACTCAGTGAGATCTAGCCTGAAGTTGGACCTACCTCTTAGTTTAAGTATTTAGTTAGTAGTTTTCGCTATTATTGCGTTTGTAGTTTTCGCTAAAGTTAATTTAGATTAATTTTATTGTCATATCGCTGTCTTAGCCTATTGATGGGTTATGCGGTAGTACACCCAACATAGCTAAGTTCAATTCTATTTTTTTTTTAAAGGCAACCCTTTAGAGCCGGGGGGATATGGTAGCGCCATCTACCTTCCTATCTATAACTAATCGCATCAAGATCAATCGTTCCACGTACAAGTGTGAGCGATACCATATTTCCGTCTCCCTCTACCCCACTCCCTGGAAGAGGCACTGCCTTTCGCCTGATTTGTCGCCGGGATCGTGGACGCGAGTGAGTCCAGAACATTCCGCTCGCTGAGAACGCCGTCTCTTTCGTATCGCGCGCACCGTTGTATGTGATTTATTACCGCTTCCACCAAGGAAAACCCGCTCGCGAATGGTGAATTGAAGTGAAAACAAGCAGCTGCATCACGAAACCACCAGGAGACTGCCCTACGGAAACGAAGAAGGTTGTATAAGGTAAGTGCCCTCCATCCTTGAAATATCCTATACCCACTCAATCACCCCTTCCCGTAACCATCTCCTAGGCGGCGAAGAACCGCTATCCTCTGTATACAGTCCATTTCCTTCTCCAAGTCGCCTAGAACCCTACGGTTTCGGTGTAACGCCGAACCACATTGCTAAGATAAAGTAACATAATTATATTATCGAAAGAGCTAAGGCGCCTGTAGATCTTGTGATATCTAAAAGTGACTCTGCATCTGGCAGTAGCCCAATTACTTTTTTAACAAACGCTTCTTAATTCATTAACGCCCCTCTGTAATCAGCAGACAGGCATGGCAAACTGTGTCTTAAAAGCGGGATCTTCACATTCTCGTATTTGCATGCCTTGACAAAAGTATGTGTTAAGTAGTTCTGTCATCCAAAGCGATATATTTATTGTCCATGCAGAACTAAGTAAACAGCGATTTTCTTGTCTCTGATAAAAATTTCTGGTCTTAAGCAGCGGTGAATTCATCTATTTGCGATACATAACGATAATTAAACTTTTTTTGTTTCTGATCCGCTTGAGTGCGAACATAAAGTACTTGCTCCTACATTCCATACATTTTCGATTTGTGCTGGAATTTATTGCTTGCTCTTACATGCCCCGTTTTTCCGAATCATTAACAAAAACAAGGCCCATAAGAGGTTGGTAACAAGACGGTAATGTTACGTAAAGGTATGTTACCGCGATAACGTCAACATGTTGCACAAGTGTGAATAACGAGTTGATAAGGGCCCAACACTCGCCAACCACCACGGTTAAACAACAACACTATGGCGAAATTTGTAACATTCCGCGTAAGCGCACCGCTAAATATTTATTAGAATTGAACTACATACATTGTCGATAAGTGTTTGTCCCGTTTGTATTTAAGAAAGTGGATCCAGAGCTCTAAGGCCTGAGCGAGCCTGAGAGCCTTAGAGCTCTGGGTCCACTTTCTATTCTAACCAGACATGATAATATTATATCATCAGTATGTTTTCTGCAACTTTTGCCGAAACTAAGTGTTTTGTTCTTTTTCATGTTCGTGTTTTATTCTTCGACGGACACCGATATCTTATGACATTTCTGTCCAGTCGTAACTGTTTAGTTATGTCAGACTGCTTCAGGTTATTCTTAGGCAGTTGGAAATATATATATTATTGTCGAGGTGGACTGTAATTTTTTATCTTCCAAAGGAATGAAATGCCTGGCTTGATGGTGAGTTGATTTAATTTCCCTACTCTCAAATCGTTTTTATTGAATCATCCTTATATCTACTTAAGTCTACTTATATATTCATATTTATTTACATTATTTATGATCATTATTTATCACAAAGCTACGACGTCCGTTACATCCTCCCCCCGGCGCAGGGCTACCGTAGCCTTATCTACCACGCAGTGGAAGGCAAGCTTCGTCGTGGGACGCCGAAGGATGCCCGCTGTAGTCCTGACGTGGGCCGATCGCACCTTGCCCTCTGGACCGACGTACGTAGTCTCCACGACGCCTCGGGGCCACGTCCCTCGTGGCAGTGTGGGGTCGATGACAACAACCAGGTCGCCAACGCGCAGAGGTCGTCGTTGGTCGTCAAATGCCCCCCTGGGCACCAGCGTCGGCAGGTATTCATTTACCCAGCGCCGCCAGAAATGGTCGGCAAGCGCTTGGGCAGCCATTCTCCATTGTTTTCGGCTGGCCTCCTCGCAAGGCCCAGTGTAGGTAAGGCCTGAGGAGGTCCCGATGAGGAAGTGGTTCGGAGTCAACGCTTCCGGATCCTTGGGATCAACGGAAACGTGGGTGAGAGGCCGAGAGTTTATAGAGTGTTCGGCCTCTATCATCAAGGTCAGCAGCACTTCTTCTTTTAGCGCCTGCTGATGCAGTGTTGCCCCCAGCGCCGGCGCCGTTTTGACAGAGCGTACCAATCGTCCCGACGCTCCCCACATATGCGGCGCCTCTGATGGTATGAACTTCTACTTCAATCGGTGTGAGAGTCCGAAGTGGACGAATTCTTTGGCCATTCTTCATAGGCCGTGCGCAGTTCTGTGCCTGCTCCTTGAAAATTGGTGCCATTGTCGGAGTAAATTACTCGGGGCCAACCTCGTCGTGCTGCCATTCTCCTTATGGCCATTATAGCCGAGTCGGTCGACAGACTCGCCACCAGTTCCAGGTGAGCTGCCCTGGTCACCAGGCAGGTGAACAGCGCTCCCCAGCGCTTCTCGTGTCTTCTTCCTATGACCACTGACATTGGCCCAAAATAGTCGACTCCGCAGTGAATAAAGGGTCGCTGCGTCTCTATTAGTCGTTCCATCGGTAGGTCCCCCGTGACTGGTTTTGCTGGTGTCGCTCTTCTGATGCGGCAAAGTTGGCATCGCTGCGCTATGGCTCTTACTGTAGGGCGCAGATTGACCACCCAATACTTTTGCATTAAGTCGTTGACCACGCGTTCGTTGTTTGCATGGCCGGCTCTTCGATGGGCGTCTTCTATTAGCAGTCTGGTAAACGGGTGCCTGCCGTGTAAGATGACCGGCATCTTCTTCGTGTCTGGAACTGCAGCGTGCCCGTACCTCCCTCTCACTTTTAGAATCTGGTCTTCCAAGTAAGGGTCCAGTTTATACAGGCTACTGGACTTGGGCACTGGTTTTCCTTTTTCCAACAGTCTTATTTCTTCTGCGTAGTCGTCGAGCTGCGCTTATCTCACCCATGTCTTTTCGGCCTTTTCTATTAGGTCGACGGTCATCTGGCTAGCTCGATTTTTGCACTTTTCCTTGAAGAGAAAGAGTACCGCTGTAGTTCGTATCAGCTTCTCATATGAGGAGAATCTGCTTATGTCGGGCAGATGAGAAGCGCGTTTCTTTTCTGTGACCACATAAGTCACTTCTTCCCCTTGGTCTTCTTTCTTGACTTTCTCTTTCGGCCAGAGTTCTTTTTCATCATATAGAAACTCAGGCCCGATGAACCATCTGTCTTCTGGTTTCATTTGTAGTTTATCATTTTGTTTCGTGGGCACCCATCTCCATTGATTGGCGTCGGTCAGCTTCGCTATTTCGCCCAAGAGGTGTGCCACGAAGGGTGTGTACTTGATGGCATCTTTTTCTATCCAACGCAGAACGGTTTGCGAGTCCATCCAATACGTCACGTTCTTGGGCTTGTCTCTATGCTCTCTTACAATTGTTGCCGCCAATCGTGCACCGATCACTGCCGCTTGGAGTTCGAGTCGAGGGACGGTTACTGGTTTTAATGGTACGACCCTTGCATTTGCCGCAACCAGGCTCACAGTCACTCTTCCATCTGGCTTCAGGATCCTCCAATAGGTAGGCGGTCGCCGCGTATGCTTTTTCACTCGCGTCACAAACGACATGGAGCTCTATGTCGTCTTCCGAGCTTTTGCCATAGCACCTTGGGACTCGCAGTCTTGTGGCCATGCTCAAACTTCGGAGCCATTCTTCGAAATGTTGTGCGTCTTCTTCAGGAATCACTACATTCCATCCCACTCCGTGTCTCCACAGGTTTTGAAGTATGATTTTACCCGTGATAGTAAAATGGCTGATGAGACCGAGGGGATCGTAGACGGCCATCACTGCTCCGAGGGCTTCTCTTTTCGTCGGCGCTCTGTCTCTCATCCTCACTTCGGGTGCTAGACGGCTAAGCCCTGTGTTGAAGCCTAGCTCATCTTCTTCCGTATGCCAGAGCAAACCGAGTGTCTTATCGGAGTTTTCCTGTCTCTGACCAAGCTTCACTTTGGCTTTGAGCATTCGCTTTTCTGTAGCCACGTTGTCCACCACATTAGGCCTGCTAGAGCACCATCCACGGAGGTTGAAGTGTGCGTTCTCATGTATCTTCATGACCTCTTGTGCTGTTCTTATAGATAATATAGCTTCTTCCTCTGTGGCGAAGCTATCGACGTAGTCGTCCATGTAGTGGCTCGATGTTATTGCTTACACAGCGTTGGGGTATGCTTGTGCGTACCGCCACGCGTTGGCATCTCTCACCGAGTGCGCGATGAACGGCGAGCACGAGGCCCCGAAGATCATTGATATCATCTTGTACTTCTTCGGCGGCTTATCACGCTCTTCATCTCGCCAAAGAAACATTTGAGCTGCTTGGTCTTGTTGTCGGGGTGCGGCGGCTGAGTTCTCTCTTCGGTGACTGGTGGGTGGGCTTGGTCAATACTTTGCAGCCACTCATCCACCCTGTCTTCACTCCTATGTCTGGAGCCTTCTTCACGAGCCTCTGCCTCTGCTTCAATTGTCGATACTTCATACTCGAACCGTTTGTTTACTAGGGCCTTTTCAATTTCCAATTGCTCGTTCCTAATTGCAGCAATTCTTCTCTGTGCCTCATATTCTGCTAGTTTTACTCTTGCCACATCACTGCTATAAGATTTCCTTGATCTTATCGTACTTGCGGTGTCTCTCACTGACATATTTGCCGTCATTGTCCTGGCAGAGTCCTGAATTCTTGGCTGGAACGACGTGCTTGGAGTGACAAGTTGTTCTTCACTTCTGCACTGTTACACTCGCGATCGCGGTTGCTCGACTCGCCGGTACGTGGCGTGCAGCGGGTGCGGTAAGTGCGGGGGACACACCATCCGAAACCGTCTGGTGGCACAACTCCTCCCGTCGCGGCGGTGGCGGGGGGTGCGGTCACTGACACAGCGGCGATGGGCGTGGCACTGTCGATTCCACTTGCGGGCACTTCATGTTGGACGCGCGGCAACGCGGACGCAATGGTTGACGGTGATCACGGCGGCTCTTCGAATATTCGGCGACGTCGGCTGTCGTATTCCGATTCTGCCTCACTCTCTTTGGCCGCAATACTTCTAGTCTTCATTTTTAGGAACACTGCACTATCTGTATTTTCTTTGTCTTCAACTCGTCAAGCGAACGATGGTCCGACTGTATCCGGCGAGCTTAGGACCAAACTGTCGAGGTGGACTGTAATTTTTTATCTTCCAAAGGAATGAAACGCCTGGCTTGATGGTAAGTTGATTTAATTCAGAGTTGATCAGGATCGGCTGTTGCTTCGGATTTCTTGAGAGAACTACTGCTGAACTGAACGTGCAACAAACCGTCCTGTTTATATCCTATTTTTACAGAGTGCCAGTAGTGAGTGGATGTGAGCGCAACGCATTCGGTTCGACCAATCACAACGCTTCGTCTGAGTTTACTTGTGGTGGCGTTCGGACAGGTTTCGACATATTCAAACCTGTTCGATCGTGCTCGCGTCCACTTTACATTGTTATGTTTTGATTTCTTACTTACTATGGGATAATAAAACAGCCTCAATCGAATAACAATAAACATTTCCCTACTCTCAAATCGTTTTTATTGAATCATCCCTATATCTACGTAAGTCTACTTATATATTCATATTTATTTACATTATTTATGACCATTATTTATCACAAAGCTACGAAGTCCGTAACAATTATATACTCGTATCATCAATTTTTCGCTTTTAGAAGGCAAATTCATATTAGATTTATAAAAAAAACCTCTATATTCATGTAGTTACGTATGCAATGTCCACGGAGCAAACGTCGTTACTCTAAATGACGCCCATGGGACGCTCCTATCAAGATAATCAATAACTAATCTATTTAGAAAAGATCACACTGCTTTCTTATTTAGATCGTGTGAACAAAAGAACATTAACTAGATACCTAAACACTTCACAATAGGCTTTCATGACCTTTTCTAGTAAGTACGTAATACTTAAGAATCACACTACGATCTGTATATTGAATTACCTAACATTTCTAACTTGATAAGGCTATTGGATTTCAGAAGGAACAAGAATCATGCCTTTTTAGTATACTGTTCCAAATACAATTAAAGAGGTAAAAAACTAGACTAGAGCTTGAAAGTTGTTTATCTAACCATGTTATTTAGGTTCCAATTCTGCGAAAAGAAAAGTTTGAATGCGCGCTTATCAAATAATATCTCAGATGTTTATTCTATCTGAATAACGCGATGTAAAGATATTTTTATCTTTTGAGCCTGTATTGAAGCTTTCGTTTCTTAATTACAAGTACTAAGAACTAGAGACAAAGATTGAGGACAGAAAGTGACAACAGATGACATTGCATGATCAACGGACAAAGGAATGACAGTATCCAATCATAGTTGAATGACAAAAAATGCCAGTAAGAGTTTAGTAAAAGGAGAACAATCAGTCTTTTATATGGTATGAACATGGGGCATAGCAATTTCTGTTACAAATAAATATGTTCTACAAAATTTATCATTTATGTTGTAATTTATTTTTGTATTTGAGAATAAAAGATGTGTTTCATCTAGTTGTTATTTTATTGAAGTAAGTGGTGACCTAGTTAAATCGAATAAGAAGAATTTTGAATACTTTGTTAAAACACTATAAAGTCAGTATTATTACAACACACCCGCTTAATCAAAATTCTCTAGAATAAATAAAACATAAAAATGAACTCAAAATATATCAATTAAAAGAAAAAAACAGTCAAAATTTCCATGTCTTCAGCTTCATCAATGAATTATATTCATCTGTTATTGCCATCTGCCACTTATCAACATCATCAGCCAATATAGCCTCATTATAAGTTCTAAGGCTCATCAGACACTTGACTAGACACTTGGTAGTAGTAAGTAATTAGGAGGTTTTCGATCTCGTGATGGACATCTATGTCCATCATTTTGACTAGTAGAAACTACTTCTTCCTCAATTGCTTCAAAGAATTGATCAGCTTCAGCAGTCTGATCTTCAGTGACAACAGTATGGCCTGGAGCTAGTTCAACAGTGACCACTGGAAATTAATCAAAGACTCTTGAACTGTACTGTTTTCTTCCGGTATAGGCAGACTATTAGACAGTACTAAAGGTTCAGTAGAAGAGTTGCTACCATTTTGTTGTGTAAATTATGCTTATGACGTTAGACAAATGAATGTGATGCTTTAATTATTACCACGTTGAATCCACAAAATTAACGAACAGTTGATTTTTGTTTGAATTCAAACACCGCTCCACTCAATTCAGTAACAATGTACCGAAAGCCATGTTTGTATTGCAAAACTTTTATTTCAAAAACTCGTGCTGATGACGTGTATGTGTAAGGAATAATTCAAACGCTGCTTTTGGCTTCCGTATTCGACAGGAACTTCTGGCATATTTTGAAGCTAAACAAAATAAAAAAGAGCGCTAGGAACCGGACGATGCGAAAAAGTAAAAAACAATATACATATATGCCGAGTGTAGTTCGTGAAATATTCATTTTATTTAAGTTGGATGCACGATAAATTATTTTCGGTGTTGCAAGGGATTGTATTTCAAACAAATTTGGCGGTGAAAATGTTTTAGGGTTATTTTTCATTAATGGTGTGTATCCGTAAGTTGTAAATGGAACAGATCATTCTGGCTGTATCATCATATGTAATATACAGAATAGGTAGGTAGCTAGGTGCAGGGTGGGTGCACTGTTAACTTGTCTATTAAGTACTCAGTAACACTTAGATGTGGAGGTTTACCGGCACTAGCGTAGCTGTACTTTATTCGCTTGACCCCGACGTATTTTCATGCAGTTATTCATACTTTTATATGTACATGTGATAGTGTGTAAAGATGGTGGTTCAGCCATTTTATGTAAACTAAATGAGGATAGTTCTTAAAATAGTACAATTATTTAGTATCTGAGACCTAATAAGGAGGATGTAATAAATTGAATTGTATAACAAAAAGTAACTTTTGGAATCAAAGTGTAACGGATGCCAGGAATCGAACCTTTGCTAGTCCGCTACAGTGCGCTGGTAGTGTGCTGCTGACGTGTGCCTACGACGATGCGTGTTCTCCTATGTGTGTGGACTGTATGGCTTCGATGTGTAAGGGCTTCAGAAATGAAACATCTTCATACGTTGAGAGCGATGCTGTTCAGGTGTTCGGTGCTTGATGGTTACATAGATCACAAGATGGTGGTTGGGACGCCAACAACTGGCCGAATACATGGTCGCTTAAGTACCTCGAAACTTTACCTTATCGACGACCATCGCACCGAACACGTGCACAGAAAATCTTTCGTTTATTTTTATTTCAAATATAGTACAAATGTTACGTATGATTCGATCCTATTATACATACATACATGTTCTATACATCGTTAGATAGGTCTCATTAAGTTCTATCTATTGGTATGCAATACCTAAACTTAACTATTAGCGTCACTAAGTTATTCCATAAAAACTCCAAAAAAATGCTGCCACACAAGGGCCCGCCCACTATATTTTCTATTGCAAAACTATTGTATACTAAATTTATATATATAATTTTGCCAGGCCGTTGTGTGCAACTATATGGGGCATCTATTAAAACAAACACCATGAAAATATCTTTATTCAATTCGAACCTATTACATGATAACTTTTGAATCATAAAAAAATTACAGAATTTCTTAAGTAAATACTATCGTAAGTAAACAAAATTTATGATAAACATACGAATGTTTGTTATTATGCTTATTTTAAGTATATAAGGTAATAACTAGCAATAAAAAGGTATCTAGACATGATTTCAAGTCCATATGAAGCCAAAAAACACTTATAAAACTATAAAACGAATATGTAAACAAACAGCTGTTTTATGAAGTATTAACTCTTATCTGTCACTACTGATAATGCTATTTATGATTCGATATCTAAGGTCCCTACAGTTAGCACAAGTTTAAGACTAATGTTCATGTATTACATAGTTGTTTTATATTAACAATCTAACCATTTACACAATTTTAGCTATTTTGTAACGTTTTGACACGTCCGGGAACCGAACCCGGTGTACCGCACGATTAGATAACACTGATTTTATACGATTTTCACTCGCGGTTTCGAATACACTATTCACTGTCATAGTTTTAATGTCTGTCGCGAACATCTCTCCCGCCGTGCAGCAACGCGCGTGACCCGTCGTGTGGCGGTGCTGCAGAGGACCCGGTGAGCGACGCCTCGTCACTTGGGCAGGGGGACCAGCTTCTTAGCCGGCCGTTTGAGGACGCCTGCTGCTGTGCGCACCTCGACAGTGCGTATGGCGCCGTCGGCGCCCGGGTAGACAGCCACAACTCGACCGCGCGGCCAGGTATTGCGCGGGAGTTGGCCGTCGGCGATCAGGATGGGGTCGCCAACCTCGAGGTTGAGCCCAGACCCATGGGGCTCCCGCCGGTGTTGCAGCTCGGGTAGGTACTCGCGCACCCAACGGCGCCAGAACATGTCGGCGAGGATTTGGGCGCGCCGCCAGTGCTTGCTGCTGTTGAGGTCAGCCTCGCTGAACTCGCCCAGCGGAGGGAGGCGAGCAGAACCACCGAACAGGATGTGGTTCGGGGTGATGGCCTCGCTGTCTGCTGCGTTGACGGAGACGTGTGTGAGGGGTCGACTGTTTACTGTGTACTCGACCTCACACAGTAGTGTAGCTAGGACTTCTTCGTGCGGATGGCGCTCGTGAAGGACCGTATAGAGGGCGGTCTTCACGCACCTGACGAGGCGCTCCCATGCGCCCCCCATGAATGGCGCTGAGGGGGTGATGAAGCGCCATATGATGCCACGGCGACTCGCTTCTTCGGCGACGGCGTCTCTCATCTCTCGGTCGGCACCGTGCATGTTGGTGCCGTTGTCCGAGTAGATCTCTGCGGGGCAACCTCGGCGCGCTGCGAACCTGCGCAGCACCAAGATTGCGGAGTCGGCGCTCAGGCTGGCGGCGACCTCCAGATGTACTGCCCTGGAAGTGAGACATGTAAACAGTGCCACATAACGTTTGTGACGCTGTCTACCGACGGTTACGGAGAGCGGCCCGAAATAATCAAGACCCGTGTAGGTGAAGGGCCTCTGATGGTGAGCAAGGCGCGTCTTCGGATGGTCCCCTGTGGCTGGCTCAGGCGGCTGCGTTTTTCTAATGCGGCATGGTAGACATCTATGTACTATTTTCTTTGTAGTTTGTGGGTCGTATAACGACATAATTATTTTCAACGCTTCTCGTTTCGTAGGCGCTTCGGTGCCGACGAGGCCGTCTGGAAGCCGTGCGAGTGTAAGGTTGAAGCTCAGCTCGTCCGCGCTCGTTTTCCACATCAAGCCGAGAATTTTCTCTTCTTGCCCCTTGCTGGCGAGGCCGACTGTCTCCTGGCGATGTTGACTTGGTTCTATTGCTTCGATGACGTTTGTAGAGTTCGACACCCATTTCGTGAGGTGAAAGTGCGCTTGTCTGTGTATGTCTCGTACCCGTGACGCTATACCCGTCGCTTCCTGTTCGTCCCTGAAGCTGTCCAGATAGTCATCCATGTAATGGTTATCTATGATGGCTTCTGCTGCTTCCGGGTACTCTTCTGCGTGCTTGCGAGCGTTCCAATTCTTCGCGAATATAGCTGTACACGGTGAGCTTGCCGCGCCGAAGATAATGGACTTCATACGGTATTCCTGGGGCGGTCCCTCCCGCCGGTCACCTCTCCACAGGTAGCGCAGCGCGTCTCGGTCTTCTGGGCGTACTCTCACCTGCATAAACATCTCCGTTATATCAGCTGAGACGGCAACGCGGTGTCGACGGAACCTCATCAACACCCCCGGCAACGATTGTAGCAAGTCCGGTCCCGTGAGCAGGTAATCGTTGAGTGACATACCTCTGGTCTTCGCGGCGGCGTCGTGAACTATACGAATCTTCTCAGGCTTCATGGGGTTGTGTACATCGAAGTGAGGCAAGTACCAAGTCTTCCCTGGCGTACTATTCATGGGAGCTTCTTCTGCGTATCCCTTTTCTATCAGCGAGTTCATCTGTTCTGTATATCTTGTTTTCAACTCTATGTTTCTATCTAATTTTTTCTCTATGTGTGCGAGCCTCCTTGCCGCGTTCTCGTAACTATCTGGCATGACGATGTCTTCTTGTTTCCACAGAAGAGCCGTCTCTATATGTCTATCTTCTAATTGTTTCGTATGTTTTTCTAACATATCTGTAGCCCGCTTCTCGGGGTCCGAGTTCGGTCGACGTGGGTTCACTATGAGCGATTCCAGTACGAAATATTCTTTCAGTTGCGCTTCTATGTTTTCATCTATAGCGGAGAGACCGTTGACGAAGTGTACGGTGTTTCCCAAGGTGCGTGAGCGTGCGCCGTGCAGCACCCATCCCAGCGACGTAAGCGACGCCACCGGTTGATCGTTGGGTCCTCTTCGTACTGCGTTCGCTATGAGCAGGTGCCAGTTGTCTTGTCCTATTAGCACCTTCGGCACGCCTATGTCGTACACCAGCTTCTTCTTGATGCCTTCGAGGTGTTTGCAGTCTATCAGGTCCTCTTCGGCGATCTTCTGCGGCGACAGGTGTAGGCTAGCTACGGTGCGCGCACACAAAGGCACTTGTTTGCTGTCGGCGCCGGCTCCTCGTATTTGTATGTCTACGCGTCGCGACGTTGGCATGTCGATCGACGTATCGCCTATGGCACGGATCGTAAACGGGTCTAGGTTCCCTTCCGCGCCGACTTCCTTGGCTATGTCTTCGTCTATGAGCGATACAGTGCTTCCGTCGTCGAGTAGGGCGAACGTAGATGCCTCTCCCGCCGGTCCGACTATCTGCACGGGCACTATCTTTAAGTATGCTTGAGCCTTTGCACGTATGCACGAACTGGCGACCGTTTCTTGCTTTTCTATGTTCACGTCTTCAGTTCTATGGGCTCCTCTATCGTAGTGAAGCAACTGGTTGTGTGTAGCGCGGCATCCCTCTACACCGCACTTCTTGGGCTTGCACGAGTGTTCTATTCGGCGTATGCGTAAGCAGCGAAAACACAATCCATGCTGCTTAGCTAGCTGCCATCTCTTCTCTGCGTTGGCGTTACGAAACGTGCTGCAGGCCGACGAGTTCACATATCCTGCACTTCGCGTTAGACGTGTCCGTATGCGTTCGCTTCTCCGTCGCCGTCGCCGTGTACGTCCTCTGCACGGTACGTCTGCTTGGCGGCCCATCGGTGATGTTCTCAGCCGGCGCGAACGCGCTACAGTAACGCGCGTACTCTGTCACGAAGTCACTGAATCGGCTGAGGTCCGGCTTCGACTGGCACTTCTCGGTGTACGTCTTGTACCACTGCACACGTAGCGAGTTCGGTAGCTTCTCGGTCAACACACGCACTAGCTCCGCATTGATGAGGTAGTGTTCCTTTTTCAACGCACGAAGTGTGACGACGCCGCTTCTAATCTTGCTCGCGAACGCGCATATGTCCTTAGGTGCTTCGCTACAGCGTGGCAGGGTCCTCAGCTTGTCCGTCTCTGCCTGTGCGATCGAGTCTGGTCGTCCGAACTGCAGCTCCAACTCCTTCATAATTTCATCTGGTCGCGCATGCCCAATCAGTTCAGAGCTAACTGTTTCTAACGCTCTTCCCTTGAGACTTCTTCTCAGTCTCGCTGTATTCTCCACGTCGTTGAAGAAATTCTTGGTGGTGTCGTATATCGCCTTGAACGACAGCCACTCGGTGTGCGCGCCGCCGAACGTCGGTAGCGTCATGATGACTTTCGAAACCGCCGGGTGTGGTGCAACTATCGATGTGTCCGGTGGCTTCCTGTCGGCGAGCGCGGCGATCGCGGAGGTGAGATCCGTGATGAACGGCTTCAGCGAATCACCTCCCTGTTGATGAACGTCCATCTTCTGTGAGGGCGGTCCATCTTCTTTATCTATCTTCTGTGCCCCGTCGACGTCCCTCTTCTCAGTGGGCGCCGATACCACTATATCTATATCTTCAGGGCCGGGCTGGGGTTCCGGAGCCTCTTCCAACCACGAACGTATGTAATCTTGCTTCGACTGTCCATCCTCGTCGTAGTCATCGGAGTCCGCCTCCTCTTCAGCCTTCTGTAGTGCTAACTGTGCTGACTGTAGTTTTATCTTCAAAACTTCTTCTCGAGCCAACATCACATTTCTATTGGAGCGTCCCGTAGCTGCTGAGCGTTGGTCGCGTTCCCTCGCTGGCTTCTTTCTATCTCTATTTTCTATTATACTATGTTGCGCTGTACAAACGCTCGATCTATCGGATGGTTGCAACGTCCTTTCCTTGCCATCTTCATTTTTCGACTGCACCTCTGCTCGCACCCTTGCATCTTGAGTGATGTTTCGTTCGTCCCTCCCCGCGGGGCCGGGGGGGGCAGGCGGCGGCGCGTCGCTCCCGACTGTTGTCGACGGCGATCGCGGTGGCCCGTCGTGACGGACGACCGCGGCGGCTGGGTTGCGGGCAGTGGCGGCGCGGGCAGGGGTACTGGAACTAGGCCCGGCGCCGGCCGCTCCCCCGGCGACCTCGGGAGCACGACCTCTTGAACGCGTCGTAGGCATTCTTCAATCTTCAATCCAGCTTCGCAAGGACCAACAAATGGTACGAAGCCGCAGCAACAGGCGATCCGGCTCGATGCGACCAACAAATGTAACGGATGCCAGGAATCGAACCTTTGCTAGTCCGCTACAGTGCGCTGGTAGTGTGCTGCTGACGTGTGCCTACGACGATGCGTGTTCTCCTATGTGTGTGGACTGTATGGCTTCGATGTGTAAGGGCTTCAGAAATGAAACATCTTCATACGTTGAGAGCGATGCTGTTCAGGTGTTCGGTGCTTGATGGTTACATAGGTCACAAGATGGTGGTTGGGACGCCAACAACTGGCCGAATACATGGTCGCTTAAGTACCTCGAAACTTTACCTTATCGACGACCATCGCACCGAACACGTGCACAGAAAATCTTTCGTTTATTTTTATTTCAAATATAGTACAAATGTTACGTATGATTCGATCCTATTATACATACATACATGTTCTATACATCGTTAGATAGGTCTCATTAAGTTCTATCTATTGATATGCAATAACTAAACCTAACTATTAGCGTCACTAAGTTATTCCATAAAAACTCCCAAAAAATGCTGCCACACAAGGGCCAAGGGCCAGGTATTTTCTATTGCAAAACTATTGTATACTAAATTTATATATAAAATTTTGGCAGGCCGTTGTGTGCAACTATATGGGGCATCTATTAAAACAAACACCATGAAAATATCTTTATTCAATTCGAACCTATTACATGATAACTTTTGGATCATAAAAAAATTACAAAATTTCTTAAGTAAATACTATCGTAAGTAAACAAAATTTATGATAAACATACGAATGTTTGTTATTATGCTTATTTTAAGTATATAAGGTAATAACTAGCAATAAAAAGGTATCTAGACATGATTTCAAGTCCATATGAAGCCAAAAAACACTTATAAAACTATAAAACGAATATGTAAACAAACAGCTGTTTTATGAAGTATTAACTCTTATCTGTCACTACTGATAATGCTATTTATGATTCGATATCTAAGGTCCCTACAGTTAGCACAAGTTTAAGACTAATGTTCATGTATTACATAGTTGTTTTATATTAACAATCTAACCATTTACACAATTTTAGCTATTTTGTAACGTTTTGACACGTCCGGGAACCGAACCCGGTGTACCGCACGATTAGATAACACTGATTTTATACGATTTTCACTCGCGGTTTCGAATACACTATTCACTGTCATAGTTTTAATGTCTGTCGCGAACACAAAGTCTAACTAATCGTATCACCTCTTAATACCTTCGCTAACAATATAAAATACTAATGGTACACTCATTTGAACTTTAGCGTGTAATAAACACAAACAGCATTCGCTATTAAGTAGGTACTACCTGCCCACGGTGCCTACATCTTTGATCCCATGTTCTCCGGCGTCAACGCTTATGGCATGACATACATAATAGTCCTCAGACAAAGAATTATTTTCGCTGCTGCACGAAGACTTACTTTTAATGAGGTGTGTTATTGAAGATCAGAAGCAGATTCTTGTCAAATGTATATCGCAAACCTTAGAAAGAAACTGTAATGCATGTTTTCTACCGTCATTCTAAGAAGATTCAAGGAACATATCTAACAAAGAACAAGCAGTTAATTCATACAGACCAAAACAAAGCACCAGTATCAACAACCTTTCAACTCAACACAATTTTACGATGAACTGTAAGAATAAATAATAATGACAAACATCCACAAAACGAGCTAGGAATCTAAGCGTCATCTATTATTGCCAAGGTTCCGTCCGTTCTCTGACGGAGCGTACTGAGTTACTACCCCTGAGGGATCAAATCTACTCCGTACCTTATATTTTATTCAGTCTTTTCTCAGGTATGAATGTTCATTAGTCCGAAAATATATTCGCTATCCCCCTCGCTTTTCGTGTTCACCGACCTTTCTACTCTGCTTAGAAGTTAACTTTAGGGTAATATTATAAAAGTCGTCTCGGCACCGGACCTTAGTTCCCTCGTTCTCAGAAAATTGCAGTGTTACGAATGGAATTGTGGCTGGTTTACAAAGTGTTTTTGCTACATTCGTAAAAAATGTGTTCACAGTGTAATTACATACATACATACATACATAGACTCACGCCTGTTTCCCCGAAGGGGTAGGCAGAGGCATAATAAACGCCCACTTTTCGCCAGTGTTTTGATCCCACGTAATAGGTGGCGAGCCTATTGCCGCTTATTGGGACATTTTGTTTGCCAGAGCCTCGTCCGTTGATCGGCAGGTGCACCACTTGCAGGTGAGGTTGGCTTGGGACCCTAAGTTCTTGGTGGGAACCCTATGTACACAGTGTAATTGTGAGTTTACTTTGGCGATAGAAGAGTACGACGTAGTTAGCAGCGTTTATTCTGCTTCATTGGCTTTTTTCCGTATACAGTATAAATATTTTTATCGTAGAAGAATCCATTTCTATGTTAAACAGATATTAGAACCACCACTGAAAATAATCCTGCATGGTCAATGCAAGTTTAAAATACGTGTCTTATAATGTGTTTGAGTTGATCTGATTCATTATATTCAATCTTATTTATTTATTTTTATTGTCTCACTCCTGTATCCCCGAAGGGGTAAGCAGAGGTGTAATATTACACCCACATTTCACCATGAGATATATTCAATCTAGGACCCACAAAATAATCAGAAGGCCGTCACTTTTAAAAGGTGCTCCGAGAGAGTTGTTAACACACCTAACACCTTGATTGGTACCACTTTTATCATATTACTTATAAAAAAACGACTGCCGTTTATTTCAATAAATAAATCCGTTTATAAAAATACTAGGAAGTTACGTACTACAAGAAAATGAGACTGACCCGGTCGAGACAGTCATATTGAAACTAACAAGGCTCACACGCACATACAAAAAAGCTACCCAATCAAATATACCACCATGTACATAACGTTCCATCTCTACAGTAACACGTATTATTAAATAAAACATTGTAAATAAACGAAGCTAAACAAATGAACTGAAACATTAGCAAATTGTACCTATTACGTATTAAATACCACTACAGGTGCGGTTACGTATGGACGGTAAATGTTACTATATCTGTTGCGAAACGTATGAAATACATTGATGAAAGCTTACTAGACTATTGCTGCTGTATGAGGTATTATTTGGGTGAATAAACTGATATTCCATTGCAATATTCAACGAAAATCTGTTGTGAATTCAACTCATGTTATAAACGCAAAATTTCTGATGGAAGCTTTGTTTATAAATAAAATAGATTTGTTTAAACGATTGCTGCATTTAATATTTTGCTTTCTACAGAATAGTACCTGGATAACCGCAGTTTTGCTTGGTATTTTAGTTGGTTAACGTGTTTTCTAAAAATGAATCTTAGCTATGTACATCGATACATTGCCCCCGAAACCCCTTGCATATAAAATTTAATGAAATACGCTGGAGCCGAATCCTCAATTGTTTAAAGAAAGTAGGCGCGCATTAACGAGCGGTTCTATGTACGCGTGTCCACTTAAGCCCGGATAGACTCAAACATTTTGAGAAATGTTTCTCCCAATGCGATATTCGCTCTCATTCAGGACGCTCACTTAGCCCTGAACTTCTGTCGTCACACCAACCATACATGTTTCTGATCGATAGCAGGATTACTCCATCATACTGATAGACCTCCTACACACGAATACTATCTTTTACCCGATAGGGTACACTCTGTAGTACCTACATAGCGCAGGAGGCAGCAGTTCAATGCACTCTGAAATAACACTTATGACGTCACACTGAACACATCCAAATTTCAAAACACTGATTACTTTATCAGTATCCCTCGTTCACCAACGATTCTATTTTTTTAAATTGACAAAATGCAATTACTCTGTGGTACTACAGAGGTCTTACAGCAGTTGAATGCACTCGGTATTACAGGGCGGGTGCAACAACCATTAGCCCTGAACTTCTGACGTCACAACGTGCCTGCACGCTAGACGAATGCTCTTACTTAATCTTTATACCACTTTATCTTTTCAATTTTTTATTTGAAGGAGTCGTATGCAAATGTTTGGTGATAAACTGTTTAATTTTAATATATGTATTTGCTTGTCTGTAAGATAGTAAACTGTTTAGGAATTTTGCTTATTTTATAGCAGTTGTCTCACGCGAAAGAACAATATAACATAAATTGCAAACTGTACTGAGCAATTGCTAGAAGCTTTTCAGTAGCATTGAGTGTTGTATGTTCACAAGTTCATCCGAATCTCGATAGGGAATCGGAAGGCAAAGTGGACCACTTAAGAAAAAGCAAATGTAGAAAAAAACTTAACGTTTTATTAAAGTTCTTCAAGTGTAAAACGAATCAACACAGTTAACTCTATGTTACGTACGAATCGGACTTTGATAAAATCACAGAATATATTATGAAGATATTAGACGCTTTCTAATACCTCCATTTGTTCCGTTTTACCTTCATGAGTGAGGCAAAACGGACTTACATAAAATAAATCAATTAACACATTTTTCACATAAAATCCTGTATACTATATACTTATATTCCTGCAGTATTCTTTTCAAAGTAGTTTTTAGTAGGTACCAGGAATTGATGAGAAGCCATGTTGAGCCCCATTTCCTCGGCGAACACTTTTTCAATCGCATTTTTATACTAGATTCATCCAAGGAATTCCGACTGGATTTTCTTTTGTAATTATTAACCATCTAAAACAAATACATAAAGATATAATAATAATAATTACATTTATCGTGGGTACTACTTTAATTTCATTTGTATTTGTACCCACGTCACTCAAATGGAGACAAAACGGTACCCAAGTCCGTTTTGTCTAGGTCCATTTTGCTTTTTAAACATAAATAACAACAACTAAAAATTTTAAGGTCATAAATTCAGATATCGCCGAGATACTTCGTTAAATGATCAATCAAATGTCAGTTTGTATATAGATAACACTAGAACCCATTAACACAAACCAAACCTAACTATAGGCTGATTGAAAATCATTAATTTTACATAAAAACTTAGAAAAATAAACTTACTTTGCTAAAACTGTGCACGTGCAGTCGGTGGAGTTGAGTACGCTGACAGAGACCGGAAACATGGCGGCCAACATTTTTACGAAACGCGATTATAGATGTCGTTAAAAGTTTCGAAACGATGAACATGGTCCGTTTTGCCTACAGCGTCCGTTTTGCCTTCCTTTCCCCTATCTATGGTTTCATAATATACTGAATAATATTAATGGATAGAAAGGGTATATTTAGCAAAAGTGTGCTTCGAAAATCTAATGCCTTTTTTTCGGGCACATAATTATTACGTTTCTCAACTGATGTCACATTGCAGTTACCTATCGTATAATGTTAATCGTTATAACTGTAAGATATATCCAAAACAACCTCAGCATTGTTTAGAGAGGTATTTAAATAACATAATTAAGCTCTTCAAGGGTAGTAGTGTCACCTGAATGTGAGCGCGTCCGTTATATAAATTGTCTTGGCTCCTAATAGACGTAATTGCGTCCTGTAACTTACTTCTGAACCAAACTTAATTACGTAGATACGTAAAGAGCTCACTTATAATTTAAATCTCTGTTTTACATGTAAAACTTTTAAGCAATTTTAGAACTAAGCAATTTCTGTCCTTTTTTTGTTAATTAGTACAGTTTTTCGGGGTAGGGAAAACTTCATGGGTTTTAGTGTTTCCTTTTTTATCGTCTCTGGGAATTATAGTGGGAATCTGTGGCCGGCTGGCTTTGAAACAAATGGGAGAGTATTAGACCGTACTGTCCATAATGGTTCTATCAGCCTGTACTGTCACACTACATTCAATTTTATGATCATTATTTCTTTCACAATAATTATGTATCGGTGCCCTATAAAATAAATGATATTGAGCCGAATCTGGTTACTCTCTTAAACTGAGTGTACCTCATACAATACATATTAGTAATATAAGAAAAACAATGAGGAAAAATGGTGACTGACCATCGTTTTCGCAAACCAACACTCTTGAGGCCCAGTGCTAATCGAAAACACAGGTGTTTAAGAACTCCTAGTGGATGTCGTGTATTCAGGAGATACTCAAGCATAGACCAAGTTTCTTTACGTAAATCCAGTCACAATTTTCCTCCACCATCTATAGACATTTTGCACTGCCATTTCAAGCATTTTCTTAGACATTATTCAACGAAGACAAGCATCATTTTACTTGGTTTCTACTCCATAATCCTTCAACAAGTTAATCTCAAAATAACCGGTACAAAAAGTATAAACATCTTGAGCTCGGCACCTTGCAATTTCTGCAGTCAGTTGAAATTTGCCGCGAGAAACAAACTACATAGTACTCAGCTGTGCATAGTACACAACTCTGCATAGCACACAACTCTGCATTTTATTCCAGTCACAGGTAGATAATAACTTAAGTTATGAGTACTTATTCGGATGGATCGCAGTTGTTTTAACTTGTACTGTAATTTCGTTGAAATTGCAAGGAGCTGGTAAAGACAGGACGATTATCGTTGGTTTCGTTGACTCCAGTTTTGAGCCAATGTTTGAGCTTTTAATATTCAGTCTGCAGAAATGTTTGGAGTTGGCGTTTGTAATGTTTAAAGATAATTATGCAATACTAGCTCCTGCCTCGGTTTCGCCTGCGTAAGTGTAGATAAATGATTGACTTGAGTATGATAAATGTTTGACTTGAGTATGACGAATCTGCGACCTTCGGCGTGGCAGTCGTTTACACTTCCACTACGCCACCGGGTCGTCAATTATTTGTAGCTGGAATACAATGAAAGCTTGACCGAATACGGGAAATTGAGAACAAATATAGCGTATTGTTGATTCCGAGATTTTTTTTTATTTTGAGTGTAATACTATAGAGTCCCTCATCGTTTGAACCCTCCCCGAATTTGCACACATCGATATTATACAGCTACGGTTGCGGTTTAAATAAAGTGAATCAAAGACTGTTTTAACGCTAACTACATAAAAACGCAGCGTTGTTTAAGATTATTGGCCACTTCTAATTATGACGGTTCACTATTGAGGAAGTATGGAAGACACTCGAAAAACTTCAACAGATTGCAAAGTAATCCAATTTCTTTTTTCATAATTTTTTTTTGTATGGGTGTGTGGCCAACTCTGTTGTCGGACCACCCGAAAGCATCCGACTTGGCCTAACGATTCTTGTCCTAAGACAAGAACCAGGATCGACGGCTTTGCATGTCCCCTGAAGCGCGGTGACGCTCTGATGTAAATGGCACAACGAGCGGCACCCATCCAAGCGGCGACCTGTGCAAGCGGTGCTTAATTTTGCCGATCTGTTACAAACGGCTAAGTCACTCTATGAACGAGATATTGATTTCTATATTTCACCTAATGGAAGGAAAGAGAAACCCACCACGCGCCCTCGGATTGACCACCTCTATTGCAATAGAAAAAGGTTGAAAATGGGCCGCCTGCTCAGTCGTTGCCCATCGGTCCTGAGGATGCCCCCATTGCTGAATATATTCGCATACCGCCATAATGACTCACATCAGTCGAGCAACGGAGGGAATTAGAAAGTACAATCGTTTATAAGACATACACACGGTAGGAAAGCGCTCAGTCGTTGCCCATCGCTCTTTAGGATGCCTCGTGCAGAGGCGAAACACGTGTCGAAGAATAGTCGGCGCATACAGCGGGATACTGCAAGTCAGGTATCTTCCTGGAACCCATACTATTCCTATATCCCTTATCCTTTTAGAGGAGTTCGGTATTGTCAACCTTTTTCTATTGCAATAGTTGGGGTGGTCAATCCGAGGGTGCGTGGTGGGTTCCTCTTTCCTTCCATTAGGTTACAATGGAGTTCGGCCAACGCCTGATTCAATCAACTGTTCTATATTTCACTTCAATTTTAAAACCCTTTACGTATTCAGTCCACAGAACAGCAGTCGATAGTAATATGATTGATTATTTGCAGTCGCATTAATTGTGAAACACTGCCTAGATAGTGCTGACATATCTGTTGACGGATGGGTTCGGTTTTTAAAGGAAATCAGTAAACCAGTATTCCAGTATTCGTTATCCATTCCTAGATAATGGCTAATGGACACTTTTTATGACGTATGTTTTTTATCTTCACACTGATATTTATACTTTCATTTTATAATATAAAATGATATCATTGCTAGTTTCCACCATAGTCAATTTGACTTGGCGTCTAATTCCAACTTTTAAACTCCGCGTGATCAGCGCGTGCATAGACAACAAACAGTCATGGAGTATGGGCGTGCGCGTCGCCTTTGCCAGAGACAAGTGACCATGGTGGAAGCTTATCGATTGTCTATTGATCTTCGTATTATATATATGATAGATTTAGATATTAAGATTTTACTCACTTGTACAGCATGTATATGTTAGGTTGGGGGAAAAGTCTTTTCGCATTATAGTATGTATGAACTTGTAATAAAATCGCTTTGGCTATACTATTTGTATCTGGCTGGTTTTGGTATAGTTGAAAGTTTAAATTTTAAAGAACATAATTCCAAATTCAAAGTAGGAAAATGTGTGATTTTTATTTGTTTTTATTTTTATTTGTACTGTCAAGATGAGTGAATCTAATGAAAAAATTCGATACATTTTAAAATTTTACTACAAAAAACATTGACATAATATATATTACTGCGACAAAAAAGGTAAAAATGCAACGCAAGCCGCGAAAATAATTTGCGATGTTTATGGACCCAGTGCAGTGTCTGTGAGAGTAGCACAAAATTGGTTTAAGCGTTTTCAATCCGGAAATTTTGATGTCAAGGATGCACGTCGCTCTGGTCGCCCTATTACGGATAAAATGGATGCCATTTTTGAAAAAGTGGAGCAAGATCGGCATATAAGTATTTACGACGTAGCTGAAGAACTAGGAATTGACCACAAAACAGTTTTGGCGTATTTGAAAAAAACTGGGTACACAATAAAGCTCGATATTTGGGTACCTCACGATCTCACTGAAAGAAATCTAATGAAACGTGTAGTCATTTGTGATTCTTTATTACGACGTAATGAAACCGAACCATTTTTGAAGAAGTTGATAACTGGTGATGAAAAGTAGATCACGTACGACAAGAACGTGCGAAAAAGGTCGTGGTCAAAGGCCGGTCAGGCTTCACAGACTGTGGCGAAACCCGGGTTAACTCGAAACAAGGTGATGCTGTGTGTGTGGTGGGATTGGAAGAGCATTATTCATTATGAGCTCATCTGATGAGATTTCATGAATTTTAATTGACTATTAAGCATTCATTTCTATAATCACTTAATCAGATACACCACTTTTATAGCATAAAAAAATATATCATTCCATTTTATGTTTCAGGCATCATTTAATTTATAATTATTTCATCAGTGTAGGTAAGGTTTCGTTTAATTTATAATTATTTCACTAATTGTATTTTTTGTATTGTTGCAAACATTCAAACACAATGTGAAAATTGTTATTGAATAAAGAATTGAATTGAAAAAAAAATTGAATTGATTAAAGCAAGAAGTTGAGAGAAAGCGGCAAGAATTAAGCAACTGAAGGGGTGTGGTTTCTCATCATGATAACGCTAGACCTCACACATCTTTAGCCACTCAGCAAAAATTAAGAGAGTTTGGCAGGGAGGTGTTAATGCAACCGCCGTATAGTCCTGACCTTGCACCTACAGATTTCCACCTGTTTCGGTCTCTTCAGAATTCTTTAGGCAGTTTCAGGTTAACATCACGAGGGACTGCCAAAACCACTTTCGCGGTATTTTGCTCAGAAGTCCCAAAATTTCTATAGCAATGGGATCATGTCTCTACCTACAAGATAGCAAAAAAGCGAACAAAATGCTACCTACATACTTTAGTTAAATGTAAATAAACTATGTTAAAAATGTTTTGAATTTTCTTAAAAAATGCGAAAAAACGTTATCCCCAACCTATTATATTTTTTTTGTGTATGTCCGTTATATTAATATATATAATTATTATTTTTTGTGTATGTCCGTAATATATTTATTTTATTTATTCTTTATTTATTTATTTATATAACGGTTCCAACAGAGTACCAGCGCCATCTTGTGTCACAAAATGGCATATGCTAATTTGGGAACCGATTCTGTTTATGTTAAGTTAGTTTTTAAGTTTCTTTCTGTTTTTGTGAACATAATTCTACAAAATAAATGAGTTTTCTTCTTCTTCTACCATATAATTCGATTAATTTTAGAAAATAATTTAAAATGGCGGCTCTAATCGTCACCTACTTATAACTTGTACATACATGTCGTCTCTAGACACACTGACGCGCATACCGTGGGTTAAAAATAGTCTTCTTCTTCATATTTTATTGATTTTGGTGGCATATTATTGTTAGTTTCGGCCAAACATCCATAGGCTATCAAATCGGTAGCTATATATGCAATGGTTTAGACTAGAGTAAGTTTATTCAGAGCTACTGACTCTCTTTGTCAATTTTTTTCATAACAGCGGGGACCGACGGCTTAACATGCTTACCAAGGCACGAAGTAAGCGATATTTAACCATTTAATACGCACACAACTCCGAAAAGTGAGAGGTGCGCGCCGTCGAATCAAATTTCGATACCCAAATTTGGTGGCTCCACTAAATATATATCGCAGCCTGTTATAATACAATGTTAATAGCACAAATATCGATGAACTAGAAACTGAAAATGTATGGTTTAAAATCTTGAAGTGTTAGTGTATATACCGTTAAAATTGGATACTAAAATAACACGCAGCATCTCGAAGGTTCATCGTGTATAAACTTCGCTACCCAAGCCTGACAATTTACAATAATTTATTGTTGCGTGGTAACATCGTGATGGACAATTTTTTAATGTGAACGAATTTTCCACGTGTGTCTCTCTTTCACGGCTCGCTCTTTGCCGGTGTTTCTGTTTGGAGCAGATAATATGTAGCGTTATTTGGAAACTGTCACACGATTTCCGATAAAATGCATGATTCGAATAGTTCAGTGACCTTACGAGTTATGTACAATTTTACATTTTACACCAAATATACCATAGTTACAAGATTTATTTTTACTTTTTTGGTTCGACTGATATCCATATTGAGATACGGCTACGATACCTTTATGATAACTCCATTGTCTAATGATAAAGAATATTTTAAGTACCTCTCCTTTTTCGTACACAATCTTTGCTATTTGTAATGTTACCTAGTAATGCTACTACAATGTATTTCACGCATTTTGTATATTTTGGAGTACATTCTAGCAAGTGAAAAAAGGCTCTTGACCCATAACTAATATTGCTATTGTCTTATGTATGAATGTCTAACCACAATATACTGCCAACTGCGCTCTACGCGCCATCTAAATAAAATCAAGGTGACTACATACAGAAAAGAACGAAAACTTCACGCTCAATCGCTTTTGCTTCTTTCCAAAATGGCACTGCCACTACCAAAACACTTAAAGTCAGCAATATCTTTATGATCCACGCATCCACAGTATCGGGTCATAACAGCGACAAGATAATCTCAAACAAGCGCAACTTTTATTACAATATTGCTCAACTAAACACGTACAATATAACGATGTAATCACCGAAAGAACAGGCTCGTACATCAACAAGAGCGTTCTCTTCTCTCATTGGGGTCACACTTTATCACGCAGCCAGCGCACCAAATTTGGCCAAATCGCCCATATTCCTAACATACGGCCACTATAACTGTATTAAGGTAGCTAACTGGGAGCTTACTACGGTTTGTTCACTACGGCACAGCTCGATCCAACCGCCCAGTGGCAAACTGATAAGATTTTTTTGGGAATAGTCATACCCTCATTCCTGTATCAATGTCATTTGTTAAGCTAAGTTCAGCAGTACTTACCATCGAAGACAACAAGTTCTGACACTTTTGAAGTCTTGGAGAAACTTAAGCTCCCTTGGAACCCGCAACGAATTAAATCAGAAGTATTTAAATATTGGAGTTTAAAATAAGAAATCCATTTTATTTCTTAGAAAAAGGAGTGACAAATAAGTACACGGATATGAGTATTAACAAAGTGACTGCCTTGCTGCAATTTCTACATCGACTTGGTCTTTGCGGGCTAACCAGTTTGCCATTGGTCGCCCAATCGAGTTCAGTCTCGAAGTAGCGAAACCCGTGGTAGGCCTCCAGGATATTACGACATCGGTAATATACGGTAATTGGGTTTCATTCGGTAGCTTACTACGGGTTTGGTCACCTCACGACTCGACTCGATCCAATTGGCCTTAGGCAAACTGATTAGCTAGATTAGAAATACAAGAAACCCTTATAGTTGTGCCATATCTGCCCGTCCGTGGTTTTACACGAAAACTAACAAGCTAAAATTTGGCATAGTTTACATTGTAACCACTAGGACAAAACTGTACCTGTTAAAATCTGACATACTGCCAGACCACACTGAAAGATCCCTACCCAAAACTTTTAATGACCCTGACGCAATTAATATGTCTTTTTTGGATGTGCCCGGCGAGTGTAAGGTAGATATCTCACAGTTGTCATACCTGGAACATCACAGGTATGGAACAACCACCTTTAAAATACAGCCAGTGCTAGAAGAGACTGTTCTGCAGTATCTAAAAACCATAGGCACTTATGCGCAGGGTATTGATTGCATCAGCATGGACATGATCTCCCTAACACTGCCAACTACTGTGAACACGATAACAGATATAATAAACAAGTCTATTCTAACTAACACCTTCCCTGCTTTGTGGCGCTGCGCAGTGGTGAGGCCCATTCCCAAGACCAGCAGCCCACTGACTGTTAAAGATCTGCGCCCCATTAGTATACTGCCCTGCCTATCCAAAGTACTGGAGAAAGTAGTATATACACAAGTATTGTCATTTCTAGAGGACAACAACATCCTCCCTGACTTACAGTCAGGTATCCGCAAGAAACGGGGAACTGCCACAGCTTTGTGCGACGTTGTGGGCAATATACTGGAGGCTCGAGATAGGGGGGAGGGTACACTACTGATCATGTTGGACTACTCCAGGGCATTTGATTCAATCAACCCGACCCTGCTGCTGTCAAAACTCTCATACTATGGGTTTTCGGTGGATGCGGTAAAGTGGTTTGACAGCTACCTATCAAACAGAACCCAAACTGTTGAGCTTCCTGGTGGCATAAGGCCTTCGGAGCCGCGTATTGTTGATAGAGGAGTGCCTCAGGGATCAATTCTCGGGCCACTTTTATATTTAATTTACTGTGCTGATGTGGTGCAGTCCTTCGTACACTGTAAATACCACATATATGCAGATGACCTGCAGGTGTATCTGTCTTTTAAACCAAAACACAACATTGTTGGCTGTTCAAAAGATAAATGAAGACCTACAAAGAGTGACTGAATGGTCAAAACAAAATTATTTAACCTTAAACCCCCAAAAGTCCAAGTTTATGGTGCTGGGTAGCAAACAACAGATCAAGAACACACTCTCAGCCAATCCTGAAATACTGGTGCTGAACAAAGCAATTCAGAGAGTGGATACTGTTTGCAATTTAGGATTAACAATGGACCCTGAGCTGCATTTTGAGGCCCACATAGGCAGGATTGCACGTAACTGCCTTTACAGGCTTAGAATACTGTATAACATAAGAAAATTTCTCAGTCTACCTGTCAGGAAGCAACTGGTGGACAGTTTGGTATTGTCTAGGCTGAACTACTGTGATGCTGTATATGGGCCATGTTTATTATCACGTACTGCTCGGCTTACACAACGCATACAAAATGCATGTGCAAGATTTTGTGTAAATATTCCAAAGCGCAGCCATGTCACACCATTTCTTAATGAACTCAACATTCTTAACATGACAGCCAGAAGAAAGCTACACCTTGCATCACTACTCTTTGGAGTAATACAAATGAAAACACCTAGATACCTGTATGACAAACTGTGCTGGAGAGATACTCAGACCAAGTATACGGTGAGGTTAGTCAGTAATCCACTATCCATGCCCAAGCACAGGACTGCTGCCTTCAGAGGTAGTTTCAAATACGCTGCAACCCACTGCTGGAATGATCTTCCACCACCAATCCGCAGCCTTAAATCCAAAAATAGCTTTGCTTTAAATCTAAAAAAGCATTTGCTAGAAACACAAAAAGCTAAATAACTATATTTCTTTTGTTTCATTTAAACATATATACACTCTTTAATTTTACAATTATTAAAGTACCTTAGCTATACTATATTTATTTATCTTTTTCTATTAGTCTCATAACACTTGACAGATTCATGTAATACTCAAATACCGACTCACCTACTTGGATATGGCCGTCAGGTATTGGGTCAGATCTCAAGTTCAGTTCCAGACAGTGTTGTAGTAGCTTAGATTCTCCAAACGTGGCATTGAAGGATGGGCATTTTTGCTAGCAAAATGGTCATCGTTTGTCTTCTGGTCCTATGGCAGAACATTTGTGTTGTGATTATTTGCAGTCATAATAATAATTACTCTATTTACTTAATATCACGAATAACTATATTATTTCAATGAACTTATACTATAAAATACAATTGCTTACCAATAGATTATGTATTTGGTCATAATTTCAACAATCAGGGCTTAGACAGGCCGCAAAAGGTTGTCATAAGTACCTAGGTACATATAGCACACTGACGCTAGCTATTTAATTCCATTATTACACGTAGGGTTCCACTTTAGACACCACATTCGACACATTTTGTTTAAACACATTTTTTATATTATATCTACTCATATATTTTACACAACGATATAATATATTTTAGGATACATATAAACACTCCGGCGCCGACGCCAATAGAATGGATTGCGCAGAATACCAGTGTTGCGGCTTAGTAACCGCAACGTATACTGGGCGTTGTCCAATTTCTGGCACTGATGAGACACACACTTCCATGGCCTATTTAAAACTTTATTTAGAAATATATTAAAAAGATTATACATTGTTATCAGTGTTATCACTACTCTGTCCAATGACATTAATTTGTTATTGTATGTATGTATCTCTGTACATTTCCGCTGTTTCCGCATTTCTTTGTACGTGGTGTTGCCAGTAAGCAACAATAAATCAATAATACTGTACAGTGTACTATGGTACTATATTGTAAAAAATATGTTATTCTTGTGTTTTTATTTTGTGTTTTGATTTATTATCTTTCTTTATTTTTTTGTATGATCCTCATAATTTTTTTGTCTACTTTATTTTATTTTTTATTTAATTTTATAGTGTGTGCCGTTTGTGACGGAAATAAATATTTTCTTTCTTTCTTTCTTTTACCACAAAATTTCTAAATAAGTTATTTATACGGGCCGCTCCCATACACCTAAATGGGCAAGTGATTCTTTATTGCTTTGATTACATTTTGTGGGATATCGTTAGAAAGGTCTATCAAATGTTTTGGAGTTTGCTTTTAACGTGTATCCATTCAGGGTTTCGTTTATGAAATATAAAGCCAAAAGCGAATCAACGAAATGATCGTTCAATAAAAATTATAATAGATCTTTGGGCTTTATCCAGGAATAGTCGATTAACGTAAACGTCCATTTGCAAGGAGTAAAATTTATATTGTAATCAAGTCCTTACTTTATCTTAGGACATTAGGTAAGGATTACTAAGGAACCCTTGTATTGTTCTTGGTTCGACATGCACTTGGAAGGTTTTTTTTCCATCATCTAGGCAAAGCAACCGCAATTCATCCATTTTGTTTATAATTTATTTTCAGTCCAACATTTATGGAGCTCGACACCTCCCATCAGTTATTCTCGCTGCACCTGAATTTCTTTGTTATAAAGACAATGGAATTATCATGAAGAAGCACGGTGGTGGAACTAATTAGTTAGTGGAGTGGTCACAGGGCTGCCATCCAATCTAAAAACTAACGGATCTCGAGCTGTCGGCGACTCGCTTCTCAGAATCTTATAGCTGAGACAGTTTCTTTCACTTGTGACTTGTCAGTTACACACAAATTTTCTTAGAAAAATACTTTAATGTTTACTGAGAAAATAATTCATAGCTTTGAAAAATATTTATACTGCTTTCGATAACATCTTTGTTGTTATATTTAATGTATTGAGGTAGTGAAAAATATTTGTTTAAAACACTTATATTTACAAGCTATTTTCGTTTCAAATTAGTGCCTCACTAAGCCTTGTAACTGACGCTAAGATATAAGTAAACATACACGACTACATTGTAGTACTACAAAGAATTGGTCACAGGATCAGCCCGCAGCCGTGACGTGATGAATTATTTACCCACCCGAGATAATTACTTAAGCAGCCATGTCTGCACGAGTTGCTACCATTTTGTTGTGTAAATTATGCTCATGACGTTAGACGAACGAATGTGCCGCTTTAATTATTACCACGTTGAATCCACAACATTAACGAACAGTAGATTTTTTTGGATTCAAACACCGCTCCACTCAATTCAGTAACAATGTACCGAAAGCCATGTTTGTATTGCAAAACTTTTACTTCAAAAACTCGTGCTGATGACGTGTATGTGTTAGGAATAATTAAAACGCTGCTTTTGGATTCCGTATTCGATAGGAACTACTGCCATTTTTTAAGCTAAACAAAATAAAAAAGGTCGCTAGGGACCGGGCGATGCGAAAAAGTAAAAAACAATATATATTCCGAGTGTAGTTCGTTAAATATTCTTTTTGTTTGTGTTGGATACACGATTAATTATTTTCGGTGTTGCAAGGGATTTTATTTCAAACAAATTTGGCGGTGAAAATGTTTTAGGGTTTATTTTTTATAAATGGTGTGTATCCGTAAGTTGTAAATGTAATAGATCATTCCGGAATGATCTATTCCATTTACAACTACTATATATGATGATACAGCCGGCTGTATCATCTTAATATATAAAATCCTTGCGTTACTGACTGACTGACAGACACGCTACAGCCGAAACCATTGGGCGCAGGAAGCTGAAATTTGGCATGTATGTTCCTTGGGGACCGTAGGGGTGCACTAAGAAGGGATTTCCCGAAATTCCCACGGGATCGGCCAAAACGGGTTAATTAAAAAAAATGCAGGCGTAGCTGCTGGCGTCCTCTAGTCATATATAATATACAGAATAGGTAGGTAGCTAGGTGTAGGGTGGGTGCACTGTTAACTTGTCTATAAAGTACTCAGTAACACTAAGATGTGGAGGTTTACCGGCACTAACGTAGCTGTAATTTATTCGCTTGACCCCGACGTATTTTCATGCAGTTATTCATACTTTTATTTGTACATGTAATAGTGTGTAAAGACGGTGGTTCAGCCACTTTATGTAAACTAAATGAGGATAGTTCTTAAAATGGTACAATTATTTAGTATCTGGGACCTAATAAGGAAGATGGAATAAATTGAATTGTATAATAAAATGTAACTTTTGGAATCAAAGTCTAACTAATCGTATTACATCTTGATACCTTCGCTTACCTTATAAAATACTAATGGTACACTCATTTGAACTTAAATGTGTAATAAACACAAACAGCATTCGCTATTAAGTAGGTACTACGTGCCCACGGTGCTTACATCTTTGATCCCATGTTCTCCGGCGTCAACGCTTATGGCATGCCATACATAATAGTCCTCAGACAAAGAATTAATTTCGCTGCTGCACGAAGACTTACTTTTAATAAGGTGTGTTATTGAAGATCAGAAGCAGATTCTTGTCAAATGTATATCGCAAACCTTCGAAAGAAACTGTAAAGCATGTTTTCTACCGTCATGCTAAGAAGATTCAACGAACATATCTAACAAAGAACAAACAGTTAATTCATACAGACCAAAACAAAGCACCAGTATCAACAACCTTTCAACTCAACACAATTTTACGATGAACTGTGAGAAATAATAATGACAAACATCCACAAAACGAGCTAGAAATCTAAGCGTCATCTATTATTGCCAAGGTTCCGTCCGTTCTCTGACGGAGCGTACTGAGTTACTACCCCTGAGGGATCAAATCTACTCCGTAACTTATATTTTATTCAGTCTTTTCTCAGGTATGAATGATCATTAGTCCGAAAATATATTCGCTAACCCCCTCTCTTTTCGTGTTCACCGACCTTTCTACTCTGCTTAGAAGTTAACTTTAGGGTAATATTATAAAAGTCGTCTCGGCACCGGACCTTGATTCCCTCGTTCTCAGAAAATTGCAGTGTTACGAATGGAATAGTGGTTGGCTTACAAAGTGTTTTTGCTACATTCGTAAAAAATGTGTTCACAGTGTAATAGTGAGTTTACTTTGGCGATAAAAGAGTACGACGTAGTTAGCAGCGTTTATTCTGCTTCATTGGCTTTTTTCCGTATACAGTATAAATATTTTTATCGTAGAAGAATCCATTTCTATGTTAAACAGATATTAGAACCACCACTGAAAATAATCCTGCATGGTCAATGCAAGTTTGAAATACGTATCTTATAATGTGTTTGAGTTACTCTGATTCATTATCATCATCATCATCATCCTCAGCCTTTAACAGTCCACTGCTGGACTAGGCCTCTCCTATGAAAGGAGGAATTGGCCTACTATACCACGCTGGCCAAGCGGGTTGGTATAGGGTTTGTATCAAGTTTTCCTTCTCTTACAGTGCTGTTCTCTGCATAATATGCTCCCTCTGTCGGCTCTTACGACACCCATGGGATGATATGGGGTGGTGACAATCCCTATTCTTTATCCGTCACCACACGGACGATTCATTATATTAAATCTTATTTATTTATTTATTTTTATTGTCTCACGCCTGTATCCCCGAAGGGGTAAGCAGAGGTGTGATATTACACCCACATTTCACCATGAGATATATTCAATCTAGGACCCACAAAATAATCAGAAGGCCGTCACTTTTAAAAGGTGCTCCGAGAGAGTTGTTAACACACCTAACACCTTGATTGGTACCACTTTTGTCATATTACTTATAAAAAACGACTGCCGTTTATTTCAATAAGAAAATGCGTAAAAAATACCAGCAAATTACATAATATTCGACACGGACCCGGACGAGACAGTCATGTTGAAACTAACAAGGCCTCGCAACGCGAATATACCACCATGTACAAAACGTATCATCTCTACAGTAACGCGTATTATTAAATCAAATACTGTAAATAAACGAAGCTGTACAAATGAACTGAAACATTAGCAAATTGTACCTATTACGTATTAAATACCACTACAGGTGCGGTTACGTACGGACGGTCAATGTTACTATATTTGTTGCGAAACGTATGAAATACGTTGATGAAAGCTTACTAGACTATTGCTGCTGTATGAGGTATTATTTGGGTGAATAAACTGATATTCCATTGCAATATTCAACGGATATCTGTTGTGAATTCAACTGATGTTATAAACGCGAAATTTCTGATGGAAGCATTGTTTATACATAAAATACATTTGTGTAAACGATTGTCGCATTTAATATTTTGCTTTCTACATAATAGTACCTGCCTAAATCTGCGGTCAACATTTGCTCGGTATTTTATTTAGTAAATCGTGTTTTCTAAAAGTGAATCCTCTAGCTAGATCGATACATTGACCCCGAAACGCCTACATACTAAATTTCATATAAATCGTTGGAGCCGTTGCCGAGATTCAGATTACATATGCAAATTCAAATAATTTATTTATTATAGGTTGTTAATAAGCAATTCTAATCATTTATTCATTTTCATAACAATGTAGCTAAGTACTAACATAATATTATTTAGATATCACTAAATACCTATTTAGTTAAACATAACTTAAATGTTAAAATACTATCCTACGAAATATGTATATACAAAACAAACAAAACGAAAAAAGAAAAAAAAGAATAATTTAGAGGGCGTCATAAAAGTCCTCCACATCGCCGTCGACCGGGAGCGTGCCCAGAACGCTGGCAGCATTGCCACGTTGAATGGCAATGCTAAATTTTTGGGCCAAGTACAACCCAGCCTTCTGGTCACACGAGGCGTCGACCAGTCTCTTTGCGAGATCTTTAAAAAGAGATCTTGCACTTGGACCCCATGGCCCCAACGTTTCGACCCCAAACGGCTCAAATACGTAATCCCCTACTAGGTTTGCGTATTTTTTTTTTTTTTTTTTTTTATTAAACTTCCTGCACAATACTGTACATAGGCGGACTTAATGCCTTAGGCATTGTCTAACAGTCTACCTTAGGGTGATGCAGAGATAGTTAAGGCAGGTATTACGTGGAAGTACTAATTGAATTTATATATAACTAGATACATTAGTAAATAATATACATAACACACTTTTTTTTTTTTTTTTGACGTAAGACGTCAAGCCAGTCAAAACAAATACTGTTTACTTCCGAGTTTAAAAATAAATACACAGTGATTCTTGTTATAATTTATTGAGGAAATGTAGAATACAGTGCCAAAAAATACATAAACTATTATACAGTGGTTCTGTGCAGTGATTGTTGCAAAAAACTTAATATAAATAAAACACTACAGTGAACCCTTAAAACTACCTTAAATCTATAAATAATAAGTGCAAAAAGACAAAAACTAATAGTGAATAACGAGAACCATATGTGGATGTGCAGCCTGTAGTGTCTATATAAACAAAAGTGATCGGTAAAGTCTCTACTAATTACGCCGTAACCGTAAACACCATAAAACTCCGAACTGCTTTTAGCGCCATCTATTGCGTAACCCAGGAACTAAATTGGCAATTGTTTTCAAATCTATTTGTGGCCGCATTCTTACTTGTAAAATCACCACATCTTGGCTACTACTGATACTATTTTACACAACCAGTACTTAACGTTAATTGAAAATGCCCAGTGTAAAGTGTGGACTCTGTAGTAAGTACATGTCATCTACAGATGGCTATAAATGTGGTAAGTGTGGCGTGTCATATCATCGCTCTTGCGTGACATTGCCGCAATCTGGGGTCATATCAGCGACATGGCGTTGCTCGCAATGCAGCAAAAAGCCGCCTAAAGACAACAGTGCAGAAAAGTCTACTAAAACTTCTGCTATTAACTCTCCGCAAGAATTTTCACCGGAATCTGCACAAGGGACCGTTGTGGATATTAATATAGAACTAGGTCGGATTAGAGATGAGCTGCGTACAGTAAGGAGCGAGTTTCAGGCCTTCCGTGAGGAGATTGCCAGTGTGAGAATTCTCGGTGATCGCATGGATGCCTTGGAACAAAGAGTAGCCGCTCTGGAGGCAGGCAATACAATCTGCCGGCCGGATACACCCCACACTCACATAGAAGAGGTCGTTGCACAATTGAGACGAGATCTTAACGATCGGGATCAAGACTTGTTGGCAAATGATCTAGAGGTAACCAGACTGCCCGAGGAAAATGGAGAAAACCTTAATCACACCGTTCGTCTGATGGCCAGCAAACTCGGTGTGTCCATTACGGAAGGCGATATAGTAAGCGTCGATCGAATTGGTGGTCGTCACTTAAATGCAACTGATCCCTCAGGCCCAACAGAGACCCGAATAAGGCCAGTAGTGATACGTCTAGCACGTCGAGATACTCGTGACGCAATCATACGAGCAGCCAGAGTAAAGCGTGGTATCACCTCTAAAGATCTTGACATAAATGGACCGGCGAAGCGGTTTTATATAAATGAGCGTCTTACCAAACGCAACCGACTGTTATTTCGGCAAGCTAGAGACGCGGGACGGCTTTCTGGTTGGCAGTTTATTTGGTCAAGCCGTGGAAGAATCCTTGCCAGGCGTAAGCAGGGCGACAATGCCTGTCTCATTTCATGTGAGGCCGACATACAGCGAGTCTTTGGAACAGGACCTGAAGCAGAAAATAACCAGTAGCCTTGGTTTTAGTCTATTTGTTATTGTATCAGGAATTGCATGTCTCTATATTGCTGTTGGAAACACCTGTCTTATATACAATTTATATAGCTATATTTATTTTACTAGGGAGCCGCCATTCTACTATTTACGCGTTCTGTTATTAATTATTATACTAAATTGCATGTTATTCTCAATCATACCTATACAAAGCACACGCACACGAAATAGATCACTATACCACACACATCATACGACATTGTACTCTTATAGTATCATACTTTTTAGAACGGACTCTCTACAGAGATTACATAGGATAAATCTTACTTATACACGACAAGTCTGGACGCTATTAGTAAAATCTGCGTATTTAATTATTATAAAATGGGTAATACAAAAATATAATACATAAATGGTAAGCAGTAAGTTTTTGAAGTTAGGTTTATTTAATGCGGGTTCTTTAGCTACTGGCCACGACGAGTTTTTGTTAGCCATGAATAAACATTCTGCTGATATAATAGCAATTAATGAAACATGGCTACGACCGGGTGAAGATGGGCGAGCCCCGTCTGTTCCAAATTATCGCCTCAAGCATGTTCCACGACCTGTAACTGTGCGCGGTGGGCGCGGCGGAGGAGTCGCATTCTACATTAGAACTGGTATAGCAGCTAGAATCAAGCCACATCCTGAATACCCTGACGTCGAACAACTTTGGATGTGTATGAACATAAGGAGCAAACGACTTCTCATAGGCACCGCGTACCGACCACCGTGGCTTGACTTGGACAGATTTCTTGACGCATTGACAGACAGCTTGAATGCTCTTGCCCCCTACGACTACGTAATATTATTGGGTGACTGTAACGTCAATCTACTGCATGAGAACGACTCTAAATCAAGACGACTGAAAGAGTTTTTGAATTACTGTAGCCTGGAGCAAGTTGTGAATGCCCCAACACACTTTCTAAATGAAAGTTGCTCCCTGATTGACATTATTTGTACTGATGCCCGGTACAGAAATGTATCTATTGATTATAATAGCGAACTAGGCCATCATTCGTTCGTTACTTGCGAACTTATCTTTAGGAAGGATCGTCCAGCTAAGAGATTGGTAATATATCGTCCGCTCAGAGATATTGATTTTGTCAATTTTGAGAGTGATCTGCAGTCCATACCATGGGAATACATATGCAATGTTCAGTGTGTGACCACAATGGTATCTTTGTTGAATAACTACCTGCTAGACTTGTTCAACGCGCACGCTCCAATAAAGCAGAGGTCGTTTAAATGCTTACCTACGCCTTGGATAACTGACGTCATAAAATTAATGTGCAGGATCCGCGACGAGGCTAGGGATAGATACCGTTGTTCCAAGTCACTAAGCCACAAAGAATACTACCTCCAACTCAAGCACCAGGTGGTTACAGCACTGCACAATGAAAAGAAAGCATATTTCACTAAGCATATAAACGAAAATCTTAACAACAGCAAGGCCTTATGGAAAAGCTTAAAACAGCATGTGTACCCAACAACTCAAGATAATATGCTACCAGAACATCTGAGTGATCCCGATGTCATTAATAACGCCTTCTTGGATGTACCTGGGGGCCGACCGGCAACTATATCAGAATTAACATACTTCGAGTTTCACAGACATGGAACTTCTACCTTCTCCCTAAAAGTAGTTGATCAAAATACCATCCTCAAAATCATAAAAGGTATTTCTACGAACGCTAGAGGGGCTGATGGTATAAATAAAGAAATGGTTGATCTTACACTGCCTTGGTCCTTGGCGACTATAACAGCAATCGTTAACAGGTCTATTATCACCAACACATTTCCTGAGCCTTGGCTGTATGCGATTGTTAGACCATTGCCAAAGACCAGCAATCCTGAAAATTACAAAGATTTACGTCCAATTAGTATACTTCCATATCTATCAAAAATTTTGGAACGGGTGGTATATACACAGGTTTCTGATTACTTAGAGGCTAATAATATTCTGCCAGATTTCCAATCAGGATTCAGACATGGACGTGGAACTGCAACTGCTTTGGCGGATGTCGTCGGCAATATTTTAGAGGCTAGGGATCAGGGTGAAGGCACCATCGTTGCCTTGCTGGACTATTCACGAGCATTCGATGCCATAAACACAACATTGCTTCTGTCAAAGTTAGCCTACTACGGTTTTGACCGAAATTCTGTGAAATGGTTCAGTAGCTACCTCACTGGCAGATCGCAGTCTGTTGAAATACAGAAAGAAGATGGGTCTCTGACTTCATCTGCTTTGCAATCCGTCACCAGAGGTATTCCACAGGGTTCGTTATTGGGGCCTCTTTTATTTATTATTTACAGTGCAGATATCATTGATTGCTTTAGATACTGCAAATATCATATGTACGCAGACGATATCCAGCTATACATGTCCTTTAGCCCTAACAAAACATCGGCATCAGTGCATAGGATGAATGAAGAGCTTGATAGAATTGTCTCGTGGTCAGAGCGTAACAGCCTAACGTTGAATCCTACAAAATCCAAGTTTATTGTTCTGGGGAGCAAAACACAAGTACGAACTATTATTTCTGCTAAGCCAGAGATAAAGATTAAAGATAAAATTATTGATAGGGTAGAAACAGCTTGTAACCTAGGTCTAACAATTGACCCTGAACTCCGTTTTGAGGCGCACATTAGCAATGTGGTTAGGAGTTGTTTTTATAGGCTGAAGACATTGTATAGGTTTAGAAGATATTTCAGTGTAATGATAAGAAAAAGATTAGTAGATAGTCTAATCCTTTCGAAATTTAACTATTGCGATATAGTATATGGCCCTTGTCTACTGTCAAGAACTGAACGTTTAATACAACGAGTACAAAACGCATGCGCCAGATTTTGTTTCGATATCCCGCGTCGTAGCCATGTTACGCCTTTTTTAAATGACGCTAATATGTTAAAAATGTGTAACAGGCGAAAGCTTCACTTAGCTTCGTTACTGTTCGGCATTGTTAAAACGTGCTCGCCTAAATATTTATACGACAAGTTAAACTGGAGGCAGAATCATCTTGCATATCCCGCGCGTACCATGACCAATCCGCTTTCAATACCGCAGCACAGGACTACGGCGTTTAGAGGTAGTTTTAAATTCGCGGCCACCAAATGCTGGAATTCATTACCACCTCCAGTAATATCTAAAATAAGCAGGATAGGCTTTAAGAACTTGTACAAGAGAATTTTATTGAATACTCAAAAAAATTGGTTGCCTGTAAAGTCGGTATACGGGCGAAAGTTTTACGTGACAACGACTTTGAGTGGTAAAATAATTTTAATGTGAATATTCATTCGTATAGTAGGAAGAAGGATGAAAGACGCGTGCCTTTCACTTTTTATGTCTGTCTTTCTCGCTCTTAGGCGGGACGCGTGCCTCTCACTCGCTCTCATTGTGAGCGCATAACGTGAGCGGAGCGTAACGCAGTTTCTTGAAGTGTCACCCGGCAAACCAATTTATAAGACGTTGTCACGTCAAAAGTACATAATAAAGTGATGACTTCTTTGTATGGATATGTTACGTTATGTCATATCTGCCGGTCTCTCCTAGAGGCAGCGATAGCCTAGTGGGGAGACAGGCAGACAGGCAGACTGTCACGCATAGGGTCTCGGGCTCTCGCGCACCACTGACTTTTAGGAGTAATGTGCGTATTAAATAGTTCGATATCGCTGGCACCGTGCTTCCCAGGGCACGTGAAGCCGTCGGTCCCGGCTACCCTAAGGATGTTTGACAGTTGTCACAGGTGAGTATACTAAAATATCCTCACTGATCGAAACTATGTTTAACGATAAACTCGCTTAGACATCAATAAACTTAAAAATAATATAACATTAATACTATCCTATCCATATAAATTAATCAGTTATGACTCGTTTTTGTTTCCTATATACACACTCTGTCACTTGGTGTATGTTTTATGTACCTGCTTGTCGTAATATGATGTATAATCATTGATATACTTACTGGACTTGTGTAATTTTTCCATTATAATGTATGTGTAATTCGCTGTGCTTTGGATAGGTACACTGATAATAGTCCAAAAGCACACATGCATCATTCTGGTTGGGTGATGTTGCTTTTTGGTAATATTGCAAATTTTTATTGCAGCTGATATATAAGTCTTGTATTAATCTGTAAACAAAAGTATGAAATACTCTAAATCACTGCCTGGCAGTCACTCGGTACTTATACTACTTCTATTTCACGTGATCAGCAAAAGCAAACTAACAATAAAATTATTAGAATGTTATAAAGAATTAAGTACTTACTTACCCATGATATTATCAGAAGCACTACTCTGTGTGTGCCCATGTTTATATACACACATTTCAATTTTTATTTATTTTGTGCACTCCATTCTTCCCGGTAATGGCAGCGATCGATGTAATCGATGTTGTCCGGTAATGGTGATGTTAATATTGTGTCATGATAATGACATAATTGCGGCTTGAATTGTTCGCTACAGATTACAATTATCAACAATTATTACATAACCTTTGTTTGTTTGGCGCGTGGAAGGTAGTATAATATAAAACCACCGCGCTGTTGGCGTCTATGTACATCTCGCTCTAAGGCATTGTCTCATCTCATTTCAACATTGTTATTGCTTGTCAAAATGCCCGTATATTATAAATAGGTACTCAGTGGTCACAATTCACGATGCAATTTATTTAGAGCGGCACACGTTATGAGCCGGACCCGAAATGACATCTTTTATCAAATTAGATTATGTAACTTGATCGTATTTCTGAAGTTTGTTTTTGTTATCGATTACGTAACGTGATCGTGTAATTCGTGTATCTGTCATTTCTGAATTCTGTAGCATATAAATTAATAATTATAAATGTCAATGTCAGAACCAAGGAACTTATACCTACTAACCAGAACTTAGCCGTAACGTGCATTTATAAATGTACCTAGTTATGATAAAAAAAATTGTCTTTGGATTTTCGATTTTTGTTGTTTGTGTAAAAATGTAACATGTCAACCAATATTATATAATAATTATAGTTAGTAAAATAATCTGGTTTTGACGTCCGCGTCTACTAAGGAGCCAGTTGAAAACCAGCGTCGGGCACATAATGTCCGGCAATATGCTGAACTGGCTTCCTATTTTTGTACAGACGACGGGCGTGTACGATTTTTGCATAGTTATAGATTTTTTTTTTGTTTTTCTCTCACTGTTTATATGATGTCCCTCGTCTGATATAAAAATAAATGTTTTTCATTCATTCATTCATTCACTTATACAATACACATAAATTTAATAATTAATACAATATACTATTTATAATATTATATATATTAATATATTATAACATATATATTTATATTTATATACATAAATATTCAATAAAATATTCTATATACATACATAATCCTGTGATGATTACGATGATTCAGCCAATAACCCACGTTGAATCCATTGACGAGCCTTGTTTTTAAATGTCCAGCGACTGTCTGCCGTCCTGACTTCCAGAGGGAGCGCGTTCCATAGGAGTATAGCTTGAACGTAGAAGGAAGAATGTACAAGGCCAGAGCTATGTTGAGGACATAGAAGTAAAAGGTTGTGGGAAGAACGAAGAGCTTTATCATGCGAAGAGCATAGATATTGAAAGTGAGAAGTAAGATAAGCTGGAGGAGTAGGTGAGTGAAGTAGCGAGTAGAGAGTAGTGAGAGCACGCAAGCTACGGCGTTGACGAATGGGAAGCCATCTCAGTTGAGAACGATAAGTAGACACATGGTCATACTTGCGAAGATTGAAAACGAATCGAATGCAGTTATTGAGAAGCCGGTCGAGTTTGTTGAGAAGGTCTGCATTCAGGTCATAATAACACACATCACCATAATCGATGACAGGGAACACTAAAGATTGCACTAGCATAGTCTTTGTTTTGGAGGGGAGGAAATTCTTCAGACGATAGAGACATCGCAGGGTCCCAGTGACACTTTGACACACGTTAGTGACTTGCGTTCTCCAGTTAAGGGTGTTATCTATGTGTAGTCCCAGGTCCTTAACGCTTGAAGTGATCTTAATATTTAACCCATCAAAGATGATTGGAGGGTGAGCTGCAGTATCCACTCTGCACATCATGCGGTTACCACCCACGATAATGGCTTGACATTTTGACGGGTTAACTGATAGCCCAAACTGATCAGACCAATGCTTTATGGCCATTAAGTCTTGGTTCACATCGTTGATGGCCCGTGATAGGTCCTCAACCCTCGCCTGAGAATACAGCTGCAGGTCGTCTGCATACAGATGATACGAACACCGAAGATTGAGAGTTAAGAGATTAATAAATAGAGAGAAAAGAAGTGGAGAAAGAATGCCGCCTTGTGGAACGCCAGAGTCAAGATCACACCAACGAGATAAGGACTCATCAATGCGAACAGACTGTTGACGCCCACGAAGATAGGATGAGAACCATTCCAAAGCTTCAGGTGCGATCGAAAGGTGGGATAGTATGGAGAGGAGGATATCGTGACTGACGGTATTAAAAGCGTTCGAGAAATCTACCAAGACCAACACAGTGACCTTGGTGTCCTCCACTCCCGCTCTAATATCGCCAGTCACTTTAAGGAGGGCTGAGGTTGTGCTGTGTCCCGATCTGAATCCCGATTGAAAAGGACTCAACAGGTTATTAATATGTACAAATCGGGTCAGCTGTTGGTGGACACAAGCCTCGAGCACTTTGGATAGGAAAGGAAGAATGGATATGGGGTGAAAATGGCTAAGTAAAGTGGGGTTGGGAACCTTGGGTAGAGGACGAATATAGGCTTTACGCCATACCGAGGGGAAAACGCCAGACACGAGTGAAAAATTTAAAATATGAACAATTGGGGATAGAAGTTCATCTAAGGCTGCGATAATCATACGACGACTAATGTTGTCGCAACCCACAGCCTTAGATTTTATGGATAGGATAACCTTTCTGACCTCACCCTCAGCGACAGGAGAAAACTTAAAAGAACTTACCTTTGGCCGTGGCAAACTGGCGACATAATTGACCGTCCGATCTTTGGTTTGACGATCCAAGGCAGGCGTGGTGGCGAAATGCTGATTAATATCGTCCAAACCAACGACTTTTGGCAGGTCAATCTGTCGCTGCCTGCCAATGCCTAGAGTTCCTAAAAACTTCCAGACATCCGCAGCAGAAGTTGATGAAATATTTTCGAGTATATGACGGCGTTTGGCGTTACGTATCATCTGGTTGCAACGGTTCCTTGCAGCCTTGAAAACGACCCAGTTGGTGTCACAGCGATCTTTTTTATATTTTCGGAAAGCTCGGTCCCTGCGCCTCATAGCCATCCGAATCCCCTCCGTCATCCATGGCGCTGGTTGGCGCTTCAGTTTGACTCGCTTGACCGGAGCATGAGCGTCGTAAAGGTCTAAGACAGCTTTGTTGAAGACTTGAAGCTTATCATCGACCGTGGTGGCTGCAACCATAGGTTGCCAGTTAATATTAGATGCGTCTTCTAACAATTTATTCCAGTCAATACGGGCAAAACTACGCAAGTGCAATACTTTAGGCTGAGGTTTGGGTGGTTTAAGGATATACGAAAGGAAAATAAGGTCGTGATGGGAGAAACCAGGAGCGGGAAATTGACCATGGGTAGAGACAAGGGAAGGATCAGCAGTAAGGATTAAATCCAACCAGGTATCTTCCCCATTAGTGTTGTGATGTGTGGCTAGAAGGGGTAAGATATGGAGACTGGCAGATTCTACTATATGGGTAAGTTTACGGGACCGACAGGAATGTGGAATTAGGAGATTAGTATTAAAATCACCCATTATGATGAGATGTGCATATTCAGACCCTATAGATTCCAGCACCGATTCGATACTGGAGAAGTAATCAGCGGATGGCGGACAGTATACAACACCAAGAACGGCTTTCGCACCCTTGACACAAACCTCAATAAATAAGAACTCAGCAGCAGGAGCGGAACTAGAGGAAGACGAAGCAATGATCTTATAGGGGAACTCACTGCGAAGGTATATAGCAACACCCCCTCCCCTCTTATCAGGTCGGTCATTCCGGATAAGCACGAAACCGGGAAGGGGGTATGTTGTAGAAAGTATGTGAGGTTTGAGCCATGTCTCGGAAATCAGGACGGCATGGACATTTACATTAGAAAATGCTTCGAGTAAGTCACTAAAGTGACTTGGCACACTCTGAGCATTTAAGTGACACACATTTAATAGCCGGTTCTGTTGTAATTTGAATTTATCACGCACGAATTCGCCAAGTGTAATATCTGGCACTGAGCAGAAACTATTATTCGAACCCGATTCAATTGAGTCATTAGCGGAGTGGAAGGATGCATCATCATCATCAGATAACATTATAATATAAGTAATAAATATATAAATAAAGCAATAAATAATATAATATAACAAATAAAATATGTATAAATAAATATCAAAATACGCAATATACACTATCAAAGTACCAACCCGTGCTAGGCTTGTTTACCTCTGCACCACCCGCCAGTATACACTTAACATTTTATGATTATAATAATAATAGTCAAAACTAAAAGATAACAAAATGTATAGGAACATCATTTGAAAAAAAAAATACAACTTTGAAATCTATGCCTATCTAGCGGAGAAACTAAACATATCATCCTATTTGACAAACGTCTAATGTCAATTTGACAAGTGCCAATTCAGTCTTTGACGGGAAAATAATAACAAAGCATTGGAAATTCTAACCTAGAAAGCCGAAACTTAATAAAAAATGTGTAAATTGTAAATTAATATAAGGCTAACAAAATTAATAGTTATACGGTACATACCTATCTAATATTCAATAAGAAAATATGACTGTTGTTGGTAATTAGATACAACAAAGTACTGAGTCATAAATAGTGCACTACGTGTGAACTATGTATAATGTACCTACTAACAGACATGAACAATTGGGAATCAAACCTATATCGCATTGAGAGCTTCAGTTAGTTTCGCCGAGACCCGCTGTTAGAAAGTTTTGCTGTCCCGGAACTACCAGTGCTACCAGTGGCTTGCGCCTCGCTCCCAGGCAGCTTTGGATACTTCGCTATTAGAGTATTTAGTTCATCCGCTGAAGTTATCTTGCATCGATGACCATCTGGTGCCTTTATAACTATGACGCCGTCCTGTGTCCAGCACGACCGCATCCCAAAGTGGAGACGAGCCTTGGCAAACGTTGTCTGACGGACTTTTGTCAAAAACTCTTTGACTGAGATTTGAGAGCCTTTAAGTCCCGTCTTGGCCTTCCATGCTGTTGACTTTTGCTCGTAGCTGCAGAACCGGACGAGAATGGGACGATGTCGATCATTGGTAGAATTACCAAGCCGGTGCGCTGACTTTATTGAAGATGCTGTCATATCCTTCAAGCCTAGTTTTTTGTTAAGGATATCCACTATGATGTTGACGCAGTTCTCCTCCTTAACCTCAGCAATACCAGAGAAGATCAGTGCCTTCCGCCGTTGTCTGGTTTCCATAACATCGCACATTCTAGAACAATCGGCGATCTGGCTCCGAAGCAATCCCAACATTTTGAAGACAAGCTCCCTAAAAGTGCGGAACTCCTCGGCTACCTTTGCCACTGTGTCTTTGGCTGGTCCACTGCCTTGTATTTGTGCTTCTAATTCATCCATCCTCTTCATGAAGCATTCCTCCAAGACCCTCTGGGCAGATTGGATATCGGAGAGCTGAGACATAGTTCCAAAATTTTCTTGATGTGAAGTGAGTGTACAAACAGCTGGCAGGTGGTGTTAGATATAAGACACTAGTTGAGTTACATGTACTGTGTGTCCACAAACGTAAGTACTGAGTTTACTATATGTATACTACCAAATAAATTAATAATAATTCGTACTATTTATGTAAATTAATATAAAATGATTTTTCGAAAACTTGGATGTGTCCTACTTTTTTGCACACCTACCCGCGAAAAAAAAACTACTATTTGCGCCGTTTGAAGGTCTCCGCTGTAGCAGCAGCAGCGCCCGCACAACCCGCTGTGCCAGGAAGATGAGATGGCGCGAGGGTATCGACACACGTTGCGTCCCACACCAAAGGCCTACCCAACTTCCATGGGAGTAAAGACATACCATCCGGTCTTTTGCCATCGTCACGTGCCAGCCCCTGCGGTTCAAGTTGGGCTGGAACGCCAGCGGTGACAAGAGCCCGGCGAAGTATGTCATTTAGATTGCCGTGTCGTGATATACGACCTGCGCTCCTGCTGCATGATAAGCCATGGTGACCAAGGCTGTCGACAGCCTCCCCACAGTGACAGCGATGTGGAGAAACACATGACGCACCCAAACGGAGGCAAGCAGCGATGCGGAAAGTGGTATCGTCCAACATGGTACCTATGTTGGACGATGGCAGTGCCTGAAGCCAGAGACCCGATTCCCATTCTCCCACAGCCAGCAAACGGGCACGCTCTGCAGCATTGGACGATGTACTTAGGAGATTTTCTCGTACTGCGCTGCAAAGCGGCCCGTCCCACTGCCTCTGAGAGGATAAGTCTCGGGGTAACTCGGTGTTTGGACAAGCCATTCTCCAAGCATTCACGGCATCGATCACACACGGCACCTCAGAATCGACCAGTGTAGGTGCTAAGATTTTCCTGGTCAATTCTGCAGTGCCGTGGACCGAGGACAGGAATGCTGGTAAGCTCACATCGGAAATTTTGCGAACGCCGAGGCCGCCCAGGCGTACAGGTAAGGACGCCTGTGGCCACACTCGGTCGTTCAAGGCCACATTTAGAATTTTGCTTAAGGTATTTTTTATAATATTGTCAATTTGAAAGAGTGATGATGGGTTTTTCCAAAATGGTGAAGATCGAATAGCATGTGTAAATTTAGGCACAAAAAGACAATATCTAATAATAGTGAAAGCCGAGTGAATATTAATTTTGAGTAATCTATCTGAAATTTCACTAAAATTTTGAATTTTTTCGTGTAAAAATGAATCAAAACCTTCGTCTAAAATTGGGGACCCAAGGAGGCGAAGAGAACTTTTTTCGATGTGGGTAATATTCGGCGCCAGATTTTGGAATTTTGACAGTATGGCAGATTTGTCTAAACTGTTGTTAATAAAAATTTCGCATTTGCTTGGGTTGAGTTCTAAACCGATTGACAAGAATTTTGATTTCAGGAGTGCTAGATCCTCATAAACTGTCTCAACCCGCCCCGCGAGGGTTCCATCGTCCAGGTACCAGACATTAAATTTTGAATTTAACTGGTTGATGATTGGATGAATAGCTAAACTGAAAATTAGTGGTCCAAGAGGGTCACCTTGTTGACAGCCAACAGCGGATTCCAAAAGATTTTCTTTATATATTAATTTAGAAGGGTATCTGTAACACTGCCAAATAAAGTTATAAATTTTGGGTGTTTCTAATTTAACTTGTGTCAACAAGGTGTCCCTGTTCACCGAGTTAAAGGCATTTTTCAAATCAACCTTCAGGATAACCTCACCTCCATTACAGCCAAGGTACGTAGACAGGGCATGTATGGCAGCCTCGCAGCCCCCCTTAGAACCGAAGCCAAGCTGCAGGGGCTGAAATTTACTTGCCAAGGTAGATTTATAATGTCGGCAGCATATCTTGGCTGCCATACGCCTGTATGTACTCCCAATGGCAATGGGACGAATGCCACCGTCTTTCTTCTGTAAGGCACATAAATTAGCACCATACAAAATATCGACGATGTCACCGTTCACATTGCCGGAGAGCATTAGGTTGATTAAGGCCGTAAGCTCCCTCAAAAGCGTGTCGCCGGCCGCCCCGGCGCTTGAACACACAAGATCCTTCAGATGTTGTGGTGTCAAGCCGTCGAGACCACCAGCGGAACCACTTTGGAAGGAGCAAACGGCACCAACCACGTCCTTGGCTGTAATGCTGAGAAAATCAGAATCCATGTTAGGTGGATCAGGGAAAGAGAGGTTATCCCCTGGCGCTGGATGCTTGCTCTGCAGACTCGCGAGTGTGTCGGCAGAGCAAGGCGCCACCACATCGCTACTAAATAAGAGCCTGGACGCTCCCCTAATATCACCTTCCCTCAGTTTTGTTTCTACGTGGTGGTAGATAGAATTATTACGATATATTTTAGATGAATTGTAGTTTAATTTGGATGCCGAAAAGGTACAATTTTCCGTGTGCGTGTAATATTCTATAAGGGAAGGTGAGAAGTTGTTCCCAAGCCGTCAAAGAATTCTCCCGGACCACAAGACCTACGCAATGTGCCAGATTTTGGGCCACTGAAGGCCTTGCACCCCGGGGAATTCGTTTGATGATCGGAATTGAATTTTTTAATTTACTTAAATATTGCCAAAAAGGAATTTCATTTGGGACTGTTTGCGTATTTTGTGTGGTGTTGTGTGTTGATATATTGGGGCCAGAAATTACATTCTGGTTTTTGTGTATTTTACCAAAATGTACTTTTAGGCCCCGCTCACCTTTAAAGAAACGCGCCTGGGAACAAATGGGGCAGCGCACCAGGGTAGTCGATGTGCCAGGTTGACTGGCACCTGTTTCCTCACCACTTTTGCCACCGTTATTCGACATAAAAACTTAATATATACACTAAAAACTTATATACAATAAAATACAATAACAATAGTATTAAAAATTATGACGTTTGACAACAGACAATTTTTCTTTTCCGTGGCGGCGGGTCGGGGCCGACGCGGCGGCCAGTATGTTAGCGGAGGCCGGCATTGAGGCCCACCGTCGAATCAGCCTCTCTCGCCAGCAATATATTGCCTCAACTGCATCTCAATAAAAATTCCAACGTTTCCATTATTGGTTTGATGTGGTTGTCATTGTGGCACTGTATAAATTACAGCACAGAATTGCTTATACTGCGTCACGCAAAGCGGCAAATTTATTTATTAACTTATTTAGCTCTATTCAAATATCTTTAGTACGACTATTGAATTTATTCATGGGTTTATATAATTTTAAAATTAATTGCAAATATGATTATTATATATTGACAGCTGTCTTATCGTATCAATCATCATATCATTTATTATATATTTATTTATTTCAGAAATCGCCAAAAGGCTGATCAACGCTTCCTGTGACCAGAAGGCTGGTTTATATTTCGCAGACCGAATAAGCATTGTCATACAACGTCGCAATGCTGCCAGCCTTCTGGGCACGCTACCAGCCGACAGCGTTGCGGAGGAATTTTTTGACGCGGCGTAGTTTGGGTTTTTTGTTTTTCCTCTTGTATTTTGTTATTATTTTTTAGTTACTTTTCTTGGTTTAGTTTATGATAGTTTTTTAGTTGGTTTAGTTTAGTTAGTTACATAAGTAGTTTTATTTTGTTGTATATATGTTATTTGTTATATTAATTAATGATAACCTTGAGCTATTTTGTTATATATTATAAATATTATAGAAAGGAATAATTTATTGCGAATACCTATAGGTGATACATTGATGCTTACATAGTTTTTGTCAGTCACAGTACAAACATTAGTGCTGCTATGTTCTGCCATTTGGCATGCAATGTTCATCATATACAAAAATGGCTTGTTTAAAGGTATTAGATAGATTAAATTAATTTAACTTAATAGTTTTTTGTTGTATCTCTTTCAGCCCACGTTTGACCCACAGTCCATAATCCAAATGTATTAATTACTGCGCTCTACATAATTATGGACTAGCTTATTGTTTCGTTTTCCCGGTAGTAAAGTGCATTATAAGTATTCCTTGAATCTAGGCGTAAATGAAGTTCACTTAAGTCTATCAATATTCGTACATTATTTTTATTATACGTAAAATAGTTCCTTGTATTTGTACGTAATATTTTTAGAATGCTCTGAATGGTGTCGTCACATCAAACACGTATTTGAAACTACTGATAATAGTATTACTCTATTGCTGTTATCCCTGCAGCATTTTTTTTAACATCGACAAAACATAATTTCTTTTGAGTACACAGTGTTAATAGGCAGCGATAGCCGAGTGGAGATACCAACAGACTGCCATGCAGAGGGTATCGGGTTCAAATCCACGGCGCGCACCAATGACTTTTCGGAGTTATGTGCATATTGAATTGTTAATTATCGCTTGTCCCGTGCCTCGGAGAGCACGCGGTCCCGGTTGTCATGAAGATCTTTGACAGTCGTTACAGGGCGTCAGTACCTTCTAAATAAACTGACACTGGTCTAAACTATTGCTATCCCTTCGGGTTGCGGAGGTCAGACAGGCACTCGCTCTGTGGAAAAGCTAATATTCAGCCAAATCCGGTTAGACTAGTAAGCGGACCCCAGATTGAAACTGGCATAACGCTAAGAGAATGATGGTGCAGTTGAATGCACTCCATTTACTGTGCAGTGTCAAGCTGGGTGTATCAATGTACGAAATGTGCGTATTGTTTGACAGCGGGTGCAGATGGCGGAGTGAAGAAATAAGTGGAGAGCATGCTGAAGTAAAACTCCAGCATCCTCTCTACTTATTCCTTAATTGTTTAAGGAAAGTAGGCGCGCATTAACGGGCTAGGTGACAACTCGCCCAGTCGAAATCTCACTCGCCGGCGAGTTGTCCCGTTTGATCATATGTTGGGGCTGTACTCGCCTGAATGTATTTTTATGACTGGGCCAGTTATACCCCTGAAAAATAACTTGGCAGTATAGAATTTTTGAAAAAGAAACTAGTTTTTTTTACTCCTAATGATTTGGAAGAACAAGAAATTACGAATCTACCAGATCTGTATAAGAATGTACATCAGTGGGCCACTTGACACCCAGTTATTTTTCAGGGATATAACTGGCCCATTCATAAAAATACATTCGGGCGAGTACGGCCCCAACATCTGATCAAACCGAACAACTCGCCCGTGGGCGAGCTTTCGACCGGGCGAGTTGTCGCCTAACTCGCATTAACGAGCAGCTCTATGTACGCGTGTCCGCTTGCAGTCCGGATAGGCTCAAACATTTTGAGAAATGTTCCAATGCGATATCCGCTCTCATTCAGGACGCTCACTTAGCCCTGAACTTGTGACGTCACACCGACCATACATGTTTCTGATCGATAGCAGGATTACTCCTTCATACTGATAGACCTCCTACACACGAATACTATCTTTAACCTGATAGGGTACACTCTGTAGTACCTACATAGCGCAGGAGGCAGCAGTTCAATGCACTCTGTAATAAAACTTATGACGTCACACTGAACACATTCGAATTTCAAAACACTGATTACTTTATCAGTATCCCTCGTTCACCAACGCAATTACTCTGTGGTACTACAGAGGTCTTACTGCAGTTGAATGTACTCGGTACTGCAGGGCGGGTGCAACAACCATTATCCCTGAACTTCTGACGTCACAACGTGCCTGCACGCTAGACGAATGCTCTTACTTAATCTTTATACCACTTTATCTTTTCTATTTTGTAATTTGAAGGAATCGTATGCAAATGTTTGGTGATAAAGTGTTTAATTTTAATATATGTATTTGCTAGTTTGTAAGATAGTAAACTGTTTAGGAATTTTGCATATTTTATAGCAGTTTTCTAACGCGAAATAACAACATAACCTAACTTGCAAACTGTTCTGTGCAATTGCTACCTAGCTTCGCAGTTGCATCGAGTGTTACTCGCATGTGTTCACAAGTTCATCCGAGTCTAGATATCCATTGTTTCGTAATTTAAAAATTTGCCTGAAATTATCTTGCAAAGCCTATTTTGTTTCAAAAATCTAGTTCCATTTTTTTGCCACATATTAAGTTTCTCAACCGTATTCACATTGTATATACCCATCCTGTTATATACCTGATTACTAAGTAACTGTAACAAATATATCCTAAACTATCTTAACATTGTTTAGACAGGTATTTAAATAGCATACACTCTCGCCAAGGGTAGTGTCGCCTGAATGTGAGCGCGTCCGTTATATAAATTGTCTTTGCCCCTAATAGGCGTAATTGCGTCCTGTAACTTACTTTCTGACCCAAACTTAATTACGTAGAAGTAAAACTTAGAGTTATTCAGACAAAATTACCTTAGACACGTATAGAGCTCACTTGTAATTTAAATCTCTGTTTTACATGTAAAACTTTTAAACAATTTTAGAACTAAGCAATTTCTGCTCGTTTTTTGTTAATTAGTAAAGTTTTTCGGGGTAGGGAAAGCTTTGTGGGTTTTGGTGTTTCCTTTTTTATCGTCTCGGGGAATTATAGTGGGAATCTGTGGCCAACTGGCTATGAAACAAATGGGAGAGTATCTAACTGTACTGTCCATAATGGCTAAATCAGCCTGTAGTCAGCTACTGACACAATCTATACACAAAAAATTGCAATGCAAGTCTTAAGATCATTATTTCATCTACAATATGTGTCGGTGTCCCTGTTAAATAATTGATATCGAGCCGAATCTGGTAACTCTCTAAAGTGAGTGTACCTCATACAATACATATTCCTAATATAAGAAAAAAATGAAAATAAAGTGGTGACTGACCACGGTTTTCCCTAATCAACACTCTACCCGCCCGCGTATTTACAAAGGCTATATATACCATTAGATTGAAAGTGCAAACTGAACTGGCTTAGCTTTTGTTTGACAAAAACTTGACGAAACCCTAGTCTATTCGAGTACAGAAATTAACCGAAATCGCGTAGACTTTGTAAGATAAATTCATTCTTACATTGCAGCAACAAATGCTATTCAATTTGATACAATTTAACTTCAATTAGTATTTAACTTCAATTTGAAATATAAAAAGGGCCATATCATATAATCTGGGACAAGGTTTAGGACCACAATGTGCCTAGTGCCTAGTTTTGGTTGGTTAGGTACGACTCTATGTAATTTAAGTAACTATATAGGTTATGTTAGGTTCTCTTTTGACTCTTAACCCAAAAATAGGAGCCCTGCAAAGCAGGGCTCCGTCAACTTAGTTTATATATTATAACACAAATATAATATGTAGGTAAGTAGACATTATGTCCAATTAAATAGTTTTTAATGAACTAAGTTGACGGAGCCCTGCTTTGCAGGGCTCCTATTTTTGGGTTAAGGGTCAAAAGAGAACCTAACATACCTAACCTATTTAGTTACTTGAATTACATACAGTCGCACCTAACAAATTAAAACCATGTTTGAAAATATTTCGACAAAGGCTTATCCATTTGAGTGAATATGAATAATACAGTACTAGGTTTTGTACGTGTATTTTCTTTGAAAATATCAAGGCAAAAAGCTAATCCATTTGAATCAATTTTTTTACTGAGATAGATACGCATAAACAAAAGCTCTTCTATTAGAGTCTGACTCGTGACTCAAATAGTATATATAGCCTTTGTAAATACGCTACCCACCCAGTGCTAGTTGAACATACAAATATTTAAAAACACAGTGGTTCTCAAGAGGCACTCAAGCATAGAAGTTTCTTTACGTAAATACAATAAAAAAAATCATCCACTATCTACAGACATTTTGCACTGATATCTCAAGCACTTTCTTACACATTATTCATCGGAAACAAGCATCATTTTACTTATTTTCTATTCTATAATCCTTCAACAAGTTAATCTCAAAATAACCGGTACAATAAGTATAAATATCTTGCGCTCGGCAATTTGCAGTTTCTGCAGTCAGTTGAAATTTGCCGCGAGAAACAAACTACATAGTACTCAGCTCTGCATAGTACACAACTCTGCATAGTACATATGGGCGCACTGAGATGGTTTATTAAAGCATAAACGTAGAGCAGAGCCATCTAGATGGCTAAATGATAACTAACCCGGAAGTTAATATTATTTTAATGTAATTTAAACTAAATAACCAGTAAAATATTAATTGCATTTGCTTGTAATTAATATTATATAAATTGTGTTACATTTCTGTATTTACATATATTTCTTGACGCTGTATTGGTTTATATTGTCTTTAAATAGTCGCCCGCCAACACATTTTGGTAATTAATATTATAACTAATTAAATTTATCAAGACGTATTTCGACGCTTTAGCTAAAGTAACTGGAATTCTATATTGTTTCTTAAATATAAAGATTAATTGAAAGTTCATACATACGATAATATAAATCTTGCAATTAAATGTATAATGTTTTGATACCGAGTAAGCTGATGCGACGGCGGGCGGCCATGACACTTTTGATCGGACTTTGGTATCGTGAGGTTTCTTCCCAAAATATAATGCAGTTTTCAGTTAATTGTGTGGTTTCATTTGTGGATTCTCTGGGGGTGTCCTGATGATGGTGCCATGGCGCCGAAAGCAGCGGTGGGATCAGCGCCCCCTAAGAGACATCGAGAAATACATTTGGCGCGAAAGTAATGGATCTCTTGGCTTGGCCGCCAATACCAATGATGCCCTGAAGACTAATGCGACAAGCACTTGGAAGCCGTGTTTGGCGCTTGTCAACCCTGTTTGGAGACCGCACGGTGTGTCGGAGTTATCGTACGAGCGAGAGCGACTAGGCCGGTCACCGGGGTGTGCTGTGGCGCGAACGCTGTTCTGCTTTGAGCTCTACCAGAGGTTGCAGATGCGGGTTGTTGATGCACTGACAGAGGTATTTATCCAGAGCTGATATGATTAGAGTTTTTGAGAAACATCGTTTAACATTTTATAAATTATGGTGCTGTTTGTTTACATGATTACCTATTGCCCCAGTAAGGATTACCAGATAAACATACAGTAAAAATTAAGTAACCGTTGTTTATCCACGTTTGGTACTTAACAGTGCTACTGTGCTTATAGTCATTTTATGCCGTCGACCATGCGGAAAGTTTCTGTATAACTCGACATCAAAGATGGTCACACTTATTAAGTTATTACCTACACAAGAAAGAGAAAATAACTTTGCTGTTATGTGGTTCTACTAATGTAATTATTAGTAAAGAAAAGTATAACTGCCATTTTCAAGTTGAAGCTCTGATATAGATCCATTGTATAAATTACCTGATTTGCTTTCAGTCTAAGCTAATTGATGCGCTGAATATGCATTCAATTGGTAGTCAATAGGTTATCTCAATGGTAAAACATTAAAACTAATATTTGTAAAGTTACAAAATAGGTTTTACTATATATTTGTGGACTCTGTAGGTGCCTACATGATTTTCTTTTAACATAATGTTGAAATTGTTAATGTCAACTTGGAGCTCAAGTTAAGGTAATATCACAGGTTATATGGTAATATAATAACAGACAATGGAACCCAACATAATTACCATAATGATAAGTGAGTTTAAAGAACATGATGTGAAAATCCATGTCTCTTTTCCCATTTAGCAGTATCTATTCTTAGCAAATAAAAGTAACTGTATGGACTACTCATGCTTTATTTCCAAGTCAGTTATGATTAGAGTCAGTTTGAGTTTATTTATTCAGATAAACAATTATTAATTGAATTACCTAATGAAAGAGTTAATGTGTAGAGAAATCATAAATAAAAACATTTATTTAAGAAAATAAAGGTTTATTTATATCTTCTAATATATAAAATTCTCGTGTCACAGTTTTCGTTCCCATACTCCTCCGAAACGGCTTGACCGATTTTGATGAAATTTTTTGTGCTTATCCGGTATCTATGAGAATAGGCCAACATCTATTTTTCAACAAAAAAAAAATTGCAAAACAACGTTTGCCGGGTCAGCTAGTAAATAAATAAAATGTTGAATTCATTATAAAATACCAATATTTGAATGTCTTTATTAACTTTTATATTATGGTTTATTATAGTAAATTCCTTAACTGAGTGGAATCATAAAAAATATATAAGAAAGCACTAATCTTGCTCTGAAATACCGGTAGCTTGTAAATTTCTCTTTTATGACTCAATTGACAAACAGTTCAACAATTTTACAGCATGCATTATGCCTAAACATATTCAATATTGGATTCGACTGGTTCTTACATGAAAGTAATAATTATAGCACTAGTATTTTCGAAATCCTTGAATCTGCAACATAGTTTAAAATCATTTCATATTTATGATCATCATCCACAGTCTGACTGTTCACGGCTGAACATAGGCCTCTCCTTGTTCTTGCCATATTGTTTTCTTGTTTGATGTGGATAAAACTTATTTTGAATATATTAAGTTATAACTGTTTTATCAAAACTACAAATGGGTATCCTGATAACTTTAATATTTGATTATCTAAAATGGCACTGTCAGACAGAACCTGAGAAAATTCAGTGTCTACTGTCTTTTGTATTTTACCTTAGGTGTAAAATATGGCCTCCAACACTGTTGTAGCAAAGCTAACTTACAGACCAATGCACGGGTTGAACATGCCTGATATATAGATACAGCTTAATAGGCCGCACCACTTTGCAAGAGTAGAAGTTTATTTCATCTACAGTTACAATGGTTCATGTAACTAATACTTGTGTGGGAATTGTTGCCCACCACCTGCCTTTTGAGTATTACAGGTTGAAGATGACATCCTGGCAGATGACCTGGGTCCTGGACTTAGCGTGAAGAGAGGATGGACGAGCGGTCCTTTACTGATTCATATGTATGGATAATGGTGGCCCACCCCTTTGACGTCGGTGGTTTCGTCTGTCGGCTACGCGCACACATGCCGCATGAGCGCTGTACTAAACTGGACTCCAGCATTGTTTGCTAACCTTTGTTGCTGATCAACATCAACAACTGACTGAGCAGTCGACCGTATGGGCGTATAATGACTAAACTGTATTATTATGTAACTGTGTTTTATATAAGTTACTGAGTTTTATATAACTGTGCTCTATATAACCTTGTTTTCTATAACTGTGGTTTCTATAAATGTGTTTTATATAAATGTTTTTTTTTATATAAATGTTTTATAGAACTGTGTTGTCCGGTAACTGTGTTTTTGAAACTGATTTAATGACAGTGTTATTGTATTTGTGTTATTTTCTGTGCTCTTTTAATTGTGATATTGTCATTTTGTTGAGGGCTATATCCCGTGATGGGTGATGCCGTGTGTTGGCTAGATCCCGTGATGGGTGATGCCGTGTGTTGGCTAGATCCCGTGATGGGTGATGCCGTGTGTTGGCTAGATCCCGTGATGGGTGATGCCGTGTGTTGGCTAGATCCCGTGATGGGTGATGCCGTGTGTTGGCTAGATCCCGTAATGGGTGATGCCGTTTGTGGGCTAGATCCCTATGTCGGTGATGCCACGAGTTGGCTTAGCCATGGGTGATGCCTGATGTTTTGGTGGCTGAACCCGGGATGGGTGGTGGCTGTAGTTTGTAAGGCTAGATCCGAGGTGGATGATGCCTGTAGTTTGGAAGGCTAGACTCGAGATGAGCGATTGCCTGTTATTAATGTTGTAAACTATTTGTTTGAATAGTATGTTTATAAATATGAGAATCTGTTACCAATATTGAACTGTCATTGTGGTTCAGTTGTTGCTATCTGTGTTGTTAATTTTATGCAAGCTATAATTTACCTTTCGTTATTATGTGTGGAAACATGAAATTGTAACTGAGATAACTGATAATATTGTATTGTCTGCTGATCTTAAACTTATTTACATTTTGTTTACACATCAAGTGCTTTGTTAAAGCTGTAATACTTGTTTATTGTGATCACAATATTAACTTGAAGTTTAAATCTAGAGAACTATTGCTAATTTTGTATTGTTAACTGATACTACATTGTTAACCGACAGTAACTGTCCGCTGATAACAGTTCACTAATAATAACTGTGTGTTGATGTCTAAACTGTTTACTTTTTCGTTTATTCTATACTTTTGTACAACCTGTAATTCATTTTTGTATTGTCATTGTATGAGGTTGTTATTGTGATAATAACTTGTTGCTTGCTCTAGCATGATGTGACTGGATAAGATTATATTGTGATAGTAACTTGGTGCTTGCTCTAGCATGTGACTGGTTAAGATTATAACTACACATCTTAAAGAAGCACACCAGTAATTAATCAATTACCCACCTGAATGTAGAGTCATAAAAACTTTATAATTTGTAATTTTGCAAGCGCAGAGAGCGCGCTTGTTGTCAGTATGGCCGTATGGGCGCACTGAGATGGTTTGTTAAAGCATAAACGTAGAGCAGAGCCATCTAGATGGCTAAATGATAACTAACCCGGAAGTTAATATTATTTTAATGTAATTTTAACTAAATAACCAGTAAAATATTAATTGCATTTGCTTGTAATTAATATTATATAAATTGTGTTACATTTCTGTATTTACTTAAATTTCTTGACGCTGTATTGGTTTATATTGTCTTTAAATAGTTAGTCGCCGGCCAACACATTTTGGTAATTAATATTATAACTAATTAAATTTATCAAGACGTATTTCGACGCTTTAGCTAAAGTAACTGGAATTCTATATTGTTTCTTAAATATAAAGATTAATTGAAAGTTCATACATACGATAATATAAATCTTGCAATTAAATGTATAATGTTTTGAAACCGAGTAAGCTGATGCGACGGCGGGCGGCCATGACACTTTTGATCGGACTTTGGTATCGTGAGGTTTCTTCCCAAAATATAATGCAGTTTTCAGTTAATTGTGTGGTTTCATTTGTGGATCCTCTGGGGGTGTCCTGATGATGGTGCCATGGCGCCGAAATACACAACTCTGCATTTTATTCCTGTCACAGGTAGATATTAACTTAAGTTATGAGTACTTATTCGGATGGATCGCAGTTGTTTTAACTTGTACTGTAATTTCGTTTAAATTGCAAGGAGCTGCGAAAGATAGGACGATTATCGTTGGTTTCGTTGACTCCAGTTTTGAGCCAATGTTTGAGCTTATAATATTCAGTCTTCTGAAATGTTTGGAGTTGGCGTTTGTAATGTTTGAAGAGAATTATGAATTACTAGCTTCTGCCTCTGGCTTCATCCGCGTAATTGTAAATTTATTTATTTATAGACTCACGCCTGTATCCCCGAAGGGGTCGGCAGAGGTGTAAATATTACACCCACATTTCGCCATGAATTTTTAGGTCCCACGTAATAGGGGGCGAGCTTATTGCCGTTACCGGGCACATCACCAGACTCCGTGCTGCTACTGAGAATTCGAAAAAACCCAGTACAACTTTTGCCCGGCACGGGAATCGAACCCGTGACCTCCGACCAGCAGTCGCATACGCTAAGTGTAAATTATCGGGATGGAAGGTAGCCCGTGTGCTAATCTGATATGTAAGCTATATTATTGCAAAATTTCGTTAACATTCGCCTAGTTAGCATTCATCCACCCTCAACTTAAACGTTTTTAACAGTATTTAGATAAGATGTACTATTTACAGTACAGTACTCGACCATGATGTGTATCGAATGAGACTGGTGGTGACCTCACATCATTTATGAATATGATTTCTCAAGACTACTACCAACATTTCGATCCTATCCTATTGGTGAAAGCATCTTATCAAGTTTCTGGATCGCTTATCTTTTGTAATTTTATTCTGCTCTATCTAGATCAATGCTCCAGAAGTCGTCAAGTCATACAAATTTGTATGAAACGATATAATTAGTTTAATAAGAAGAATTCTGTGTCGCGCGGATCTTTACAAATTTTTAATCACTTTTCTTTGTTCGTGCATCAAATAATGTGTTGTTTCGTGTGGAGATAGAATCATTCAGGAGGAAGGTTTATATGTATAATTGATGCGGGAGAAACCGCTGGCAACGTCTAGTTTACTTTATATATATAAAGTACCATCATATAATCCGGTTAATTTAGGAAACGAATTTAAAATGGCTGCGCTAATCGAAGCCTACATATAACTTGCACACACGTGCCATCTATACTCACACTCGCACGCATACCGTGGACTGAAAAATAATTATCTTCTTCATAGCCGACGTTTTTTGATTTTCGTTGTATTATAATTGTTAGTTTTATCTATATTCTCAGCGTTTTATAATTGGGTATCGGTGCTAACCAATTATAAAACTAACAAATATATTATGTACCTTTAGTTGAAACAATGACGGTTTTAAATATGAACTCTTCATCTTTATTATATTGGTATAGATTTGTTTACTACTTGGTAAATTACAATAATACGGAGTTATGAACGCCCCAAATTTGCCTAAATCGCCCATATTCCTAACATATGGCCACTATAACTGTACTAAGGTAGCTGAGAGCTTACTACGGGTTTGTTCACGTCACGACTCGTCTCGATCCAATTGGCCTTAGGCAAAATGATTAGCTTTTTTGGGACTAGTCATATACTCGTTCCCGACTCAGTGTCATTTGTATAGCTAGGCTCAGCAGCAGTTACCATCGAAGACAACATGTTTAGAGACTTGAATCTTAAGCTCATTTAGATCCCACAAGAAATTAAATAAAGAGTACTTATATATTGGAATTGCCAAATAAGAAATCCACTTCTTTCCTGACTAAAAAAGTGACAGACAAAAAAGAGGCATCACGGACAAGTAGCATTAATAAACTCACTGGCTTGCTACAATTTCTACATCGGTCTAGCTCTAGTCTCTGCGGGCTAACTAGTTTACCGTTGGTCGCCCAATCGAGTTCAGTCCCGAAGTAGCGAAACCCGTGGTAGGCCTCCAGGATATTACGACATCGGTAATATACGGTAATTGGGTTTCATTCGATAGCCAGTATTTTCTTTTTTCTGTTGTCTGTGTTGAGTGCAGTTAATCAAAGAATTGTTTCGGTTTCTGTTCGCGTGTAATAGAGGGTATTTTGTAAACATTGTTTCGCTGATGTGGTAAGATTTGTGTTATGCTTTTTTCTGGTAGTGTAACATGCTTTATTTTTTGTTGTAGATTACGTTACCATGTGAAATGAAGACACATTTGTGGAATAATTACGTTATATTACCAAGTAGCAAATATTTAGCAAAACCGAATGAACGAGATGAACTTTCACTGAAAATTATAACGGATCTTTTGGATTTACTTATTACTGAGTAAAACAGTCGATTAACTTATACTTACATTGGCAAGCAGTTAAATTAATATTGTGCTCAAGTCCTTATTTTAGTACAAAGAAAGGATTCTTACGCAACATTCCGACATTGTGCTTGGTTTGACATGCACTTGGCCAGTTTTTCTTCATCCTCCAGGTAAAGCAAGTGTAATCCATCCATTTTGTTTATAATTTATTTTCAGTGCGACATTTATGGAGCTCGACGGCTCCCGTCAGCTTTTCTCGCTGCACCTGAATTTCTTTGTTATAAAAACAATGGTATTATCATGAAGAAGCACGGTGGTGGCACTAATTAATTAGTGGAGTGGTCACAGGGCTCCCATCCAATCTAAAAACTAACGGATCTCAAGCTGTCGGCGACTTGCTTCTCAGAATCTTATAGTTGAGAGTTTCTTTCACTTGTGACTTGTCAGTTACACACTAACTTGCTTAGAAAAATACTTTAAAATATACTGAAAATAAATCACAGTTGGAGAAATATTTATATCGCTTTCGATACCATCTTCTTTGTTATATTTAATGTATCGAGGCAGTGAATAATATTTGGAAAAAACGTGTATTTACAACCTATTTTCATTTCAAATTAGTGCCTCACTAATCCTTGTAACCAACGCTAAGATGTAATTAAACACACACGACTACATTGTAGTACTACAAAGAATTGGTCACAGCATCAGCCCGCAGTCGTGACGTGATGAATTATTTACCCACCCGAGATAATTACGTAAGCAGCCATGTCTGCACGAGTTGCCACCATTTTGTTGTGTGAATTATGTTCATGACGTTAGACGAACGAATGTGCCGCTTTAATTATTACCACGTTGAATCCACAACATTAACGAACAGTTGATTTTTGTTTGAATTCAAACACCGCTCTACTCAATTCAGTAACAATGTACCGAAAGCCATGTTTGTATTGCAAAACTTTTATTTCAAAAACTCGTGCTGATGACGTGTGTATGTAAGGAATAATTCAAACGTTGCTTTTGGCTTCCGTATTCGACAGGAACTACCGGCATATTTTTAAGCTAAACAAAATAAAAAAGAGCGCTAGGGACCGGGCGATGCGAAAAAGTAAAAAGACAATATATATTCCGAGTGTAGTTCGTTAAATATTCTTTTTATTTGTGTTTGATACACGATTAATTATTTCCGGTGTTGCAAAAGATTTTATTTCATACAAATTTGGCGGTGAAAATATTTTAGGGTTATTTTTTATAAATGGTGTGTATCCGTAAGTTGTAAATGGAACAGATCATTCCGGCTGTATCATCATATATAATATACAGAATAGGTAGTTAGCTAGGTGCAGGGTGGGTGAACTGTTAAATTGTCTATAAAGTACTCAGTAACACTTAGATGTGGAGGTTTACCGGCACTAGCGTAGCTGTACTTTATTCGCTTGACCCCGACATATTTTCATGCAGTTATTCATACTTTTATATGTACATGTGAGTGTGTAAATATGGTGGTTCAGCCATTTTATGTAAACTAAATGAGGATAGTTTTTAAAAGGGTACAATTTTTTAGTATCTGGGACATAATAAGTAGGATGTAATAAATTGCATTGTAGAATAAAAAGTTACTTTTGGAATCAAAGTCCAACTAATCGTATTACCTCTTGATACCTTTGCTTACATTATTAAATACTAATGGTACACTCATTTGAACTTTAGCGTGTAATAAACACAAACAGCATTCGCTATTAAGTAGGTACTACGTGCCCACGGTGCCTGCATCTTTGAACCCATGTTCTCCGGAGTCAACGCTTATGGCATGCCATACATAATAGTCCTCAGACAAAGAATTATTTTCGCTGCTGCACGAAGACTTACTTTTAATAATGTGTGTTATTGAAGATCAGAAGCAGATTCTTGTCAAATGTTATATCGCAAACCTTAGAAAGAAACTGTAATGCATGTTTTCTAACGCCATTCTAAGAAGATTCAACGAACATATGTAACAAAGCACAAACAGTTAATTCATACAGACCAAAACAAAGCACCAGTATCAACAACCTTTCAACGCAACCGCTGAAGTCGCCCACAATTTTACGACGAACTGTGAAAATAAATAATAATGACAAACATCCACAAAACGAGCTAGGAACCTAATCGTCATCTATTATTGCCAAGGTTCCGTCCGTTCTCTGACGGAGCGTACACTCAGTACGCTCCGTCTACGTACGTACGTACTACGTACGTACTACTACCCCTGAGGGATCAAATCTTTTCCGTAACTTATATGTTATTCAATCTTTTTTCAGGTATGAATGTTCATTAGTCCGAAAATATATTCGCTATCCCCCTCTCTTTTAGTGTTCACCGACCTTTCTACTCTGTTTAGAAGTAAATTTTAGGGTACGACGGAACCAAGGGCCGGTGCCGAGACGATTTTTATAATATTACTTATAAAAATCGTCTCGGCACCGGACCTTGGTTCCCTCGTTCTTAGAAAATTGCAGTGTTACGAATGGAATAGTGGCTGGCTTACAAAGTATTTTATGCTACATTTGTAAAAAATGTGTTCACAGTGTAATAGTGAGTTTACTTTGGCGATAAAAGAATACGACGTAGTTAGCAGCGTTTATTCTGCTTCATTGGCCTTTTCCGTATACAGTTTAAATATTTTTATCGTAGAAGAAACCATTTCTATGTTAAACAGCTATGAGAACATTACTACTGAAAATCATTATGCATCGTCAATAAGTTTAAAGTACCTAATGATATGTTTGAGATGTTCTAATCCATTAAATCTAGGACCCACAAAATAATCAGAAGGCCGTCACTTTTAAAAGGAGCTCTGAGGGAGTTTTTAACACACTTAACGCTATGATTGTTACCATTTTTATCATACTACTTATAAAAAAACGACTGCCGTTTATTTCAATAAAAAAATCCGTTTATAAAAATACGAGCAAGTTACGTATTATTCTGCAAGAAAATGAGACTCACCCGGTCGAGACAGTCATGTTGAAACTAACAAGGCTCACACGCATATACAAAAAAAGCTACTCAATCGAATATACCACCATGTTCATAACGTTTACATAACGTACCATAACGCGTATTATTAAATCAGATACTGTAAATAAATGAAGCTGTACAAATGAACTGAAACATTAGCAAATTGTACCTATTACGTATTAAATACCACTACAGGTGCGGTTACGTATGGACGGTAAATGTAACTATATCTGTTGCGAAACGTATGAAATACGTTGATGAAAGCTTACTAGACTTTTGCTGCTGTATGAGGTTTTATTTGGGTGAAAGAACTGATATTCCATTGCAATATTCAACGGAAATCTTTTGTGAATTCAACTGATGTTATAAACGCGAAATTTCTGATGGAAGCTTTGTTTAAACATAAAATACATTTGTGTAAACGATTGTCGCATTTAATATTTTGCTTTCCATATAGTAGTACCTAAGTCTGCGATCTAGATTTGCTCGGTATTTTATTTAGTAAATCGTGTTTTCTAAAAGTGAATCCTCTAGCTAGATCGATACATTGCCCCCGAAACTCCTACATACTAAATTTCATGTAATTTGTTGGAGCCGTTGCCGAGATTCAGATTACATATACAAATTCAAATATTTTTTTTATTTCAGCAATCGCCCAAAGTCTGATCGACGCTTCCCGTGACCAGAGGGCTGGTTTATATTTTGCAGAGAGAATAAGCATTGCCATACAACGTGGCAATGCTGCCAGCCTTCTGGGCACGCTGCCAGCCGACAGCGTTGCGGAGGATTTTTTTGACGCGGCGTAGTTTGGGATTTTTGGTTTTCCTCTTCTGTTTTGTTATTATTATTTATTTAGTTTTATTGGTTTAGTTTAGGATAGTTTAGTTACATAAGTAGTTTTATTCTGTTGTATATATGTTATTTGTTACATTAATTAATGATAACCTTGAGCTATTTTGATATATATTATAAATAAATTAGAACGGAATCATTTATTTCGAATATAGGTGATACATTGATGCTTACATATTTTTGTCAGTAACAGTACAAACATTAGTGCTGCTATATTCTGCCATTTGGCATGCAATGTTCTCATGTTATCATATACAAAAATGGCTTGTTTAAAGGTATTAGATAGATTCAATTAATTTAACTTAATACTTAATAGTTTTTTGTTGTATTTCTTTCAGCCCACGTTTGACACACAGATTAGTTTCCATAATCCAAATGTATTAATTATTGCGCTCCACATAATTATGGACTTGCTTATTGTTTCGTTTTCCCGGTAGTAAAGTGCATTTATAGTATTGCTTGAATCTACGCGTAAATGGAGTTCACTAAAGTCTATCAATATTCGTACATTATTTTTATGATACGTTAAAATTGTTCCTCGTATTTGTACGTAATATTTTTAGAATGCTCTGAATGGTGTCGTCACATCAAACACTTATTTGAAACTACTGATAATAGTATTACTCTATTGCTGTTATCCGTGCAGCAATTTTATTTTAACATCGAGAAAACATAATTTCTTTGGAGTTCACAGTGTTAAGGTATTACTGCAGTTGAATGCACTCCATTTACTGTGCAGCGTCAAGCTGGGTGCATCAATGTACGATATGTACGTATTGATTGACAGCGGGTGCAGATGGCGGGGTGAAGGAATAAGCGGAGAGCATGCTGAAGTAAAACTCCAGCATCCTCTCCACTTATTCCTTAATTGTTTAAGGAAAGTAGGCGCGCATTAACGAGCAGCTCTATCCAATGCGATATCCGCTCTCATTCAGGATGCTCACTTAGCCCTGAACTTGTGACGCCACACCGACCATACATGTTTCTGAGCGATAGCAGGATTACTCCATCATACTAATAGACCTCCTACACACCAATACTATCTTAAACCCGATAGGGTACACTCCGTAGTACCTACATAGCGCAGGAGGCAGCAGTTCAATGCACTCTGTAATAAAACTTATGACGTTACACTGAACACATTCGAATTTCAAAACACTGATTACTTTATCAGTATCTCTCGTTCACCAACGATTCTATTTTTTTAAATTGACCAAAAGCAATTACTTTGTGGTACTACAGAGATCTTACTGCAGTTGAATGCACTCGGTACTACAGGGCGGGTGCAACAACCATTAGCCCTGAACTTCTGACGTCACAACGTGCCTGCACGCTAGACGAATGCTCTTACTTAATCTTTATACCACTTTATCTTTTCTATTTTGTAATTTGAAGGAGTCGTATGCAAATTTTTGGTGATAAAGTGTTTAATTTTAATATATGTATTTGCTAGTTTGTAAGATAGTAAACTGTTTAGGAATTTTGCTTATTTTATAGCAGTTTTCTCACGCAAAATAACAATATAATCTAACTTGCAAACTGTTCTGTGAAATTGCTACCTAGCTTCGCAGTTGCATCGAGTGTTATGGGTTCACAAGTTCATCCGAGTCTAGATATCCATTGCTTCGTAATTAAAAATTTGCCTGAAATTATCTTGCAAAGCCAATTTTGTTTCAAAAATCTAGTTCTTTTTTTGCCACATATTAAGTTTCTCAACATAAACATTGTATATACCCATCCTGTTATGTACCTGATTACTTAGTAACTGTAACAAATATATCCTAAACTATCTTAACATTGTTTAGACAGGTATTTAAATAACATACACTCTCTCCAAGGGTAGTGTCGCCTGAATGTGAGCGCGTCTGTTATATGAATTGTCTTAAGCCCCTAATAGGCGTAACTGCGTCCTGTAACTTACTTCTGACCCAAACTTAATTACGTAGAAGTAAAACTTAGAGTTATTCAAACAAAATTACCTTAGACACGTATAGAGCTCACTTGTAATTTAAATCTCTGTTTTACATGTAAAACTTTTAAGCAATTTTAGAATTAAGCAATTACTGCTCGTTTTTTGTTAATTAGTAAAGTTTTTCGAGGTAGGGAAAGCTTTGTGGGTTTTAATGTTTCCTTTTTATATCGTCTCTGGGAATTATAGTGGGAATCTGTGGCCAACTGGCTATGAAACAAATGGGAGAGTATCAAACTGTACTGTCCATAATGGCTCAATCAGTCTGTAGTCAGCTACTGACACACAAAAAATTGCAATGTAAGTCTTAAGATCATTATTTCATTTACAATATATGTCGGTGTGCCTGTAAAATAATTGATATCGAGCCGAATCTGATAACTCTCTAAACTGAATGTACCTCATACAATACATATTCCTAATATAAGAAAAAAATGAAGATAAAGTGGTGACTGACCATGGTTTTCGCTAATCAACACTCTTGACCCGCCCAGTGCTAGTCGAACATACAAATATTTAAGGCGCTGTTATACCTCAGAAGCCGTGAAACTCCTAATTTTTCGTCGCGCATCTAGCCATAACGGTACATATTACAAACTAGCAAAAATTAGAGCTTAAAGTCAAAAGTCTGAACAAAAGACTTTTGAAAGAATTTTTCATGTACGTAAAATAGAATCACGGTAAAAAAATCACAAAATCGAGGCAAAAAATAATCTTTCGTCTCACTGTTTGCAATATTTTGATCGTAAGCTGTCGTTTTTTTTTTGATAATATTGTAGGAAATCTAATGAACTAAAGAATTACCTTATTTATTTTCATATTATACCTGTATATTTTGTAAAATTAAATAAAATCTGCCAATCGTCTATGATTTTGACGCTCGGTAGATCCCATCAATATCAAACGCTTCAGCAATTTAAACCTTATTAGCATAAGCGGTGTACTGAGTGTCAGTTGCTAGTTTACGCCCCGCCCAGACCTCATCATTCAGCTATGAGCCCTGGGAGAGATAGGTCATGTCGCTTGCGTCTCCGCTGCACGAAATTTTACGTAAACCTGTTTGTAATTGTAATACGCCGATTTCAGTTCGTAATTTCATGTTTTATGTTATAGACTGAATACTTTGAATCAAATAGGCTTTTCGTGTAACTATGGGCACATATAATTAGGACCTAAGTTTATACTCTTGTTGCGTTTAATGTGTTATTGTTTCTGTGCTTATAAATATATAATTAGAAGAATAAAATATGCACAATTAGAGAAATGAAGTTCTACGAAGGATTTGTACAAGAAAGCGTCGTAATATAATAGAAATTCATCCATGGCCAAGTGATTATGATATATGTAACATTTTTACACAATTAATTATTTTCATAAGAGTCTTTTATGACTAACTATGTTACTTATATATTATCGATTATGCATAATATAATTATATAAATTATTCTCACAATACATAGCTGCCCCAGTTTTCAATTTTTGAAAGAGTTATAACATAAAATCTAATCATTTTATATACCTATATTTCAAATTCATTAGCTTGTCAGAGCGCCTGGAGCGCTAAGATGCCGCCACGGCGAACAATAATGATGACAGCGCTAATATGGCGCTCCGCAATCCGCACACAAGCGGTAACGAATGTTGTATTATTGTGTTTTGAACATAAACCTTTTTAGGTACATCGGGTAAAACTTTGATTATTCATAAACTATTAGGTATGTCTCAGTACATCTAATATCTTTTTAATTTCTAAAATCAATCATTTATAAGTAAGAAGATGACTTCTCTGTTTGCTATAACACAAGATATAGTATTTTTTTAATAATAAAGTACGTAACTAATTATCATTATTGTAATTACAGTGAAGTTAAACATAACAGTTCTGCAACGACTTACACACATTTGACTTCAGTCATTCCTAACACGATCTGTTCAAGAGCTAGCCGAGAAATGCCAATCAATTTTTTTAACAAATTTGACTCAAATTCCGTAGTGATAAGCAAAAATTACAAGAGGGATAGCAGTGACTGGTTCGAATTTCGTAAGAATATGTTGGCAGATTGAAATTTTTGTATAGTGGTAAAAAGAAGAGATAACAGCAGTAAAGCCAACTTAGTAAAAAATATTTTGTACAAATAAAATATTTGCAATGTAAAATCAGTTGCGCATGGAATCTTAAATGAACAACTGGCTTTGCAACAACTGGCGAAGCAAGAAAATGTAACAATCGAGCCTTGTGGATTATTCGATTATTGGTGCCACGCCAGATGGATTAATAGGTCCAAACACGATTGTGGAAATTTAATGTTCTAAAGTTGCATATAAGAATGGCCTGGAGAATAGTATAAGAGCAAATAAAATACAAATATGGAAACATGATAAAAAAGTATTAGTCTAAACAACTATTGTAATTGTTATTACCAAATTCAGGGGCAACGCCACGTTACACGCAAACAAAAGTGTTTATTTGCTGTGTCGAGTGGCGAAAGTATACCACTAAAAATAGAAATTATAGAAAGAGATGATGTTTTCTGGGAGAAGCTTGTGGCGTTATATATGAATTGGCAGTTGCCTGAAATTGTTGATTCTCGTCAAGCTCAAGGGCCATCCCTTGAGCTTGACGAGAATCAACAATAATGCCATCATTGCGAGATCACGGAGAGGAAAATGTTTCATCAGTGCTTGAAATTTCTGCAATACCAAGCCGTAAAAGGAAAGTAAATGAAACTGTGCCTCGTGAGCAACAGCAAATAATAAGTCTTATCACCTCACACACTGCCTTTAACATTCGATGAGAATAAAGAAAACCTGCCGGGTTGTAGCAGACAGCTAACTTTTGATGAGCTGTAAACTCTGTATTTCGTTAATAAATTATAAATGAATATAAATAAATATCTTTTAATATTTATTTTCTTTGAAACAACACATATTTGAAGCGAAAGAAATTTTTTATATTTTTCCATACAAACATGTATGACGAGAGCTAACGAAAAAGCAGTAACTCAAATTCTAATTCTATAATTTTCTTAGCGACATAGCAGTATCTCATGAATAAGGTATATCCACATATATTTTTGATGTTTCATCTAGTTTGAAAAATAATAATGGGTTGGGTTTTGAAACAAGTCGCCTGAATTTGAGGGTATTGGTAGTGTAGGGGGCTTAAGGGAGTTTGTTTTAATCACCTAATAGTAATTTTGGCTGCCGGAGTTGCGTCTGAATATTTTTAAACAATTTCCAACATTTAATTAATACTTCGACAATTATGCAAAACGGAACGTAGTTTTAATACTTTAGTACAGTTTTACAAATGTCTATTTTATGTTTTATGTGAAAAACGTGAAACGAAACGCAAAACTGCCATCTTGGAATGATCATATTGACAGCTAATGTCAAATTTGTGCGTCATTGCTTTCGAGTGCCTAGGGTTAGGTGCGACTGTAATAAGTAACTAAATAGGTTATGTTAGGTTCTCTTTTGACCCTTAATCCGAAAATAGGAGCCCTTCGCAGGGCTCCGTCAACCTTAGTTTATTAAACTAGTGTGATGAATGTGGAAGTTGGCAGTGCCATGACACCGATGTTTGGAGATTTTTTTTTCAGAGGAAACCAAGTATTTCCGGCAAGTGAAAATGGTGAGGGGGGTTTCAAGACCTCCCCTCCTCTCTCTCCAATCACTCACAACCCCTAAAACGGCGACGTATTTCGAAACCTTTACCATAATAATTATACCTATATTAACAATAAACATCCATAAATAAATAAAAGAAATCAACTTTTACTAAACTTCAATTATCTCGTAACTCGCTTTAGTTGAGATACGGCTTTTGCGCTTAGTAGAGCAGTATTGTGTTTTTTAGGGTACCGTAGCCAAAAATTTAAAAAACGGAACCCTTATAGATTCGCAATGTCTGTCTGTCTGTCCGCCCGTATGTCACAGCCAATTTATTGCAAAACAGATTTGAAAACTGGCAGGAATGGAATTAGATGTAGGTATTCTATGAACTGCTTCACTATTTTTATACAAAAACAAGACAAACATAATAATGGCCTCTCCATACATGGAACTGTCTTAATTATTTTGAACATCTTACGGCACGTAGGTATTTACCTACTTTCGTCAACTATTAATACCTATAACGTCTAATGTAAACCAGTTTTGCTCATGGCTGCACTGAGAACAAAATTTCCGCTATGCCTATATTGTACAAACAGATTGATGTATGTAATATAAATTTTAATATCAGTATCTCAATTCAATATGCTAAAACGTTTTGCTTGCGATTTTGAAATATTGGAATACGGATGTCGCCAGAATACGGCCGCACACGACGAGAATGAAGGGGGGCGCCCCGCAGTAGACGGAGCTAAGCTCCCTTCACCTCCCCTGCTTCACCCCCTCATTTACCAAAACAGTCGCTTAGCACAGCGCCTTAAGAACACATAGTGGTTCTCAAGAGGCACTCAAGCATAGAAGTTTCTTTACGTAAATACAAAAAAAAATTCATCCACTATTTACAGACATTTTGCACTGACATCTCAAGCATTTTCTTACACATTATTCAGCGGAAACAAGCATCATTTTACTTATTTTCTACTCTATAATCCTTCAACAAGTTAATCTCAAAATAACCGATACAAAAAGTATAAACATCTTGCGCTCGTTAACTTGCAATTTCTGCAGTCAGTTGAAATTTGCCGCGAGAAACAAACTACATAGTACTCAGCTGTGTGTGTACACAACTCTGCATAGCACACAACTCTGCATTTTATTCCAGTCACAGGTAGATAATAACTTAAGTCATGAGTACTTATTCGGATGGATCGCAGTTGTTTTAACTTGTACTGTAATTTCGTTGAAATTGCAAGGAGCTGGGAAAGACAGGACGATTATCGTTGGTTTCGTTGACTCCAGTTTTGAGCCAATGTTTGAGCTTTTAATATTCAGTCTGCTGAAATGTTTAGAGTTGGCGTTTGTAATGTTTAAAGAGAATTATGAATTCTAATTACTAGCTTCTGTCTCTGGCTTCACCCGCGTAAGTGTAAATTTATTTATTTATATACTCACGCCTGTATCCCCGAAGGGGTAGGCAGAGGTGTAAATATTACACCCACATTTCGCCATGAATTTTTAGGTCCCACGTAATAGGGGGCGAGCCTATTGCCGTTACCGGGCACATCACCAGACTCCGTACTGCTACTGAGAATTCGGAAAAACCCAGTAACACTTTTGCCCGGCCTGGGAATCGAACCCGGGACCTCCGACTAGCAGTCGCATACGCTAAGTGTAAATTATTTGGACGAAAGGTAGCCCATGAGCTTATCTGATATGTAAGCTATATTATTGCAAAATTTCGTTAACATTCGCCTAGTTAGCATTCATCCACCCACAACTTAAACGTTTTTAACAGTATTTAGATAAGATTTTTTTACTTGCCCTACTATTTACAGTACAGTGCTCGACAACGATGTCTATCGAATGACACTGGTGGTGACCTCACATCATTTATGAATATGGTTTCTCAAGACTATTTTCTTCAACCTTTCGATCCTATTCTATTGGTGAGAGCATCTTATCAAGTTTCTGGATCGCTTATCTTTTGTAATTTTACTCTGCGCTATCTAGATCAATGCTCCAGAAGTCGTCAAGTTATACCAATTTTTATGAAACGACATAATTAGTTTAATAAAAAGAATTCTGTGCCGCGCGGCTCTTTACAAATATTTAATCTCTTTTCTTTGTTTATGGATCAAATAAATTGTTGTTTCGTGTGGAGATAGAATGATTCAAGAGGAAGGTTTATATGTATAATAGACGCGGGAGAAGCCGCTGGCGACGCGCGACGTCTAGTTTACTTTTAATATAAAGTGCCATTATATAATCTAGTTAATTTAGGAAACGTATTTAAAATGGCGGCGCTAACCGTAGCCTACATATAACTTGCGTCCGTGTGGTGACGGATTAAGAATACGGAATCGCACCACCCCATATCATCCCATGGGTGTCGTAAGAGCTGACAGAGGAAGCATATTATGCAGAGAACAGCACTGTAAGAGAAGGAAAACTTGATACAAACCCTATAGCAACCCGCTTGGCCAGCGTGGTATAGTAGGCCAATTCCTGCTTTCAAATGAGAGGCCTAGTCCAGCAGTGGACTGTTAAAGGCTGATGATGATATAACTTGCACACACGTGCCATCTATACTCACACTCGCACGCATCCCGTGGTCTGAAAAATAATTATCTTCTTCATAGCCGACGTTTGTTGATTTTCGTTGTATTAAATTTGTTAGTTTTATCTATATTCTCAGCGTTTTATAATTGGGTATCGGTGGTAACCAATTATAAAACGAACAAATATATTATGTACCTATAGTTGAAACAATGACGGTTTTAAATATGAACTCTTCATCTTTATTATATTGGTATAGATTTGTTTACTATTTGGTAAATTACAATAATACGGAGTTATGAATACTGCATAATGTTCGAATATAATATAATAATAATATAATATTCTACCACATTCACACAACACCATCTAGTCCCAAACTAAGCAGAAGCTTGTACTATGGGTACTAGATAATGGATAAACATACATATATACTTTTTTTTGTAAATACATACATATTATACATAGAAACACCCAGACCAAGACAAACATCTAAGTTCATGCACACAAATGTTTGACTTGAGCGGGAATTGAACCCGCGACCTTCGGCGTAGCAGTCGCTTACACTCCCGCGGCACCAACCGGTCGTCGAATCACATAGAATCACATGAGTGTATTCTAGTAGTATGTATATTCTAATGAATAGGATTAGAAGCGGGACGAAGGAGAGGGAAGATAGGATAGAGCCTTCAGCACTCTCACTCGCCGAAATAAAAAAACAATATAGATACTGCTGTTTTACGTCGCGTTGGTAATCTGTGAGTGGGTAGTACCTCCCCGGACTTTCATCCTGAAATTAGCAAGGCTCCTACGAACACAAAATTTAAGTAACCTTTGGCTTAAAATTATAGAATGTACATTGTAGTTGATCTGCTAGCATCTGAAAATGTATAGTTTCAATCTTATGGTGTTAATGTATGTTTATAAATATAATAAATAAATAATATACGGAGGTAATTCGATACTATACTAAAATAACGTTCAGCATCTCGAAGGTTCATCGTGTATAAACTTTGCTACCCAAGTTTGACATTTTACAATTTATTGTTGCGTGGTAACATCGTGATGGACAATTTTTTGTGTAAACGAATTTTTCACGTGTGTCTGGCGTTTTTCATGGCTTGCTCTTTGCCGGTGTTACTGTTCGGAGCAGATATGTAGCGCTATTTGGAAACTGTCACACGAGTTACGATAAAATGCCTGTTTGAAATAGTTCGGTGACCGACTTTATGTACAATTTTACATTTTACACCAAATAGGTGTAGAACGCTGGTATTACACGAAGTTATTCCTGTTATACCAAGATTTATTTTACTTTTTTGGTTCGACTGATATCCAAATTGAGTTACGGCTACGATACCTTATGAAAACTCCATTGTCTAATGATAAAGAATATTTTAAGTGCCTCTCCTTTTTCGTACACAATCTTTTGCTATTCGAAATGTTACGTAGTAATACTACTACAATCTATTTCACGCATTTTTTATATTTTAGAGTACCTTCTAGCAAGTGGAAAAAGGCTTTTGACCCATAACTAATATTCCTATTGTCATAAGTATGAATATCTAACCATATTAGGTATACTGCTAAATGTGCTCAACGCGCCATCTAAATGATGATTTTACGACAGATAAGAAAATCAAGGTGAGTACCTACATACGATTTACAGGAAAGCACAAAAACTTCACATTCTACCGCTTTTGCTTTCCACAAGGACACAACCACTACCGAAAACACTAACATTCAGCGATATCTTTATGATCCACTTATACAAACTAACTTCGTATCCGCAGTTTCGGGTCATAACAGCGACAAGATAATCCAAACAAGCGCAACTTTTATTACGATATTGCCCAACTAAACACGTACAATATAACGATGTAATCGCCGAGAGAACAGGCTCGTACATCAACAAGAGCGTTCTCTTATTTGGGTCACACTTAATCACGCAGCCAGCGCACCAAGTTTGCCCAAATCGCCCATATTCCTAACATACGGTCACTATAACTGTACTATGGTAGCTAACTGAGAGCTTGCTACGGGTTTGGTCACCTCACGACTCGTCTCGATCCAATTGGCCTTAGGCAAACTGATTACTTTTTTTGGGATTAGTCATATACTCGTTCCCGACTCAGTGTAATTTGTATAGCTAGGCTCAGCAGCAGTTACCATCGAAGACAACTTGTTTAGAGTCTTGAATCTTAAGCTCTTTAAGATCCCACAAGAAATTAAATCAGGAGTACTTATTTATTGGAATTGCCAAATAAGAAATCCACTTCTTTCCTAAAGTGAAAAAAAAAGTGACAGACAAGAAAGAGGCATCACAAACAAGTAGCATTAATAAACTCACTGGCTTGCTACAATTTCTACATCGGTCTAGTCTCTGCGGGCCATAGATATATATGTACTAATGCGGGCTAACCAGTTTACCGTTGGTCACCCAATCGAGTTCAGACCCGAAGTAGCGAAACCCGTGGTAGGCCTCCAGGATATTACGACATCGGTAATATACGGTAATTGGGTTTCATTCGGTAGCCAGTATTTTCTTTTTCCTTTTGTCTGTGTTGAGTGCAGTTAATCAAAGAATTGTTTCGGTTTCTGTTCGCGTGTAATAGAGGGTATTTTGTAAACATCGTTTCGCTGATTTGGTAAGATTTGTGTTATGCTTTTTCTGGTAGTGTAACATGCTTAACTTTTTGTAGTAGATTACGTTACCATGTGAAATGAAGACATATTTTTAATCTAATTACGTATTATTACCAAGTAGCAAATATTTAGCAAAACCAAATGAACGAAATGAACTTTCACTGAAAATTATAACGGATCTTTTGGATTCACTTATTACTGGGTAAAACAGTCGATTAACTTATACTTACTAGTAGCTAATTACGTATTTGAGCCGTTTGGGGTGGAAACGCTAGGCTCATGGGGTCCGAGCGCTCGTTCTTTATACCGAGAAATATCTAAACGGTTAGTCGACGTCTCACGTGACCAGAAGGCTGGTTTATTCTTTGCTCAGAGAATCAGCATTGCCATCCAGCGTGGCAATGCTGCCAGCCTTCTGGGCACGTTACCCAATGATATTGATGCGGAGGCATTCTACGACGCCTAAACACACCTGTACATATGTATCTATTATTACTCTTTATTTTTAGTTTTATGTTCATGTATAGTATAAGACAGTATGATTATTGAAGATAGAAATGTATATAGTTATAATTAATCATCTGCAATGTAGGTACATTTTCATAATTAGGTAATTATGAAAATATAACAAAATAAATACCATTTCATTAACTTATACTTACATTGGCAAGCAGTTTAATTAATACGGTGCTCAAGTCCTTATTTTAGTAGGTACAATGAAAGGATTCTTACGGAACATTCCGTCATTGTGCTTCGTTTGACAAGCACTTGGGCCAGTTTTTCTTCATCGTCCAGGTAAAGGAAGCGCAATCCATCCATTTTGTTTATAATTAATTTTCAGTGCGACATTTATGGAGCTCGACAGATGGCTCCCGTCAGCTTTTCACCTGAATTTCTTTGTTATAAAGACAATGGAATTATCATAAAGAAGCACGGTGGTGGCACTAATTAGTTAGTGGAGTGGTCACAGAGCTCCCATCCAATCTAAAAACTAACGGATCTCGAGCTGTCGGCGACTCGCTTCTCAGAATCTTATAGTTGAGAGTTTCTTTCACTTGTGACTTGTCAGTTGCACACTAACTTTCTTAGAAAAAATACTTTAAAATATACTGAAAATAAATCACAGTTGGAAAAATATTTATATCGCTTTCGATACCATCTTCTTTGTTATATTTAATGTATCGCGGCAGTGAATAATATTTGGATAAAACGTGTATTTACAACCTATTTTCATTTCAAATTAGTGCCTCACTAATCCTTGTGACCAACGCTAAGATGTAATTAAACACACACGACTACATTGTAGTACTACAAAGAATTGGTCACAGCATCAGCCCGCAGCCGTGACGTGATGAATTATTTACCCACCCGACATAATTACGTAAGCAGCCATATCTGCATGAGTTGCCACCATTTTGTTGTGTAAATTATGTTCACGACATTAGACGAACGAATGTGCCGCTTTAATTATTACTACGTTGAATCCACAACATTAACGAACAGTTGATTTTTGTTTGAATTCAAACACCGCTCCACTCAATTCAGTAACAATATACCGAAAGCCATGTTTGTTTTGCAAAACTTTTATTTCAACCCGTGCTGATTTCGTGGATGTGTAAGGAATAATTCAAACGCTGTTTTTGGATTTCGTATTCGACAGGAACTACCGGCATATTTTTAAGCTAAACAAAATAAAAAAGAGCGCTAGGGACCGGGCGATGCGAAAAAGTAAAAAACAATATATATTCCGAGTGTAGTTCATTAAATATTCTTTCTATTTGTGTTGGATACACGATAAATTATTTTCGGTGTTGCAAGGGATTTTATTTCATACAAATTTGGCGGTGATAATATTTTAGGGTTTATTTTTTATAAATGGTGTGTATTCGTAAGTTGTAAATAGAACAGATCATTCCGGCTGTATCATCATATATACAGAATAGGTAGGTAGCTAGGTGCAAGGCAGGGTGGGTGCACTGTTACCTTGTCTATAAAGTACTCAGCAACACTTAGATGTGGAAGTTTACCGGCACTAGCGTAGCTTTACTTTGTTCGCTTGACCCGACGTATTTTCATGCAGTTATTCATAATGTAGGTACTTTAATATGTACATGTGATAGTGTGTTAAGATGGTTGCTCAGCCATTTAATGAAAACGAAATGATGATAGTTTTAAAAAGGGTACATTTATTTATTATCTGTGACTTACTGATGAGGAATATAACTGTTTAGGAACAAGCAACTTTTGGATTCAAAGTCCAAATAACCGTATTACCTCTTGAAGCCATCGCCTGCATGATAAAATACTGATGGTACCTCAGTGTGTAATTAATAACGCTTGGGACAAGCCATACTAATGTTCCTCAGACAAATAAATATTTTCGCTGCTGCACGAAGACTTACTTTTAATAAGGTGTCTTATTGAAGATCTGCAGCAGATTCTTGCCTACTATATCGCTTACCTTAAAAAGAAACTGTAATGCATGTTTGCCACCACCTTCAGAAAAGCGTTTTAGTATCTAGCATACATTACTTACCTCCACTCGACAGCAAGCGTATTCTAAGAAGATACAACGAACATATCTAACAAAGAACAAACAGTTAATTCATACAGCCCAAAACAAAGCACCAGTATCAACAACCTTTCAACTCAACCGCTGAAGTCGCCCACAATTTTACGATGAACTGTGAAAATAAATAATAATAACTAACATCCACAAAACGAGCTAGGAATCTAATCGTTATCTATTATTGCAAAGGTTCCGTCCGTTCTCTGACGGAGCGTACTGAAATACTACTCCTGAGGGATCAAATCTACTCCGTAACTTATATTTTATTCAATCTTTTCTCAGGTATGAATGTTCATTAGTACGAAAATATATTCGCAATCCCCCTCTCTTTTCGTGTTCACCGACCTTTCTACTCTGCTTAGAAGTTAACTTTAGGGTAATATTTTAAAAGTCGTCTAGGTACCGGACCTTGGTTCCCTCGTTCTCAGAAAATTGCAGTGTTACGAATGGAATAGTGGCTGGCTTACAAAGTATTTTTTGGTACATTTGTAAAAAATGTGTTCACAGTGTAATAGTGAGTTTACTTTGGCGATAAAAGAGTACGACGTAGTTAGCAGCGTTTATTCTGCTTCATTGGCCTTTTTCCGTATACAGTGTAAGTATTTTTATCATAGAAGAATCCATTTCTATGTTAAACAGCTATTAGAACCACCACTGAAAATCATTCTGCATGGTCAATACAAGTTTAAAATACGTGTCTTATAATGTGTTTGAGTTACTCTAATTAATTACATTCAATCTAGGACCCACAAAATAATCAGGAGGCCGTCACTTTAAAAGGTGCTCTGAGAGAGTTGTTAGCACACTTAACGCCTTGATTGTTACCACTTTTATCATATTACTTATAAAAAAACTACTGCCGTTTATTTCAATAAAAAATACGTTTTTAAAAATACTAGCAAATTACGTATAAACGTAAAATTCTACAAGAAAATGGGACTGACCCGGTCAAGACAGTCATGTTAAAACTAACAAGGCTCACAAGCGCATACAAAAAAAGTTACCCAATCAAATATTCCACTATGTACATAACGTACCATCTCTACAGTAACGCGTATTATTAAACCAAATACTGTAACTAAACGAAGCTGAACAAATAAACTGAAACATTAGCAAATTGTACATATTATGTATTAAATACCACTACAGGTGCGGTTACGTATGGACGGTAAATGCTACTATATCTGTTGCGAAACGTATGAAATACGTTGATGAAAGCTTACTAGACTATTGCTGCTGTATGAAGTATTATTTGGGTGAATGAACTGATATTCTATTGCAATATTCAACGGAAATCTGTTTTGAATTCAACTGATGTTTTAAACACGAAATTTCTGATGGAAGCTTTGTTTATACATAAAATACATTTGTTTAAACGATTGCTGCATTTGATATTTTGCTTTCTACAAAATAGTACCTGGATAACCGCAGTTTTGCTTGGTATTTTTTTTTGGGAAACGTGGTTTCTAAAAATGAATCCTAGCTATGTACATCGATACATTGCCCCCGAAACCCCCTACATACAAAATTTCATGAAAATCGCTGGAGCCGTTCCCGAGATTCAGATTATAAATACATACATAAGTCGTAATATAAGTCGTTTAAAGGTATTAGGTTAGATAGATTACTTAATACATGTAGTCATATTTGCCATCCCGACAGCTTTTTTTGTATTTCTTTCAGCCCACGTTTTACATACAGTTTTGTTACCATAATCCAAATAGATGAATTACTGTGCTCCATATAATGATGCACTGGCTGATTGCAGCATAATCGGACCAAGAGCGCTGACCGTTTCGTTTTCCCGGTGTGAGTGCATTAATAGTATTCCTTGAATCTATACGTAAATGGAGTTCACTAAAGTCTATCAATATTCGCATATTATTTTTATTGTACGTTTAAATTTTTCCTCGTATTTGTACGTAATAGTAGCCTCAAACATTAGCTCAAAATTGTGACTTCACATCGAACATGTATTAGAAACCACTGATAACAGCACTCCTTTGCTGTTATCCCTGCAGCATTTTTTTTTAACATCGACAGGACATGAGTTCTTTGGAGTACACAGTGTTAAGGTCTTACTGCAGTTGAATGCACTCCATAGTACGGTGCAGTATCAAGATGGATGCATCAATGTACGACAGGTACGTATTGATTGCCAGCGGGTGCAGACGGCGGAGTAGAGGAATAAGTGGAGAGCATGCTTAAGTATCCCAGCATGCTCTCCGCTTATTCCTCAATTGTTTAAAGAAAATAGGCACGCATTAACGAGCGGCTCTATGTACGCGTGTCCGCTTGCAGTCCGGATAGGCTCAAACATTTTGAGAAATGTTTCTCCCGATGCTATATCCGCTCTCATTCAGGACACTCACTTAGCCCTGAACTTGTGACGTCACACCGACCATACATGTTTCTGATCGATAGGAGGATTACTCCATCATACTGATAGACCTTCCACACACCAATACTATCTTTAACCCGATAGAGTACAATCTGTAGTACCTACATAGCGCAGGAGGCAGCAGTTCAATGCACTCTGAAATAACACTTATGACGTCACACTGAACCCATTCGAATTTCAAAACACTGATTACTTTATCAGTATCCCTCGTTCACCAACGATTCTATTTTTTTTTAAATTGACCAAACGCAATTATTCTGTGGTACTACAGAGGTCTTACTGCAGTTGAATGCACTCGGTACTGCAGGGCGGGTGCAACAACCATTAGCCCTGAACTTCTGACGTCACAACGTGCCTGCACGCTAGACGAATGCTCTTACTTAATCTTTATACCACTTTATCTTTTCTATTTTGTAATTTGAAGGAGTCGTATGTAAATGTTTGGTGATAAAGTGTTTAATTTTAATATATGTATTTGCTAGTTTGTAAGATAGTAAACTGTTTAGGAATTTTGCTTATTTTATAGCAATACATATAACCTAACTTGCAAACTGTTCTGTGCAATTGCTACCTAGCTTCGCAGTTGCATCGAGTGTTATGTGTTCACAAGTTCATCCGAGTTCAGATATCCATTGTTTCGTAATTTAAAAATTTGCCTGAAAATATCTTTCAAAGCCTATTTTGTTTCAAAAATCTAGTTCCATTTTTTTGCCACATATTAAGTTTCTCAACCGTATTCACATTGTATTTACCCATCCTGTTATATACCTGATTACTTAGTACCTGTAACAAATATATACTAAACTATCTTAACATTGTTTAGACAGGTATTTAAATAGCATACACTCTCTCCAAGGGTAGTAGTGTCGCCTGAATGTTAGCGCGTCCGTTATATAAATTGTTTTAGCCCCTAATAGGCGTAATTGCGTCCTGTAACTTACTTCTGACCCAAACTTAATTACGTAGAAGTAAAACTTAGAGTTATTCAGACAAAATTACCTTAGACGCGTATAGAGCTCACTTGTAATTTAAATCTCTGTTTTACATGTAAAACTTTTAAGCAATTTTAGAACTAAGCAATTTCTGCTCGTTTTTTGTTAATTAGTAAAGTTTTTCGGGGTAGGGAAAGCTTTGTGGGTTGTAGTGTTTCCTTTTTTATCGTCTCTGAGAATTATAGTGGGAATCTGTGGCCAACTGGCTATGACACAAATGGGAGAGTATCAAACTGTACTGTCCATAATGGCTCAATCAGCCTGTAGTCAGCTACTGACACAATCTATACACAAAAAATTGCAATGTAAGTCTTAAGATCATTATTTCATTTACAATATGTGTCGGTGTCCCTGTAAAATAATTGATATCGAGCCGAATCTGGTAACTCCCTAAACTGAGTGTACCTCATACAATACATATTCCTAATATAAGAGACGTTTTCGCAAATTAACACTCTAGACCCGCCCAGTGCTAGTCGAACATACAAATATTTAAGAACACATAGTGGTTCTGAAGAGGCACTCAAGCATAGAAGTTTATTTACGTAAATAAAATAAAAAAATCATCCGCTATCTACAGACATTTTGCACTGACATCTCAAGCATTTTCTTACACATTATTCATCGGAAACAGGCATCATTTTACTTATTTTCTACTCTATAATCCTTCAATAAGTTAATCTCAAAATAACCAGTACAAAAAGTATAAATATCTTGCGCTCGGCAACTTGCAGTTTCTGCAGTCAGTTGAAATTTGCCGCGAGAAACAAACTACATAGTACTCAGCTCTGCATAGTACGCAACTCTGCGTAGTACACAACTCTGCATTTTATTCCAGTCACAGGTAGATAATAACTTAAGTCATGAGTACTTATTCGGATGGATCGCATTTGTATTAACTTGTACTGTAATTTCGTTGAAATTGCAAGGAGCTGCGAAAGACAGGACGATTATCGTTGGTTTCGTTAACTCCAGTTTTGAGCCAATGTTTGAGCTTTTAATATTCAGTCTGCTGAAATTTTTGGAGTTGGCGTTTGTAATCTTTGAAGAGAATTATGAATTACTAGCTTTTGCCTCTGGCTTCATGCGCGTAAATGTAAATTTATTTATTTTTTAGACTCACGCCTGTATCCCCGAAGGGGTCGCAGAGGTTAAATATTACACCCACATTTCGCCATGAATTTTTAAGGTCCCACGTAATAGGGGGCGAGCCTATTGCCGTTACCGGGCACATCACCAGACTCCGTGCTGCTACTGAGAATTCGGAAAAACCCAGTACAACTTTTGCCCGGCACGGGAATCAAACCCGTGACCTCCAGCAATCGCATACGCTAAGTGTAAATTATCGGGACGAAAGGTAGCCCGTGTGCTAATCTGATATGTAAGCTATATTATTGCAAAATTTCGTTAACATTCGCCTAGTTAGCATTCATCCATCCTCAACTTAAACGTTTTTAACAGTATTTAGATAAGATGCCCTACTATTTACAGTACAGTGCTCGACCACGACGTGTATCGAATGAGACTGGCGGTGACCTCACATCATTTATGAATATGATTTCTCAAGACTACTACCAACATTTCGATCCCATTCTATTGGTGAAAGCATCTTTTTAAGTTTCTGGATCGCTTATCTTTTGTAATTTTATGCTGCTCTGTCTAGATCTATGCTCCAGAAGTCGTCAAATCATACCAATTTCTATGAAACTATATAATTAGTATAATAAGAACAATTCTGTGTCGCGCGGATCTTTACAAATATTCAATCTCTTTTCTTTGTTCATGCATCAAATAAAGTGTTGTTTAGTGTGGAGATAGAATGATTCAAGAGGAAGGTTTATATGTATTATTGACGCGGGAGAAGCCGCTGGCGACGTCTAGTTTACTTTATATATAAAGTGCCATGATATAATCCGGTTAATTTAGGAAACGAATTTCAAAAGGCTGCGCTAATCGTAGCCTACATATAACTTGCGTCCGTGTGGTAACGGATTAAGAATACGGAATGTCACCACCCCATATCATCCCATGGGTGTCGTAAGAGCCGACAGAGGGAGCATATTATGCAGAGAACAGCACTGTAACAGAAGGAAAACTTGATACAAACCCTATACCAATCCGTTTGGCCAGCGTGGTATAGTAGGCCAATTCCTCCTTTCAAAGGAGAGGCCTAGTCCAGCAGTGGACTGTTAAAGGCTGATGATGATATAACTTGCACACACGTGCCATCTATACTCACACTCGCACGCATACCGTGGACTGAAAAATAATTATCTTCTTCAGAGCCGACGTTTGTTGATTTTCGTTGTATTATAATTGTTAGTTTTATCTATATTCTCAGCGTTTTATAACTGGGTATCGGTGCAAACCAATTATAAAACTAACAAATAAATGTACCTATAGTTGAAACAATGACGGTTTTAAATATAAACTCTTCATCTTTGTTATATTGGCATAGATTTGTTTACTATTTGGTAAATTACAATCGCATAATGTTCGAATTACATTAGTAGTGTATATTCTAATGAATAGGAGGAGAAGCGGAATGAGGGAGAGGGAAGATATGATAGAGCCTTCAGCACTCTCACTCAACGAAATAAAAAAACAATATAGAGACTGCTGTTTTACTGCGTCGGTATTCTGTGAGTGGATAATACCTCCCCGGACTTTCGTCCTGAAATTAGCAAGGCTCCTACCAACACTAAAATTATGTAACCTTTGGCTTACAATGATAGAATGTACATTGTAATTGATCTGCTAGCACCTGAAAATATATAGTTTCAATCTTGAGGTGCTAGCGTATGTTTATAAATATAATAAATAAATAAATGAGTCACCGTCTGCCCCTTTTCGACGTATATAAGAGTACTTAGGGTAGACGCCGGTTTTTATCCATAGTTTCCATTTAAACCAGTCCATTTAACACCCTTCACAATAGCCCAGATTAATTAGTTTCCATATTAACAAAAAGCAATAGTCTTGCACCTGCTGCGGCTAATCCTTGACTGCATTTAATAGTGCAGTTATGGAGGCTCCTCAGTAGGTGTCCCATCACATTCTAGATATTAAAACTCTCAAAGGGCCTCTGCGCGTAGGACCTATGTCTCCGTGTACGCCTGCCAAAGGGCCGGTTATTCTTCTTACATCATAAGTTTGAAGAATAACCGTGAAAGATAAATAAATAAATAATATACGGAGGTAATTCGATACTATACTAAAATAACATGCAGCATCTCGAAGGTTCATCGTGTAAAAACTTCCCTACCCAAGCCTGACATTTAACAATTTATTGTTGCGTGAAACTGTCACACGAGTTCTGGTAACATGCTTTACTTTTTGTTGTAGATTACGTTACCATGTGAAATGCAGACATATTTGTAGAATAATTACGTAATATTACCAAGTAGCAAATATTTAGCAAAACCGAATAAACGAAATGAGCTTTCACTGAAAATTATAACATTTTGGATTCTCTTATTACTGAAACAGTCGATTAATTTATACTTACATTTGCCATCAGTTAAATTAATATGGTGTTCGAGTCCTTATTTTAGTACAATGAACGGATTTTTACGGAACATTCCTAACATTGTGCTTGGTTTGACATGCACTTGGCCAGAATTTCTTCATCGTCTAGGTAAAGCAAGCGCAATCACTACATTTTGTTTACAATTTATTTTCAGTGCGACATTTATGGAGCTCGACAGCTCCCGTCAGCTTTTCTCGCTGCACCTGAATTTCTTTGTTATAAAGACAATGGAATTATCATGAAGAAGCACGGTGGTGGAACTAATCAGTTAGTGGAGTGGTCACAGGGCTCCCATCCAATCTAAAAACGAACGGATCTCGAGCTGTCGGCGACTCGCTTCTCAGAATCTTATAGCTGAGACAGTTTATTTCACTTGTATCTTGTGAGTTAAACACTGACTTTTTTTGAAAATATTCTTTGAATATTTACTGAGAAAAAACTCATAGCTTTCAAAAATATTTATCGATAACGGCTTTGTGGTTATATGTGCATTGAGGCAGTGGAAAATACACATATATTTAGAAACTATATTTTCATTTCAAATTAGTGTCTCTTTTAGCCTTGTAACCAGCACTAAGGAAAGTAAACACACACGACAGTATTGTAGTACTACAAAGAATTGGTTACAGCATCAGCCCGCAGCCGTGACGTGATGAATTATTTACCCACCTGAGATAATTACGTAAGCAGCCATGTCTGCACGAGTTGCTACCATTTTGTTGTATAAATTATGTTCACGACATTAGACGAACGAATGTGCCGCTTTAATTATTACCACGTTGAATCCACAACATGAACGAACAGTTGATTTTTGTTTGAATTCAAACACCACTCCACGCAAATCAGTAAAAATGTACCGAAAGCCATGTTTGTTTTGCAAAACTTTTATTTCAAAAACTCGTGCTGATGACGTGTATGTGTAAGGAATAATTCAAACGCTGCTTTTGGATTCCGTATTCGACAGGAACTACTGGCATATTTTTAAACAAAACAAAATAAAAAAGAGCGCTAGGGACCGGGCGATGCGAAAAAGTAAAAAACAATATATATTCCGAGTGTAGTTCGTTGAATATTCTTTTTATTTGCGTTGGATACACGATAAATTATTTTCAGTGTTGCAATGGATTTTTATTTCAAACAAATTTGGCGGTGATAATATTTTAGGGTTTATTTTTTATAAATGGTGTGTATTCGTAAGTTGTAAATGGAACAGATCATTCCGGCTGCATCATCGTATATACAGAATATGTAGGTAGGTAACTTGGGGCAGGGTGGGTGCACTGTTAACTTGTCTATAAAGTAAGTAGTCAGTAACACTTAGATGTGGAGGTTTACCGGCACTAGCGTAGCTGTACTTTATTCGCTTGACCCCGACGTATTTTCATGCAGTTATTCATAATGCAGGTGGGTGTACTTTGATATGTACATGTGATAGTGTGTTACGATGTTGGCTCAGCCATTTTATGAAAACGAAACGATGATAGTTTTAAAAAGGGTACATATACATAGACGACCGGTTGGCGCAGCGGGAGTGTAAACGACTGCAACGCCGAAGGTCGCGGGTTCGATTCCCGCTCAAGTCAAACATTTGTGTGCACGAACATGGATGTTTGTCTTGGTCTGGGTGTTTCTATGTATAATATGTATGTATTTACAAAAAAAAAAGTATATATATGTATGTTTATCCATTATCTAGTAACCACAGTACAAGCTCTGCTTAGTTTGGGACTAGATGGTGTTGTGTGAATGTGGTTAGAATATTATTATTATTATTTATTTATTATCTGTGACTTGCTGATGGGGAATATAACTGTTTAGGAACAAGCAACTTTTGGATTCAAAGTCCAAATAACCGTATCACCTCTTGAAGCCATCGCCTGCATGATAAAATACTAACGGTACCTCAGCGTGTAATTAATACTAAAAGTATTAAACGCTCGCTACTAAGTACTTTATGTTACCACGGTGCCTACATCACTGGTCCAATGTGCGCCGGAGATAACGCTTGAGACAAGCCATACATAATCGTCCTCAGACAAAAAAATATTTCCGCTGCTGCACTGCTTACTTTTAATAAGGTGTCTTATTGAAGATCAGCAGTAGATTCTTGCCTACTATATCGCAAACCTTAGAAAGAAACTGTAATGCATGTTTGCCACCGCCTTCAAAAAAGCGTTTTAGTATCTATGCTAGAGCATACATCACTTACCTCCACTCCACAGCAAGTGGATTCTAAGAAGATAGGTACAACGACCATATCTAACAAAGAACAAACAGTTAATTCATACAGAGCAAAACAAAGCACCAGTATCAACAACCTTTCAACTCAACCGCTGAAGTCGCCCACAATTTTACGATGAACTGTGAGAATAAATAATAATGACAAACATCCACAAAACGAGCTAGGAATCTAATCGTCATCTATTATTGCCAAGGTTCCGTCCGTTCTCTCACGGAGCGTACTGAGTTACTACCCCTGAGGGATCAAATCTACTCCGTAACTTATATTTTATTCAATCTTTTCTCAGGTATGAATGTTCATTAGTCCGAAAATATATTCGCTATCCCCCTCTCTTTTAGTGTTCACCGACCTTTCTACTCCGTTTAGAAGTTTACTTTAGGGTAATATTATAAAAGTCGTCTCGGCACCGGACCTTGGTTCCCTCGTTCTCAGAAAATGGCAGTGTTACGAATGGAATAGTGGCTGGCTTACAATGTACTTTTTGCTACATTAGTAAAAAATGTGTTCACAGTGTAATAGTGAATTTATTTTGGCGATAAAAAAGTACGACGTAGTTAGCAGCGTTCATTCAGCTTCATTGGTCTTTTTCCGTATACAGTATAAATATTTTTATCGTAGAAGAATCCATTCCTATGTTAAATAGCTATGAGAACATTACTACTGAAAATCATTATGCATCGTCAATAAGTTTAAAGTACCTAATGATATGTTTGAGATGTTCTAATCCATTAAATCTAGGACCCACAAAATAATCAGAAGGCCGTCACTTTTAAAAGGTGCTCTGAGAGAGTTTTTAACACACTTAACGCTATGATTGTTACCATTTTTATCATACTACTTATAAAAAAACGACAACCGTTTATTTCAATAAAAAAATCCGTTTACAAAAATACGAGCAAGTTACGTATTATTCTACGAGAAAATGAGACTGACCCGGTCGAGACAGTCATGTTGAAACTAACAAGGCTCACACGCATATACAAAAAAAGCTACTCAATCGAATATACCACCATACAGACACAGTTTTGATTGTTTATACGCAAGATGCAAGCATTCGTCTTGCAATCGTCAATTGACGACAGCGTGCGCATGACGCGCGGTTTGCGTGGACAATAGGCCTAAGTAGTTTTATTCTGTTGTATATATGTTATATGTTACATTAATTAATGATAACCTTGAGCTATTTTGTTATATATTATAAATATTATAGAAAGGAATAATTTATTGCGAATATAGGTGATACATTGATGCTTACATAGTTGTTGTCAGTCACAGTACAAACATTAGTGCTGCTATATTCTGCCATTTGGTATGCAATGTTCTCATGTTATCATATACAAAAATGGCTTGTTTAAAGGTATAAGATAGATTAAATTAATTTAACTTAATACTTAATAGTTTTTTGTTGTATTTCTTTCAGCCCACGTTTGACACACAGATTAGTTTCCATAATCCAAATGTATTAATTATTGCGCTCCACATAATTATGGACTTGCTTATTGTTTCGTTTTCCCGGTAGTAAAGTGCATTTATAGTATTGCTTGAATCTACGCGTAAATGGAGTTCACTAAAGTCTATCAATATTCGTACATTATTTTTATGATACGTTAAAATTGTTCCTCGTATTTGTACGTAATATTTTTAGAATGCTCTGAATGGTGTCGTCACATCAAACACGTATTTGAAACTACTGATAATAGTATTACTCTATTGCTGTTATCCCTGCAGCATTTTTTTTTAACATCGACAAAACATAATTTCTTTGGAGTACACAGTGTTAATAGGCAGCGATAGCCGAGTGGAGATACCAACAGACTGCCATGCAGAGGGTATCGGGTTCAAATCCACGGCGCGCACCAATGACTTTTCAGAGTTATGTGCATATTGAATTGTTAATTATCGCTTGTCCCCTGCCTCGGAGAGCACCCGGTCCCGGTTGTCATGAAGATCCTTGACAGTCGTAACAGGGCGTCAGTACCTTCTAAATAAACTGACACTGGTCTAAACCATGGAAAATTGCTATCCCTTCGGGTTGCGGAGGTCAGACAGGCACTCGCTCTGTGGAAAAGCTAATATTCAGCCAAATCCGGTTAGACTAGTAAGCGGACCCCAGATTGAAACTGGGATAACGCTAAGAGAATGATGGTGCAGTTGAATGCACTCCATTTACTGTGCAGCGTCAAGCTGGGTGCATCAATGTACGATATGTACGTATTGATTGACAGCGGGTGCAGATGGCGGGGTGAAGGAATAAGCGGAGAGCATGCTGAAGTAAAACTCCAGCATCCTCTCTACTTATTCCTTAATTGTTTAAGGAAAGTAGGCGCGCATTAACGGGCTAGGTGACAACTCGCCCAGTCGAAATCTCGCCCGCCGGCGAGTTGTCCCGTTTGATCATATGTTGGGGCTGTACTCGCCTGAATGTATTTTTATGACTGGGCCAGTTATACTCCTGAAAAATAACTTGGCAGTATATAATTTTTGAAAAAGAAACTAGTTTTTTTACTCCTGATGATTTGGAAGAACAAGAAATTACGAATCTACCAGATCTGTATAAGAATGTACATCAGTGGGCCACTTGACACCCAGTTATTTTTCAGGGATATAACTGGCCCATTCATAATAATACATTCGGGCGAGTACGGCCCCAACATCTGATCAAACCGAACAACTCACCCGTGGACGAGCTTTCGACCGGGCGAGTTGTCGCCTAACTCGCAGTAACGAGCAGCTCTATGTACGCGTGTCTGCTTGCAGTCCGGATAGGCTCAAACATTTTGAGAAATGTTCCAATGCGATATCCTCTCTCATTCAGGACGCTCACTTAGCCCTGAACTTGTGACGTCACACCGACCATACATGTTTCTGATCGATAGCAGGATTACTCCTTCATACTTAGAGACCTCCTACACAACAATACTATCTTTAACCCGATAGGGTATACTCTGTAGTACCTACATAGCGCAGGAGGCAGCAGTTCAATGCACTCTGTAATAAAACTTATGACGTCACACTGAACACATTCGAATTTCAAAACACTGATTACTTTATCAGTATCCCTCGTTCACCAACGATTCTAATTTTTTTTAATTGACCAAACGCAATTACTCTGTGGTACTACAGAGGTCTTACTGCAGTTGAATGCACTCGGTACTGCAGGGCGGGTGCAACAACCATTAGCCCTGAACTTCTGACGTCACAACGTGCCTGCACGCTAGACGAATGCTCTTACTTAATCTTTATACCACTTTATCTTTTCTATTTTGTAATTTGAAGGAGTCGTATGCAAATGTTTGGTGATAAAGTGTTTAATTTTAATATATGTATTTGCTAGTTTGTAAGATAGTAAACTGTTTCGGAATTTTGCTTATTTTATAGCAGTTTTCTAACGCGAAATAACAACATAACCTAAGTTGCAAACTGTTCTGTGCAATTGCTACCTAGCTTCGCAGTTGCATCGAGTGTTACTCGCATGTGTTCACAAGTTCATCCGAGTCTAGATATCCATTGTTTCGTAATTTAAAATTTGCCTAAAAATATATTTCTAAGCCTATTTTGTTTCAAAAATCTAGTTCCATTTTGTTGCCACATATTAAGTTTCTCAACCGTATTCACATTGTATATACCCATCCTGTTATATACCTGATTACTTAGTTACTGTAACAAATATATCCTAAACTATCTTAACATTGTTTAGACAGGTATTTAAATAGCATTCACTCTCTCCAAGGGTAGTGTCGCCTGAATGCGAGCGCGTCCGTTATATAAATTGTCTTAGCCCCTAATAGGCGTAATTGCGTCCTGTAACTTACTTTCTGACCCAAATTTAATTACGTAGAAGTAAAACTTAGAGTTATTCAGACAACATTACCTTAGACACGTATAGAGCTCACTTGTAATTTAAATCTCTGTTTTACATGTAAAACTTTTAAACAATTTTAGAACTAAGCAATTTCTGCTCGTTTTTTGTTAATTAGTTAAGTTTTTCGGGGTAGGGAAAGCTTTGTGGGTTTTGGTGTTTCCTTTTTTATCGTCTCTGGGAATTATAGTGGGAATCTGTGGCCAACTGGCTATGAAACAAATGGGAGAGTATCTAACTGTACTGTCCATAATGGCTCAATCAGCCTGTAGTCAGCTACTGACACAATCTATACACAAAAAATTGCAATGTAAGTCTTAAGATCATTATTTCATCTACAATACGTGTCAGTGTCCCCGTTAAATAATTGATATCGAGCCGAATCTGGTAACTCTCTAAAGTGAGTGTACCTCATACAATACATATAATATAAGAAAAAAATGAAGATAAAGTGGTGACTGGCCATGGTTTTCCCTAATCAACACTCTACCCGCCCGCGTATTTACAAAGGCTATATAAACCATTAGAGTGAAAGTGCAAACTGAACTGGCTTAGCTTTTGTTTGACAAAAACTTGACGAAACCCTAGTCTATTCGAGTACAGAAATTAACCGAAATCGCGTAGACTTTGTAAGATAAATTCATTCTAACATTGCAGCAACAAATGCTATTCAATTTGATACCGATCGTTAACTTCAATTTGAAATATAAAAAGGACCATATCATATAATCTGGGACTAGGTTTAGGACCACAATGTGCCTAGTGCCTAGTTTTGGTTGGATAGGTGCGACTCTATGTAATTTAAGTAACTATATAGGTTATGTTAGGTTCTCTTTTGACTCTTAACCCAAAAATAGCAGCCCTGCGAAGCAGGGCTCCGTCAACTTAGTTTATATATTATAACACAAATATAATATGTAGGTAAGTAGACATTATGTCCAATTAAATAGTTTTTAATGAACTAAGTTGACGGAGCCCTGCTGTGAGTGCTGTGCAGGGCTCCTATTTTTGGGTTAAGGGTCAAAAGAGAACCTAACATACCTAACCTATTTAGTTACTTGAATTACATACAGTCGCACCTAACAAATTAAAATAATGTTTGAAAATATCTCGACAAAGGTGTGAGAAACAAACATTTGAGTGAATATGAATAATACAGTACTACGTTTTGTACGTGTATTTTCTTTGAAAATATCAAGGCAAAAGCTAATCCATTTGAATCAATTTTTTTACTGAGATAGATTAGGTATTGTCGAGTTATACGCATAAACAAAAGCTCTTCTATTAGAGTCTGACTCGTGACTCAAATAGTATAGCCTTTGTAAATACGCTACCCACCCAGTGCTAGTCGAACATACAAATATTTAAAAACACATAGTGGTTCTCAAGAGGCACTCAAGCATAGAAGTTTCTTTATGTAAATACAATAAAAAAAATCATCCACTATCTACAGACATTTTGCACTGACATCTCAAGCATTTTCTTACACATTATTCATCGGAAACAAGCATCATTTTACTTATTTTCTATTCTATAATCCTTCCATAAGTTAATCTCAAAATAACCAGTACAATAAGTATAAATATCTTGCGCTCGGCAACTTGCAGTTTCTGCAGTCAGTTGAAATAATTCAATTGAAAACTACATAGTA